>OX326951.1:36323083-37024574 GCA_946800315.1 Misopates orontium
AAGAAGTTATCTTTAGCTTTAATTTATAACTTTGTCTCAATTAATTTTCTAAAAAAAAAAAAATACATGTTTCATGTAAAAGAAATTAACAAAAAATTAATTCATCCTAAAGAAAATATACACTCAAATGTTGTGTTAAATAAATTTTATTAACTACATGAAAAGAATAAGAGAATTTTTACAAAAAATTAATAAAGTAGTATAACAAGTTATAAATTAATTATATTATGAAATTAAACAATAGAATAAGTTCTAGGAATATAACAAAAACAATTTGAGTATAAAGTTATATCATAATTGCATATTCTGTAAAATATTGTTTAGCAATATATTTAAGTATTATATAAAAATATATGTGTGTAAATATAATAGTAAACATAATATAATCAACTATATAATATATATTAGTCCTATGTGTATAGGGAGGGGGGGGGGACTCCCATATGCCCCCCCCCCCCCCCCCCCCCCCCCCGCCCCTGATCAACGATACGGTACATGTTTTGATGCGATAATCAATACAAAAGGTTGGTATATCGGATCTTATCGAATACATATCCCTATATAAATTTTTTTTTAGTGTAACCGAGAACTGATATCTCATAGAAGAAAGTTGAGAGGAAATTGTAGAACTGGAAGGATGCATGTATATTTATGTACGACTGTAATATGTATGTATTTGTTACTCAACCGTTTATGAAAGCATGTGACACGTTAAATTTTATTAAAAGTATTTGCTTCACTTATGATGAATACTGTCCCATCTGTTATGTTCCGTTCTGTTTGTTGGATCCAACTTTGGCTTGGGTGTGCTTGGGGTAAGACCGGGCAGCAAGGGCTTGCCGGTGGAGTCTCAGGTCCCGATGGCCCCATTCCCTCTTAGAAACAACGGGAGGTCGTTGTTATCTTTGTTGGGTCGTAGGTTTTACACATGTACCATGGCATGTGCTCAGATTCTGTTTTGTAAGGTCGCTCCTTACACGGGGAGACAAGGCACGATTCTGGCAAGGGTGGTAAGGGTGGCCTGCATCAGCAGATAAACGGAGACGCTCATCATCATAAGTGACCTAATGTTTTCAGTATAAAGTAATCTTAAGTTAAAATACCTGGATTTTCAGAGTTAATATGATTGCATGTTATGTCTCATTTTCCTGTTGCAAATCTTTTCAAAATAACTGTTTTATCAATAAAAGCACGATTTATCTGTAGGCCACAATAAAGTATCATTTCTCTATAGAGTATTTTGAAAGATAAAAATAAATGCTAATATTTCTATATAGAGTGTCATTTTTTGTTGGTTGCCAGTCGCCACAATAAAGTATCAAAGTTGGAATCGTGTTCAAGTTATGGTATGAATGGTAAATTTTTCTTCATGTCCGCCACCCAAGTTTGATTTTTTTCGTAGCGAATCAACCCTTATCCATAACCAAGTTTCCTTCTTAAAATCCCCTAAAATAAAGTTATTAGTTATGATGAACCAATAAATCTTGCAAAGAAATGTTACTACTTCTCAAATATTGCAGGATGCACGTTTCATCTATGTTTATGAAGCAATAATTTGTTTAAAAAATAGGATAAAATCATTTTACTTGATATTAACGTTCTCCAAGATGAGGTTATTGTAAAAATTACCCCTTTATCTTTTTTCTAATTGACAGATAAGCGCATGCGTTATTTTATTTAGCAAACCTCTCGTCGAAATTTCACAGAACGATAAATCGATGTACCACATGTACAGTATTACAACATCCATATTGAATATCTTGACCAATGAGGTCGATTGCGACTTCTTCTTGAGTTTATAATATCGGTTTTTATTTATATTGGAAAATTTATCGGTCAAAGAAACAAGATGTGAAATATTGAGAATTTATTTAACATTAAATACTAGAATGATATTTAAAAATCTTCAGAGTTGTAGCACACCAGTTTTTTAATACTTTTGGGTATGCAAACGAACCATTGGAATATACCTACGTATGCGGATGCTTCAAGCCCCATATTGCACAGTGAGGTCCTATCTAACCATGTGGTACATCATGGGTTACTTGAATTTGTTATACCAAAAATGGACAAAATCAATTAAGTAATTACCACAAAAAACTATATATCAACTTAGTTAACATATTATTTGTCACGCATTATAGAGAGAGAGAGAGAGAGAGAGAGAGAGAGAGAGGAGAGAGAGAGAGAGAGAGAGAGAGAGACGAGAGAGAGAGAGAGAGAGAGAGAGAGAGAGAGAGAGAGAGAGAGAGAGAGAGAGAGAGTATTATATGGCAAGTGTCACAATTTGTATGCGCAAATTACCATAATACTCATGTTTTTGAAATAACAAAGATAGTGGCAAGTAACATCAACTTGTTATGTCCAAAAACTTAGGGTGCAATGTAACAAAAGAAAAAAAAAATGGGGGTGCCACATATTAGCACACAATTTTGATGTAAAAGAAAAAAAGAAACACTTTTCCCCCCAATTATTGACTATGTTGCACTTGTCCCCCAATATTTCATTTGGTAGATTTCGTTCTTGAATCTCGGCGAAGAAGCTCAATTCCCACCATAGCAATGTGACTCACTAACAAAAGGTGAAAAGGTTAAGTGCAAAAGTTTAAAGACTACGAACAAGGACAAAATAATTTTGCAAAATTAGTCTCAAGAAGTGATACCTTGACAAAACTAGCTAGTTTCACAAAGTGGTTGGTAGCCAACTTTATCGTGCAAAGTGATATCTTTGCCAAATGTAATCTTCCAACACCAGAATCAGCAATTTTGACCTTCGGGCGTTGACGGCTTAATTTTTGAGTTTTTTTTATATTAATACACCATATCTTTCACAATATCACATACACTCCCAAAAACTGTTAATTTTAAACTTTTTAAAATTTACCTTGGGCTATACAAGTAGATTTGAGAAGCTTTTTTGGGATGTAAATGTGATATTGTAAAACATATGATGTGTGAATATAAAAAAAAAAAATCAAAAAAATCAAGCATTCAAAATTGTTAACCTTAGAGCCGGAGGACTACACTTGGAAAAGATGTCATTTTGCCGTACAAATTCAGCTAAACTGACCACTTTGTGGAATTAATTTTTACCACTTTATAGGACTAGTTAGCAAAATTCTCTCTAAAGGTGCGAGTACTAGCTGATAACCTCTATTTCCCTTTAATTTAAGAAAAGTTACAAAGAATCGTCAAGTGCTATTGCTTTAGTAGTACCGTATTTTGCGGCAGAAGATATAAACAAAAACAGTATTTATTTCGGTGGCTCTTATTTTTAAAAAAAAAAAGGTTATTTACATTATTAGCTCATCTTGTAGTTTCGCTATGTTTTCCACGTAACGTAATAACCCCTCATTCAACATTTTGTGTCCACTCTATAATCAACAATTTGTCACATTCCAAGAACTATACCTCCTCCCATTACTTGGTGAAGGTATCATTTATGTCACGTCAATTTATTATCTCAAGCCATAAGTCATATAGCACTTGTACAGGTCATAGATTTTAAAATTCATGGAGCTGAAGCACGCATGAATAAGCTACCTCATCCTCTACCTTTATTTTTGCTAAACCTCCTCAAAATTGATAAAATATGCAAAGTTTAAGCATTAGTCAACTCAAAAGTCGAATTTAGCACTTGGGCCCATCTTTGAGTCAGAATTAGAAACAATAATTATGTTTTGCCTTGAAATCAGGCTCCTGTACTTTCTGAGTCAAATCTTTCACTTTCATGTTTCAGATTTATTTATTTAATAGAATGATAATTACGTTTACACACTTAATGTTACAGCTAAGTCCAAGTATGATCTTAAAGTATATACATAAGTACATGAATAGACCCGAAATGAACTCTATTAAGATTGCAATAATTACAGAAACACCCCCGAAAGATTTAAAATTATTACAAATAGACCCCCTAAATTATAATATTTCGAGGCTTTAGAAGTGTCTTTGTAATTATCCAAACAATATTGCTACTACATCAAATCTCAAGAAATGCAAGTGCAATTATCCCTTGAAAGAAGACTTGTTCAACACATTCACCCCTTACTTAACAATAGAATTTGCACATCATCAAGAAACAAGATTTTGTAAGAAAGAACCAAAAAACAAACAATCCATTCAATGGCGACTCTCACAAAATCAATGGCAACTCCCTTTGTTCTCTCCAAATCCAATTCGTATGCAAATGATCAGTTCACTCCAAAACCTACTCCACCAACATTCTTAGAATCAAATATGCAAGAAATCATCCAAAGAGCAGAGACCATCATCACTAAATGGAACCTCAACAAACCTTCCTCGACGAAATTCACCTCACTCTTTCGAGAAAACAGGAACGACGCCCATGAATTCATGAGATGCGTAGACGAACTGCGCAGAGTGATGCATTTCTTGATCTCCCAACATTCAAGCTCGATTAAGCTTGTGCTAGCAAACAAGTTGATGAAAATCGCCATGCTCCGCCTCGCCAAGGAATTTTCTCTAATTATGTCCTCCGAGAAACAAGAATATAGCTTCAGATTCGTTAAAGGTTTCGATATAGACGATGAATTTCAGACACCGGAGCTGATCTCCCAAAGTATGATAAGCTCTGGTTACAGTAAAGAGTGCGTGGAAATATACAGAACAACACGAAAGTCAATTGTGGAAGAAAAACTGCACCAACTATGGAAGAACAGAATGAGTCCCGAATCTCTCGAGCATCAAGTAAAGAAATGGATCGACGCAGCAAAGTTTGCGGTTGGAACGCTCTTCAATGGCGAGAGAATTCTCTGCGATCGAATTTTCGCTGCCTCTGAAACTATGAATCAAACATGTATTGCGCATGTAATCATGGAAGGAGCAACAAATCTGTTCAAATTCCCAGAAGTCATCATAGCGAAGAGTAAGAAATCACCGGAGAAGATATTCATACTAATGAACATGTACGAGGCAATTTACAATCTGACAACAGATATCGAATCAGTTTTCTCATACGAATCTTTCTCCCCAGTCAAATTACAAGTGTACTCATCGCTACAAAAACTCAAGGAATCAATCCAATCAATTCTCTGTGTTTTCATATCATCAATTCAAAAGAACTCGTCAAAGAAACTGGTTCCAGGTGGTGGAATTCATCAGTTGACTTATACGGTGATGGATTATGTATCTTCACTAGCTAAGAATAGCGAAATGCTTTCCGAAATCCTCACCACAGACGACGATCAACCTTCACCTGCTTGTTACTTTGGCAGCCTCAGTTCAAACTCAACCTTAGCGAGTCGATTCGCGTGGATCATTCTCGTGCTTCTTTGCAAACTCGACAGCAAAGCTAAACTTTACAACGACGTCGCTTTGTCGTATCTATTCTTAGCAAACAATCTCCAATACGTCATTGAGAGCGTAAACTCAAATGATTCCCTCAAATCTTTAATTGGCGAAGACTGGTCGTGCGAAGTCGAGAAGAAAATGAAAGTATATGCAAACAACTATGAATCAGTGGCTTGGGGCAATGTGCTCTCATGCCTCGAGTGGGAAAATTCGAACAGCGATTCATCATCTCAGGCGATCAAGCGGCAATTCAGAAAATTTGAGTCAGCTTTCAACGAGGCGTATCAGAAACAGAGATCGTGGGTAATTCCAAATATGAAGCTTCGCGATGAAATCAAAGTGTCGATTGAGAGGAAACTAGTAGCGGCATATAGAGGATTCTACTATTCGAATTTGGCAATGCTGTGCGGGGAGAATTTAGAAATGGTTTCGCCGGATAATTTGGGTGATTACTTGTGGGATTTGTTTTACACGACTGATGCTGATGCTGTTTCAGTAATTGGGAGTTCATCAAGCTGTCTTTGCGCCCCAACAGGGAAGAACGGTACATTGTAATATGAAAATAAGCCATAGCTGCGATAAGAACCAGTATTTCTTGTGGCTTGAATTACAAATATATCAATAAAGTTGTGTTACCCTCCAAAAGATTTTGAACAAATTGGTAGTAAATGGTGCAAATAAATTGCACAAGTTGGACAACACAAGTAAACCATGAAAATGAGCCTGAGATAAAGAATGTAGTTCTATTTATTTCTATAAAAATAAATGTATAGTTAAATATTCAAAATCTATCTAATGAGCCCTAACTTCATTGGCAGCGTAAAAACAAATATTTTAAAAGAGCTCGAAATCAACAGCAGACGTACATCTGACCTACAGATGGAGCTCAAAATTTACAAAATTATGGCTGCACGCCCAGAAAGGACTCAAAACATATGGAAAAAAAAAAAAAAAAAACACTATCTTGGGCACTTGTGGATCTCCTCAGTAAGAAGCCGGTTCAATAAGCTTTGCTCACCATTAGAATTCTTGTTATGTAAAAGACTGTACAATGTATTAAGTTCCTCTTGATTTGCCTTCTTGAATAAGCCGCCAAGTATTCTCTCAACCCCAGGATGGCTTTTCATTGTTTCATGATTGTTCAGGGGCTCAGCCTTCAAACTAGAGTTACCGCTACTCACTAAAGATTGACCAGGTTGAGGAATTTGCATTAATGGCCGTGATTTCCAGTAATCTACGCAGACTCGAGTCTGGTCCATAGACTGAATTACCTGGTGGGGATATTCGTTTTAGAGTCAGCTAAGAATGCTAATCATTTGGAGAAAACTTAAAATTATTACTGCCGACTAGTCTATACACAAAGGATCAAGAACTGCAGTGAATCACGCCCCAGAAATTTCAAAAACATTTCCGCTTTATAAAAAAATATTGGGTAAAACTGATGGTTAATGGAAATATTAGTGGTAAATTTCAAAAATTTAAACATCTATTAAAATCATATAAAAAAGGTCCCAGAGAGCTTTAATTTTGACCAAAAAAATTTTTTTATTGATTTTATTTTGTCCTCTTCATAGCAGTAGTCAGAGCGACTTATGCAGAAGATGTTTAGTTTTTCGCCAATACTATTTATTAAATGTGATGTTTTATAATTAATAAAACGAGTGTTCTAATTTAATTTAGAGAATTTTATCCGAATTAAGCCTGTGCTAAAACTACAAGCAACCAAGGACTAGAAGTGGTTAAAACTTACTTGCACAATTGCAGGTGACGAGAAGCCAAACATTTCCATGCCGTCCAAACTACCAGGAGGCTGCAGAGGAGGAAGTTTTGCTCGTCCCAACATATGTTGCTTTGAGATCTCGGCATTTACTCTCTCCCGAACCAGTTCCCAGCATCTGGCCGGTGAGACGTGAACAAATACCTCCCCAGGAGTATGCTCCACAGAAACCTACGTAACAATGTATTAGCATAATTGACACTAAAGGTGCAAGTAAATAGGAATATATAGAACAGCAAATAAATTTAATCTCATTATTCAAGCTCAAATAACTTAGATTAACATTGGTTCAAGAATTTTTTTCCAAAGCCGCCGAAGACCTAAAAAGAATTATGATTCAATGACAAAGTCTTGTGACGTCAAAAAATTTAGTAGACAAATCTACTTACCATAAATAAAGGTCCATCTCGTCCAGCATCCAGAATCTCAGAGACATAGTAGCACATTTTAGTTGGATCTATAACATCTATGTACCTGACTCGACTCCTAAATCCTGCATTTAACAGAATAAAAATCTAAGTTCAGTTTAATGCAGTTAAAAATATGGAGAAGCAAGAAGCTTTATGTATGATTAATTTGTAACATACCCTTTGGATAAATTGCCCGACTGTCGCACCATAAACTTCCAGGACGAACGCGCCCAAAGTCTAGCGTCTCAACATTGCAATTAATTCGCCTAACTACTTTAGCAATACGAGGCCCCTTTTGGCGATAATATTTGTCCAAGTTATTATGAGAGCCAGATGGACCACATGATATAGGCTGTGCATTGTCCATTGATCTCAAATCTACATCCGACTCCAACTTTTTATGAACATCATACCTATTTAAATTTTCATCGTAGATTCCTCGTGATATGAAGCACGAATCGATATCTGCATCATCAGAGACAGAAGTCCCTGTCTTCCTTGGGATATCTTTATTCGAACAGACTTCAGCTTCTGCATGGTCTTCAACTTTGAGATAATTCGAGCTAGAGCCCTGCATCGTTCTTTCAGGCACAGCAAAAGGATCCATAACGGTGTCTGTCCAGGCTTGATTGGTAATACAACTACCTCCACTGGCTGCATTGTCCGGGCAACTGGGTGTCTGAGTATTACATGTATGCTTTGCAGTAGCCCCATTCTGAGTAGACGGTTGCTTGACAGATTCATCTCCCTCATCATCACTCAGAAGTATGACATTTCCATTTGCAGGAAGCAATGACTGATTCCTTTCGTGCTTCTGTGTATTTGGAGTTTCCACACAGAGTCTCTTGAGATTATTAAAATGAGCTGGTATTTTATCTCTCGGAGCAGTTTTCAAACAGCTACCTTTTTTGGATGAAGAACAATGTTTTGTAGCCTCCGCTTTCTGGGTAGAAATGTTCGATGCAGATTTCATATTTTCCAGAGCCAATACCACCACAGGTGGCTTCAACATTTGAGAAGAGTTTGCACTGACTATACAATTTGTAGAATTCAGAATTTCTCCACCCGCTTGCTCTTTCCTTTCATTAGAAGAACTCAATGAACTAGTCTCTTTCAGAGCCAATCCTTGAGAGGTATGAGATAATTTATCTAGGGCCCCAGGTATTTGCTTATTATCTTTGGAAACATAAGAGCTTAAGGCAAGTCCAAGATCAAGCCTTGCCCATCGATATATCGCACTAAGTTTCCCCTCCAATGCTTCAACCAAAACATTCAATTCATTGATGTCATAGCGAAAGAGGAAAAACTTAGCATTCCATGAACAAGAACACAACTGCTTTGCATGGTTTAAGCATGCATATTTAGCTGGTGAACAATGGTGGCAACCAGCAGCAGATAGATGCAGATCAAAAAAGCATACACTGCACTCCCTCTCGCTGTTAGCGTCGAAAGAACTCTCCATTTTCAGTGCCTGGGAGGACTTCGATAGAAATTCCCTCCTTGCCCGCTCCATATCAACTCGAGTCTACACAAAGTACAATACAAAACTTCTCAAAAAAGAAAAATTTTAAAAGCAGAAATCCATTACTAAAGCCACAAAAATTCTCAAATTAAGCAATAAGCAAAAACATGTACGTTGATTAATATACTAATATATCCCACAAAATGCATATTTCAAATTAACTTTGATGTGTGTCTGATAATATCTAACGGAGAAATGACAATATAGTTAATAGTAGCTAACAGAATTAATACAACCTTCACTTTATCCTGCTTTTGAATTTAAGATTCGGGCCAAGTTAAATCCTACCAACTTAATATATAGGTACGAAAGGAAGTCCACATTTACAGGTCAAGCATGCTCAGCTGCATATCGAGAACCAACCACAAGCTAAGTGTTTGTTAGTACCTTGAATGCTTTTGATAAGATCCCATCTTTTCCGCAAACATCCTTCCATCTTAAATTACTCGAGGTATACTTCCTCAATAAATTATATTCCCAATTTGCTTTCACGGCTTCTCTTGCTGCACCTAGCAAAAGTTTATCATGTGAAATGGAGGTTTTCCTGCCTTGCTCACGATAGAGCTCAATGGCATTCTGACCATGTGGCAACCAGTCAACAGGAGCAACATTAACTGCTTCAGCACAATTAAAACCGCAATTGAATCCAGCATGATATGCCCTAGGGAAGGTCAGAACAAATTCTCCAGGTTTCTGAACGCACCGATAAACAGGCACTCCTTCAGATCTCAGGATTGAGGGGGAAAGTTGGGTAACCTGCATAGTTTAAAAAGATAAGAGATTAACTTGCTTGGTATCGCCAAACAATTCTTGTTCTTATATGAAAATAAGAGGAATATACTTCGAAAGGAGCAGAAGGATGAACACTAGTAATAAAAGATACAGGTGATATGAGTTCCATTCAGATTAAAAACACTACAACAATCAATTGCTCATATGTTTTCAGATAACCCAATTTCCCATCGTTAAGCGTTGGCAGTTCCTCTCCAACAAAATGCTGGTAATGTATACTTCTAAAGCGTTATATTTGGAGCAGATATGTTTCTGTAAGCAGAACTTCAAAAGTTTGGGAACAGATGAGCATGCATAGTTTAATTTGACGCTGACTTCTCAGCCCACCATCTCATAAAGCATTCTAATGCTTACCAGCTTATGAAGCAAGTCTGGCTGTTCTTCAAAGAGGTCAGGCAGATGTTTCTTCATGGCTGCTTCCATTTTCAAGGCATCAGATCCCGGAACACCATACCACATTTTTGGAGCTCCCCAATGCATGTAATTCAACGAGTACAAGTGGTGATCCTCAACATGCTATTACCAAGTAACAAAATTCCAAAAATTAGGAACACCAACAATCATTAAAAGAAAAAAGAAAATTACTAATGCAGTAACACCAGCTCAACACAAGGTAAGTCAGGAATACATTATGCTTATCACTGATTGTTACAGTTTTTTAAAACTGCTATATCTCTTCCTATAGTAATTCTGGGATGATATTCTTTTAAGTCAAAACATAATTCTTGTTAACTAAAGCATGGTTATATCAAAGACACTAACACACATTCTGAAAAATAAATTTGGCAAGTTCTCAGAATTGCCCAACAGGTTTTGACATAAGCTCCAACTTGTTTACAACACTCTAGCACGTCGCCAGTTCGAGACCAGCCCATGCATACACATTTTTGCAGCAAAAGAACGAATTAACGAATCACAATAAGATCATACTTCCACAAGCTTATTAATTCACAGATGGTGAAACACCAGAACCGCAATGATTCGACGAAAACCCTTCCGGTTCACATGTTATAACTATAAACTACGTTCCATAAACTATACAGACCTACAACAAGCAACTTATGGCATTGAATGACAGATACAAAATCCAGCACAATACTATGAGAATTTACAGGGTTCTATCCATACCCAACAAAATGAAGAGAAGCACATCCCTATATATAGCCAAGGAATCAGAACACCAGATATATCACTGCTTTCAAATGACAGGACAGACCCGGGAAGCTTAGGAAAGTTATTCAAGTTCCATCCAGAGTTAATATACTTGATGTCGGATTCAGAACCGACTTGAAGAGAATTTTTAGGAAACCCACTGCCAAATACTCCAGTTTCCAGGTCAGCCCCATAAAGCACCTACAATGAAATATGAGTTATTAAAACTAAAAGTGAAGTGCAAGATGACAAACAAAATGGTGAATCTATAGGGAAATGGACAACTGTAAGATAACCTCAATTTCTTCTGTTGGTTTCTCAACCATCCGCCAGTATTCTCCCTCAATAATCTCTGTTGAAGGCTGCCACCGCTCGTGAAGCATAGGTGCCTTACTTTCTGAGTCCGAACTACAGTTATTTTTCCTGAAGTACTGGGCCTTGAAATCATCGGCATACTTCTGAAATGCATCCAGAGTAAATTCTGGCCCAGGTTCAAAGCCAAACCACTCATATAGCCCAAGTTCACCTGGACCTTTAATTTCATTATCATTACCATTTCCATGATCAACACCAGTTTTATTGCATCTTCTCTTCTTTTTCCTCTTGTTATCATTCACTTGCAATATCCTTCTCATTGATTCCCGATTTTGAAGTTTGTCAATCCGCTGGACACGAGTGGCGAATTTAGAGCTCTCCCATATAGTCTTTTCTTTAAGAGGACACGGGGGTTTCCATGAAGGAGGTGGTACTATCCGGCAGATACCATATATTTCTGCTTTAGCCCGTATACTAGAAATGTATTTTAAGGTATCTTCAAACTCCTATCAGTAAGAAATTCATTAAAATAACATTAATAATCTCACACACTCAACAGAGCATCTAATGTACAATCAAGGTGGCAAATATGAGAAAAAGTAGTGAAAGGGACAATAGAGGACCTCTTCAGAAGGATAAAACACAGGAGCTTCCTCAAGATCAGGCCTGCGAGCTTCTTCTGGATGCCATTGTGCAGTTACCTGCAAAGTTGACATGGAAAATAATTACCGGAAAACATTTCAGCATCTAAAACGGACAGAACCTTCACAAGTGAAAGCACCAGCTAGTTTATTAACCCATAACACCATATAACCACAGTCTGTTCGCAACCTTGATTAAGCGATTCAGACTAAGCTACATAACGAGCTTGAAAAATATAAGCTAAGTAATATTAGTACAATATTAGAGAACCCACACCCAGTTGCAATGCAAGAACATTCAACCAAGTAATTTTCTCTGGGGGGGGGGGGGGGGGGGGGGGGCATTTTATGAAACAAGATTCTACCAGAGTTTTAAGACTAACCTTTTGGCAGTTGATACATTTTTCACAACCCCGATAAACCCCTTTTGGGAGCCGCTGCCTCGAAAACACGGCCTGAAAATGCAACAAATATTAGAAACAATGAACACAATTCTGCCTGAACAGCAAATAAAACTAAATGTATACTTAAATAACCACAATGATCAACCTTCTCAGACTCAAATTCATCACCCGAACAGTTCTCGAACTGATTGTACTTTAACCCGGACCTGCGCCTAAGGGACTTTGTGGTTTTCGAGTCGTCACTGCAATCCATCTCTGTTTCCAACTTGACTGGCCGTGATTCAGAAACAGTAGTAGGGACTGAATAACTGCTAACTTGATTATTCTCAAACTTCTTTAGAGCGAAGGGTACAAGTGACTCAAAACCAGGAGGAATTGAGGAGATATCCATGTTATCTTCTTTTACACAATGTCCGACAAGTTCTGTGCCCATCATGGCTGACAAAACAAAGAAAGTTAATGAATCTAATTTAGAAGCAGTAAGTATCGCATAGCTGCCATCTGTGCGGAACCTCACAAAAAATTAGAATGTAATAACATTTACTAACATCCGACAAAACATTTAACAAACTCATCACCAATAATCTCAGCGACGCCAAGATTCTGGTCTTGACTATTTCCTGTATCATATTTCGGCACGCAAAAATAGCACAGCTGTACATTTTCTAATTCAGTAATCTCAGATCACTGTATAGCCTTGTCCAAACAAGTATAAAAGCATTACTCGAGTAAAATTCTTCCCAACATCAGTAATAACCATCATTTAATGATTCATAATTTAGTACCAATAAACCCCATCATTACAACAAACAAACAAACTGTAACCACTATTTACTTCAAGATGAAATAAGATTTAATCAATCACAAGCATTTGTTACAAGAACAAGAATCACGTCGAATCGATCGAATCGAGCACAAACAACAACAAAAACAGAATAGAATCATTGACAGATGAAAACAGTACAATTAAACATACAATCTAGATCTGAAACAAACCACAGAGAATCAGTAGACTTACATAATCTGATTCAAGGACTAAAATCAAAATCCCCCTTTTGAGCATAAACAGCTGCTTCTATGCTGCAACCCTAAACAACAAATGAATCGAAGATAAGAGGTTTATCAAAAATAAATAAATAAACAGATTATTAATTGTTCAATAATCATGTCAACATACAGTCCAATAAAATCTGATTCAACAGATCTAACCCTAACCCTAACCCTAATCCTAATTCAACATCAAATATATTTGGGTACTCAAAATTGTGTAATTAAATGATTAATAAACCTTAATTATATCCAGATTCAAATCAACCATGTAGCAATTTGCTGTAGAAAAGTGTGTCTATTGACCTGACCAGTAGAGTCTAATGAACAAAAAATAAAAGAAAAATTTAAGAACAAACCCTATTGTCTTAAAATACAAGCATCAATTTCATTCTTGTAAAAAGAACAAACACGTTTTCTACTTTTATTTTTTTGTTTTGGTAGATTTACTAACACGAGAAGAAAGTTTGGTATGTTTGTAGCAATT
Source organism: Misopates orontium (assembly GCA_946800315.1). NCBI lineage: Eukaryota > Viridiplantae > Streptophyta > Magnoliopsida > Lamiales > Plantaginaceae > Misopates > Misopates orontium. The sequence continues at coordinate 36,336,943 of OX326951.1, forward strand.
TATTTATATTAATGATAAGAAAATAAGGTATGTTACTTTGTGACATTTATATTTTACCTAATATTTTGAGATAAATACTATAGATATATATTTTGTTACATATAGTGCTAAATAATTAATTAGTTTTTGGGTTGAATTGAATGGTTCCAATCTTACCAGGTGGTGGGTGTGGTCTTTTGCCTGCCTCTTTGAGTGGCGTGTCGCGTGAGGAGAGAGAGCTACGGATGATTTTTGGGGTTTGTGTGACTTTTTGGACTTATAGTTTTGTGTTAATTATATAATTTGATATTTCTCTCTCTAGACCCCTAATTCTAAATCGTATGAGAGAGAGAGAGAGAGTGGGTAATGTGTATGCGTGTTATAGGCATGTTTGTATACTTTATAATAATTTTACAATATATATGGATATGGGTAATGTATTGTATCTATGTTCGTGAGTTTAGGTGTGTGCTAGGAATAATTGCAAAAACCAACCTTTGGTTGTTTTTTAATTGATGAGTAATGATTTTTGTGTATTGACATAAAATGTATATTTGTCCGGCTATATATTATTAGTTTTTTTTTAAAATCTTTTGAACGTATTATGGAAACAAGTAGCATTGTTTTTTTGTTTTTATAGATGTTAAAAACTGGTTTCTTCTCTTTTTACATATAATTGTACAAAAATGTTAACTTTATACATCAAATGAGTACAACCAAGAATCGACTTTTAGTATGTGTGGATCATTTAAAGTTTCAGGTGTGATATTTGGCGGGATTTGATGTGATTGTTTCTCATACCCATATCGTGAAATTGACAAAAAATTAATGTAACGGTCAGATTTAATTAAAGTTCTATAATTAAAGATATATGCGGACAATTTAGAAATTTCATAATCATTTTGTGATCCGTATTTAATAGTTTAATCAAAATGTAGTTCGCATAAAATCTAACAAACGATTCATTATACCTGAATTTGGTCGAGACCATTAATGTAGAACCAGAATAGTGTTTCAAAACCACCGTTGGATGCAACGACATTTACCTAAGAAGATTTCTTTAGCGGCCACCAACAAACTTGGACGTGTGAACTCTAAATCGTTGCGCAAATCCACTCCAAAGGTCCCGTTGCAAACACTTTTACTTAATAGTAATGAGATCAAAAGAAATGTCTTAAAGGAGGAGGGAGTAAAAAAAGTTCCTTGCTTATCAGGAATTTTATGCCCATCTATCTCCTAAGTTTTAAGAAATTCCTCACATAAGTATCCTATAAGGAAAGAAATCCTTATCTACTCCTTTTCTTTATTTTCTCACTTACCTCATTAAGGTAATTAACCCCACATAGACATATATGACATATTTCACCTTATGAGATATCAGTCAACATTTTAGCTAAATTACTTTATTTAGACTTATTTATTATTCCTCAAATAATTTAATAAAAATAGACACTGTATGAATTAATTCCATTCTTATCTTGTAAAATCTAAACAATGAAACTCGATTAATCATATTAAATATTTCTAAGTAATTAATTTAATAAATCATTATTATCTCTAGGTGATCGAAACAAATGGATAGAGACGAACATATACCAGAGCATCAATGTCATGAATAATTTCACAACTCTTGTTGCTTTAACTTGAACATTAATAAACGAATAACTTCACTAGATATTTGAATTTCATTCTCGTCATCATATATATAACTTACTCAGAGCCAATTATGAATGTCCCCTACTCGGAATCTTTTTTTCGATCCGGAGGAAGTTATCGCTCTTTCACCTTGTAAACTCGGAATAAAAAAAGATTCTTCGCTTTTGTTCAATTATAAAGAAATAAGCACTTTGATGGAGATTTGTAGCATCATTCAAATAAATACAGATTGAGATCATAGAAACATGAGCTTGTGATATAGCTACACCTAATTCCAGACCGGTTAATGCAAGAACTAGCTAACTATAATATGTGCCTTCAAGTCTAGTCTAAGTAGCAAATTATGTCATTAATGTTTCGAAAAAATACTTCTCTTGGCATTTAAAGTTGAATGTGAAACTAGCTGATGTTTTTGTTATTATTTTTGTTTTATACAATATTATGCACTTTATATGTTATATACTTTTGCTAGACTTAGATGCTGTGAGTTTACGGTTTAATCTGTTAATAGATGTGGGTTATTAAGGTGGTATTTTGCAAACTCTTCTTAAAAAGTAGAAGTTCATAATTTAAGTTAAAGCTCAACAAACTACTCTAAATCATAAGTTGAATGTGTTTGAAAAACAATCTAAAAGTTGATTTTTTCGTGGTAGGGTGTTTGCAAGAAAAAAGGGATTCTACTGATTTTCTTGTAATTTGACTATAATATCCTTAACTTATACATTGTTAATATCTAAATGTTACCATATAAAACTATTACAACTTTAAAATATTGACGTAACCACAAAGTTGTAACAGGATAATACATAAAATAACAAATATGATAACAACAACTATTCAAATTTCATATTTGTTTTGTTGTTTATTTTGATATATTTTTATATTTAAATTTATAGTAATATAAGTTTTATAATGTAAACAAACTATAAGTTTCAATTTATTAAAAATTTACAAAAATGAATTATTTTTTATAGTTTTCATATGAAAACTCAATTTGATGAATCACTAAATAAATTACACCCTCCAACATGATAGGAAGCAATTTGAATAACTAAAAGCAAACTTGTAAATCATTTCTAGAGTGATAAGATCTTTTGTCATAGAATCAAGACCCTAGGCTCCTTCATTAACATTTAACTTTTGCTAGATTTGTTGTGTTATTTGATAATACAATATAAGGTATAATTGGATAAATAATTTCTTTTTTCATTTAAAAAATGCTACCATTAGCTAAAAGCACTCCTTTAGCAGCTTCAAAATTGTGAGGGTTTTTAGCTTAAAAAAAGTTTTCAAACCATAGAAGCTGCAAACACCCCAAACTGCTTAATTTAAGTCAAAAGCTATTTTCAACTTTTTTTAAGAATTTGCAAACACCACTTAAGGAGACTTTTATAAATAATAAATAGCTGGACTTTCTTGTCATTTTCTTTTATTTACAAGGGGGTTATTTAGCTATTGGAGAAAATATATAGAGGAACCTTTTTGCTATTATCTCGAGAAAAAACGGAATCCAGAAAGAGGTTTAATATTTGAAGTAAAGTTATGGTCCCCTAATCATATATAGGATATGCATGGAGCGAGGTTTATTTAGGGCTCTTAATCATCATCCCCAAAACCAGGGGACGTCGTTCATCTCATAACTGTGGGCGCCCACAACAACACCCCCCCCAACCCCCCCCCCCCCCCCACCCCACCCCAAAAGAAGATCTATATTTTTATTCATCTAAAAATAATATAGTAGTTTTTCAATCCGTAAAAGTGGGATTTGATATAAAATATGCTTTTATCTGACGTAACCAAATATATTCAGTTTAAGTTGATATTGAAGATCGATAAAATAAATTCGACCAGAAATTAATAAATAGCTAACTGTGTCATATGTTATCATTCATATTTAGTTAGGTAGATGAGAAAATACGTATAGAGGACCAAGCTATTCTTTTAGCAATTCGGAATATCAGTAATTTGTCAGCCACTAAAATCGACTGAATTATATACTTAAGCGTGTAATAAATACATAAATTTGCACTCTCAAAATTATTGACATTTCAGTTACATGATATGTTCGTCTTATAGCAATTCTGAACTAGTTAATCTTCCAAAAGTTATTGTAGCTGGCGAGCCTAAAAAGCTGTACTAACTTTTTCCATCTAAAACACTTTTTCCCAGCTGTCATTAGTAAATGAATGATTTAATGCACAACTTTTCCACGAGTTAGGGTCTCAAACCATGAATGAACGTTCTAAATATTTTCTCAACAATAATGACAGTCAATTTCATAATTAGTTTTTACCAATTTTTAAAATATGTCAATAGAATCTCAAACATTACAAAAAGTTTCTTGTATCTAGCGGACAAAGCTATACATGAACACCAAAACTTTGACTCATTCTCAAACCAATTAAAGTTTTCCATACACATCCCAATAGAATTATATCTCTAGCTCCCTCTTGATCAGCAAGTGTGTATATCAGACTTTGCAATGAATCCTTGATTCATTGAGCAGTAATCTCATTGTTCATTGCTTTTCAATAGCACCATCACAAGAACAAGCAACCACAACGTTCTGTGTAAAACTAAAATTGCGATACATCAACAAAAGGCCAAAGAAAAGACCACAACTCCCCCCACCCCACCCCCCCAAAAAAAAAGAAAGAAAGGAAAGAGATTACGTATAGATGTTCCTCCGTGAGCTCCAAACACGAAAAAAACAATTGCACAAAAGTAGCAAGAATATTTTTTTGTACAGAATTCAGAGTATACCAAGAAGATCGATCCTGATGAACCCACCATCCCTGTACGTGAAGCAACGAAGCCTTCCCAAAATTTAAGGTTTCTGAGAGAATTTTCATACTAAATTTTGTTGCTTCTGCTGCACGATAGATTTTCATCCCGCACGCCATTTTTTAGACTGGAGGTATGATGGATGTGGTGATCTCATGCAACAAGAGGCTTTCGAGGTGGAATAACTTGATCAATAGAGCAGTGATGATCTTAGAATTGCACATGTAGTTCGGCATCAAAAGAAACTACAATAGCTGTCATGGTGTTATAACGTCCTGAGAAATCCACGAACTTCAATGAGAAAAGCATGTAGATTTTTTCTGAACCGTTGGTAATTTATCCGGTCCAGTGATGAAGAAAGATTGTTTGAACTAATGAGAGATTGCAGTGCATTCGTTAAACGTAATTTGAAATTTGGGTTGGCCTGCCTTTGAACCAACTCGGTCGCCAGATTCTGCAAGAAACATTTATGCAAGACACATTAAAAACAGGCCAAGTGACAGATGCAACTTAAGGATTTAATTTCGACAACCTAAAGCATGCAAGTAATTTGGCTTGTGGCTAATTGTTTCTGATATTTTACAAATATAGTGAAGACTTAGGCATGGCCAAGCCTTAAAAGATGGATTCCAAATTTTTTATGCTATACTTACACTGACAGCCCTACGCAGATAGGCCTAACAGCACAAATATCCCTGGTGTTTGAGAAATTACAATGATATGCCTATTGTTTGTCTGGTTAAAAGGTCACATCTCATGAAACCAACATTGTTATCACCACCTATAAAACGTATTTCTGAGAAATTAATGCCAAAGAATGCACATTTGAAACTGGAATAACCGAAGCACCCTCTAAAGAAATGGGTTGACCCAAACATTAGAAGTTCTGAACCATTTTCTCATTCACAGCTGAAATACATTCATAATTTAAGCAAAAAACACCAAGGGGATACTCCGTGTGCAGTCAACTCCAACTTCAGGGAGTGTCCTCATAATTGTCGTTCTAAAACCAGAAATTTCATTAGAGAACACATCCAGAGGGGACGCAAACCCATGTTAACTTCATTAAGGCAGAGTAATATCGAAAAACCAGCATGCTCAAGCCTAATTCGGTTTTCAATACTACCCGAAGTCTAAATTAGAAAATGAGCTAACTGCGTCAAACAGATGATCCCCCCAAAGCTGCACATTTGTTGAGCACGTTGGGACATCATATGCTAGGAATACTACATATAACAATAAAATTCAAAACAGAAAACGCTGGAAGCTACCTGATAAACACTCTGTTCACAGAGTATCAATGGAAGAAGAGCATCAGCTGCGGAGCTAACAAGATCAGTGCTGAAACTCAAAGCAAAACAAATGTCAGAAGAAATTAAGAACGACAAAAAAATAGGACAATGAAGTGTATATAATAGGACTGTCAAAGGCAATATATTTAACTGTAGAATTAAAATTACGAAAACATTAGACAGCAATATACTTATCAACTATTTGAAGTAATTTGGCAAAAGTAGTAGGAGGGTCAAATTTCTCTTCATGTCTCACCTATAATCCTCAAAGAGAAGAAGTTGCAGCAGTGACCGAAGGAATCGACTGAGAATGCCTTCGTGAAATTTTCCACCTGGATCATTGTAACTGGTGGCATGTGATCCTAAACCAACTTTACCAACACTTCTTTCCTTGTAATGGTAGGATGCAAGCGCTTTTAAAGCTTGTAGACAAAAATCAACAACTTCAATGTCCTAAGTAGCACCACCAACAGAAATAATGGCAAAGACAGTTGCTGGTGAGGAAGGATATCATCATTTGCAGCCAATTTAGAGTCGTAATTTTACTTAAAACTTTAAATAAGTTACAGGAGCACCTGTTATGCACTGAAATCAAACACAACACACAATCTTCCACAACAAACACATGTCAACATCACCATTATACATTAAGGATCATGATTTTACCTGATGATGAAGACCAAAATCAAGAGTGCTAAGTATGTGACTGAAGGCTTCAATGTTGAGTTGTGCAATCATTTCAGGATAAACCTCCAGCATATGTGATAGCAGTGAGAAATACTACCAAGGACAAGAAAGACTATAAGTTTACTAAAACGATCCGCCTCTTTTAACCAGAACCAGAAAGAGCCTTACACTGTGACAAAGTTTAGGGTATTTTAGCAGGTCCAAAGTTATCAACGGAGCCACTATGTGAAGACCTGTATATACTACCTGCAAGGAAAAATGTGGTTTGACCATTACAGAAAACATATACTGGAAGGAGAAAACAAAGGCCATCGTATTCATCTTTACCATATCCTGCAAGATCATACCTGAGAAATATTCGTACCATAAGATTCAATGGGTTGAGATGAAAAGTCAACCTGAGAAAACATCTTTATTTCAGATATGCAGGTGTGATACAACGAAGGCGAAAATGCAAGATGCCAGGAGATTTGTTCAAATACACTGACTATTCCTTCCCCCTTCCTACGATGAAAGTTTCAGATAATTGTTTCAAGTCTAAACACTACCACATTGAAAATTACTCGACTTGTTCAGAAGTTCTTCAGATGACAACTTTTAGAGTCTACTTATATCATTGTAACAGGTTTCCAATAATTTTTCTCTTCCATGGAATCGTGGATCATAACCCTCTTCAGTTGTCGTGAAGCATGCCAGATATTATATAGCAGATACAAATACTGGAATCTTAGAGGTCACACCTTTGTGTACATGAAGAATATTTGCATTACTGAAGCAGCAACCTAAATGTGTGTGTGCGCGTGTGTGCATACGCACACATAGAAATATGCAACACACATTATTAGAAACCTTGGGAACGGATATACAGCACAGCTGGGTAATAACCAAGGGCAGAGAAAAATTTGATATGCAAGGGCCAGGCCACATGTTTATATAAGAAATGCTTTAAACTTTTAAATTTGATATATGCACGCAAAAAATTTCTTTTGAATTTGTAAACTACAACAATTAAAAAGTTCCAGAAACGCCTAGTTACCAGATCCTTGGAACATAGATTTGAAAGAAGTTGCAAAAGTGCCCGTAAATCCTTATATTTCTCTGCATCTGCTTCAGCACGTAAGCTGTTTGAAAGGCTAATTGATATCTGCAAAATTAAGTAAAACTTATGGGTGAACTTGGGCAAATATGAGATGAAAATGACTCATAAAGAAGTTCATTCTGATGGTATGATTCTTTACCATTAAAGATACATGATAAAGTCAAACTAAGTCAAAGAAGATATTGCCACTGAACCACCAAATCAAGCAAAAGAAAGTTTTAAATTGCTATTTAGATAAAATGAAATGCTTAGGAACATCTTCAGCCATATCATCCTTACTGCAATCTTCTCTATTATCATCAGTGTCCTTCACAATAATCCGAGTGATACACGTACTATTTCTGATCAAGTCGAACGTGTAGTAACATCTTCAACCATATCGTCCTTATTCCAACCTTCTCTAATACCACACTGTCCTTCAAATTAAAATATCATCCTTTGCAACCTTCTCTAATACCATCTTATTCACATTTTTATTGTTGCTGAAACAACTCCACATGAATAAAGTTAAATTATGCATAAAAGTGGCTGTAGGTGACAGAATTTGACAGAGAGGTTTTTCGGAAGGTTATTTCTGGTAGTTTGGATCTAAAGATGGATTTGTAAGCATTTCCACATCATAATGATTTTATAAACATTGATCAAGAGAAAGATTAGATTAGGATTTGAAGCAATGGTTTCTTCAAAAGAATAAGTGGAAAGAAATGGAGAAGAGCTCAAATGTCTCCAAATTCGATAAATTCATAAGACGAAAATTAACTCAAACAAGAACTAACAAGATTACCAATTGATGAATTATGTTTTCAAGCCAAACTGCTAACTAGAGTTCATACTTTTATATCGTAGCTTGTTTAGTACACATATATCAGCAAACTCACCTAAAAGCCCCAAATGACCAAACAGATCATACAGTCGTTTCACCAGCCCACTGGAGTGAGAAAAAAAAAAAGAAAAAAATATTGATGGAGCAACCAGAGATAACCCAGGCCATAGTGGCTGTGCGGGATCCTCAATTGCAACAAGGGGAAGCTTGTGCTTGCTTTCTCCCATTCTCATGCAGATGGAATGGATAACTCTGTAGAGCTAAAGGCCCTGGAACACGCACTCGTCTATGCCACTTCCACAACCTAAACAATATAGCTTCAAAACTAACTCCCGGCTCATTGTCCAATCATTTGAAAACAAGCCAAAACTCCATGTCAACTTAAAGGCATGTGAAAGAACATCATTGCTTTAGCTAATCTCCTATCTATCCTTCTCTCACACACCCACGTTAACTTTTGGTTAGACCTCTTCCCCAAATTAGGAGCAGATGGCATCTCAAAAATCTCTCTACTCGCGCAAACTCCCTATGTTGTGGACGCAGACAGACTCAGTGCTCACAATTACAGTAGATTCTAAAGCGCAAAAACCTAGCAAAATATTCCCTCGTTTTTAATCCCACCACACATCCCTTTCTGTTCTTCCTTCAGTGGTGTTTGAAGCCACAGTATTTCAGCTAAAGCGAGGCTTGGCAATAAAGCTAGACTCCCCCCCCTCTTTTGAAATACCTCTACACACGAACCCACAAACATAGGTATAATTAAAATCTGTAACTGCAGATATGCATATTAAGTATAAACGAATCAGCAAATTTCCATAGCTATCAAGTAAATCAATTTCCTGATCTCGCCATATCTTATTGAACTCCTAATATCATTACTTGATTATTTTGGTCAAAACTGGTAAAAAAAGAACTTGGGATTAAATCTTACCTTGCCGATGTTGTGAGACGAGTAAAGTTGAAGTAAACGCATGCAGAATTCAACGATAGCAGCAGTTTCTTGAGGCTCTAAGTAGATAATTTGGCCCTCAACCCAATCGACGACAAACTTGAGTAGAAGATAGACAATTATGGACTGAATAGGGAGAAAAGGAAACACCAAAACTAATTATTCTTGTCATAAATTAATTTAGCATATAGACAAAAAAAAGATTCTGAAACCAAAAGGGGCGTGTATGAAGGTAATTATAAACTTGTACTCTATGTAAAAGTGTTCATCAGTCAAAGTGATTTTACACTAACTGTTTCTTGCATAGTTTAGTGTGCCAAAGGTAATGCTGTACAGATATTATAGGTATGAACAAAACAAGATTGATAGGGTAAATAATCCAATGGTGTTTGTGATTGCGTACAAGTTAGATGAGTATCTAACTGTGGTTATTATAAATATGATTAATAGTTCCAGCCAGCAACAACATGAAATTAGAATCTCAACCATTTAAGCAACCTCACATCTCATGCATACTGGTTTAAAGATCTCCATTGATCTCCAGTTGCCAGATCTTTTTGGTCCTAATATTTAGAATGTAAGACTGCAAGACTGAGCAATTTAGGACCGTCAGACTGTAGATTTTTAAAATTTATTTTAAAGCATAAAGAATAAGTTTTTAAATTAATACATTAATATTCATCTATCCATCCTTTAATTTGAAAATAATTAATCTTATATGCAGTTGGCATCCTTAAAATAGTAACACTATAGTATATACAGCAAGCAGAGTTCTGGCTCAAGTTAATTATAATTTGATGCCTAAAATATCATCAGAAGCAATAGTAACACTATATAAAGAATCAATAGTTGTCTGTCTAAGTTATATATAATTTGATGTCTAAAATATCATAAGGACTATAAATAGAAAATATTAATTTATCTCAATATGTTTGTAACTATATCACGATGTTTTCCTACTTAATAAGATAGTCCTGTAATTTGGCCTCAGCATTGCGATCTCAAGCAAAGCACTTAAGCAAGATAGGAAAATTTCTTCAATATATATATACACTAAGTCACAACAATGAGTAATTCCAGCAAATAATAACGAACAAGCAAAAAGCTGGAAGGAGAGAGATACTGTTCGAAGTATAATACCAAATTTCATGATATAATAATGTCACATTCTTTGTGAAGCCGGCTGAATTAATTAAACTTATTTCTTCCTTGAGACCATTAAAGTTACTAAAGACCAACAACTACTTGCTTATCAATATTATGCTGTTAAATGTGAAAATATGAATCATGAAAGAAGTCTAACTTTATGGGGCAAATAACTCTTAATAATGTTCGGAACTTTATAAAAGGCAAGAATCATCGTAAGATTCAATTACAAGGATGATGAAAAACCAGGCAGAACTAGTTTTTGCAAGGGCAATACGTGTCCATTATCTAACTGCAGTGTCCAACATTTGGTTGGAGATATACTAATGTTCTATGGCTGTCTAAACAGCATGATTTCAGAATTTCCACGCATAAGGCCTTGGTCCTTGTTACATAATACAGATGATTTCATCGAGAATAAATATGAAGAGAGTGGTGATAAGAAGTATTTCTAAGTTTATTTAGGATTCTAGATTCTGTTATCTGTTTAGGATTTATGGGAAACTTCAAACTACGCAGCCATAAAATTTACATAAATTAAGGGACACCAATTTATAATTTCACCTCATCTTTGTATGCTTGAAGAAAGATCAAAAGGGCATTCATCACAGTGAATCCCACTTCATAGATAGCCTTCTGTGTACGAGGTTCTGAGGCACTGGCAACTCCACGAAGTCGCTCTAGCAAACAGCTAACCTATGTTGCCATGATGACATCGACTGCATTATTACTTGTATGTGTTTGTACATTGAGAAAACGATATACAAACTTTACCAACAAAATGATATCAGGCTGCTGTGCGACAGTTTTGAGATCATTCTTGCTTGATAATTCGACTAAATAAGCTGTCATATGGGTTGTCAAACTTTTTACAAATCTACAAGCATATGAAGAGAAGTTATGATCATCTCAGAATAACATAACACTCCAATTACAAGTATATACTGTGTATCAATGAAAAGAAACCAAAATGTAAACTTACTGATGTGATGCCTCAGAAGTTTCCATCCTTGAAGCTGAAGTAGTAAGTGTCTGAGCCAGTGAACGCTGAAATCAAAGCCATCATAGTGAGCGGCTAAGAACAATAAATCAAAGATAATTTAGTAGAAGTTGTAGCAAGAGTAGGTATCGAAGTATAAAAAAACTAGAAGAAGCACATATATTGAAGAAGAAACAAGTTGGCTAAGCCCATGAACGAAAGAGATAAACAACTACCTGGTGAGCAGCGTTTAATGAGAACAGAGTTCTTTCATTAGCAAAAGCATTTGCCAAGTTTCTCCATGACTCCTGCATGAATAACATCAGATAATCCACAAGCCAATATAGAGGACTCTTTTAATATGCCAGACAAATTAGATTTCTTCACAAGTCAAAAGCTGTGGTGAAGCGAGTTAATAAACAAGGGAATCACAAAAGCAGATGTAAAAAGAAGCCTAGCTTTAAATGGTACTTTGAATATAGAAAGCAATCCCATTTGGCAAGGCATAACTACCATTTATCTAAAATAAAGAGCAATGAACTTGCAAGTTTAGAATGTAGAATAAGATGCACTATGTTATGCTTGACTAGGGATTGACAGCCTCAAGACCAGAGGTGATATGGTAGAGAAACTATTTAAATATTAATTATGAGAGCTAAAAATAAGTATAAATTAGGAATAAGAAAATGTACAGAAATCATATGAGTCATGTTAAACGTAGTTCTATACGTGCGCGCGTACGGTTGACATAAATTCTCGATTAGTGCATATGTACGGAAAAGGGTACACAGAAAGAAAATCAGATTGATACGAGAGAAATATTATGGCTAAGGACTCGAGAAAGACAGACAACCAAAGTGAGTCTAAATAGAGTATTCATGTCATTCATCCGTTTATCATATTATTCCATGGGGCTATAATTATTAATTATGACTAAATGCCAGTTCTTGTATCATGTTTCAAATACACAAAACCAAAAAAAATTCTGAATATAAAATGCAAAAGGTTTTGCTTCAATTATGATAATGCAAGATGATCCCAAATTGGATTGATAGGTGGACTGAACAAAAGAATGCAGCCTTGAATTGCAATAACACGTTCTTATGCCATGTGTAAGTGATTTAGAGGGCCCAAGCACAATTTTAAAAATGATTACCAGTAATCCATATGGCACTATAAGGCACAAACATGATTTCTGAGAAAATGACACCAAACATATTAAGTAATGGGAAATGCAGTAATGAAGAGTAGGAGCTTTGTTGCTTCAGCACATACAAAGCAAGGTCACTTAAGTTTTTCTCTATCTCAATCATCTGTTTACTTAAGCAACAGCAGCCAAATCCTAACCCAATGCAGTGATTTGCACAGGCACAAAGGTTTTAGAACTCATCGACCAGGTTCTTAAACTAAACAGCCAGCCTGTATCATCGGTAGACTTCCTAAATAACCAGGGCTCATTTTCAGCAGAGAGATCCAGCACAAATCAAAATATTTGACGCTTTTCAGAAAGCTCAGTAACGTAAAAGAGGCCCATTAGTAAGAGGATATAAACTAGAACAATCGGGGTCTTCAGTGGCGTATGGACATAAAAGTGCAATTGCTCAGTATAATCAGCCTCTCTTCAAAAGGAAGAGTTCTAGCTGACACACTGGGTCAGTAAAAACTTGCCTCGTACCCATGCAAAAGTAAGGATATAAAATTACAAGAAAGCATGATCCAGGCAGATACTTGAATAATACCGAAAAAAGTCATGGAAATTCACATAGACAAGGGAATGGAACTGACCAAGGTAACAAGATGAGCAATAACATTCTTTTTCCGAACAAGCCCATGAAGCAACTGATAACATGTGAGTGCCTATCACAGAAAAAAAGAAATTAAGAACTGCCAAATACCTTCAAAAAAATTTCAAAACCCTGAAATGCTGCATTATATCTGAGCTTTGAACCAAAGATTTTCAGTCAAGTACTTTATAAAAACAACTGGTTAAGCCTTATATCTCATTCAACAATGATTGGATAATACTATATGAGCCTGAACCACCAAAATGATTGGATAAATATAGCAAAACAATTACACAATTGAAACTTTTCTTTGCTGCGCAAACCACCAAAATCAGAAGCTGAAAACCATCTGAGATTCCGTACCTGCAATTCCTTCTCTCCAGGGTATGAAGTGAGTGTGGTCAAAGCAATGCGGATAATTATATCAAGCACAACCTTTCCCTGATTATCCTCTCCACAGAAACTAAGTAATGCATCTTGGCGGGGTTCAGGAAGAGGTTGAGCATTTCCATAGTTTTGATAAGTGCTTTTGTTATTTACACTTTCTTTAGGTGGCATCAGGTAGGTTGAAGACCATCTTGCAATGAACCACACAACTGCCTGAAAGATTAAGCCAGATATCTTAGCACCAATTACCCATGATGTAAGAACTGAAAGATTTCTGCTCTTTGATGCATTCTGATGAAAATTAAAAGAGTTTCAAATACAGGCATTAAAAATTGTAACTATCATTTCTTAGTTTAGTCACTACATTGCAATCTTGACACCTGAAAATGGGATGAGACATGGAGAATGTCTGATATGTCGCAATTGTCATTAGAAAGCATGTTAAAGAATTTTTTATCCCACAGAACTTCTCCAAGTAGACTTGACTCCCCAAACTAGTAAGTTGGAAATTTTTTCGAACCTTTGGAGGTTTAGACAATTTCCTTCACCAAAACCTCATAATCCAGCACAAATGACATTGAGCTGTACTAATATGGTAAACAACTAGGTCCCTGGTATTCAGTTCTAAATGTGTTAAGTAAATTAGAATTTAAGTCTGGAGAAAATATTTGGCAAATACAATGTCATATTACTTTTTTGTTAAGGTAATGTAACTTGGTTATGAGCTGAATGAAATGCCATAGATACAAAGTTTTGTGCATACGAAAGCCATATCAGATCATTTCAATCTATATCACAAATCTCAAAGTTCTACAGCTGATTCTCTTTTTTGACCATCGCCTCTGCAAAGAAATGGGTCCAAAATTCTAATTCTCCAGTTGAGTTACTAGATTTAATTTCTACCAGTAAATATGCAAGTTACAAAAGAAAAATCATTTGATTGAAGGGAATGCGGAATGCAGAAAAAGCCTTCTGATGTCAATGAAATAAAAGAATATTCACATTGGAAATTATCCAAAAAAGCGGGCTCAAACATAATATTTCTCTACATGTTTCACAATGGGGTTTTGTTTGATCTATCTCAAGTTGCCATCAATATTGCTTTTATATTTATAAAATACTCGCGATGTAATTGACTACGGTCATGTTCTGCACTACAGTACAACCATCTTTCTTCCATTGATGGGCATACAATTCAATAGAATTAGTGCCCCTAATTCTTGTCGTATCGAGTAAACTGTTAGAGATGGTGGTTGATATTAGTATTATACAAAAATTAGAAGTATTTTGAAGTTTGAGTGAAGTGTATATGGAAGCACTTTTGTCCAAATTCAGCAGATAGTATATTTCAAATGTCTTTGAGTTGAGTTGCAATCTACACCCGTGGGTTGCATTTATAGGTAGTGGAGATCTCTAGAACCACATCACTACATTTGTACATCATCATCTAGACTACTCCAAAAGATTTTCTTTACAAGACGTCTCTAGACTATATCCAAGATGTTAGTAGCAAGTGTAAGTGTGGACACTCTAGACTTATCCAAATTCATACTACATTAGTCTGGATATATTTAGAGGTATCTAAAAATGCATCACATTTTCAACTAACGGCAGGTCTGGAGGAAAAAAAAGAAAATGGCAAAATTATGAAGTTTTCCTATTACATCTAAAACATGCAGTAAAGTCGCAACATGAAAGGTTGAACCATCTTCTAAAGATAAAGCTTCTTTCGTCAAACATGTTCATGGATATGAAACATCAGATTTGCAATCAAAGGGCAGTAAGGAACTTTCTTTTATCAAACGGTGTTTCCATATGCATGACGCAAATGAAATTCTCTGAAATAAAAAAGACCTTCGAGCAACAAAAATCAAAATAAAAGTTTACATTTTCTCGAATCTAACAGCAAGAACGATTCTATTCATGGATACGTATAACTGATATTTGCGATCAAAATAAAATTTATATAAGCCATTTGTTTATAGAAGAATTAATTTTTAACATGTGTGATCACAAAAATGTAATTCATTTTAGAACTAATTCCACAAGAAAGATTTCTGACCTAAAACATAATTAAGAAGCTCAAGCACTTCATAACCAAGTTTAAAGCTAAGAGAGGTTTTATATCTGATTCTGTTCCATAGTCCAGACAAATTTATGTTGCTCACATGTTCACATATGCACAATCAATCCCAAGACATAGCAAGCATTTCAAATCAAAACACGTGAATATTTGTTCCCAGACAGGCACAAAGAAGTTCGAAGCCTATCACCACGGGAAGGGCGGGACAATTAGAAATAGGAGATAAAGAATAATACCTCCATGAGTCGAGGACTAAAATATGATGCTCTCATTTCCGAATCTAAACTTTGCTCAGCAAACTTTATGATTGAACTGTGAAAAGTTCGAGAAAACAGATGAATGTAAAAAAAATACGAACAAGAATATTTTAAAAACGTTCAAGAAAGCATATGAATGAATTATATATGAAACAAGAATATGTACGCGAATATTCTAGTCCTTCAATTTGCACCTGCTACACTCTAGTTTGAACCTACTTTATCTATAGCTCGAGATGTCAAGATTTGCTACAAAAGTCCTAAGTTCTTATCAACGCATATGCTTGTCCTATTGATTAAAACAATTTAGTCAGGAAACAACTACAACAGGGCACCTCATCTAGGGAGGACATGGCATTCAGGTTCCCAAATCCAATCAGATCAAGAAATTTGAGTCCCAGAATCCAAACACCGAAAACCCGCGCAACTGTCTCTGTAATCAGAAACCGGAATTGGGAAATATCCACAAGCTCCCTAACCTATTCAAATACTAGCCTTTTTTTCTCTCTAATTTACCAAACATTTATATAGATATATACATTTTCTGAACTCCTCATTCTGTACCTTCACCACCCACACACGTACAAAATCCTCTGTCCTTGCCTCCTCGTCTCCTCTCATCGACACAGCGTCGACCATTCATTTCCCTCTGTTCTCTTCACCGTCTTCTCACCACATCAACCCCACCTCTTATCTTTCACTGAATTGCGGGTATCGGATGAATCACGATTTGATTGGGTGTTGGGTTTTGAAACCCGAACTAATTCTCTACCCGTCATCTCGTCCCACGCTCACCCCTAAACTTCTCTTAGATAGTCTTAGTGACCTCATTCATTACTATGGCAACAAGAATAAGCTGATATCGACTACAAACTATATGTTGATTGATAGTAGGGCAAAAGCTTTTTTCACACAAATCATACTAGATATCCCAGAAAAAATAAAAGAAGCAATAGATGATAAAAATGACGACTACTTAAGCTGACAGCTATTGCACCACATCAACGCATATTTTTAGAAGAATAAACAGTATAACATGTGCAAGGACAGGTTTGTAGCCTGATCCCCAAATCCGATCCCATTACAAAAGTAATTAGCTAATTAGGAGGACCAAAGAAGGCCAACTTATAGATCCAACGAAAATCCAAATGAATATGATAAGAAAAATAAACCAAAAAAGCCATATAAAAAAAATATTGTTCGAACAATCGTGTCGGAGCAATATGAAGCTTAAAAATTTGAGTAGCAACCTATAAGTTTCTAAAGAACATGCAAATTCATAGCAATCAATAAGTTTCTAAACAACATGCAAATTCAGTCAAGTGTATGGATCAACCCAAATAAAATTTGCATGCAACATTATTTAGGTAAGGCAAATCAACTTCTCAAGATTAATTTCAGCATGCTTTTGTGCATCAAGTTACTAGTACTTGTGGGCTATTGAACTGACTAATTTTACAAGATTTTAGTTAACCAACATTATGAGTATCTGATGCATTCATGATAAAGAGTTGACTCTTCCACGGGCTAACAACTATAACAATTCAAGGGATCCCATCGAAAAGAACAAATTATCATCCACAAACAACGAAGAACATACCCAGAGAGTATCACAACTGGGTGCTTATCCACCTCCATTATGTCACTAAACGAGCTCTCTATTTGCTTTGGAACCTGAAGGGAAAAAAATTTGTTACAACATGAGAGATTTTTAAATCCACTCACTTCCGTTAACCCTATACATGAAGGATTCCAGATATGGATGGAATTTGCATAAGGGCGGGGAGCATATGGTATTAGGGAGCACAGAAGCAGCATTCATGACCCACAGAACCTAACTAATTGACGACGTGCTATGGATTTGCTCAAGCAGATTAAATCAGAAATGACATTTATTTTGCACTGCTAAAGAACCAAAAGTAATACGGAAGATCCTGAAACATAGGAATATGTAAGATAAACAAATAAGGAGCAAGCACTTTGAAATAAATCCATTGATCAAAGGCTAAACTACAATCATAATGGAGAACCACGAAATGTTGCATCATGCAACCCAAAAAACCCCACAAGAGGACAGAAGCTAGAAAAGATTCTTTTTACTTTTGTCAGTGTGCCTGTCTCAAGGACTCTCCATAAAAAGCACAAAATCATCAGATATTCCCAATATAATGCCAAAATGCAATTTAGAGAAGCAAAAAGAAAAATTATTACCGTAGGCGTTTCACCCTGTGCTTCATCTGCTAAAACGTGCCCAGTTATGAGTAAGAGAGAATAAAGTTCTTCCAAAGTTTCTGTAGGGTCACTTGTGCCTCTTCCCTACATTTGGTGTGGATATATAACAGAAGAAAGTATGGATAAGAGAAGTTGTTGCAGCTGCATACTAATTGTACAAATGAGCCAGATTGAAAGAGAATCAACAATCAGAAAAGCAACTTTCATAAGATAGCTAGTCGAACTCGAAATTTGTAAATCCGTCAATTAGGTCTAGCAAAAAGAATTCACCAGGATAATTGCAAATGGTTTTTCAGTAACGTACAAAGCGGATGGCAAACTTGAGAGATATAAAGCAGACTCATGGCTTAGGTGGACACTCAAACATATGGGTAAGATTATCAAGAAACTTTTTCTCTGGTTGCTACATGAACACGGAGAGGGTTTTGTTATCTCTAGCTGCTATCTATGATTGACCTTTATAACAATTCGGTGTGAAGAATGAGTTCTTGCATGGGGATCTTGAAGAGGAGATATACATGAAATCCCTCCTGGTTTTGGTGGAAGCTTCCAACCAATAAAGTCTGCAAACTAAAAAAGGCATTGTGGGTTTGGAAGATTTATCAAAGTAATGTAAGAGATGGGGATATAAACAAAGCCAAGGTCACAACACACTCTTCATCAAACACTCAGACTTGGGAATTACAGTTCTTCTAGTACATGTTGACGACATAATAGTGCCTGGACTGATGAGAAGGAAGGACATGCTTTAAAACATCGTTTGGCAAGTGAGTTCCCAAATTAAGGAGCCAATAAGATTGAAATACTTTTTAGGAATTGAAGTGGCCTACTCCAAGCAAGGAATCTTTATCTCACAGCCAAAGTATATTCTTGACATTTAGCATGCATACTAACTGCTACCCCAATTTACTTCAACCACTAACTTGGAGAGGCTGAAGGGAATGCAGTATCAAAGATTGGTTGGTAAACTTACTTACTTATCTCACAAGACCTGACATTTCCTATGCCGTGAGTGTAATAACTCAGTTTATGTACAATCCTAAAGAAGTTCCCTTGCAAGCAGCATATGCTGGTACACTATCTAAAAGGAACTCCAGGGAAGGGCATTACGTTTAGAAAGAATGATGAGCTTATGCATGAAACGTATACTGATGCTGACTATGCGGGGTCAGTAGTTGATAGAAGATCTACCACTAGGTATTGTACTTATCTTGGTGGAAATCGCGATATGCGGAGGATCAAAACAAAATGCAGTTGCTAGATCAAGTGCCAAATCAGAGTTTTGAGCGATGACACAAGGAGTCTGTGAGTTGTTATTGTCGAAGATTATCTTGGAAGTTGGAAGACATGAAGACTAAGTGTAATGGTCCAATGAGACTTTACTGTGATAATAAATCTGAAATTCGTATTGCACATAACCCTGTGCAGCATGACAGGACAAAACACATCGAAGTAGACAGGCGCTTCACTAAAGAAAAGTTGGATATTGGTTTGATTTGTACGCCCTATGTGTCCACCAGATGAGTTTACCAAGGGTTTTGAGTAACCCTATGTTTCAACAGTTCTTACCAAGCTGGGACTGGATAATATCTATTCACCAGCTTTTGGGGGGGGGGGGGGGGGGGGGGGGTTGGAAGTATCCATATTGATATATTTTAGGAAGTTATTACATTCTTATATTAGGAGAACTATAACCCTTTCATTAAGGGATCTATTATAGGATAGTAGACACTGAAACCCATTAATCATGGGATCTATTACAAGTTAGTCAACTTTTCCGTTTACAGTAAGTACACCTTTTGTGTGTGTGTGTGTGTGTAAGTATCTTGTTGTACTAGTTTATATTCAATGAGAAAATCTCTGCATTCTTTAATTTCCACAAATTTGTTTTCATGATAAAACCAAAAAATTGGAACCTGGGAAGTGGCATGAGAAGGAAGTAGCAAGGTTTATTTGGATGAAGAGGAATCCCAATATTTCCAAAGACCATCAGTAGCAGCTTATTATGGTATGAAGTGGTTACAGGACAAAGGTTCAACTGTTTATCAGACCACATCATCTACAGAAATTAACTTATGCAAGGAAATGATGGATGTTCATTTTTCTCCTGGCTGGAACACATCTTTATGAAGCAGACATACTATTAGATCTCTATCTAACAAATTCCTAACTGATACCAAGAAGAACACTAAATTAACTGTACAAGGTTTGAGGAATATGGTAATGACTAGCAAGAGAAGCAGGATGCTATTGTGCGACATTAATCACAGTGATTCAACAACACGGCATGGGTGAAGATCAATTCATAAAGTACCTGGTGAAGCCTTAAAACACGCTCTGAAAAACATTGAGTGAGGAAAGGGATCGCAACCACTGGAGCTGCTCGAGCAATAAGAGCATAAGAGCTTAACCTCTCATCCATGGCTTCAAAGGCAACACCGAAAAAAGTTAATTCTAAACACGATTTAAAGTATAACAACAACATCAATAAGACAAGAGTATGAAATACACTTGTCAGCACTTTTACCAGCAATAGAAACCTGAAGAAAATCACTTTCATCCTCGTCACTGAAGGCTGATGCAGAAGCAGCTATAAGAAACAATGCCAAATCATAAGTACAAACAGGTGAAAGTAGAACACAAATACCAATAAACATAGTGATGAAAACATAAGAATTACCAGTTAACTCAGATTGTACAATCAATGCGAAAAGATTGGCCGCAGCACCAACCGCTTCAGGCAGAAGCGGCTGACTATTTCCACTACCATCTAGCTTCTGAAAATAATTAAAACAACGAGGCAAACCAGGGGAAAGTCTCATCACAAACAAGCTATACTGCCAAAATGCATAACTACAACTAGGTAATTGTCTACTTGTGCTTCAAAACAAGTAGATATAATAAACACACAAAGGGGCTTTTGAAAAATGTTCTGCTGGTGTAAGGCTCCCCTATGGGTAAAGCATGGGTAGTGACATCATTATAAGAAAATTCCACCCATCAAGCCTGTTTGGACAACATTACTACCTATCAAAAGTGTTTCTAAAGCATCATGGTATTCCACCATAAAATACGAGAAAATGATGCATTCATTAGCTCCCACCACAAACCATTCCAGAAATCTAGTAAGTCAACTTATACCTAATCTCACTCGTACTTGCACGATATATTAATTAGACTCCATATAGAACTCTTTCAACTACATGTCTTAATATGAGACTGTTGAACTGGTGGCACACCCTGCCCCATGTACTTCATGATACCTTACTTCAACTTCCCACATTGCTCTTTTTTTCGAACCCCAGAAATAAGATAAATCCTTTCTCTGTTATGGGGAGTTACATAGTCAATATTAAAATTCTCTACTAACTTCCATATGTTGTTCGGAGTCACAGTACAAAAGCATTTCAGTTGCCTATACCAGAATTATCGTCTACCATTTTCCTTAACAAAATGTACTCCCATTGATCATGATGCTTTACTCATCAAAAAGATTTGGATAAATACATAATGGAAAATAAAGATAAGAATGAAGTTATATAGTACTACATATACTATGGTGCCAACAACATGTACCACGAGAAGTGCAGTCCATGTATCCAGTAAAATATCGCGTGCTACCCAACTCCATGTCTCTTCTTCAGCGCGATTTACCATAAGGTCTTTGATGACTTCACACATCAGAGCAGATAATAGAGTAATAGTCCCATAAGGTCTGAGCATCAAGTCAAAAACTCAATGTCAGTAAATGTATATGCATATCGACGAGTCTTATCTAATCTATAATTTCCTAAATAGCTATGTATTCATCCTTTTTTAAAGTTTCATGTATTGATTCCACTGACGTCCAAAAACTAAATTTGTGTTGGTAAAAAATATTAAGGTGTTTCCAATACCGACTTTTTTACTCATTTAGAACTACCAAGGAGTTCATTCATCTGGCCTGGATATTGTGGGTACATCTAAACCACATACATGATGATGGAACAAACTGGAGCTATCTGCTCATCTGGATATCACTGACCTCAAGGTTTTCAGGAGTTCATCAAATACAATTGGTGAAGTCACAGTTGCCACAGATAAAAGTGCACGGCAACCATCCAGCAGTTCACTGGAAAATATTAAGCAAGCAATACATGAAACTAATTTCATGGATGATGAAACACGAGAAAGAAGTCACTGCAGTTAATACCTTTCACTTCTGCCACATTCTATTGCTTTCACTACAGCATCAATAGGCTCCACCCACTGTACAATTCCAGCTAGCAGTTGCAGAAGGTGCTGCCTTTGCATGTGTGCACCGTCTACATTCGGCTTAGTCAGTAGAAATATATAATGAATACACAAGAAAGAGGAAGATGATAAATAAAAACTACTGACAAAGTGAAACAGATAAAAAGAATTGTTTGGAATTCATTGAATTGATATCTACATAGGAAGATGAATATTTGGCATTGGACATCCCACAGATCATTCACGTTTCACAAAGGGTGTGGAAGGCAACTGGTAATATGCAAATTTCATACAGAAATTCGGAACAAAGAATAGAGCCTCTTGCAACAACAAAAGCAACAACCAAGCTTGTAATCCCAATCAATTGGGGTAGTCTACATGAGCCAAACAAGAATTCCCTCCTCCACTCGCTCTGGTTCAGTTGAACGTCTTCATCTTGACTTATAAGCTTCATGTCGCTTTGAATGACTTCGATTCATATTTTCTTTGGTCGCCTTTGTGCTCCATCCTCTCGCCCTAGTTCAAGGGTCTCTACACGTCGTACCGGTGCTTCTGTGGGTTTTCACCGCACATAACCAAATCACATCTATGGGTGTTGAGCCTAATTTGTTCCAATGTCTTCATTTCTCACCTTATCTCTTCTCTTGTTACCACACATCTATTGTAACATGCACATTTCAGCTACTCGCATCTTATGTGCATGATGTTGGTAAAGGGCCCAACATTCAGAGCTACATAGCAAGGTGATAGCAATCACATAAAAGGATTACGACCGCACAAAGTCTATGCAGCATTCTCTCATTTCATCCAGCCAGCTTGAAGTTTATTTCAAATGATAAGAGGTGTGCGATTACTCTTGCCACTGCAAATTCACGCTTACCAAACATTCATAGAGAAGGACATTGCGGCAGATTGTTTAGCTATTCTAGAACATAGCTTAAGTCAATAACATATGCACCAAACAAGAACTTCATAGTAAAGATTATGAGTCATTTAACTTGTACCTGACGGAAATATGGTTCCATTTAAGGCACAAAATTGTGCTAGAAGTTTTCGGGCAGAAACCGCAAGTGGACAGTCAATCCAGTAACCTTCACGAGAAAACTTCTGTCTCAGAGCACTATAGAAGTTCAAAAGCCATCCAACCTGACCATTTGAAATCAACACATCCCGCCAGGCAGGACCAGGCTGCAGCATCACATAAAAGACACAAGTAAAAAAACAATTTCCGTGTATCAAATACTGAAAAACAGGTAACTAACAGGTCTACGAAAATTTTGTAAAGGCGTAATTCTTTAAACTGAATGCTAAACAATAAAAGAAGATTCACATTAGAAAATAAAACAGTATAAAACCTTTTTCCACATCTATAAAGATTTTATGATGGGAGTGGAGTGGAGAAAAACTTGAAGGAAGATAACCTGCTTTCAAGAGGATGGAAAACCATAATAGACAGCCCCTTCACGAGTTAACATAAACTACACAGAGATGAATCAAGCTGGACGCATGTTTTTTGAGTTATATATGTTCACCCTGAAAAAAGTTGAGAGTAGTCTGGGACCAGCTCAAGCTGAGAGTACAACCTCGGTGCTCAAATATCAAATTTATAGCTACTCCGGTTGAGCTTCAACTTACTTTACTGATGTTAAATAAAAATTTATATTTATTATGAATTCAGAATGTAATTATAATGACTCACCTTTGGTTTTCAGAGTCAAACATACTTCTTTGACACCATTTACCTTATCATTTAGTTCATTTAGTTTAGTGTAAAAAACATCAAACCCCCCAACCTATAGGGTGTTTCACAAGTTGCCACCTAACATTTAAAAAAGTAAGAACCAACACCCTAACCTATTGAAAAATGTGCTAAGTGTCCCCTGCTCGATTCTGGACACGTATCTGCATTTCATCCGTTAGATTTGGTCTTAGGGGGCAGTTCGCACATTTTTAAATAGGTTAGGATGTTAATTTGTAACTTTTTAAACGTCAGGTGCCAACTTATAAAACAATGTATATTTAATGCCTTTTACCCCTCAGTAAAAAAATAAGAAGGAATATATCATAAGAAAAGTTCCATATGGTGTCACATTGGCCATTTACCAAATGAATGTCAATATAAGTGATTTCTGAAATGCGTTCAATGATAAAACTAAAACAGATCAACAATTCCAAATGCAATTAGCATCTTGATTAACTAGGCATAAACAACATATTATATTTGTTTACAATTGAGAAACAAGTAGGCTTTTTTTTGTTTAGCCTGTTCAAGCTTTGACTTTGGTACCCAGACATGCTCGTGGCCTAACATATTACTCGCAACAGATCATATGAACCAAAATTACTTAATCAAACTTGATTTTGACTCCACAAGTTTTACAACTACTTAACCTCTCCTAAACTATTTTACATCCCTGTTTTACAATCTGCATCTTATTCTTATCACTCACCTGTACCAAGACACATTCGGACCTTTTAAGTAGGCTAGTTTCTTGCTTCATTCCATCAGAGTACACATCTATCCCTCTTCTTGAATTCCCAACTGAATTGTCGTCTTGGAAGTCCCAGTTCAGGATTTGAAGCATCAGATGCAGTGCTGCTGAACAGACTTTAACCTCAGGGATTTCTGAGTTAGATCCGATAATTGTATTTGAGCTATTTACAGCTGCATCTTGCACCCAAGAGTAGAATGCCTAAGAAGCGTGGAAGACGAAAAAATATACCAATGAGCAGAAGGGCTAATGATATTATATTCTGTACAGGAGATGCAAGAACATAACATAAAAAGTGGAAAAAGGAAAAACCCTATTCAACAGAAAACATAATGTTCCTAGAGATAAACAAACCTGCAAATAACTTTTCTCTAACGATATTCGGCATTTCTCATGAAATTCTCTAGGGAGGCCCATAGCAGTTGATGTAGACGGTGAAAATTCAGATACCTATTGGGACAAAACCTTGTAGTTATTATGAGGAAAAACGTCAACGCAAAGTCCTTAAAGCAGAAACAACCTAGGGCTTCAGTTTCCAGGATATTCTTTGAAGAAACATACCAAAGATTCCAAAAATTTTATTCCCGAAAATTGTACATCCAGACCATGGCATCCAGTAACAGCCTGTTTCACCTGCAACATGGAACTGTAAGGCTTTCTAAGTTTGAACCAAATGCCACAACAAACACCAAAAAGACCAAATTTATCAGGGCATTAGCTGCTCTAGACCTACATATGTTCAAGTAAATGATATTCTCAAATGCCATTAAGACAAATTAGCTTAAACATAAGACACATATGCTTTTCCATCTGCAAAGATCACCCACCAATAAGTCCAAACTTGGACAACATGTTATATGGAGAACCGAGAAGTAAACAAAGTTTTTCTTGAAAATTGTGCAGAATAGAATATTTAGATAAACGCTGTACCTTCCGCCATTAAACATTGTACTAGAGTCGGGAAAGAGAAATAAACTAATAAAAACTGCAGTTTCATTCCCCCAAACACACAAAAATAATAATGAAGCGCAAAAGTAAACAAAAGCTTCAATAAGACTACATAATATCGTTTTATAATTCTGCACGCCCATCTAACTTACCGTCCTCAAAAGGAGAAAAGCATGTCAACCGCGTAGTCAAATCAGAAACCAAGACATTATTTAATGCTTAAATTGTACACAAAGACTAAGAAACTGTAGAATGTTATTCACCATCATTACCTCCATGAAAAATGCCTCCTTCTCTGGAACTGTAAATTCCAACCTGCAGAAGAACATGGAAACGAGAAACAAAATTAGAGAAACTCCAATTACTAAAATATAACTTAAAGTTGAAATTATTTACAAATATCCAGCAGGAAAACGGGAGGAGGCGCAGATTGACCTGACCACCTCTGGCACTTAAAAGATAATAATAAGGTAACGAGAGAGAGAACATACAAAACAGTCTGACCAAAAAGCAACAATGGTAGTAAATGTCTATAATACAATCAGCACCACATATTACTATGAACCCCAGCAGTGAACTGGACGCTTTAGTTATATACCAGGAAAAGAAAGAGAACACTAGATCTAGTAGCACAAACTACCAGATTTATTGGATCGAATGCGGAAAGCACCTCAACTTACATAAGCATGTTCTTCATGCAAAACTATACGTCTTAATGAGTGTATTCTAAGGAGTTCCAGTGTTAATAGAGATCAAAAGACAAAAACCAGAAGACATTCTACAAGTGTAGGAGTCTAATCATATGTACTATTCGCAGGATGCAAAATACTGTATTTTAGTATATACTAAATTGCTACTAGACCACAGACTTACATCTCTCAGTAAATTGAGAAATTTAAACATGGAGTACTGAAAGATTTGAGAGACGGTAAGAGAAAAAAAAAACACAAAAGTGTTGCTCCAATATTTTACGCTTCATTACCAAGATTCAATTCTGGGAAGCAAATAAATTTTAAGTATTTATTACAACATATTTCAGTTTCATGTTACTAGAAAGCTACTATGAATCCAGGCATATGTGGACACACTTACGGTTATCACAAATCAAATGAGGATAAAACATCAATCCAATTACTTTTAAGTAAATTTTACTAAGTAAATTTTACTAGCGTTGCCCTGCTCAGATGGTAAAAATCTGGCAATAGACTTTAGTTTGTTGGTAAATCATTACCCATCAGTAAGTCTCTTCTCTGGTCTTTTTAACTATGGCTTAAACATTATTACTTGTATTCAAACACTGTGCGAAGAGAAATCAAATGTATCTACATGCTTCTTCACCAACTTATATGCATAAAACTTTCCATGTTAGCAAACTGCAGGATATGCAGCAAAATTGGCCCTAGGTAAAAGATGAATGACCACTTACCAGCCCCTTTTCAGCAATTGAGCACCCACTGATGCGACCTTGACTAGAACATAACCCTCGGGTGAACTGGAATGTTTCATGATAAAGCATATACAGAAACTGCAACAAAAATTAACAGAAGTCAGTGAAGATCATAGTGCAAAATGCCTGCAGAAGAAAGAGTTATCTCTGAATGCTCACTGTTCATTATCTGATTTTCCTCTATAAGCAATGCAAATTCGTTAAACGAACAAAATTACGTAGCGTCTGATAGGGTTGATCATCAAGCCACTTAACCGACCCTGTCCGCAATGCATTGGCTGCTTATTTTGGTAACTCGTCAGTTATAAGTCGGGTGAAGGATTTATTTATATGAAGAACTGGTTCTCCCTCTTATTAGAAGTTTACGTAGTTCGAGTAATCTTTTGGCAATCTAAAAAATAACAATCCACCCACATCCCCCGTTATAGAAGAGTAATTTGCTCCAAGACTTAGTTCAAACACAAAATTAAAATTGGCCAAGGACACCACTGGGAGTTCATCACAATTTTATGTTGACATAACAAATTCCTTTCAGCTGTTCAAACGAATCCGACCAAACTATAATGTTTGTAAAAGCTTTAGTGGAAGTCTCTGTAATTTTCCCAAACCAAATAGGAGATTTCTATAATAAAACTGAACCTCATAAGGTATAGCTGTAATTATCCCTATATTCTATATTCTCTAGTAGAATCTTTAGCCAGAAAGCACAAAGGGCTGACGCATTTGCAATTGCGCTAAAGAGCAAAAGCCCCATGATTGTTGCTCAGTTCCTATATTTGTGCTCGACCACACTCTTAATAACTCTGTGCAGCTTTCAGAAACCTCCATTCTTTCGCTCCGCTATTATAACAGTATAGCAAAGTTAACAGAATCAATTGAGTTCAACTCCTCTTTATACGTAAATGATACCTTTGCCAGAGCAGAGATCAAACAGATTAATATGACATTAATTTAAAAAATTGGTCCTCTACCAAATTTAAAATGATGGAACCTCAAGAACTGACATAAGTTATACTATTCCAACATTTGTAAGCATGGTTAACTGACATGCTTATTGTTGCATTCAAGAAAAAGGTCAAATTCTATATTGAGCAGAAACTAGTATATAACTAATAGAATGATATGAATGCTACTATTTTATTTCAGCTTGGTATTATACACTTTATACAGTAATCAGATACAAAATTCAAGTGAAGATTTTGAGCAGAAGAGAAATCCAATATCATAGGCAAACCATGTACAGATCGATGTGCAGCACATGTGCGGGGTTGATGTATTTACATGTGCAGCTATGATTATGCTGAAATATTGTATAGTCACCAGTGTTAGTACATCAAGCTCAAATCCTAATATTACCTGATCAACCCTATCCTGTCATCGGCCTCGAGGAATCCCCATTCTCGCATAGCTGCGTCTTTAAGTGCTCCAGCAGCCTGAAATCTTGCATTTGCCAACTGAGAGTTTTCTGAATAATCAGATATTTTAAGTAAGAGGTGATATTGCTATGTTCTTGATTAGTCGCATCAAGAGATATGGTACTCAAATTCTAGATATGCTAAAAAGAGCATTCAATTTAACTGATGAACTCAAACTCCAGACAAACATTTCTCGAGTATCATAAAAGCACGTAGTACAAGAAACTGTGCACACATATCAATATCGATTTTATGCGTATTAAAGTAACTCGATTTAAGATGAATAGATGTAAAGGAAATATAATTTTAATCTAAATGCAGCTTTCATAATAACCTACTTCATCGCCTACTAGAAAACTATTTTGACTTGAATCAAGAAACAACAATCACAACCAAATGCAACAATATTGTGCAGTTTACGAGGACAGCCTAAGCACCCAACAATTGTTTTACAGTATGCGTGCCCAGTACGTTGGACTAGTTCAGATACACTTAAAAACTTTAAGATATTTTTACTGAATCAAGTTGAATGACTACAACTCTTTTATTGAAAGGAAAATGCAGAAAAACAAACTATGAAGATAGAAACCTTCACCTCGGCCAAGCCATTGAGCTTTATAGCTTGTGTCTTCATTCTTGCTTGTCCTCTTCCTAAAAAACTACTACTTTATTTATATAGGATCTTTGCTTTGCTAACTTGAAGAATGTCTCTTTATGATCATATCAACGTAATCAAGTCATCCCTTGATTTAAGCCTTATAACTCTCCATTCCTTTTCAATGCTTCACTATTCCTTTAGTAGATACGCATGATTAAGGCTTTTGTCATCCCCTATTTCAATTGTAACAGATACCACTATTTTATTGCAAACTGATAAATTAAAAACTCGAAGAAACAAAATACTGCAGATTAACGGATTAATTGGTCACTGCACACAGCCATATTAGGTTTACTATAAGTAGCATGAAGAACACGATGCACAACTTAAATAAACATACCTAAAATGAATTTACATGTCTGGTATGGATGAGGATTCTGGCTTAACGATAATATAGTTGCCTCAGCCGCAGCTGGATTGATGTGCATCTGCTTGATTGTTCCGACGTGTTCCCATACACCCATGTATCACAGCAAAGATAAATGGATAAATTAAGTAAACAAGTTCAGGCACTTCAGAAGTCTCAAGTAAAATGTGAAATAAGAACCCCATAATGATTTGTCTGCTATTTAATCAATTGTGAACAATAACTAGTGAAAACAAACGCATTTCCAGGCTGACATTAGCTTAGTTCAGTATATATAATTTTAAGCCAAAGTATTATTCAGAATTTGAGGCAACCTAATTTCTACAAGCTAAGACTCCTCGGTGAAAATTGACACTTGTTGATCTGAAAAAATGGTAAGATTACTTTTAGTTGACTACTAATTATCTAATGTAACCTGGGGAAATGAAGCAATCCTGATGGAAACAGGTGACAACATAAAACTAAGTATATAGCAAGGATTGAATTAGAAATAATTTTTTCAGCAACACAACAATACAAAATTTATATAATATCGGGCTGCTGAGGTCATTAGAAGCAACTTAACAACCTATAATTCAACCAAAAAGTTAATTCATATGGAATGTTCTAGCTCATATCTTGTTTGACCACACCAATAGCAAGGATGTGCAATTACCCTAGCCTTGTTACGAACACTTCCCCTTCAATCGACAACCAATCATTTCAAAGGTGAATTTCTGAGTAACTTGGGTTGGCCACACCAAATCCAGGCTACAATTTCCTTACTCTATAAGCAGAATTACTAATTTATGAATCCACCGCGACGACGAACTTACCGAAATATCCTCAAAATTACACATAACCACTATTTCACAAGACACTCAACAACTCTTACTCAGCCTGGTACGGCTAAACCAAACTAAATTAGTATACAAACAATATGCACTTGTACAGTAACCCAAAAATGACCAAATCACAGTAGCACCTGCTGTGTGATTGACTGAGTATGAACAGACAGATCTTAACTAAATTTTTCCAAAAATAAATCCGATTGCACACTTGATCAAGCCAAAGCAAACCGAATTCCCCTAATTTAATCCACTATTTCGCCGTGTATCTCTATAAACTCACCAATTACTGTAGAACACTAGCAGTATGAAACAAAAATAACAATAATCTAGGGTTTGCGCAAAGAGTAATAGACCTGAATAGCACTGCAGGCGAGCTCAATCGCTTGCATGGTGGATTGAAGCTGAGCGATATTGGCGCCGGAGCCTTGATTCATCGTGTTCGTCGTCACTCAGTGCAGAGTGTGCATAAGAGAGAGAGAGAGAGAGAGAGAGAGAGAGAGAGAGAGAGAGAGAGCAAAAAAACAGTTATTTTGGTGAAATGTAGCAATGGCCGCTTGGGCTTTTGTTAATTGTTATTTGAGAGTTTTAACTTGTTCCAAAATGGACTGGTGTTTACTTTATAAAATGTATTTTGACTATAAAATGTATTTTGACTATAAAATGCGAAAAATGTGCAAATTTTCAGTCATAAGTTTTTGGTTTTGGGAAGAAAAAAAATCCAGTCATTAGTTGCAACTATTATTTTACTAACATTATATATATTATAGGATATATACCATCCATAATTAGTTAAACTTTATATAAAAGCTCCATGTGAATGTATTTATCAAAAAAAAATCATATAAGAAATGGGATAAAATGCATCAAACTTTCCGACCTTCAAAAAAAAGTGTTAATTCCATCGTAAGTCGTTGATCACTCGTTTATTTGAAAAATATTTTTACATTTTCATCGGTCATATTTGGTTGTGAGGGGCAGTTAGTTTATTTTCAATACGTTGCGGGGTATGTTGTAACTTTTCTTAAGTTAAGAGCAAATCAGACATGACCAATAAATTGAGATATTTGATACTTTTTACTCTAACGAATAGGAAATCTAGATAATAAGTGAAGAGAAATTTTGATATTTGATATAGATGTTGACGAACCAAAATTTTGCAAGGAGAGTAAGAAATAAAACAATTGTCAATAATAGACTATGAGAATGATAACGCGAAAGAAAACTACGAAGAGCTTTAGAGGCAATAGGTTGACAATAAAGTATGCTCACGACAATTGAAAATTAGTTACACGAAGCATCAGAATAAAATGTATTGAGAAGTTGATTTTGTTAAAATGATAAATATGTGGACATTAAAATGGTTTCATTTTAGACAATTCAGTTGCATAAGGTTGAAACACCAATAAATGTGAATATATCTTAGTTTTTATAAATAAAAAAAAACATTTTGTTTTGTTATTTTTAATGGTCATATTTATGTTAATCGTAATATGTTGTTTTAGACATGGACATACGTAGGAGTCTAACCTAACATGTGTGATATGAGAGATGTTAAAAATTATATATTTATTACTATACACTAATATTTTCATGATTAAGGTTTTGATGTCATAAAAAAACATAATTAGATTTTAAACGTGGACACTTGACATATTGAAAAATTGTATATATGGTGTTGAAATAATACCAATATGTTTGTGATGAGGTCAGGTAGGTAATTAAGTGTTAAGTGCCTAAACAAGCCTAATTTCTCGCTAAGGAACACTTTATTCCTGAGCTCGAAGGTTATAACACGAAGCGTACCTCGGGTATAACTAAGTTAGGGGTGTACCAGCTGCTTAGTACTTGCTTTCACGGGGTCGGACTTGGCCTTCAAATAAGCGGGGTTTGGGGTATTTATAGGGAGTTGAAAGATGCTTAGGTCTCACTCTCGTGCCAAATGTCATGTCCGACATGGCATTTAAGCGTGACAGGTGTCACATCCGGTTGTGCCTTTAAGGCTCCTCCGCGGTCGCGTGGGCTAACTATTTTGACCTCTAGGCCTTCACGTAGGTTCATTTAGTATCGTGGCGTCTTATTCACGCATAAGGGATTCTAGCTCCTCTACTTTTATGGCTTAGATAACGTCGCTATCAATGCGGGTGTCGTTTACCGAGTTAATTCCTTTGTCCTGCATGAATCATCGATGGGATGGGGTGTGCGTTCGGAACACCGGGGTTGGGCACTTGGGCCTACGACCATAAGGGCTCGGGGGTTGTACGCTTCGGCTCCCGTATCTACGATTCGGCCCCCTGGGCTTGCTGGCCCATGGTCGGGCGGTGCGGTCCCTGAGGCTATAGGCCTCGTGGCCACGTGATATGAGGCCCGGGGTCGGGCGATGCGACCCCTCATGCCGCAGGCCTCGGGGTCACACGTTTCGACCCCCTGGGGCTGCGTGCCTCAGGGCTAGACAGTGTGGCCCCCCGTAGGCCTCGAGGTCGTGCGACGCGACACCTGTGGTCGGGGCTGTGGCCTGGGGTCGTGATGCGAGCCCCAGGGTAACAGCCCATGCATAATATGAACCCGTGGGGTTGGGCTTTAGAGGTTGCATTTAGTGGAAGCTAAGCCGGGTTAAGCAGATCGAGTTATTTACCTTATCAGTTTGATATGCGTAAGAAGAAACAATATAAATTTGTGTAAATAAAACCAAATAATATGTCATTAACGTATAAATCACACTTATGTTCTCGTATATATGCATAATAAATACTTATGTTTACACCATAAACTACGATGTATATTTTTTATGATACTCGTATATCAACATTTTGAAAGACTCGTTTCTTAATGTATGTTATGTGTTTGATTTATAATAAATAGTTTTATTTTAATTTAGAGACTTCTTCTCACCAATATTTATAACAAGAATTGCACCGATATTGTAAAATAAGGAATAGAAGTTGAATTATCTCAAAGACAAATATATACTCAAATGTTGCTACAAAATTAACCATTTTATCTTTTCGCGTAAAAAAATAACAAAATATAATAATAAACTTAATAAAAAAACGGGTAAAACACTTTAACTCTCAATCTATGGGGTGACTCATAATGTGCCCATTGAACTGTAAATAGAAACTATAAAATAAAAAATAAAAGAAAAAAGACAATAGTCCATAAACCTATTAAAAATTTGTGGGAAATGTCCTCTAAGACCAAATGTGATGAACGAAAATATGGACATTTATCAAATTCCAACGGTGGAGCAACGACTCAAGGGGTATTTGGCTAAAAAATAAATAAGTTGAGGGATTATTCTCTCTTTTTTGTAGTTCAAAAAACATATTGTGAAACACCACATAGGCTGGAGGTTTAAAAATTCCACTCTTTAAAAAATGATACGACAAGGATGAATAAATTAAAAGAAATCAAGGACAAAATAATAAAAAAATGTAAGAGATATAAAACTAAGTCAAATCTCAAGTATATAAAAAGTATTATTTAAAACATAGATGGTCCATAAGGGGGGTTAGTTTGGTGGAGGGGCTAGTTGGCCCACACCTTCATCCACCCCTCTCACTTGACTATGTCTTTAATTATAAATGGACTCGTCTCGAAATGTATCTCATGTTAACATATGGAAATAATAGGAACGTAACCACGTGTTGTAAAACTTGTCTTGAGAAATAATAGGAACGTAACCACGTGTTGTAAAACTTTGTAGCATTATAACAAGTATAATTTATTTACAAATATTGACTAATCAACTATCGAAAAGAAAAAACCCGGCAATTTCTTTAGAGATGACATCTCAATATCTCATTACTACAATTCAATCCTTCTCAAGGGATCAATTAAAAATGGACATGCGTGAGTTCTTCATTTCCCTCATAAATTTCTTCACAATAATACATGTTCTCATTTTGTCCATCTATCTATCTATCTATCTATCGATCTATATATATATATATATATATATATAATTGGTCTCTTATGAAGTTTACGTTTTTACATTTAATCATGGATGAAAAGTTGTGTCCGTGTCGGATACCGACACGACACCGGCACGTGTCAAACATACCACGTGGCGTGTCTTAATTAAAATAAAATAAAAAAAGGTACACCATGTCGGACACGTTTGAATGGTGTGTTTGACATATTTTTTACACGTTTTGTGATGCTTTCATATAATATATGTTAGGGGAATCGATGACGTGGGATGTTGCAGAGAATACATTTGAG
Organism: Misopates orontium; assembly: GCA_946800315.1. NCBI lineage: Eukaryota > Viridiplantae > Streptophyta > Magnoliopsida > Lamiales > Plantaginaceae > Misopates > Misopates orontium. The sequence goes on from OX326951.1 coordinate 36,371,691, forward strand.
TCCTTAGATGATGTTTGCATTCTAGATATTGCAAATCTCACTTGATGAACCAAAAATTACTTACTTGAGTATTGTGTAACACTTCGATTGATAATGTGATTTTGACCCATATTTATGTTTAATATTTGGAATTAAGACTTGAATTTCACTGTATATTTTATCTTGACCTAATATTAGTTGGTTATTTGATTTTGAATTTAAATATGTTTGGTTTCAATTTGTAATTGGACTTAGAAATGCTATTTGTGATGTTTTGAAGGTGTTATATGTTTTTAACATAAAAAATATTGACATATCCTTGTCGTGCCGTGTCTTATAATTTTCAAAAATATGTGTTGCCGTATCCGTATCGTGTTGTATCCGTGTGTCCTTATCCGTGCATCATAGATGAAAAGGTAATTATTTTATTTATATGAAATAATAAAATTTCCTTTGTAGTTCGAGAAAGTAGAGTAATTTATGTAAGGAATGGACATTTTGTAAGTTTGTTGCTTTTTTGTTTGGTAAAGTTTGTATGAGGCTTAATTTAATTTGAACTCCAAATTGGCAATGTGCTTATGAGTTTGATCGATCATTTTAATTAATGAAAGTTGCGAAAAAAGATAATTATTTTATTTATATGGAATAATAATTTGTCTTTTTCAGTTCAAGACAGCCGGTATGTTACGTTATAGAATTAAATTCTTGTAAGTTCGTTACTTTTATGTTTGTTAGTATCTAAAACTTAATGTAACTTGAATTCCAAGTTCGCAATGTGGTTATGAGCTTGATCAATCACTTCGAAATAATGAAATTTGATATGAGAGTATTTTAGTAGTTTGAGTCAATACATACGCTATACCAAAGAACTATATGTCTAGTGATGTTATACGCAAACTAAATCTTACAATAAAAACTACAAGCACTCAAACGAGCAGGTGTGCTAGCTAGAAGCCATGTTAATACGTTTCAATGATCGATTGATCTCGCGTGATCTATATCTTTGATGGAGTCGACTTTGTCGATGTTGAGTTCTCATGCGACCCGTTTATAGTCTTACCCGATGATTGATCAATTCATAGAGGTTTGTTCGTTAAGTCGCCCTTAGAGGCCAGACTAGCATGTAAGGCCTACACGTAACCCTACAAGTACAAAATGGTTCATAGACCATGTAGAGGTAAAATTGCTCATTAACTCCAACACATTGAGATTGACCTATCATTTGTCCAAGCGCCTCCATTAAACAACAAGCCCCCATGTTGTAGATTTAACAATATGTTACCACTCAACCACCGACACGCCAAGTATATGTTGTGGAAGTACCAAACATGACAAAATAAACGTATTTATTACTTAGATCGACCCCGAACTTAGTCATCGTTGATAAATATTGATCAACGTAAGTAACTCTTACTAAAACCTATACGTTTAGTCTAATCACTGAAGTTGATGAAACAAACTCAAAGTGACACAAATAAGGCAAAGTTATTTAAATCACAAGACTATGCCTTTAACCTTTTCATTTATATATAAATAACTAATAATCAAGAATCTAATCCTGACTATTCCACTAATCACTACAAATTTAACACTATTTCTACCATCACAATTTATTTTTGTTCTTAACAAAAAACAAATAAGACAAAAAATGCAACAACGTCACGTGCCAATCACGTGACAAAAGGCCACAAAACAGATTCACAATCTCCCAGATTTGGGCTTTTCAATTCTTCCTTCTTTGGTTTGAGTTTTTTTTCTCATCTCATCAGGTGTCAAAATACATACACATACACACTAAACTATAATCATAATAATTACTATTTTTATCATCCACCATTATTACTTTCCCCAAATTCTCTCTCTCTCTCTCACACACACTAAGTAGTAAAAACACACACACACACACCGATCTCAGTTCAATCGTCGAATTCTAGGGTTTGTGTGTTCTTCTCCTCCTCGTCGAATCAGTTCAATCCGCACATCGCCGATTTCAAATCTCTCGAAGATCTGTAACCGGAGGATTTCTGTTCCGTCAAATTAGGGTTTGTTTGATGGTTCAAGAAGATCTGAGGGTTTTTTGATTATAAAATATGGATATGGATTGCCATGGCGATGTCACGAGGCTTGATGCGGAGCTCTTGCAGCTGCCGGAGGTTTCTCCACTGGCAATTAAAGCTAACCCTTACGTTGCGGAGAAGCTGTTTGATCAGTGGCTTTCGCTGCCTGAGACCAATTCTTTGGTAAATTATTTGTTTGTTGTTTATCATTGGGTGTTTATGTTGATTTTGGTTGATGATTGCGAACGACTGTGTACTGTGATTCTTGCTGCGTGTGGTTGGTTTGATTAGTTTGATGTAAGGGCATATAGATGCATTCACTTGTTCAGGAGGAATTAGAAGGAGTGAGGATATGAGGTGTGGAGCTTTTGTATTGTTTTAGTCTCTATTAAATTCTTCGAGGAAAGAGGAAAAAGCGTGCACTTTTTTGAAACATTAAATGGAGTTGAAATGGGGAATTGGATTGGGTATGTATAGGAAAAGAAAATGTATGAGGGGAACAAGTGGACCAACCGGGAAATGTTATGGTGATGCTTCCCTCGAAAGAGGTACACAGTTTGTGGTTCTGGAGTCAGGGTACTCAAACAAATACTGTTGAAGATACAAATCTTTTTCTTAGACCTAAGCTACTTTGGTGGGTCGTAGAGAGGCAGGGTGCTGTTTTTGTTGCACAAAATGAGAATGGAAATAGGTCAAGGGTATTTGCCTTCAATCGGCATTTGCTTTCTTGATTTGCATCCTAACCTTGAGTGGGAGCAAGTTTTATTTTTTGTTCGGATTTGTGGACTCTCTTGATTATTACTTGTGAATTTCTGGTGTCTTTGCCTTGGGTTTCCAAGGTCTAGATGAGCATTAGTTGCTTAATATGGTAATTGTAGCTCTTGTATATTGACACATTACTTCTTTATTTATTGAGAATGCTGAGAGGGGACTAGTTAATACTTTCTTATGGGGTATGATTCTAGAAGGTTAGAGAAATTGTTGTAGGTAACGGGAAGTTTAAACTTTTGGAGTGCTTATATTAAATAGAGTGATTACTGAGTATAGACTTTTAGAGTACGGTAGTCGAATGTCAGTGACTAACATCTCAGTTGAACAATATTTGTTTCTTAGGAGAAAACCAAGCAATTGATGAGACTTTTAGCCTCTCTGATCTTTTCGTCAGATCTCGACCCATTTCCATCTGAACCTTTTAAACTCTTTTCCACCAAGACCAGAATGTTGTGTTCCATCGAGCCAAATTTAAACTATTCTTAGTTGATAATCTCCACTTAGTTTCTCTTATTAATTACATTCTGTGCTTAGTGAATCTTTCATTGAAAAAGTCGCCATTTCCAGTTCGAATATTTTTTTTTCTTCAAGTTCTCAAACTGGCAAGGCAAGCTGTTACGAGTATTAAGAAGATTATGAATTTTAATTGATTATTATCAGTCGTCGAAGAATATTTAACATTTATGTCATTGTCATACTGAAACCCTTAACACTATTTAGCAGCCAAGAGATTTTCAAGTTGTTAGTCATCAGTGATCTTAAAGAGAAGTTTGGGTTAAACTTTTACAAGAAATATGATGTTTGGCATCTCATATTATGTGTATTAGCCTGCAATGAGCAAAAGGTATATTTTAGATATGGAATCCGCTTAAGGTCAGTACTGGTGCAAGAGCGTTGCTCTACAAAGTCCTAGGAATTCTTGTTTGTGGTGAGAATTTGGAGAGTGGGAAGATGAGAGATATGGTAGACCTTGTTGGTGATGACCTATGAAGCAATCTCTAGTATGGTTGGGAGAATAAAGGGAATAGGGAGTTTTAGCATTGCTAGCATGTTTTCTTTTTTTTCTTTTCTTTTCTTTTCTTTTGTATCAATTTCTTTTTCATTTCTCTCTGATTACGCTGGATGGTTTCCAATGCCCATTGGATTGAAGCCCTGGGGTAATATACTGGTTCTTCTAATAGCCACAAGGAAACAAATTATAGGGCTTGTCATGTATCATGTGATACATCGCCAATGTATTAATCCGGGATCTACGCAGAAGCAGTTATAAGTACGCAAACGTATTGGTATGTATCATATTTCCGTAGTTCGCATGGACACAGTTTTAGCAGAATTGCACTGAAATAACGCTCAGGCGCTGCTCAAGTTCCTATTATAACAGCTGTTTGAGTGGAAGTACTTTCGGACACAACCCTGAATAATGGTGCTGGCCGTGCGCCCATATGCAATGCACATTAGTAATTTTACCATGAGGAAAAACAGAAAATAATGAAGCATTGAGGCCGTGTCTCATAATACATGTCATGACCACCCTCGTTTAGTTTGCTTCAACCTAGAATAACAACTTTAAACCTGATGATAAAGGGAAGCAGTGTGCATGACATGTAAACCTGATGTTAAATCTGTTGTATTTAGCTTCATCTCAATGGTTGAGTAATATACTGGGCAAGTCTATGCAACATTCTTGCTAAATGGGCTGTAGACATTTTTGTTCACTCTGTATAATAGAAGCAGAAGTATTTAATTATGAAGATCCACCTACAAATTGCAGGTCAAATCCTTGCTTAATAATGCTAAAGGAGGCGGTCCTGTGAACATCTCTGGGACATCATCCAGTGCAAATGCAGCAGCAACCAATTCATTGCCTTCAATGTTTCCTGCTGGAAGTACGCCACCACTTTCACCAAGAAGCTCTTCCGGTTCACCTCGGATTATGAAACAGAGGGCAGGCCCATCTGCTTTTAGCTCTCCCCTAAAATTAGTGAATGAGCCTGTGAAGGAGCTAGTACCTCAGGTTGGCTAGTTGATGTGTTGATATCATTTTCAAAAGTCGTTTTAGTTTTTTCTTTTGTAACTGACTTCTTGATAATACTTGTATGAGCACAGTTCTATTTTCAAGATGGCCGTCCACCTCCAAATGAATTGAAGGAGCGTTGCTTGTTTAGAATCAATCAATTTTTTTATGGTCACACAGATGGACTTCAAATGCATGGTGAGATTTGCTTTCTTTTCACGCTGTATTTTGTTGTTGGCTGCATTGATTCTGACGCATCTGGAACTTGTAATCTAATAACTTAGTTTAACATCTGTGAGCGGCTGTTTACGTGCGTACTTATTCCTCTTTATGTACTTGCAATTTCATGGGATTTCAGAATTCAAATTGGTGACAAAAGAAATCTGCAAGCTCCCATCATTCTTCTCCACTGCACTTTTTAAAAAGATCGATGTTGATTCCACTGGCATTGTGACCAGGTAATTGTTCTGCTGTTATTTTTACTACGGGTTCTTTTTCTTTTTCCCTTCGATCTGGAATTTACTAATCTATCTCCTCCCGTTCATGCATGTATGCATTTGATTATGAAGAGACCAGTTTTATCCAATAGATAGAAGTACAATTAAGCTTGATGTTACTTGCACCAATTGTATAAGTTTCTAACTATGTAATGGAAATGAAAAGAAAGCAATAATATTATTTTCAGGGTCAAGTGGAGCCTATTTTGCATCATTATGATGTTTTTATCTTACAAAGTTATTATTGGTTGTATTCATATTTCAAGATTTTAATTTAGAGCATGCGCAATCTGTGTAGTAGAATGTACACTAGCTGCAAGTTGGAACATTGAAACTTTGTTGCTTTTTGTTGAGCTAGCCTCTGATTATGTAAACCTGTTTTCTTCATACGAGTAATTCGATTTTAGGTGTCTGTGGATGTCTTGAGTCTTGGATCAGTGGGAGTCGAGGCTAGTCATCATAATTGGGTGGATGTGTATGGACACTTGTGTGTCTTGTGAATAACTGCTCCTTGATTCTCAGCGATGAATGCTGTTTTCCCAATTTTTGCACCGAGTGTGATTAAAATCTAGAGACCCTAGAGGTCAACTGCACTACATGGTTAATGTTGCCGCATGCTGGTCATGTTAAGGAGTTGCAGACATCTTTCCTACTAATTTTCAGCATGGTTAACAGTATTTACTTTCCCCTGGTTTTTGCAATGTTTAAAGGGATCCTAGTCACAGTTATATTGATCTCCTTGCCATATAATTACAAAAGCCTAAGTTGTGTAAAATAAAGATCAAGCACCTTTAAATTCTCGTGATAACCAACATAAAATTTATTTTCACAACAAAATATGTTGTAGGTCATGGGTAATACCTTGTCTTCTTTTTTATTCCTTTACACGAATCAATTTCTCTGACCAGGTCATGGTATCATCTGCGGTATAATTCCTTTTGCAGAGATGAGAGCCATAAAGATATCATTCTCTCTGTACCCATTAGGCTCAGCTTCTGCTCCCCTTGAATAATGCATTTCATCTTTGATTGAGCAATATAACTGTAGCATAACTTGTCAGCAAGAATAGAGGGATAGGATGTATTTTTAACAATTATAAGGGTTGGGACTTGACTGTTTTGCTGATTGACTGGACGTAATTGTGAGCTCTGGTTAACCAGTAATTCATAAAATCAGGAGTCCAATTTTTATTTTGCAATGTTTTGTAGTTTGTCTTTATTTCCAGTTACACGGGGGCTGGGAATGTTTCAACGAATGATAATAGTAACACATCACCCTTAGGCAATTCAAATTTCATACAGAGTGAGTTGTCTAACCTTGGAAAAATTTAACATCTGTTGTCGTGAAGCTTTAACCTGGCATTTATGTATTTTAGCATAGTTATGGTGGTTGACTTGCATGCTTATACAGTTGCTGTATATACTTTTTTACTTGTTTGATGATATGCCAACAGGGACGCATTTGTTAATTATTGGGTCAATGGAAACATGTTGACGAAAGATATAGCATCGCAGATATACTCAATTTTAAAGCAGCCTGATATCAGATACTTGGCTCAGGTTATGATATGATCAATGAGTCTTCTTTTAGCTTGTTTTCACGCGTGATGGAGAGTTTGGCTTTGTGGTGGTTGTTAGTCCCTTGCTTCATATTTTGACATTATTACTAACTGGATATAGGATGATTTCAAACCTGTGCTTCGAGAACTTTTGGCAACTCATCCAGGACTGGAGTTTTTACAGAGTACTCCTGAATTTCAAGAAAGATATGGTATGCCCTAAATTTTATGTGCCTCTCTCTCTCTCTCTCTCTCTCTATATATATATATATATATATATATATATATATATATATATATATATGCTTTTCTGTATAAGTTTTAATAGCTCCAGTTGATTGAATATTTGTTCTCTTTGCTTTAGTCTTGGAATATGGTGGTGCTGCAATGTTTTCGTATTACTCTTTCCTAGTGTGACTGTTATTGCCACTGGCTAGCTGCTATCTCCCGCTTTGTACTTTAAAATCTTCAATTCGCGTGTCATTGTTTTTCCTATTGTGTAAAATTAACAGAACACTGGTAGAGCAGTTATAATATGCATGTCACTTGTTCAATTGCTGACTGAGAGATCATATATTTCCTTGTTAAAGTAATAAATATACCATCAGTGTTGTTTGGGAATGTAACTGAGAAAGACTGTTCTACCGAAAGTGTTTTGTTGCATCATGCTGCCTGGCTACTTCACTTGTAGACATTTTCTGATGAATATGCATAGCGACTCCATTAGGTTTTGTTTCCGATCATGTGGCAACTAGCCTCTTAACATTTTGTTCAAATAACTCTTAAATCCTGTTAAGGTTTAGTCATGTGGCGTAACTGCCATGCTCGTATCCGGCTGACATATAGTTAGACAGGCATTCTTTTTGACCTCCTATTGGCAATTAGAATCATCAAGGAATCACAAGTAGAGAGACATATACATTTACTTTACCAGCACTGAGCCAAAGAAATGCTATAACTAGTCACTTTTAAGTTGGGCCATTATCAGTCTTATTTCCTTCCAATTTACCTCTCTTAGAAGCATGCTAGATCAACTTGTTTTACAAGCTTTTGCTAGAGAGGATGAGGTTCCATTGTAGATACCATTTAATCTCGTTTTCTCATCCCATTTTCCCATTACACTCAGTTGTAATAATCCTATCCAGAGTCTTCAGGATTACACTGAATGTCAAAATCACTTTATGTATTGGTAGTCAAAGAATTGCTAGCTTCAGCAAGACCATGGACTCGTTTCACCCGAAATGATTGACTGATCACCAGATGCTAGTTTTAATGACACTCGTCCCCACTCGTAAATGGCGAAAGTTCTGTTGACTTTATTCTTTCTTCTGAGTGTTCAAAAATTATCTTGTAAGACACTCTCTGTGTTTAATGATGCGTTTATTCTTCTATGTTTACACAATAGTTAGAACGCAACCTTTGTATTGGATACATGCATTACACAGTTCGTTTCTGGACACCTTAGTTTGTTCAAGGTCCAGTGTTGCCTATATAATTTCTTTGTGTTATGTTTGTTTTCTGGTCTAGAAGCCAGTATCAAGTTGGTTGACTAGACAGTTCTCGGAATTTCTATAACCTATTGTTTTTCAGTGTCAATGTACTTTTTCTATTTCTTGCGAAGGGAAGTTTTTCTATTGACTTAAGAGTTTAATCCGTTACTATGTACAGCTGAAACTGTAATATACAGAATATTTTACTACGTGAATAGAGCGGGTAATGGTCGTCTTACCCTCAGGGAGCTAAGACGATCAAACTTGATTGTCGCTATGCAACATGCGGATGAAGAAGAGGATATTAACAAAGTCTTGAGGTAATTAGAGAAATACTTAATTTCATTTACATTTAGAGGGCTTTTCTTGTTTATTCCTTTGTTAATTTTATTTAAATCGTAACTTCCTCATGTTCCATCGTTGTGTTCGTAAACGAGAGAGACTTGATTTGACTAAGGTTGTCTTCTAGAAAGGAGAAAGAAAGTAAAGAAATGCATATCTGCTACATTTCCTGCCCAAGCAATTCTTCGCGTAGCTTAGATCAAATATGTTATTTTAAAAATATATCATTTATTGCTGATATTAGTTTATACAGCAGCTTTTACATATGAGCTCTGATGTTCCTTAGGAGTGTTTATATTGCTGTAGCGTTGTTATTTTTCTTTTTAATGCCAATTATCGTGTCTGCTACATATGAGTACTGATGGTCCTTGGAGTGTTTATATTGCTGTAGCATTGTTATTTTACTTTTTAATGCCAATTATCGTGTCTGCTAATAGTTAATTATGTCCGTTTTCCTTCCTTTATTTTCCATTTTTGCTGCAGGTACTTCTCTTATGAACATTTTTACGTGATATACTGCAAGTTCTGGGAGCTGGACACAGATCACGACTTTTTGATTGACAAAGAGAATCTCATCAGATATGGTAACCATGCACTAACCTACAGAATTGTTGACAGAATATTTTCTCAGGTGTGTATTTTGTGTTTACTTTTCCTGATCTGTTGAAGAAAGGCACATCTCTCTTTGGACGCTCACTCATCTCTCTAATTCTCGGCTATTTAATTTTGTTAAGGTTCCCAGAAAGTTCACCAGTAAGGTTGAAGGAAAAATGGGATATGAAGATTTCGTTTACTTCATATTGGCAGAAGAGGATAAATCATCCGAGCCCAGTCTTGAGTATTGGTATTTGTTTTCCTTTACAAGCTTCCAAAAATAAAGGACAGTTGCTATCTTGACCCTGTGCACTAGAACATTTGTCCTATACAAAAGAGTTCCTTGGACCTTGCCATATCATAAACAAAATTAATGTTAACTTTGATTTGCGGGTGCTTAATTTATGTTATAAATTGGTTTGGAGATTAACGGCATACAGTGTTTATCATATCTCTTGCTCACAGTTACTCCACTCAACATAGGAAACCAACAAACAATCATGAAACAATGAAGCGATTATTTTTAGATTCTTGTGTAGATGTGATTTGTTAGGATTAGTTGTGTTATGAGTGGGGAAACTACTATTATCGCCAACAACTGGCTCAGAAAAGAGTTTCCATGCTTTTCGACACAATCCTGATGCGTGCATGAGAGTAACGCTTCAGTCTTTGAATTTCTTACTGGGAAGGAAAAGGTAGATTATAGCTCAAATAGCTGGATATTTAAACTTTTGTATCTCACAGGTTTCTCGAACTTTAGGTTTCCATATAAGTTAATTTTAATAAGGTGCCACTGCACCAAAATGAAATTCTGTTACTATTCAGCATATAATTTATTGATTCTCTTTCTATTTATGCTTTGACTAGTTTCATGCTTGATCCAGTGGAATCTCTTAAAGTATTGATATTGTACTTGTCAGTTCTTATGTATTTACTTTATTTTTGGCATGCATTTCTTATATTATTTTATGCTCCAGGTTCAAGTGCATTGATTTAGATGGAAATGGGATCATTACGAGGAATGAAATGCAATTCTTTTATGAGGAGCAGTTGCACAGAATGGAATGCATGGCCCAGGAACCTGTCCTTTTCGAGGATATTTTGTGCCAGCTAGTTGATATGATTGGTCCAGAGGTGAATTTCCTATAAGATTGTGTTCATTTAATGAGATTCTTATCCCATTTGTAGAAACAATGTTGTGTTTAAATCTTGTGACCTTGTAATATTTCTGGACCTTCCCAGGCCTTTTGTTTTGCTGGAGAATGGAAAAGTTAAACTCCAACTACTTGCTTCTACATCCTTGTTTAAACATCATGTTATTTGGTTATGTGAGCTGGAGTCCTTGTCTAACACACACAAAGAATTTCGCCTAAGTGGAAAGCAGCATTCACTAGATGATAGGATTAAAATCTGATGCAACTTATAAATTGATGAATTTGATGCTCAGGATTTTTTTTTTTTTTGTTTTCCTTTTGCTTTGGGTTCTTAATGATGCTTAGAGCTTTAGTTAATTGAAACTGAGCCATGAGATTAGAAGCAAACTTCTAAGAATGGAGAAAGACATTATTTGTCTGTGTTCAGACTAGTCTAGAGATTTGAGTCAATTGATTTGTGCAATAGGTGTCTGCATAACATACCATCTCATGAATTCCGAATTATTTCACATGCAGGACGAGAGCTATTTTACATTGCGTGATTTAAAAGGAAGCAAACTCTCTGGCAGTGTTTTTAATATCCTATTTAACCTTAACAAGTTCATGGCTTTCGAGACTCGTGATCCGTTTCTAATTCGCCAGGTAAAGCTAATGTAAATTTCAATGTTGTTAGTTGATGCTTTGATGATTATGGGATTTTACATTCTCTTAGAAGGCTGTGACGCTTGACTTGTATAAACCTTTCTACTTGAACAGGAGCGCGAGAACCCAACCTTGACCGAGTGGGACCGTTTTGCTCATAGAGAGTATATCAGGCTTTCAATGGAGGAAGATGCAGATGATGCATCTAATGGAAGTGCTGATGTTTGGGATGAATCACTTGAGGCTCCTTTTTGATTTCTGTTAGGTAAGATTTTATTAATGTTGCGATTGGGTTTCTGTAGTGTAGCTATCTCCATTCTTTTGGCCCTTGGTTTATTTTTTACCTGTATTCGACCAAGTATTGAACCTGAGTTCTAGCTACTGACTTGACATTTTCATCTTAAGATTATTTTTTCCATTGATAATGTTCACTAAAAGAAGGAAATGGCAGCAACTTTCTATTCTTGAACTCAATTTACTGTTTGCAGTGAGCGAAGAAAATCATGATGTTCTAAAACACTAAAGGGGTGCCGAATTTCATGTGGGTGTCTCTTGGTAGTGATTAGAAAGTAATTTCATAATATCAAGATTAGATGTTAAACAGCACATGTTGATTTTTAACATAGTAGTTGCTGCCTGACTTATGATTTGTTGATAAAGTTTGATAATTGTCTAAATTCAGGTGTTTATAATGAATTCTTTGTATCAAGCTTGATATAAAGCGGTGCAGCAGTTTTTATGTGGGATACGCCGTTAAAATATGATTCCGCGCTCCATCCAGTCTTACAAAGACATGTATGAAGGCTGTCCCGAAAATGTTGAGCTTATTTTGCGCGTAGTATGCTTGCCAAGCTAGATAATTGTTAGATTCCGTGCCTTGCGGCATTTGGAAAGGGCTTGGCAAAGGTGCGCCAGTTGTTGACGGTGACTAACTGGTAAAACATTATCTTAGTTTACAATTCTAGCCTTTCTTCTGTGTTTAGTTGTAATAAAATGTTATTAATTATTTCTTCTCAAGCCAAAGTCCGGTGCTTTTCCTAGTACATTTTTCGTGGTGGAATTAGTTTGGTGTAAACTGCAGTGTAATTCCTTTTTACTTGTTGCTTTCTTTGAATCCTTTGAAGTTTTGGATTTGTAGTCATCTATGAATGTTGTTACTGGTTTCATTTTTCTTAATCAAACAGTTGTCTCAAGTCTGAACTTATGTAAGCTGCAAATTGAGTGTAAAGATTTAATGACCGAGCAGGTTTTATGCTACGACACATCATGACTTTGGTTTTTGTTTGTTTTGGGTTTTGGCTGGTTAGTTTAAAATCGTAAACAAACTAGCACCTTGTTTTTCATTGACTCTTTGTGTAGCACTTTTTTTATGTTTTGATTTGATTTTATTTATTTTGGAGCCTCTTAAGAGTTCATTTTGGAAAACAATATGAAATTCCAGAATCGATTCTGTGAAAACCAAGTATATATGACTGATGAAATTTTGGTTGCAACTTGCAGCCCACTTATAAATGTTGATTTAAACACTTTGAATTAGTTGAATAGAGTATGCCAACGTTGACAAAATCGTTATAATTTTGTTTGCTAAAACCCCCTGGTAGTCCAATTGGAAAGATGGTGGTATGGGTTCTATTTACAATTTTATATTTAGACCCTTCTAATTGGTTTACAAATTACAGTTTATCAAAGGTTCTCTTCAAATATTATAGTAAAATCGCTTTGGCTGTATCTCGGATGACCAAGATCTTCCAGATAATCTAATTTCAATATCAAAGTTCCGGTATTTTATAAACATGGTAGTTAGACCGAATTTAGTAAAAGAACAAAAGGTAAATGGCAAAAAATCACTGTGTTTTTTAATCGACAACATGCTCCATTTATAATTGTATGTAATGGCTATGTGTACTTCAGTATATTCAGTTGTTTTAATATACATCGAAAAATATAGTGAATGAACTTATGTGTTGAATGTTGATATTAAACTATGCACTTTATTCTTTTGTCCTCCCAAAAGTCTTGAACATATTCGTTGATATCAACCACAGGTGGTAACTCTGTTGATGTTTTTATTGAGCTGATAACAAAAAAGTTTTACATTTCTGAATCGAAATGTGCAAAAAATTAGATATGTGATAACATCATTCGCTTTTATACAATGTGACAACAAAATTAGATATTTTCGTTATCAATTAGTTGCAATTTCGTTTAACATCAAACAACATAGATGTATTGTAATTTTCTCTTATTTGTCATTTATTCAACAACAATAAAAATAAAAAAGCTTCTTCGTGCCTGTGGGGCCAGTCCGTACAATTCGTTGGAGATGTTTTAATATTTTAATGTCCTAATATCACGCGCTTGGCAATTTTGGTAATTTTCTCCAAATTGAAGGGCAAACACACAACTCTCTCTCCGCGAACAGCTAACAGTATTATTAGCAATAGCAGGCAGTAGGCTAGGCTGCAGCAACAGCAACAGCAGCAGTAGATGCGAAATTTTTACTATTAACACTTTCCTTTTCTCTCTCTGGATATTCCCCTCATCTTTTGTAGAGAGAGAAAGTGTCAAAAATCAGCTCAACTTCATCAAATCCACAGGCTCTGTTTCAATTAGGTTTGTCTAATTTCTGTTTCTATATCATAGATTTTGTTTAACTTGCTTAATTTTAGTTAAAGTTTGTTAGAATTTTGTGTTTGGTTGATGATGAAGTAGATAGGGGTTTAATTAGGTTTATATGTGAGCTTGACTAAGGTTGAAAATTGAGGACTCCTGTAGAATCTATGGAGGATTTGTTGTGAAATTGAGTTGGGATCTTTGTAAAGGTGAAAAAGATGCGATTTTTTTGAATTTGGGGGTTTTTATTGGACGAGTTGATTTTTTTTGACTTTGACTTGTAAATGGAAAGAAATAGTGGGGAAAGTTGGAATTTTGTGTAATTGAGTTGGGGGTGAAGAGTGGAATAGTTGATGGAGGATTTGTCGAAGTATGCGCATAGTCCTGTGCATACGGCGGTGTTGAAGCGTGATTACGCGGCGTTGAAGCGTATTGTTGCGGGACTTCCTAGGCTCGCGAAAGCTGGAGAGGTGAATAATGAGGCGGAGTCGTTGGCTGCTGAAAAAAACGCTGATGCAGTGTCTCTAGTGATTGATAGGCGGGATGTTCCGGGCAGGGAAACTCCCTTGCACCTTGCGGTGCGGCTACATGACGCGACATCGGCTGAGATTTTGATGGCAGCTGGTGCTGATTGGAGTCTTCAGAATGAGAGTGGGTGGAGTGCACTTCAGGAGGCAGTTTGTACTAGGGAGGAGAATATTGCGATGATCATTGCCAAGCACTACCAGCCTCTTGCTTGGGCGAAATGGTGCAGGAGGCTTCCTAGAATTGTGGCGTCAGCCGCCCGCATTCGTGATTTTTATATGGAGATAACATTCCATTTCGAGAGCTCGGTGATCCCATTTATTGGTAGGATTGCTCCGTCAGATACGTACCGAATATGGAAACGAGGTTCTAATCTCCGTGCAGATATGACCCTTGCGGGTTTTGATGGGTTTCGTATCCAACGCTCAGACCAAACGTTTCTCTTTCTTGGAGAGGGATATACATCCGAAGATGGTAATAGATCTTTGCCTCCTGGATCTTTAATTGTGCTCTCACACAAGGAGAAGGAGATCACTAATGCTCTGGAAGGTGCTGGTGTTCAACCAACAGAAGCTGAAGTTGCGCATGAAGTGGCTTCGATGTCTCAAACTAATATGTACAGACCAGGAATTGATGTAACTCAGGCTGAGCTAGTTCCCTATTTAAATTGGAGAAGACAGGAAAGGACTGAAATGGTTGGAGCTTGGAAGGCCAAAATTTATGATATGCTTCATGTCATGGTTAGTGTGAAGTCAAGGAGGGTCCCGGGTGCTATGACTGACGAGGAGCTTTTTTCGGTTAATGATGATGATAAATTGGCTAACGGGGGCGATCATGATGATTATGATGATGTATTGACAGCCGAGGAACGGATGCAGTTAGATTCTGCTCTTCGCATGGGTGATGGTATCGGTGAGGATGAAGATGGTGAAGCTCATGATTCCCATGAAAACGTAGATGCAGGTTCATTTGAAAGTGAATCTAATGGTGTTTCCAAAGAGAAAAAAAGTTGGTTTGGCTGGAACAAGAAGAATCAGAAGAACACGGGAGATGATCCTGA
Organism: Misopates orontium; assembly: GCA_946800315.1. Lineage (NCBI taxonomy): Eukaryota > Viridiplantae > Streptophyta > Magnoliopsida > Lamiales > Plantaginaceae > Misopates > Misopates orontium. The sequence goes on from OX326951.1 coordinate 36,386,987, forward strand.
GGATTCGAAGATTCTGAAGAAGTTTTCAAAGTTGACACCTGATGATAGCAAGAAGAGCTTCAATGATAGTCGCAGATCATCATCTGAGTTTCCAAGGGAAGATACGGGGGACCTTAAAAAGTCAAAAGATAAGAACAACAAGAAGAAAAAGAAGAAAGGGGCCTCTACTGAGTCAAAGAATGAAAGTGAGTATAAGAAAGGTCTACGACCTGTTTTGTGGTTGACGCCAGATTTCCCTTTGAAGACTGAGGAACTCTTGCCTTTGCTTGACATACTGGCTAACAAGGTCAAAGCAGTTAGAAGACTGCGGGAGCTTTTGACTACAAAACTTCCTCTTGGCACTTTTCCTGTCAAGGTAATTGTTGCTTTTGATCTTTCAGTGAGTTTGTTCTTGAAGTAACAGATTGTTATTAATAGAGTGCATGCCTATTTTGTGTGCTTTATCTGCATTTGTTCAAGTGTTTGCTTTCACTGACTTGGCCACTCTGGGTTTCCTTTTACCTCACCCCCCTTCATGTTTCCTTGCAAAGTTAGCATAACATAAAAGCAAATGATGGAGAGTTAAGTCGTTATTAGCTTTACTTGCAACAAGTATGGGGTGTATCTGCAATGTTTTTCTATTGCTTCAGACATGTTTCTGTAAATTATTTAAACTTTAGGGAAGTATATCAATTATGTTCTTTAATTTCAATTGGTGGTTTTAATATTTTTAAATAATAGGGAGGGTTTCTCTAATTGGACCAAATCTTGGGGACACCTGTAACTGTAATATCCCTAATAACTGTATCTCATGGAGGTCATCTTATCCTGCATTATCCCTAAAAACTGTATGTCATGGAGGCCATTTTATCCACAATTCCAACCTGTATTTCTTGGTGATTGGTTACTAGTATAATTTCTCTTACTTTTATGACCGTCCTTCATAGATTTGCTTAGGAGCTAGAATAGATATCACGTTGAAAAATTTCATTTAACTACGTTAGAACTCTGGACATTTAATATCTCCAGTGAAATCCCTAACACAGACTTCACGTATTCAAGAAAATTCAAGAATCTCAAAAAGTGCTGGGCATTTACTCATTCTCAAGGTATCCCTAATGTAGACTTCTACACATTCTCAACAAGATTCAAAAATCTTGAAATGTGCATTGATTCCATAGATTGTTGTATTTTAGAGTTATATGTTTCATTCTTCCTTATGTTTGCATCATCATTGTCCTTCTAAAAGCCCATGCCAGGGGATAGCTGCAGGAACAAAATTCCTGGGTATGAAGCACTCTCAAACATTTTGTCCAAGTCTGAAAGTCGTGAATTATTCTTCTGTTGAGGCGGTCACTAAACTCTAAAAGTTGTGAAGTGTTTATGAGCTTCTTGTGCGTCTATATTTGGTTTAGACATTTGATTGTCCTAAACTTATTTAGAACACTTACTTTGAAGCCCCTCCTCTTCTTTTGGAAAAGTCCATGCTTTTCCAGCATTTCTTTTGGGCGTAATTTGAGCCACATTATATATTTGACTTGCTCTGCCCTCTACATGTACTCTTCTCATTCCTTTTTTTAATACATCGCAAAGTTATATGACTTTTCTTAATCTGATTGGATTCGATGTTGCTGTTTGAACAGCTGATTAATGCAGTTACTTAGCTTGCTTAAACTATTCATGATTCCATCTATGATGCATAATTAATGGGTTACCGTACAGATTGCAATCCCAATTGTCCCAACAATACGGGTGCTGGTGACATTCACAAAGTTTGAAGAGCTTCAGCCGATTGAAGAGTTCTCAACACCTCTCTCGAGCCCCGCACATTTCCAAGACGCCAAGTCTAAAGATTCCGAGGGTTCCACTTCATGGATTTCGTGGATGAGAGGAAGCCGTGGAGGCCAATCAAGTGATAGTGAAGGACGCAGCTTTCGCGATGAAGTCGACCCTTTCCAAATACCATCTGATTACGCATGGGTCGATGCAAACGAGAAAAAACGTCGAATGAAGGCCAAGAAAGCAAAGAGCAAGAAACCTAAAAAGCCGAGAAATCCAGATGGGACACGGCGATTGGGTGAAGATACTATCGAGGAGACTGGTATAGAAGGGGCTTAATGCTTGGGATTATTAATTATTGTTGTATTAGAAGCTTTTTATCTTCTTCATTTGTTGTATCTTTATTTCAAATGGAAATTGTTGTACTATTAGTGGCTTATTTTTGTGAACGCTTCGAATGTGTATCTATATTCAGTTTTGCTTGTGATTGAAATTCTTTTTTATTTCGTATACTAGTTCCTTTTTTCTTCACATTAAACAGTCTGAGATACGTAGCTAATTTGGTAATGCCCATTACCATATTAGTTTTCTTTTTCACTTCTTAATGTTTATTTGCTTTATCTACAATGTTAATACTTCTGGTGAGTTCTAGCACTTGTATGTATAGGAGGCGCAATAAAAAGGAGCACTGAAGCATTTCGTGAATTACAATAAAACACAAATCATTAATAATAAGTTATTAATAATGACTGTAATTGCTAAAAATTATTCGATAGTTATCAACTACTGCTAACTTTAACATCAAATTTACCAGAAACTCTAGTTCCATTTCGATGTTCCGTCCTTACTGTAAGGATATACACAAACAAACAACTGGGGTAGTGAAGTTATTATTTACAAAAGATTGTACAGAAGGTTGGATATAATTTACACATATCTTCATGGATAATCTGCTCATCTGAAAAATCATCTGATATATCTAAGCTTTGGCCTATTCTTTCCTGCGGCAATAGCAGCCATTGCATGGATAGTTTCGACCGATCGAATTTCGATAGTAGAAATTAAACTCAGCGCATCGTGTAACTCTACCAAAATCGATCCTTGTTGACGCTTAAGTAACCGGACATAACTTTGCCTCCTGTATTTCTCATACCGTCAATAAGAAAGCACCACGTCGAACCTAATGCTCCGATGAAAAAATCGGATTCCGTGGCCATCAAGAAGTTGACTATAGGATAATTGGTGCTTGTTTCCCTTCCAAGAGTTGCTTCATAAGTTGCCATGGTTATGTTCCCCGTTTGGCGTGTCACGTTGGTCGTGTAGAAAAATCTCCAGTGTGAGTACGAATTCGATTTATCAATGACATCCTAGCAGATATGAAAGACCGGCATATGTTAATATGTAGAACAAGGATCTGAGCAAAGAGCTAAAACTTTTGTATTGTCATTCTGCAAGGAGCATATCATTGCAAAAATGGAAACTAAGATCAAAATTGAACAAAAATCTAAACTCAAGGCAAAACTTATCATTCAACTTTCATAAAGTTTCAGATCATTTAACTTTTTTTCAAATACAGAATCAAGAACCAGACTGAAATTTCACTACTATTATCATTTGGAAAGTTCGAGTTTTATTTTTGTTCAATTTTCAGGAATGTGATAAAAGTAGTGAATGATGAGTTTACCTGCATTTCAGTTGAAAGCCAGATGTTGTTTAGATGAGGGAAGCGCTTTCTTATTCTTTCAGCTAAACTCATGTAATCTTCAAATTCCACCACCTTCATTTCACATGCCTTATCTCCCATCCTGACGTGCATGCTTAACAACGGGCGTGGAACCCATGGTTTGTGGTTCGACCATACAAATTTTTCTATATCAGACCCCTTATTCTCTTGTTCAACCTGCAGAAAGTGGGACAGAACAAACAAATTTTCCTTCATTCCTCTTACGTCACAATATCATGTTGATGGTACAATAGATGAAATTCATAATTTCATCTTATACTATTTTATAATTTGGAATATACTGACAAACCTCTAGAAGATCTTCAGAAGGGACAGAAAGAACCATTTTAGCAGCGTCCCGTCCAAAGGCAGAATGTCGTGCAATGTTCATCAAGTTACACGTGTATTCCGATTGAAATCTCATCAGGTACCTAACTGCCTGCCAAACAAGAAGTTAGATGACGATAAACGATGAAACTGTGTAGGAAGCCAAAGAAAAAGTGAGAAGAAATGCAGTCTTAGTATAACTGCAACAGACCTACTTTTGAACTTCTTATAACTTTGAAAGTTTGCAGATAGATATCATATATATCCAATCATGATTTCTTTTATTATGTGAGTGTTGTTTAGTAGAAAGTTAGTTATAGTAATAGGGAAAAAATATACGACTAAATGATCTTCAAAAAATACTTTACCCTACCTGGGCTCTCCACCACCTACGATCCATTTTACGATGCTGAACTATTAGGCTCCCATTGATCTCCGTCGTAGGCTGCAACAAAGCCCATGGGTTACCCCATGCTCTGAAGTATAACGCTGGTTAATGACATTTTTTATGGTGACCGTTATTAAAAGCATTGTGGAAGAAAATTCAATATCTTACCGAGGAGTCTTTCCAGACCAAATCTCTTTTGAAGTATAGTTGTCCTTTCCTGTAATGACCCCCCTTTCCCAAGCGACTTTATCCTTCTTAAGTTCAAAAGCACGTTGGCTGCACTCCTGTGAGGTCTCTGGAAAAAAATAACAAGACCAGCTAGAGCGTGACGAACCTGCAAAAACAAAAATTCAAGTGTATGACCAACATTCTCTAAGACTAAGCTACTTCTCTCCGGGTAAAGAAAAATTCCACAAAATAAAAGAAGCAGTTGTGTACTAACATGTTTATGTACACACTTTGGTGGACTAGTAAAGTTGCATTTGAAGAAAAGGGGATGATTAAGGATTGATCTAATTACAGTAATCTCCCCTAATTATGGAGGCACCCTTTGAAATAAAAAAAAATATGCCAACTAATTACAGTTTTTGAAGATCTAAACTTCAGTATTTACCTTTACAGCCTTCATGATCAGCTCTATTGTAGTAGTCTGTAACAAGAACTCGTTTCTCGTTGATCGCTATAGCAAGTAAACCAGTCATTCCTGCAATTTGTGCTCCAATACCAAATCCCGGCAATCTCTCCCAATCAGCGACTAGAAACCGTACACTGGGATCGCTGCAGTTTATGGGATGCTGACGAAGCCATATATCCCGCTGCACTTTCCTGGTTAGCGGATAGTTTTCCTCATCTGATCCCATAATCTGGTAAAATTTATAAATGGTTAGAATCTAAGTAACTTCCACAAATATACCATTCATAAAACCGATATACACACTCTTTTTAGATTATAGATGATGCATACCCAGGGAGGATAAGCCCCTTCAGATATTATTTGATTCCTGTAGTACTTTAGCATCTCATCAGCAGTCGAAAGTGGAAGATCATTTAACGCTCCTTTCCACGTAGTCCATGGGGGAAACTTTGTATTAGGAAGACGTCTATCTAAGCGTTGATTTACTGCCGTACTCGATTTGCAGTTCTCCAAATGAGGGGCTGCGGGTACATTAGATTTCCATTTTTTATGTTCCCCGGAGAACTGAGCTTCATTATTTACTGATCCGCTAAGCAAATCACTCCAAGCTGAATATAGTAAAGAAACTTTGTCGTCAGTTCCAATAATACTAGTTTTCTCCAAGTACACGATCTTTTCTCTTTCTGCTATCGAACTGTTGCAGCGTAGACCTGCTTCATCTGTCAATAAGAGAATTAAACATGAGTTGTCAACTGCACAAGAGGTACTTCAATGTGTTTCAGCATCAGAATTCAATACAAATTGTTATAAAAATCCCAGAAATGCTAAGTACAAGGACTCTGTTTCTAAAAGCACAATTATGAGTAATCGGTTAATCGCAGATTGTTACAGAACATGAACTTTGTACTCGGTTAGAACTAACAATGTGAATAATAAGTAAATTGAAACAATCCATGACAAAAACAGGGAAGTACCAGATTAATTCCATAGTATCAAATGGCGTCTTACAATCATTGAAGCATGAAAAATTCACCGAATAATAGTAATAATAACCATGTATCCATATAATCAAACAAAAGACATTAAAACAACAGCCAAAAACACAGCTACAAATCAGAACACTTACTCACAACAACTGAACTAGAAACGGAGGTAGAAAATCCGGTCGTGAAACGAGTGCCACCAATTGCAAAAGCACCATACGAAGTAAGTGCAGCCATAAACAAAGAGGTCAAGCAAATCCCACAAAGCAATCCCACCACACAAATTTGGCAATGCAATGAATTGCTCATTTGTAAAGCCTTCTGTGAGACAACTCTCTCCAGTGCCTTCTGGTTCGATTCATCCATTTCTTTCTCAACAAATGATCATCAAAATTCAACCTCAATAAACCAAAGACAAAAAGTACATCAAAAGAAATATGTCATGTGCTCCCAACTAACTTTAACTGCTATCACATGAACTTTCATTTTACTATGCCTTTTTCCCCACATCATCTCTTAATTTCCAACCAAGAATTAGCCCAACTTTAATGCTGTTTTAATAATAAAAAAGATGCAATCTTTATGAACTGGTGAGGTCTCAGTCTTGATTAAGTAAAGAACAGGGCTTTTCCTGTTTTTCCACCTTCTTCTCAACTACAATTCACCTGAAATGCCATAAAACATAAAACTATTCAATACCAATAACATAAAAAACAGAAAAAACACACATAGAGAATTTAAAAGGAAAAAAGTTAGTTTTTAAGGATAAGGTATTAATGATTACTTAGAGCTGTTTCTTTCATACCAGAAAAAAAATGCATAAATTTGCAGAAGCAACAGATGGATATATCTAAAAAAGAACCACACCATGCAAAAGTAAACATATGAAGAAAATATCTTTTATTTTCTTTTAAATTATCAAAACATAAAAATAGAAACTTTATGATGAGAACAAGCAAGGAACCTGAAAAGGGAAAAAAAGCCAACTCAATCAACACAAACACAGCCCAAAAGATAAAATGGGAATCACTCACAGTTCATAAATGAAACAACACAAAAAGGGATTTTTCTTTTTTTTCTTCTTCTTTCAAATTCACTAAAAAGAAAAAGAGATGAAATGACAGAACAAAAAAAAAGCCTAAAAAGAGAAAAAAGAGAGAGAGAGAAGTACCAGAAGTGTGTCAGAGCAGGAACAAGACATTGGGAACTGAGCAAGTGAATCTTTTTGAGTATTTTAAAGTGTTTAAGGTACAAAATAAGGAACATGACACATAATATATCATTTCAACTTTTTTATTTATGAGTAAAATTTATCCTCAGCTCTTTATCCTAGATTAATGGTTTCTGTTACCTGATTATTCTGTAACTTAATAACTGTTGTTGCCTCTACTACATTATTGTTAATGGTGAGTCCAACTCATTATTGTTTGAAAAATTAATTATGTCAAAGTTGTTAAGTATATTTAGATAAAGTTCTTTAGTTGCATATAATTTTGTTTTTATCCATATAAATACACATGGCGAAGATTCATTGAAAGGTTCGAATTATTTTGTAATGGAATTATTGGACTGCGTACTATTAATCCAATTTCACGATATTTTTTACATTTATCCATTCGATCTTTTTATACTTTGACATTTTTGGTATAGAAAGAGTAAATCAAAATCACACGATAAATGATTTTTTTTATTATTAACGTGCAATAAACCTGTGTTATATTAAATTGTTCTAATTTTAATTTCATTGATCTTTCCTAATGAATAATCTTTAGATATCATATTTCTAATTTTGTTTTAAAAGTTAAGATGCCGTCTCTTTTTAGCTAAGCTTACAAAATATCACAAAATTCGCGTTGATAAAATTGTCACTTTATCGAACGAAAATTTACATGTCCTAAGTTTTTTGGGGAAAATGCATAATGTCCAAAGCCCTTTATGAAAACCCCTCTACATTTTTGAAGTGGAGCATACATTACGCTCGTTTTATACAAAAAACTTATTTTGTATTTTAAATTTTTGTAGCTACTATTTTGAATAAAATGTTCACATGGATAAAATGCATAAAATTCCGTATGTTTTCTAGAACACGAGAGAATTTCTAGTTGAAAAAACTACACAAGAAAATTCGTAAAACCCGTGAATTTTATGCAACATCCCCCAATTTCTTATCTAGACAAAGAACTTGAAGTATCTTTTATATTTGTTCATATTTTTTTATAATGAGCAATGTTTCTAAGTGGTGCTATGCAGGTGGAATCTGTTTTTTTTCTAGTAGATGGTCCTAAATGAACTCCTATCATCATCATGCCTAGCTGTTTCATTCCTAAAATAATATGTATTAATTGTTGATGATTATCACCACCTCTCACTTCTACTTCTTTTATACTTTTCTTTAGAGTGAAGACGAAAGCCAAAGGTTGCATTTGGATTGCTTCTCAATATTTTATGTGATGATGGGAATTTATAATAGATTATTCGATATCGTGTTAATTTGAAATATGTAGTTGCTTATTATATATTTGGGAGCTCGGACCTAGTGATAAGGTGACGACAAGGTTACTTTTATAAATGTCTGAGTCATTTTTGTACGTCTTATTGAGAAACACCAAGATATTTTTTTTTATTTATAAAGATAGGCATAACAGTATTTCCAATGCTGTTGGGACATTAACTTTTACAATTTTTTTTGAAGTATTTCAAAAAGGTCTCAAAAATATTTAGATACTTGTTTTATGGACCCCTCCTTGCATGACAGCTACAACTAATAATAGTGTAGGTATTTCACAATTTTCTTAAAGCATATTACAAAGATTTTGTTTGAAATATTGCAAGAAGTTTCGAATATTTAGAAATGGACCCCTTCTTGCGAGCTACGGTTATTAATAGTTTAGGCGATTATAAAGATGAAGCCTATGTCCAATACACAAAACTTAGCAATACACAAAAGTGACTTTTCTTTAGAAAATCAATTAAGACTTGAGAGTTATCTTTGAGTTAGCTTAAAGGTACGGTTTTCTCGTTTTTTCATAATTAGCTTTTCCTTTCTCAAGTAAAGTGCGCTTTTTGAATAATGTCATTAAATCCTATTACATTTGCATGGCGTTACATCATTTGCAGCCAATGCATTAATGATTTTTGATTACGTTACAGCAATTAATGATTAATCAAAAAAAGCATTGACGCATCGCGAATTGGTGAAGACGAAAATTGTGATTTGTATATCTCAGAATAACATCTAACGACACGAGTTTACTCTTACGGTCTTATCTAATACTAGGAATACGAAAAATTTATATTCGTTATTGTTACGATATGACTTCTCCTTCGACTTACAAAATCTCTCACCAAAAGGATACAACTATATATGAGAGAATTAATTACTCTAAACGTAATTTAATTTGATATAAGAAAATTCTCTCACCAAACCAACGATAAGATCATTTGATTTGCAACCCCTTAAAAACTAATTTTCCAATAACATGGTTGTTATACTAAACTTCAGAACCAAATATTAGATGCTTAAGTCTTCTTTAATTAATATCTCAACAGATGTTTAACGTTATTCATCAAAAAGATATAATGATTATATGGGTTATTCTAAATTTCCAATTCATTGACATGTACGAGCTACCGAAATGAATGTTTGAGTTTACCCAATCTTAGTAGATATTACTTATTAGTGAGTAATTAACAAATATGGACTCGTTACACAATTATTAATTTAATCTTTCGCTTGGAAATATTATTTTCAAAGAACTATTTTATTAATTATCTGACGCTAAGGCTCCGATTAGTTTCACAAAAAAATAGGAAGAATTAAAAAATAAATCGAAAAACTTTATTATCCAAGTGATTGGTAGCCTGCAAAATTTTGAAGAAGTAAGGAAAAGATAGAAAAATCTTTTGCAAAGTTTTTTCGAAAATTCTTACAATCTTCATTTTTTTTTATCTTCCTCCAAAGTTTATCTAACATTATATGACTAACAATTCTCAAACAAAAAAAGCCAGTGCTTATTCACTGTGAGATACTCCCACACAGAAATTATTGACAAAGGTAATTAAAGAATATTATACTCAAAAATTGGATTTCCCTCGTATAGAAAAAGGTGAAGAAACTCGTTATTATTTAAAAAGAATATTTTGATTCTCGGAATTTTCGTATAACTCAGAAACTTTGTGAACACTTCTACTGTTAGTATTTTTGTTTTACCCTTTTAAACTTTGAGGTACTACTTTTAATTTTAATCTATAATTCTATATTTGTTCTCGTCATTTATCATCTTCAGTACGTATCATTATTTCAGTTTAAACTATAACTTCAGTCGATGTTCTAGGTGTTTTTTCATTCTTAATGTATTAATAGCACTTATAAATTTTTCGTATATATTATAGTTCCAACTTAACGTCGGATGCTTTTTTTCTTCAAAATGTTGCATATAATTTTTTTCCTAGAAAAATAAAAATATTAATTAGTTTCATAAAAAAAAAGTAACTTTAATATGATTGTACCATATAGTTTGAGTTTTAAAGTACAATAACCTTTTTACAAAGTTAAATTGATAATGAAATGAGTAAGCAAATTAAGTATAACATTTTCTCAAAAAAATATTTAATGCCATTAGCATAAAAAAGATAGGAAATATTTTCCATGAAAGCTTTCTTAAAAATTCCTATTTCAATCGGAGCCTTAATGAGTTAAAAATAATTACCTTTTAAGCAAGGTAACTTTTTTGAAGGATTGCTTTGAGTGTTGAATATTTTACATAAAGAAATATTTTCTGAATAGGAAAGAAGAATGCTGTTTTCGAATTTTAAGGAATCTGCTAATTGGTCATTGAAGAGAAAGATATTCTGTTTATTTAATAGGAAAGACTAAAATAGAGAACTTCAACACATTTGACATTTCTATGATTTTAGAAGAAGAAAGATTTATTTTTGCATGATACATCCATTAGATTTCCATTTACTTTTAAATGGGTAAAAGTTTCTTTTATTTCAGAAACAGAATTATTTGCTTAATATAGGAACTTCTGATTTGCCACAAATTTATGGTTAAACCTTCAGTCAGTTAGGAATAATGTTTGGTGGTTTCAAAAAAGAAAAATAAAAACCTTCAATCCATTTCTAATACTTAGGCTTTATTAGAAAAAAACATTTTCTAGTCAAAAGTTCCAAATCGCCCAACAAATTCAACCCTATAAAAAGACACTTCAAAGATAAAACTTAACATCTTCATCAAATACACAATACATTCATTAGCATCTAGCAATGTATTATACAATGATGAAAACTCTCTTACTTCTGTTTTTGCTACCAAATTGTATACATGCATGTTTTTGGTCAAAGTCAATCCATGTGCGAGTAGTTAATGAGATCCCTCAAAACTCTGGTTCAATAAAGTTGCATTGTGCATCTAAAGACGATGATTTGGGAATGCATGTACTTGATACAAATCAAGAATTCAAATGGCATTTTTGCAATAATGTTTTTGGAGGTACTTTGTTCTTTTGTCATCTTTGGTGGGGCGACAAGCAAAAAGCTTTTGATAGCTACAATATGGCGCATGATTCGGGTAAAGATTATAACTGGATAGCTAAGAGCGACGGTATTTACGTAAGGGTTGATGATGGTCCCGAAGTGATAATATACAATTGGGAATAGGTTCATAATCTTGTTCCTTAGGCAATCATTATGAGGATTATGTTTGAATAAACTTTATATTTTTGTTTGTGTGATAAAGTACCTAATTAAATTGGATTTGTTGTTATTGTTTTGTCACATGATGCAAACAGTTGTCATATCAAATATATGATAGAATCGTATTAACAAAATTAAGTAAATTCAGAATTGGCTAACGATATTGCCAAAGCAATAATTGTTTTCCAGAGCAATATTCTTATATCGTCAAAATTACCCTCACCTAAAATCAGTCAAAGTTGATCTAATTAAGAAATTTAACTTTAATTTCGAAGTTATGCAAAATTCTCAAACTAAACCAAATGAATCTCCTTAAATCTTTCTTAATAAACAATATAACTTTTTTTATGTTGTAATAAATAATAAATAATAACTACTTGTTTCCTTATAGCACTAGAAAACCTGAGAATAGTTTTAAAAGATTGCCTTTTGTGATCGAAGCAACTCGTCCATAATATACCAACATAATGTAATTTAATTTATTATATTTGTATCTAATTCAAGTAGGTGTTTATTTTGTAATTTATATTTTTCAATGTTGTAGCTTTAATTTATTTTGCATATCTTCAATTCCGGAGTTAAGATTGTAATTTATTTGCTGTATCATTGATTATTCAAAGATGATTTTTAATTTAAAGACTAATAATTAAGGCTCTATAACATTTTTATTTCTTGCGAAAAAATAAAATTTTATTGCTAACGAATATAATGTTTCAAATGAAAAATCCCTGACAATTTGTTTGTAGTGAATAAATTAACTTGCTCTAACAATGCCTTTTTTTTTTTTATATACAACTAGTAATTAGATATGTAGTACTTAAATAATTTAAAACTGGGTGTTCAACCGAAATTTTTGCTAATCATATGTTTTTTTTTTATATTAAAATTGACTGACATTCAAATGTAAATAATTATGTTTTTTGTTTGTCGTTATATTAAAAGATACTAAAGAACCAATATTAAATATATTTAAGGAAATATACGAAAGAGTATCTACAAAGATATAGAAGTACACCGAATCTAGATATTAAAAATAATGATTAATTTAGAAACTACAACGCAACCCCAATTTTTATGGGCTAGTAATTTTGACAATTTTAAATAATTGCTCTAGAAGCAACATTATTTGTAATATCACTAGCATAAATTTGGGAGTATCTGCTAATAATAATAATAATTGTTATTATTATAGCATAAATTTGGGAGTGCCGTGCGTCAACTATGCATAGGGCAAAATGATAAATTCACACAAGACCAAAGAGTAGGTCAAAAGTTGACTAGGGTAGGTTGAAAGTTGACCCGCATGCCAAATTTTCGACCTAACAAGCTGAAGGTACTGTTCTAGACCTAAGGCAAAGTTTCGACCTTAACGAAACTTTCGAGTTTCGAACTACTGACAGTAAGATTCGACCTAAAGAGAGTCCAGGTCATTTACGTCTTCATAACTAATTAACTATATATACTTCGGTAATCGTCATGATGAGGTATGAGATTTTGACCCTAAGCTCTCCAACATTCGACCTTGCACGTTTGGATCCAGGCAGTGCATGAAGTTTCGACCTACCGCACCTGGGGCCTACAGTTCAGGTTCCGACCTAGTAGTGCATCTTTCGACCTAAGGGTTGAACTTACTACATGAAGGGACTAAGGAAACTTTCGACCTAAGACAGAAATATCTGATCCACGTCAAGTATTTCGAGCTAAATATCGTTTGTGAAACAAATCTCTGACTTAAGCATCGTAGTGCCTACGTCGAGTATATTCCGGTTTAGTTTACGGTTGGTGTCTCAGTGCAGGGGTTCCGTACTCAAAATTGAATCATGATCGAGCAGAGATTGAACCATTCTGGCATGAAGTGCTTATCTATGGACAAATCAGTCGACGAAAATACCTCGCTTTAATTATTGTTATTATTATTATTATTTGTAGGAATAGTAGTTTTTGAATATCATTTGCTTTATTCATTTGATCACATGGGATGATACTAGGAGAGTAGGTTTAGAATGGGCTGGCGGAATAACCCCACACAAATCTCGTGAGCTGTTCGCAGTCAATTTTCCTCAATTTTGTATTTAAAGCTTTATACTAATTATTAATTAACACGTTACAAGTTGCAACAAGCAACAAGAATAGAAAGAAAAAAGTTGTATTCTTTCTTTTCATTCTCACGCCAACACACATTTTTAACTATTAAATGCTTAATAGAGTGTCATTAGTTGTTACTAAATGTGTTATTTAAGTCGAGTTAAAAGGAGGTATGGGTTTTTTTTTTTTTGAGAAAAAAAGGAGGTAGAGGTATCGGTTCATTGAATCAAAGTTGATATTTTTTTTTACGAAATAATCAAAGTTTATGAGAATTTTCATACAAAATGTCGAAATGTTCTATTTCCGGCTGAAATATATTCCCATGATCACTGAAAATTAGTGTTCTACTTTCATAATGTTTAAGAAAGAAAATCTAAATCTTTTTAATATATTTAAGTGTAAAATGCATCAAACTCCTTAACCTACACCGTTATTACAAGTTGCCAACTAATATATTTTTTTTTCAACTAACACCCTAATCTATTGAAAAATATGTGAATTGCACATTTCTATTGAAAAATGTGTGAATTGCCTCCTACACCCAAATCAAGCCATTAAATTTGGCACATTTCTGCATTTTTATTCGATGTTTGGCTTCAGGGGACAATACACAAATTTTTCAATAAATATAGGAGTTAATTGTAAAAAATAAGATATTAGGGTGCAACTCGTAAAAGAGGGCATAAACGGGGGATTTAATAAGATGTTACCCTATATTTAATAGGTCAATACATACATCAAAACTAAAATTATGATCCACGTTTGAGTTTAAATGTGATCACTGTCATTTGCCAGACAGGTTAAACACAACAATGTTGCATTCTGCATTACTCGTTAATAGATTAATAGAAGGGCGCAGTTCTTGACATCATTGTTCATTTGTTCCTTTTATTGATTTTTTTTTTTTTGTGTGGTAATAATAGATAATTCTGTTAATTCATGCTTATGCTTCATATTTTGATAAAGACAAATTTTCTGACAAAAATATTTCGTAGGATTATTAACCGAATACAAGTTGCTCATATTTTGAAATGTTAAGAGTCTTAGAGATGAATCCTAAGTTTTTAATAATTTTTGTCATTATCTATGCTTTTGTTACCCTCTCTCCAACTCAGAAACTTGTCTTCTTTTCAGGCCCTATTTGGCCCTTTTTCGTATCTAATTTCTTCTTTAACTTGTAGGACAACAAAATTTTGGAGTCAAATTATGAGATTGAGAAGGTAAGAGAATGCCATTATGGTTCAATCAGTGGTGGAGCCCGGCCCGGTGATTAGGAGGTGGAGGGGAGGTCATAAAATAAAATGTATTTTTAGTACTGATTTTAAATTTTAAGAAGTGACAGTGCCAAGAAAATGTATAAAATCCGTCTGTAAACTTTAAAAACTGAAATATATTATTTAAAATTACACAAATATAGACAAAGAACATAGATATGATGATATATTCTTATTTTTCTAAGTTTATTTAAAATTATTGAAATACAGCATTTTTTTTACCATTAATCCATTATAGCACATTACAAATCTATTAATTCAATATTATCTTTTCAATTTTACATTACTGTCGCAAAAGTGACCTTGCACATACTCTCAAACATATGCAAATAAAACTAATACCAAAACATTTTTTTTCCTCTTTTCCACAACAGGATTCAAGTATACGTGAGATCAATGGATCGAACTTCTAAAAAAACTTTAAACATTTAATTAAATCAAAATTAACTTTTAGAATTTCATCAAATCTATTAATTCACTAACTTTGTGAAGTCAATAACTCATTCACTTTTAAATATCCTTTTCCAAGCGATATATATGGTTATAGAAATATCTCCGCGCAACTTGTGGTCAAATGGTGTTTCATCAAAAACAAAAATTAACACTCTTCTCTTTGCCGAAATTTTGTCTAACAGAAATTCTATCAAACATTTTAGAACTTTTTGAAAAAATAGTCAATGAAAATAAATTTTAAAGACAATAATGACAAATAATTCTAAATTATTGTGTGGCTAACTTTTATTAAAAGAAGCTAAAAGAAGCTAATGTAATGGTTGGTTTTATAAAATCTCGACTGCAAAATAAATTGTTTTATAATAAATGAGTCAAACGTCAAAAGTACAGTAACTTTTTAAGTCCCAAACTAGATTTTATTATTAAATTCAGTGCCATCTCCCAACAACCAACGTAACGGTCATATTTTTTCAAATCCCCTGAAAATCCTCAACAATGCACATGAACAAACTAACAAAGTTTCTTCATAAAAATCACAAAAAACTTTCTTCATTTTCTCTGTTTTCTATTCTCCATCTCCTCTAAAACACCAACTTCTTCACTACAAGATGAAATGTTTCTCTGCCTGTTTTGGTACTAAGCATAAAAGTACCAAGAAAATCCAAGACCAGCTGGTAAATTGATAACAAAATTCAAGCTTTTTTTTGTTTTTTACTAATTATCAAGTACCATTTTGTTGTTTATTTGAGATATTATGCATAATTGCTTTGTGGGTTGCTGAAAAGTTTCTTTCTTTTTTGGTAATTTTGCTCTTTATGAATAGTTTTTGTCTCCAAGTCATGAAGCTCTGTTAGCTGCCGGTGAAAAATCGTTAAAAGAAGAAGAGGAGATTGTTAATCCAATCAAACTCACTTCAGAATCCAAGTAAGCTTTTTTCACTATCTCATTGGTTATATTGAATTGTCGTTTCGTCTAAAATCTCAACACCGTAGAGATTAGACATTTATATGCATTTTTATACATCCTCCAACATATCGTCTTACGTGCAAGGTGTAATCTTTGTTTAGTTACGTCTCACACGTGACATCTTTTGATGACGGGCTATGGCTATGGTGGGGTTCGAACCTCGTACCTCTTTTTTATCTAGTTTTGACACCGTATTAAATTACGGTCTCGCCTAAAATCTTAAGCTTGTAGAGATGAGCATTTATACTTTTGTGTTTATTTTCCAATAGATTGTGAACCTTTTCCTGCATTTTCTCCATCTTGAAACAGGGTTGAGAGTGAAGACCAGTTGAATATCATCAACAGAGAGAAAACCACTCTCAACGACTCAAATATCGACACCCGAATGGATATAGTTGAGAAAAAACTGGTGGAAAATGAAACTGGTGAAGTAGAAAATAAGACAGAAGAAGGTAAAAGTGATGAGGATTCAGAAAATATTCAAAATTTATTGACTGGTGATAAAGAACAACATGCTGTGGCTATGAAGAGCTCCTCCAAGGAATGCACTTTAGATGATAAAAATTCAGAGGAAAATAACAATTGGGCAGATTTTAGTTTTGTACAGCCAGAGTCCTCCGACTCGTTATTTTCTCTGTCTATTGATTCGAGAAGACAAGTTTATGCGGTTGAAGTGGGAGAAAAAGAAGTATGCAGCCCATTTAAGGTTAATAAGGACAGAGAAACCAACTCCGAGTTGGATGTTATTGATGAAGTGAAAAGAAATTCATCAACCTTGGAGTATGAAGACAAGGAGAATATTGTTGATTCAGAGGAAAAATCATCGGTAGTTAAGTCATTGGATGATGAAATAGCGGTTCATAGTACTAGTCTTTCGAGCTGGTTAGTTGAACAAAAGAGTAAGTCACCTCAGGTGAAGAGTATCCTGAACTCGCCAGATAGCGAGAAAAACTATGGAAATAGACGAGTTCTGGGAGAGGTTAATGGTGAAGTAGTGGAAAAGATGAATGAGTGTTTGTCTGGTCGTTCTACGCCAAGATGTGGTGTGGATGATCAGTCGGAAGTTGGTACTGAGGGTGGTTATCTGCGGCGGAGAGGGCAGCAGGAAGTGGTGGAGATGGACGCGAGATCATGTCAAGGCTAATTTTACAGAGGGGTGGTGGAATCAAGTAAATATTTCAAGTGCAAAAGCAGCAGAGAGGTTTAGCTTAAGTGATGAGAATTCTTTCTTTCTTATTTTTGTTTTATCTAAGTTATATTAATTTCAATAAATTTGAGTTTTGGAGATTTTGAATGAAGTTTTTTGAACTGTGGACGGACTATGAGTAGTAATTATTAAGTTTTCTACTTAAGTGGTGTCAGGGCATGTGTCAAGGATTTAAATGCTGTGATGGCATATTTTGGGGGGAGAAGAAGTCTTACAAGTACAAAAGTGTATGCCACTTTATTAAACACTTACGAACAACTTTTGCACAAAGAGGAAGAAAGAAAAACTCAAACACTTACAAAAATCACCTTGATGCAAAAAACTTACACACTCATCCCATGATCAACAAATGCGCAAAATAAAATAATAATAATATTAATAATACAAATAAAAGGTACTATAAACTATAAAGTGTTTTGTTCTTTTTTTGATCAAAATAAAGAGATTTTACCGACTTCAGAAGTTGCTGAAGCACAAAAGATAAGCTTTTTCATGTAGCTTCAGTCTACGAGTAAAGTGCCTTAAATAGTACACTGAAAAGATAAGTAAAAGGAAACTTCATAACAGACAAGGCTTTTATTACGAAACCACTGACTCCAAAATTACAGAAACAAAGATTGTCACCAATTAAGTCTATCATTAGTTCATTACAAGCAACTATACCAATTGCAAAAGTTGTAACAAATTTTCAGCTCTGTTACTTCAATCTTATGTAAGAAGAGCTTCAACAATCACAAGAAGATGAACAAACCAAAATAACCTATAAAATGTATTAAAAGAAAAGTATGTACGACCACAATCAACCGAAAACCACAAATTATCAACTTGGATCCTTCAGCAGAAGTTCTCAATCGAATCCGGACTGGCAAGAAGGTTGAACGGTTTTACTATACTGTCTTTTAAAATTGCAATTTGTCCTTCCTTGAGTAGCACATCTTCATCGAGCCTCTCTACCTTGTTTTTCAGAATATTGATCTCAGCGTCCATTAACATGTTTTTCTCGTTATACCGCTGCACGTCCTCCCACATTTGATCTCTCTCTTCTGTTATCTTCGGAAGTATTCCACGTACTACAGCTAATTCTTTCTTGCATTCTTGCAAATCACCTTGAAGCCGGTTAATAATTTCATCCTTTTTCATCATCTGCAAGATAATGAAAATGCAAAGTGGCATACAGCCGACAATAATTTCAAAGTTTAGCGGCACAGTGATTCGATTGTAATGAATAGGGTGAATAACACAGGCACCCACGTTGAAAAATGACTACAACAAACTCCAGAAATTCGGAGAAAATTGCTCACATCAAGTTGTGATGACAATTGGTACGAGAATAATGTTGCAAAGAAAAGAAAATGTGGCAAGTTAAACTTCTTAAATTTTTTAGTACAGGTAAATTACTTGATTTTTTGTAAAGAATTTCAAGTCAATGAAAGGTTTCAAAACGTTACAATTAAGAGTTCAAATTGGAATTTTGTGACATGTTTTAGACAAATTTGCAATTGAGGGAGTGCTTTTATACTATTAAAATTGTAAAGGTGGTAATGAAATTGATTCAAACCTTATGAGGTGACATACATCTATAAAGATGAAATGAAGATTCTCTACTGGAGCAACAAAACTCACTGAAATGTGCTATCACATGTTCTATACGCTACTGAGAATCAATACCATCTCTACAAAACAATCCTTTGATTTTTTGAATATGTTTATTGGTAACTGTATCTTTTTAGCCTTCACGTTGAGCAGAAAAGCCTTGAAACTCATTTTCTCATTTCAAATATCTGTTTAGACTTTACCACAGTAAAAATAACTAATATCTAGCTCTTTCTTGTTGAATTTTAACATTTTTTATGCGACCAAAACATTTAACCTGAACCCTTAGCTGAAAAGAGTAGACTCCAAAATATTTTCCTTAACCAGAGTACTTTTTGCATCAAAGCAATACATTTACTGCTCAAACAAGAGTAGACAAACAATCACTTTTTCCTTATAGTACAAGGTAACAAGGATGTAAACGAAGAAGAAATTAGTGATTGGATTTACCTGGAGTTCAAGATCTTTCATATTGTGGTTCACGCAAGAGAAATTATCCATTGCATTTTGCACTTCACATTTGAGAACGTCATTACCTCTAACTGCTGCTGCCAGCTCAGCCTGAAGCTGCTCCATTTCAAGCTCATTGGAATAAAGCTTCTCACGTAACAAACTGGTTAATAAGGCCTCGGCTTTCAACTCTGATCTGATTATGTCCTGAAAAGTTAAACATATATTTAAACATCAAGAAAGAATAAGTTGGGAAAGTATGAAACAGCATGATATCCTGATAAAGAAGTATGTTAGAACTAATAAGCATCAGAAGGTTCACCTCTAATTTCTGATCATTTCGTTTTTGTGAATCATCACCTAAGCTCTGTGCTTGAGATTCCATGCCAACCGGGGAGAACATTTCATGCAACATTGAGGATTTTTCCTGCAATACACTGGAGATGGTCTGCGTACTTCTTGTTAACTTTTCAGCTGCCCGCTCTACACCTTGGAGCTTTACTTCACATTCAACGAGAACTTGGCCCATCAACCCCATTTCAGAAACTGGCCCATTATTCACAGGGTTGGTTTTAACATAATCAAGTAACTTCCGACCAAGTTTGCTGCTGTCCTTAAGCAACGGAAGCACTTCAGTTTGCAAGCAGCAAATACGATTCTGTAGTTCTCGATCCAACTTAAAAGTCGAAAAAGTACCCTCTTTTCCATTGTTCTTCAGACGATTCAATAGATCAATGTTCTCCCGACGAAGTGAATCAACTTTAACTCTATATGATTCCACCTCCTTTCTCAGCGAATGCTCCACTCCTGTCAGTCTCATATGTTCAACTCGCACCTTTGTCAACCCAAAATCATTTTTTTCTTGAGAACTCTGATTTCCATGTTCCTCACATAGCACCCGCAATCCATCAATCGTCTTCTCCTGATCAGTGCAGGTTCTTTGGAGTCTGCTGATGGTTTGGTGCATATCTTTACACTCAGTAAGCTTCTCCTGGTAGCTCCTTCGGTAACAATCTCGTTCTTCTTCTGCTGCTCTAGATTTGTCTTGCAATTCAGATAGCTTTTTCTGCATATGATGATTCTCTTCCATGGTGTCATTGAGTTGAACAGACAATTCCTCTAGTTGTTTCTCCGACGTTGTAATTTTGTTTCTACTTTCTATTTCCCTTTCACTAAAGGAAGATACTTCTCTTTGGAGGCAAACATTCTGTTCTGCCAGTTCCCTCACCCTTTCCCTAAGTCTATTTTCTTCCGCCTGGTATTTCTCAAGCTTCCGGGACCATTCAGTAGATCTTCTATCCAATTCCTTTTCAAGTGCAAACTGCAACTCTTTCTTTTCCTTCTCCAACCTCCGTGTCTGTGCATCTAGTTCTTCCCTTGCTAATTTAAGTTCTTCCTTAAGAAAGGCCTTTTCAGTAATCCTTTCATGCAGGACTTCAGAAACCTCCAGGGCGATGTTTACTTTCTCTTCGGTTAAGCTTCTGATTGTTTGAATCAACACTGGCACACTGAGCCCTCTAACTTGGAGAAATTTTTCCTGTCCAAGCTCTTCCGAGAGAAATCCAGCCCGATCCTCAGCTTCCTTAAACTTTTTAAGTAGTTCCAAATCTGTATCCATTTCAGCATCAATGACGTCTCTAATCCCGTCTTTATCACCAGAAGACGAGTCTCTCACTGAAAATTCTGAGCTTTCTTCGTGATTGAAGTCATCAGTAGTCTCACTATTCCACTCTGTTGCACAATTTTTTGGAGATACTTCATCAGAATATGCAGTACCACCCCCGTGCAAGGATCTGCTATAGATATCTTCTATGGTGATTGGAGAATTGGGATCATACTCTTTCAATCCCATCTTAGGCAAACGTCGAGATTGAGAAAGCCTCTCGACCACATTTTTTGCAAGTTGCCGTGGAGATTCATTACAGAAACCATTATCACTCCAGTCTGTGCATGAAACCTGATGCTGTGTTGCTTTGGTTTCTCTGAAGGATTGGGATTTGGGTTTCTGCTTCCTGGCATCAAATGGTGAAACAGGTTGAGCAGACTGAAATCTGGGTGGTCGCTTTACATTGGAATTTCCATTTTCATATTGATTTCTCATGGAAGAAATGGTCTTTAATTGATTCGTTTCCATCTGTTGTTCTCCATCAATGTAGCGATCCAGAACTTTACTTGAAACATTACTTGAGCAATGAGAAGAGGTCTCTGACAAATCAGGCTGTGCACGAGAAACAATAGAATCAAATTTCTGACTTTTAATCATAGCTGCATCAAAGCCTTTTGCCTTGGGTTGCCTCTCAGGTGTTGGCGCACGAGAACTGAAAAACAAGAATTGAAACCCAAGATGAAACATAGTTTTATAATTGCAAAAATTACTATTACCATTACTAAAGCCAGAGATTAAGAGGGAAAAAAATTCCTACCGAGATGATTGGTGACTCGATTTTTTGTGTGAGTAATAGCTAGTACTACATGGGGAGCCATTTGGATCACCATGGTGCCTTAGCCCTTTTCCAGTGTCATAAAAGGATCCAGATGACAGTGACCGGCTTCTTCTTAGACAAGGAGCACCATCAAATACCTGGTCCTCAGAACCATGTTTATTTACTCTGGAGTTATCGACTTTTTCTGTTGGTTTTTCCCAGTAAACTTGCTTATCTGTTGACGTAGGGGAAACTTGATTGTTGTTTCCAGTGTTGGATGATCTGAAAAAGAACAGCTTCTTCATATCTCTGACTTCAACTCCAATGCTTACCTTCTATAAACCTGACAGGATAAAAAAGAAACACATGAGAACTCAGAAGATATCGTTAAATGCATAATGACCTTAACTGATACAAATAACGCATGCTTTGATTAACCTTATACAAAATTTGTTCACTCTTAGACAATTTCAGCGATGACATAATAAAGATACAAAAACAAACCATTAACTGAAGAAGAATTCTAAATTGCACAATATTTTAAACCCCTTTCACATGTATAATATTAAGACTGGTGTATGAATATATCAACAGAAATCTCAACACGGGATTTGGATAACTTAAAAGTAAAAGATTAGTACACTAATGGTAGACTACATTTCTTCAGAGACACAAGCAACAAATGCCAAATCACACTTAAGTACATTCTCTTCACCTGTTGTAATGTATGAATCAACTGGTATCCAAAGCTGCAGAGTGAAAATCCAAATTCCCAAAAACCGATGTTTTGAGAACTGTTTCCTGAGATCAAATCCAATTTACACCAGAAAATTAAGACTTAAAAATGCAGAAACTAGGCAAAAAGAACATCTGGATTTAAAACCACTGTTATCTCACCTAGAAAAAACAGTAATAAATACACCAAAAGCTATGCAAGCAAGTATGCATAAAGTACAAATAAAATGCACTAATTTCAGTACTTATTATGTTTATATATTGACTATTCAGTAATGATACCAGCCACCACCTTTAATCTTCAGCGCGAATCATGACACTCCCATGCAATATAAAAAAGGTTCAATCAATGTGTTTCTGACGAATGATTAGAAAAAAACTTTAGTGACAGGGGCTGTCATTAGTGTCCACCTGATTCCTTGCCATTAAAGACCATTTTACCCTCATCTCACCAACTCCCCCACACCAACACAAAACTGCACCCCACTTAAGAACAATCACAAACAAAAACCCCATACTATGATCATAACTAATTCTAATTTGCCCCAAATCAAAATAATTGCACTATCAGTATATACACAAACAAAGAAAAAACAGAATTAAACAATCTCAATTCAAATTTAATAACTAATTGAACTCACAATTCTCAAGAAAAGCCTGGCAAACGAATCCCTAAGCAGTGTTCTTCGATTCCTTATGCTGGAAAAACCTAATCAGAGTTAAAAAAAATATATATTTCTTGAACTAATCAAAAATCAATAGACAAAACGAAAAACACCGATACAGATACACAATCACAGGCTAATTCACTCTATCTCTATCTCTCTCTTCACTTGCACGATAACACCAAATGAAAAAATGACCGTTAAAAAGACTATAACTTCTTAAATTTCAAATTACAAATTTTCAAAAAAAATTCACAATCATTCATTCAGTGTGAAATTAACAGCGAATGTAAATAGCAGCGATTACTTACCAAAAATATGTACAGTGTATTCAAACGAATTTCAAAAAACTACGAACACCTATAATCATAATCAAAAAACACATAGTAAAAAAATCGTCATAAATAACGTGAATTAAACATTCATAAATGCAAAATGTAATCACACACAAACAAGAGAGAGAATTTACTGAGTTTGTGTGAGAGTGACGATGATTTGGTGGCTGTGTTGAATTAGGGCTTTTAAATCCCGTTGTAATTTCAATCGATAAGAACAAGATTTGCGGTGTTTATACTGAAAAGGGAGTGATTCAGCATTAGAAGAAATGGTAGGGGTAAAATGGTCAATAAACGAAAGTTTCAAATTTCGATGCCGCGCGTATAGCGGATGATGAGGAGCGTTTCGTTTGGTCTTTTGGGTGGGCCCCTTGTACATGGTGGGTTTAACTTCCTTTTTTTGTTTTTTTAATCTTCTATTTCTAGATATTTTAATAGAAATTTTGTGAATGAATCAGTATATATATACAATTTTTTTGGTTATTGGGGTAGTTACAATTTACGCAGTAAGAATGAGATAATAGAAAAGTTAGTGTTTTATAATTTAAAATGGTATTTTTACTTTGACTCTTTGTTGCACCACGTGGAGATGTGGACCAAATAATATAATAAAGTCTAATTAAAGTAATTGAGAAATGAGGGATATTTTATGGGGGCTCATTTAATTCCATTACGGTAACATGGCAATATTTTACCTCAAATATTTTGACCCAATTTGGCAATGCCTCATAGTTCGCACTTTCTAGTTTTAAACTCATAAGTTATGGTGCTTCATTAGTAGACTTGATAAGCTCAACAACATAACATACAAATTGTCGGCCAAAGTCCGCAACTTTTTCTTTAAACAATACTAAAGTACAAACGGCTTTGTTTGCAGTCCTTAGGGTGTTCATGACTCGTCCGATCCGTTCGACCCGCCTAAACTCGACTCGCCGAACTCGCAACCCGCATGGTTTAGTTTTTAACTTAATTCGCTTGAGTTGAAAAATTGATAACCCGCAAGTTTTGGGTATGGTCACTTTTTTAATGACAACCCACCCACATAAATCCATAGTTTGTATATTTGTAGAGGAATGAAGATCAAGAAAAAGTTTCAAAAGTTATATAGCTGTATGTTTATAATATTGCTAAAATAGATTAGTTTTTGTTTTTATACCAAAATAATACTATATTTTTCTTACAATTTAAACCCGCTATGTTATTGAACCAATAACCGTTTTTCAGTTGTCCTAGAAAACGAGGGCACCTTAAGTTCTTGAACCGATAAACCGTCTTTAGGCTGACCTAGCATGCCCATCCATCAAGTCAAGAATATTCACATGTTGTCCAACGACTGTTGGACACACCTTCGACCTGATCTTAGGGCTTAACTCATCCTTTGTGCCCAAACTTAGCGGAGGAACCTTTAGGTTTCCGGGGCATTCAATCTCACCAATGTTTGCGTTAATCAAGCTACCATTCACACTTCCATTTTCGTTCAACACCGCTCATGTGGAAGCTTCCCATTTAAGGCGGAATGCTCCCTACCAATGTACTTTTACATCCACAGCTTTAGGAAATTGCTTGGACCATTCATTGTCGGCGCAAAATCGAATAAGTAATGGTGAAGACACCTCTTGACCGGAGGACAGTAATGGTCAAGACACCCCTCGACCGAAGGACATTGCAGTAAGGTTACTGCCTTAAAGGACCATGCTTTTATATATTAAGCAAATCAATGACAATGTGACAAAAACCCTTCTCTACAAACTTCAATCAAAGCTATACAATAGGTGTCACTGTGTCAAATCAAAGTTACAAACAATGCAATTTAGGAGCATCCCCACAATAGAAATATCAACAAAAGACTCCATTTAATTTTTTGGTTTCTACACGGTTATTCACATTTCACAAACTCAATATAAAACGAAAGAAACGCCTTTAGTCAATTCAATGAACAACAATTTTACAAGTGCATAACCATCATCCAGCCTATGTACATGTGACAACCCCAGAAAACGTTCCGAGGCAAGAGCAATTTTACAGGAAAAAGAAGCCAACTGTGATATACTGAAATCATAGCACACAAGCAGCCAACTATGAAGCTAAGAAACATATGCTTTTACTGCATCAGAGTACTTAAAAATCAAGCCCGTCCTTGGACATGTGATTTTACCATGCTGCCTCACCATCTCTTCGAGAGCCTGTGGATCAGAACCAAACATTTTAACGTCAGTTGTTAGTTTCCAGAATGTACATGATACAAAAAATCAGTGACCGACCTTAGTGCTGTAAACATAGCCATTTGGCAAAACAAGAGGCGGGTTCTCAGTATCCATTAGTTCTTTCGTAATATAGCAAACAAGTTTGGAGTGATGCTGCTTTGAATATGGTAGAGGTTGCGCTAATTTGCGGAATCCATCCTGCGATAGAGGATCCTCTTTTGTGCAATCATCTTCGTAACAGAATCTAAGTCATATTAAGGTTTTCACAAGGATGCTGGCATTTCAATCAGTAACACCACACAGAACTACTATTCGCATTATTGAGAAGAAAGCAGCATTTGAACTTCGGCAGAAATTTGTTTAACGACTGCAGATATACAGTGATAGATTAACATGGGTATCACTTTACTATACTGTGTCTTGTGTTGCCAAAATAATCAGTCTTTTACTTGCAAGACAAAATTTAAGAAATAAAAAAGAACTAGCATTATGCAATTTTAGCACACGTATACCAGAAATTTGAAAAGTCTATAGCTAATAGAAACTCATGGATACGGGGTTTTTAGTGCAGATAAGCCCGCTTGAAGAAATATATTCAACAAAGGCTCGAGTGTCATGCCATACAATCTGCAGAACTCTTGCTTAAATTGGTCGACCAGGTAATCCCATTGCGTTGCTTCAAACAATACCTGAAAAAAAAAAAAAAAAAAAACATGAAGATTTATTTATCATTTGATATATTTGGACAATCTTATGACTCCCACGCGTTACACAAAAACATCTTAATATTCCTGTTTGGAGATGTTAGTTTCAGTGAGCACATGTATAAAGGACCCGCTCCTGAAGAAGTCTCAACACGTGGAATATTCACAGCCTCACAGAATAATAGGAATACTAGATTGAGCTAAAGCTTGAAGAAGTATGTACTAACACAGAGAAACTGAGTCATCCTAAAATTTAGAAACTGAAACAACGTTTAATTCCCCTTGGCCAGCGGCATATCACACTATTTACTTTCTTCTTAGGGAGCAAATTGTTTGCTGCGACATCATTAGATGTCAGATATTGTATACCATATTAGAAAGCAGTCGTTAGAGTTATGCTAGTGAAAGTCAATAATTTCCGCTATATAAGTGGCATATAGGCTTTCTAGAGGACTGGCCCAGGTGTGACGCAAAGTAGGTCACCAGGTCAACTTATGGGGAAATCTTCCTATCTTTGAAGGGAAAAGCTTCTTGTATCTGACTTCCTAGACCCTGCAGTGACAGGAGTCCTAACACGCCTTTCATATTATGTGCTTGTCACTTCATCAAACTAAAAAGCTATCATGTCAGGACAAAACTATTCAGTATCAACATCTTTCTAATGACTTTTTAGTGAAATTATTAATAAATCTCTGTAAAGACTCTGCTAAAACAGAACTTGTCACCACCAAAGCACAAGCTTCTCACAGGCAACAAATCACAAGATCAAATTGATTTCTTGACAAGGCAAAAGAATCACAAATCAAATACTGGACCAACTATGGCATAGCTTAAGACAATAGATAAAGCCATGCATTAAAAAGGTGACAAAATATTTTTTTACCTTGTATGCTGTGCATTCAGTATTACTTCTGAAAGCAAGTGTCGCCATGACCCGCTGCAACTCTTTCAAATGGGTAACCCCCCAAGGTGCCAGATACTTCCGAGCATAAGATATAGCTCGCATATTGTTGTCGGATCTTACCAACTCAATGAATTCTTGCAACCTCAACTGAAACTCAAATTTGCTCTGCAAGAGTATTGGCATTATTAGGATTTAGGAATGTGCAAAACATTATCCTGGTTTGGTTAGGAGCGAAACGTCTTGGTTTACTGGTTATTGGCTTCAGAACTTTGGAAAACCAACCCAGACAATTTATGAACCAGACCATATAGGACTCCATGTTACCACGTCAAATTTGTGTTAATATGCTTATTTTGTAAGCAAAAACCCCATTCCAGGAAAGGTCCCCTAAAAATTATATTTGAGAATTCCATGATGAAACAATAACAGTGGGATCTTTTATTCAACTTCATTGAGCGATAGTTTTCCCACCCATGCTCAGACACAAGTAGACATATATAACTGACCTATGTTCACACACCCACAGACAATTACATACACCTTAGCATATATAGAGATGTTGCATAGACCTAAACACTGACATATTGAATCATAATTAGCAAGAAACAAGAAAGTGGCTTTTTTCATGTGGTTTCTTCAAAATATCATGAGAACAACTACAATTCTAAATATAAAAACATACATAAATCTATTAACTTTAAGTGATTGTTGTAAAATATAGAAAGGGGAGGAGGAGCATGAGTAAGCATGATATCCCATGCACATTAATTGAGTTGGTGGGAGGCTGTGTAATTCTTCCTCATCATTTTTAAGTGAGGGTGATTCAGTATCGCGGTCTCAGTTTTAGGGTTAATGAAATTCAGATTAGTTTACTTTATTATGGACAGATTTGATTTGTTTATGAACACATAATAAAACAATTTGGTTATAAACACATAATAAAACCCAAAAGTGTTTCTCTTTTTTTGCGAAAGGCCAACACCCAAACCAATTTTAATATGTGGTTTGGTCCATACATGTGACTTTCAAACATTCCCGACTCTGTTAAAAGGGTTTAGCTCGAAAATCTTTAATAATACTGGTAGGTCCACATCCACTGGTGTCCAACTGAAAAGGAATTAAGTTTTGAAGCAACAAATAACAACTAAACAACTTGAACCAAATGACCAAAAAATTCAAGATTTTGGTTTGGTTTCCACTTCTATTTTTGCCCACTCCTAACTATATTAAACATGTTAAAATTCACGTAAAAATGTACACTACTGCTAGGTCTATATCCTCATGTGGCATAGCATTTGGAACCAAATATTGATGCAACAAGTTCACTATCTACAATTCATAATTGTCTGACAGAAATTCCATAGAGCGAGTAAGAAACTGAATATGGAAAGGAAGTATACTAAGAAGCATGACTTGGAAAGATATGTCCTCCAACTGCTGGAATTAAAAATTATCGAAATTTTTAGGAATGAATTATTTCAGTATATTCAAAATTCTACAATATGGTGGTCCGGGTATAGATTAGTCTTCCTTGCATTAATCTTAATTGTGCGTAAATCAATTTAAAGAGGATGCACACCCTGAAATTTACCACATTTTGAAAGAAATGAAGTATTTATTGAGGTGTAAAGATAAAGTGCTTGTCTCACAATATCTTCCTCCTCTATAAGATTACAAACAGAGAAATTACAGATTTGTTCCAACCTCTGACACTTGACCTAAGCTAAGTTCAACCAGAAGAAAGTGAAAGGAAAGGATAAGTAGAACGCAATTTACCTTTGACTTCTTCAGCCTGGATTTATTGTCAGCACACCAGGCTAGAGCAGGGGCAACCTCCTTCTTTTGTAGAGCATCAATAACTTTTTTGGCTTCATAAAACACGTCTATATCAACAAGATCCTGATAAGATAACACAAATGTCATCCCGATGCCAGCCTAATAACACACAAGAACGGTAACACAAGAAATCCATCAACAAAATCAATCTGACAAAACTCAAAAATGGCATATTACTTCTTTCTCACTTCCAATGCTTATCAATCACGAGGATATTGGCCAACTAGTGATAATAATTACACACTTTGACCCACACTTGTGTACTAATACTAAGAGCTGCAACGCATAAGTCATATACTTGATCCAGAGAAAAGAATACTAAAGGCACGAACTGTCCAAGAAATCATCCAGAATGCTAAAAATCCAAAACATGACCTGAATATTGCTGATCTCTGCAAGCATCACAGCAGTGTCGTAATAAGACATTCGCAACATGTAGTCGACAAGTATCCGGTTCAAGCGGATGTTGTTCCAATCTGCCAAATTATCCACTTCTGCCGAATCTAAATGGTCCAGTCTAGCTCTACATCTCTGTTCTTGCAAGAGTTCTGTTTGACTGCCCTCCTCCAACTGTTACATCAACCATCAAATCTAAGAGTTGCATTGTCAAACAAACATATGATAACTCAATTACAACTTTCAACAGGATCCAAATACATCCTTGATACCTCCGAGCTTCGTTATCTCTTCCGCAACTATAAAGCTAGACAGTTCCAAATTTAAGCTACCATTCACCCCCAAAGTATCAATTTGACGACAGAAGAATCAACACGTAATAATTACTAGAATTTAAAAAGAAATCCTATTGTTCTACTCCCAAAACCCCCACTGCAACACTTCAACTACATGAAATCAAGATTTAGATCCCCCAAACTCAGTCTACTTGATTTCTCTCTCAGTGAATCACTTAAACACTAATCTCAAACTTAGTCTACTTGATTTTTCTCTCACCGAATCGCTTAAATTGAAAATAAATCCAACTGATCCACCCCCAAACCCCCGCCGCAACAACTCAATCACACCAATCCAAACAACAAAATCAAGATTCAAATCCTCAACCTCGTCTAACTAATTTTCCTCTCAGTGAATAACCTAAACACTACTCTTTCATCATCCGAATTTCATCAAATTCGCAATAATCACCACAAAACCTAACTAATTAACAAAAAAACACCAGTAGATTCAATAAAAATCAATTTAAACCTTCCTCTTGAGGCCGGGGATTCGAGAGACGATCGAACTGAGGTTACGAACGGCGTCGTGTTCCGATAGGTCCGGTTTATTCACATCGGAGACGACGGCGGAGACTTCCTTCTCGAGCGAGCGATTGTTCGAGCGGATCGTCTTCTTGTAGTGCTCGAACGGTACGCGGAGAAATTGATGCTCGAGTTTCAGTGACTCGGTGAGTTTGCCTAATTTTGACGCCGGACCTCCGGCGGCGGTGTTGCCGTTGGGGAGTTGTGCGTCGGTGTCCATCGGCACTGGAGAGGATGACATTTTCTTTTTTGATTTTTTTGTGGGAGGGTTGGTTTTGTTTTTGGTTGTGGAGTTGAAGAGTTGAAACTTGGAAGTGTATTTTGGGCTTGCGGATTAAACCAGGTGAGTAAATGAAATTATACTTACCAAAACTATGTTTATAGATTTATAAAATAATTACAACTTAAAATATTAGTACTTAGAAAAAGTGTCACCATGAGATGTAACATCTTTTATTCATACATGGGAGGGGGGAGACACAAAAATCATAAATAAATATGAAATTATTCGAAGGCTTGTGCCACCAATAATGTGATGCTGAGATATGCGGAGGAGGATCGATAAGGAAGGGAGTGGCCCTGGCCCTGGTTTGCGAGTTCATTTGCTACGATGTTTGTTTCCATGTAATCATGTCCAATGACAGCACGAAAGAAACGAAGGGGAGAAATCTCAACAAGAGTCGAAAAGGCTGCTGTGATGGTGCGTGTGTGAGAGTTGTGATTCCAGGTGCTGACCCAAGATCTTAGAGCTGCAAATAAGATCACATGTGGAACACCACGTCGAAGAGCTTCCGAAAAAACATGAAAGACGCCACACAATTCTGCATAAGTGATGTTGTCATAGCCAAAATTTGCAGCAAATCCAAAAATTCAGTGCAGTAGTCAAGGCCCACTCTGCTACGAGTAGTTAGCCTTGAATTACCATGCACACTACCATCAACATTAACTTTAACAACACAAGGAGGCGGAGAAGTCCAACTAATGTTGTTTGTAACTCGACTTTTGCATGGGTTTTGGATTAGAGAAAAGCTTATTCCAAGCTAACATGTCAACTCTTGCAAGTTGAATAATCCACTCAGCTGGTCGTGTCGGATTAATATCTTAGTTTCCAAAAACCTTTTTGCAGTGCCAATTCTAGATTTGCCAAAACGATGTAGCAAAAATAGACGCCCAGTGAGTGTCATATTTATGCAAAATAGCCTTGTAATACAGATTTTTACAAAGCCAATCATGAAGAGAGGGAAGTCGAAGCCAAATATCTAGGCTACAAGTGCAATCACGGGGAAGGTGAAGCGAGGATTATAAATCGATACAGCCAAGAGTCACTCCTAGTTGTTTTTCACTAGCTTTAGCAAACAGGAACATATCGTCCGCCGTGAGATATAATAAACACCTGACTGACAGATGTAAAGTGTAAATATTTTTCATAAATAAATGTGTGTAGTATTCTGTGAGCTATTTGTAAAATTTATATTATAATACTAAGTTATTTGAATAATATGTGAAAATTTAGCAAATAAATCATTATACTGCAACGAGTAGTTTAAGTAAAATCGTGAGATTTCTAAAAATAATTACTAGAATGTATAAAAGAACATTTAGAGAGAATAACTTTTAAAAAAACGTTACTTCAGTCATTTTTGCTTAAAGTTCGAAGCACTTTTAAAGAAACCAAGAATATCCGATAATTCTCATACCAAAATAATTAAAAGTCAAGAAATGACACTTATGGATTGGGGTAGAATTCTCCAGAACGACATTATTCAGCAGAAACAGTTGCAAAGGTTCTTGAAGCAACGTATTTTGCTAAAACTAGTTTTCTTTCAACAAAATAATACAAAACCAACCCAAGCCGCAAGTGACGCCCAATTGTTTAAGGTGGTGTTTGCAAATGCTTATAAAATGAGCTTGTTCACTACTTTTGCTTAAAGTCACTTTAAGTGACTTTTAATAAAAAGTCGAGAGTGTTTGCAAATCTTCTTAAAAAACTACTTAAATCATTAATTAGGTGTTTGCAAAAATTAATGAGAAGTAACTTTTCTATTTAAAAACCTTTCAAAAATAACATAATTCCAAAAGCAGTTGGGGAAGCACCTCTGGACATGCTTTTGCGGCTTGTGCTTTTTCTGACTTTTTTTTAGACAAGGAGAAGCAAAAGTCAGCATTCCAAACACTAAAAATGTGCTTTTGCGGCTGCAAAAGCCAACAAGCTCCTTTTATAAGCATTTGCAAACACCACCTAAAGATGTGAGATTCTTCTCTTTAATAAGTTTGATAATTGATCCCACGAGATACAATATAACTCTATATCTTTAAAGACCGGGCACGTCACACAAGTTTATGATACTTATTTGCATGTTAATGCGTTTAGGTTTACCCAATTACATCCTAAGGGTAGTGGTGTAATTATTACTATATTAATAATAATAACAATGATAATTATTATAACTATTATAACATTATTATCATCGCTATTATTAATATATCTCATTATTATAAGCATGTTATTTTTAGGGCTAGATTAAATAGCCGTGTTGATCTATGTTTGAGTACTAGTGATATTGGGGTGATAGAAAAAACTTGCTTCCAAACAAATTACGTGTAGAGGAGACTTTTGAGCGGATATTGCGGGTGGGCAATATTAATAAACGTACAAAATGTTTGGTGGGTGTGGGACAAAATGGTGATGGAGAACAATTTTTTTTTTTTTTTTGAACCAAAGAAAGAACATAGATTAATGACAAAAAATATGACCAAAAGAGTCACAATAGTTCATTACAGGGTATCATGTGATGGAGAACAATTTATGTGGAGAGATATTGCTCATCATATTTTAGCCATTCCTCTTTAATAGGTTGAATAAACACGATAAACAAATCTAGTATTATGAGAAAGAGGGCCCAATTGATTACCATTTGACATAGACACGACAAAAATATATACATGATTGGCTAAGGGCAGTAATAAATGGGTTATTGGTAGCAATTGGAAATTCATTCAGAATGTGAAAATTACAAGTGCGTAAGATATAGGACAATTACTAGCACTACTTATGTGTCAATTTACTGCATGTGTGGCCTAGTTTACAGAAAGAATCTCAAATTCAATAGATTCTATGTTTTTTATGTACGTGCATCAATGCATATCAAGTTTATCTAATTACGTTTTGGTCGTCATTATTATTCATTATTAGTTGTAAGTTACTGCATCTAATATGTGGTTTTATTTAATACGAATTATAAGAGCAGTGTATACCAGATATTATGTAATTATATATATATAAATATCGTAAATGTAATTTTTGTCTGTGTAATATTTCAATTGACTAAGAAATACGAACTTAACGAATTGTTGGTTGCATTCTTTTTTCTTTTTATGAGAAAAATATAGCTTAATAACTCTTATTTGTAGACTCGTAAAATAGAAAGATTTAAGGAATTAATTAAATAGTGTGTCCAACGTGCTTAGGTTCAATGTTGTTTTGGGCCACATTTTACGCTAGCGGCCCAACCTAGTTTAGAAGTACTCTACATAATTTACTTTGTGTTATTACGAACAAATTGTTGGTAACAACAACAATCATATTTATAATTCCAATTAATAGGGACAAGCTATATGAACTAAATAAGAATCACATAGAGTCAAACGCTTGAGTTTTCTTCTTCCACTCGTTTCAGTTGAGTAATCATCTTGAATAAGATTTTAAAGATTTATGTCATTCCCTATGACTTCCATCCAAGTTTTCTTCAATCTACCATGTGTTCTGTTTGTTCATCTGAGATCTATGATCTCCACACGTCATAGTGATATTTTTATTGTTGCACATGACCGAACCATCATTAGCGATTTTCTCGCGAATGTATATTTGTTCCGAGTGTCTTCATTTTTTATATTATCTCTTCTCGTGTCCGCACATCCAACGTAATATGTGTATTTCAACTACATCTTATGCAGATGCATTTGCTTAATCGAACAAACTGTGTCTTCGAGAAAATAATAAAATCATTTATTATGTGATTTGGAAAAAGTAGTCACACCTTCATCTTTCATAAATACCGTGACATGAAGATAAAAGCTTTCTTATATAAATTTAAGTTTAATATTGAATCAGGCTTAGTTTTTCTTATTTTTTTATTTATCATTACAGATATTTTAAAAATGAGTAGCTTCTAGTTCTAGATTTATATATGTGGCGCATTCATAACTCTTTTTATTTTTTTTTGTCAAAACGCTTTCATAAGTCTTGAATTTTACACTTGACAATTCGTGCACCCTACTCCATTCGCTAACGTCTCTCATGACGACGTACTTGCAATAATGTGCGCGAGAAACAAGTACAATTTCAAGTAAACTTTATTAGTCCACGTAACACCCAATTTTCTTTTGTTGGATTATGACATTCATTAAACTACTAAATAAAGTCTTCTATATTTTAGGGAGGTTCTATGTAACTATAAAAAAACCTCTCAAAGTTTTGAAAAATTACAATAGCTGCACATTCTTTTTGTTTGATGAATTCAATGAATGCACTAACAATAAAAAAAATGTGGTAGAATTTGTTCATTTCATCACATTACAAGGAACTTTCAGTTGTACTTTTATGAACTACAAGAGTTTTATGGGGTGTAGATGTCAAAAAATATAACACAAGTTTAATTACCAAATATAGTTATTAATTAGTTTATTAGGGGATGCAGATATAATACTTTAGAAAGCTTGAGCAATATAATGTAATAATATTTTAAAAAAATGAAAGTAACATCAACGTATTTTATTCAATCAATTACCGCATATGCTTAAATTTAATCTATATTTAACTTTCATTCAAACACCTAAAACCTCTTGTAGGTTTTAAATTGTAATTCAATAAAATGATATACTTTTCTTTTATTAACTTGGAATTAAAAAATTAAAATAAATTTTTATGTATGTTTCTAAAAACTTGAAACTAGAATATCAAAAAAATTTGTTATAAAAACATAAAAAAATAAAATAATCTATACTAGAATTTATTATTTGTGAGAATTGAGTAAATAATTTTGATGTTATTTTTGAACTTTTAAGAGAAATTTATATATCAAGAGATTAAGAATAATATTGTGCAAACATATTTATATAGCATTGCATATATATATGAAACTTGAAAAATATATCAAGTAAACTTCTTGAAACTTTTAATTAACCAGGGACTAAATTTAGAGTCTAGTATAAATATCAATATGACTTCTGAAAATTGCACCTATATGTTTGAAGATTGTTAATTTCAGAGGACATCATTGTAATTTCTCACACTTCAGGGGAATTTAATGTAATTACACCAAACTTGATTGTTGTATCTGTGATTAGCCTAAATTATATAATTGTGAAAACATTAATTTTGTAAATGAGAGCCAAAAAAACCTTGAGTTTGATTTTTTTTACGGTCCTAAAGAAATTTAATCAATCAAAATTGTTGAAAGTATTTTGAAAATTCAAATATTCTATTGATTAAGCAGCTGCTATGTCTCTTAAATATAAATTATCAGGGACAATTTTTAAAAGAACATGTAGAACGTATGCCGTATTTATAATTATTAGGCACTTAATTCACATATAAAACTAGCAATTGTTTCTTGCAAAGTTAAATAATCACAATTGGCACATCATGATCTTGCAAATTAATAATCACAGTTACATATACTAGTCGGTGCAATATTAAGTTTGCATGGATCTATTGAGCTTAAAGTTTAAACATTTTTTACATTTTTTCTCAACTCATGTAGCATTGAACAATCAGAGCTTTAGGTTATGTGTGGAGCGTACACTTCTTATACTAAACTTTTGACGTCATATATAAGATATATAACTTAACAAATGTAAGATCAATTTGTGTATGTATGATGACAAATTGCCACATCAATTGAGTGATATCATCCAATTATAATAATTAATAAAAATGCAGCCACCCTAAAGTACTCAAAGAAAAAAGATACAATAAAATGACTTTGTACATGAACTGATCACAATTCACACATATTTACTACGCTAGCTTGCTCTATCTTTGCAACTAAGCAACTTGCGAACATAATTTTTTTCATGCACTTTCGAGGTAGTTCACAAAATAATTTTCCCTTGAGAATGTCTACAAGAACGAGCTAGGTCATGTGTGAACAAAAGTGTACATGACTCTGTGTGGATATGCCCTATAAACGCGTGCGTACGTAAACTCTTACTGGTCCATTCAGCAAAATTGAACTCACGTATTTGATTTCAATAAACTCTCGAAGTAGTTTATAAGACTGACTTTTTGTTCCACGTTCTTATTTCATCACTTACGTTGCTTTAATTGACAAATATTATTCTACAAGGATGTGATTCCGTACTAGCTAACGAGATCTTCTAAGATATGTTGCAAGTGTAATTAATTTTGTCCTATATCAATAAAAATTTTCTGACTAATATTAGATATATTATCAAAGTGTGCTCATAAATTTTACACAAAACTTATTAATATAAGTAAAAAAATCAATAATATTGTGACATTCCTCATTATATATATATATATATATATTTATATATTTTTTTTTTTTATATATATATATATATATATATATATATATATATATATATACATATTGTACGGTGCCACATGCGTATGAGAGGTCATGGAAATACGAGGCTCAATCCACACTCACTTTGCTGCCAAGTGGTACCTTTTGCCCAACCAAATCGAGTTGGATCCAACTAAATATTCAATTTTTCATCAAATCAAATCTATTAAAAGTGATTATCATAAATGAATAAATAATCGAAGTCTTCATTTTAAAATCTATTTTAGTGTCTCGAAGATAGTATCTCAAAATGTAGGAAATTTATCTAGAGAGAAAAGGGTGTGATTTAAGTCTTCATTTTAAAATATAATCTATAACTCATTCACAATAAATCAGGAAAGCTAGGATTAAGATAATATAAAATGATCAATATATATTAAATATTTGTTTCCAATTTTAGGTTCAATTCAGACCAAATTTCTGTTAAAAAAGGTGTGTTATATATCTCCCGTTATACACGACACTTTGTTCACGTGCATAAATGGATTAACAATTGTTGTTGTCGATCAATCTATATATAAAAACTAAAACTTTCTCTCCATCGATCTTATGCTGTACAATAGTGTTTCTCTTATGCATATTTTTTGAGCATACATATTCATGAAAACTAGTAAAACTCACCTCTAATCTTCTCATCAAAATAATAACAAAAAAAGACTTAATTAATCTTTTGAATTATATATATATATATATATATATATATATATTTTTTATTTTTTTTTGAAAACCTTTTGAATTATATTGTATATGTGCGTTTATGTTTGTGTACGTCTTTGTGTGAAATGGTATGTCATTTCAAATTCTCAATAAACACGCAACATTTTGTATCACTTAACTGCTCGGTTGACAAATGTTAATCTGGATGAATGCTAATTAATGCACGAGTTGTTAAAACGTTTCACTAGTACAATTATATTATACCCTTTTATTACAAAATGACGTGTACTAGTTTTATTACAAAATGACGTGTACATTATATATAACCTCCACGATCTTAAGGATTAATGGAAAGTGGCTGCATAGTCGCACCCACATGGTCATACTTAGAGTCAAATTAATTTATAATTATATTTAAATTATCTAACTATTAATATATAATGTGGTACATAGATCCAGAATTGTGCTGTGCATGAATAATTCTAGAAATAGAAGATTCGAGGTAAACTCGGCCTGGCTCACCACTCACGACTCAGTGGGAAAATTGCCTAAGCAACGCGGTCATGCTTACGCGGTAGACGAACGCTCATCACCTTTTCACACTTAATTTATTTCGTTTTTTTATTGCGTATTTACATGTATTAGTTATATCATTTGTATATTATGACTTTTATTCTTCGTCCAATTAATGATCGATGTGTGATTATGTGATGTGATAATGTGTGTTATCTCTTATCTTCACTAATAACTTGCACGTTACTCTGATAGTGTCATCACGACATACTTCTCCGCGCGCATTGGTATTTAATAAAATTACATTTGAAGATAGTTTATAAATAGGGGTTATATAATATATATAATAATAAAACAGTTTGCCCTTCCAAAACAA
The DNA here is from genome assembly GCA_946800315.1 of Misopates orontium. NCBI lineage: Eukaryota > Viridiplantae > Streptophyta > Magnoliopsida > Lamiales > Plantaginaceae > Misopates > Misopates orontium. The sequence continues at coordinate 36,425,723 of OX326951.1, forward strand.
TGTTGCCACTAAATCGATGGTATATTTTATGCTCCAAAGTCACTTTGTTTTGATCATTGTTTCGGTGGTGATAATCAGCTAATATTTATGCGTTGAATATAATAATATATATGAGTAGTGTACTAATTATTAAGAATCTGTTGAACAAATAATGATGTTCAATACATAGCTAGCAAGTGATTTTATTATACTCATCAATAAAATTAAAGGCTAAGCTGTCAATTGCCAAAAAAAAAAAAAAAAAAAAAAAAAACTCAAAATTTGACTTTCGTACCGTTGCAATTTCTCGCCATTTTGTTTCTAGACAACATGTGTTACTTATATGACTTACATATATACTGGCATTTCTATAAATACATTAAATAGTACGATAAGGAATTTACATATATAAAAATGTGTTGACACTTAATAGCAATTATTAGTACATAAGAAAAATAGAAATACTTCGTATTTTCAACTTTCAAGCATGTATATTAAAGTACACTAAGTTCCATTTATTTGACCACTACCTTCTCTAGCAAGGAAACTTGCTCATTCCACTTGCTTTTTTATTTCTCAGTGCGAAAAGTCAACATTTCTATTAAGTCAAACTCTTCAACTACCGAAACCATAATCTCATCATTCACTTCTCTATATATAACCTAAAACCCCAAAGTCCCTTTCTCATTACCTAAAACTAAAACTACCTCATCCCCAAAAAAGAAAGAAAAAGAACTTCCAAATCTTGCCATGGCCATCAAGAGAAGTAGAGATCAAATTTTTCACGACGACATAACAAACATGGCCAACTGCTTGATCCTTTTATCCGGCAAACTAAAACAAGGCGAACGAGACAACAACGTAGAAACTAACCGTGTTTTCGAGTGCAAGACATGCAACAGGCAATTCCCGTCGTTCCAAGCGCTAGGTGGGCACCGGGCCAGCCACAAGAAGCCTAGGCTGATGGACGGATCATCGGAAAATCACGCATCCCCGCCCAAGCCCAAAACGCATGAGTGCTCGATATGTGGGCTAGAGTTCGCGATAGGGCAAGCGCTCGGAGGTCATATGAGGAGGCATAGGGCTGTGATGAACGAACAAAATATGCGGCCTTTGGCTTTGTCTCTTGCTCATCAGGTTCCGGTTGTGAAGAAATCGACTAGTAGGAGAGTTTTGTTCCTGGATTTGAACTTGACTCCTTCGGAGAATAAGTTCTTGTTCGGGAAAATTGTTGATCCTGTTGATTTTAAACCCTTCTTCTAGTATATAGCTGCATGTCTTCATTCTTTTTGGTTATTATTCAGAAACATTTATTCATTTGTTCATATACAATAAAAACTTTATTTAGATCTAGTTTGATGTACTCTCCTTGTCTATCATTATATGTACATGATTTTATTTTTGGTTATGTAAATGACAATTTTTAGTTAATTAACTGCTGTTATTAATTTCCCTGCCAGGTGCGCTAGCTAGTTTAATTAGATTCACTGGAATAGTTAATTTGATTATATTATAGAATATGTTTTTTTTGTTTTACATGATCAAGTTAATAAGCAAATCATGTTATGGCCAAATAGCTCATTAAAGTATCATTCTCACTTATTTATTTCTTCTTATTTTCAAATGAATTTGGACAAAAAAATCTAAAATCCTAGTTAATTAAGACTGGTTCTACCCTGAGAAATAAAATCGCAGGCCTTATATCTTTGGCTTGTATAGGTTTGACAAATGGCTAAATTTTTGGCTTTAAAATCACGGACCGAAAGTAGTAATTCAGCGCGTCAAAACTTTAAGATAAAGGTGTCTAGAAGCAAAAGATATGGAGAATTGATCATTAATTACATATATTATAGAGCAGTCATAAATTCCCATTTTGTATTAAAGGATCCCCATTCTGATTAATTATTCAATAGATATTTGGATTGAAAAGTTTGCTCGGCATTTCACTTGATCATACTATAAATATATATAATGCAACATATATACCGTTGCAAATTCCTATCTCATTTCGTGTTTAATTTTAGATGTAACTATGATAAAATTGTAAAGTCGGGAAATTAGTCTAAATGTAATAAAACAAAAGATAGCTTAAAAAAACCATTCTTCAAAATATAACGTTCGACGTTTTATCCTTATATTTAAAAAGTAATCACTTTGCAATCTGAAATATAAAAAGCACGTACTAATTAATTTCTGATACTTTTGTGATGCATATATAGAGTAATAGAGCTATATTTTTATTGCGACGCATACTTAAGATCGTAGCATTGCGTTATTCAAATCGGAACGTATATGTTCTTTTAATTTAATTATTTCAAAGTTCCAACATCTATCGAGAAAATGATGAACATGTAATCTCAGTTTTGCAAAAATGTATAGTGTACTAAATCGTGTAATTAAACAAAAAGAACTACCTTAATGGGGAAAAAAAAACTACCTAATAACCATGGAAAACAGTCTTCAATTTTCTTAAGATTTGTACCATGCACAGACGTTTATATTTAATTAGTTAGTGATTAATGTTTGTTTGCCAATCTAAAGTCCTTGAATTAGCTCAAGAAAAGTAAAAGCTATCATTAGATTTATGTATTATATAAGATATAATAACTCACCATCTGATTAATTGGAATGAAAAATTTAGAAACTATTAGTTGAGAACTACAATTAATTTATCCTGAAAAGTTGAAGACTTAAACTGCAGAAAAAATATAATCTTAAATCACCGACTATATAAAAATAAAAAGCCTGTATGTTTTACAAGTTACATAAAAGTAAAAAACCTACTTTTGCGACCACCACAAAATTACAGGACATTGTATTGCATTTGGCTCCTTATAGTGATGTAATATGTGTGCAATTTCAAAACAATATTCCTCTTTGACATTTGTTTTAAATTAGTTATTAATGTCAATAAAAATGACACAGATAAAGTTGACCTGATTAATCTATTTTGTGATTCTATGTAATTTGGTTCAAAGTTTTAGTCAAAAGAGCATATCATTTCTGAAATATGACTTTTGACATTTTACCACTAAAAGCGATTATAAAATAAGCATGTTGCTACATAAATCTTTTAAAAACAATAGCATGCACTTACCGCACAAATATTTTTACACACCAAAGCACATATAGTAGTAATCGCCCCTAAAGCTTAAAATTAGTTATATATGCATCAAGCAGTCTCGGATTAAAAGGAGTTAAAAGCACAACTATTATCCATGCACTATATTTTATTGACACAACTCTTTGTGCTGCTATTATTATTTAATTCCTTCAATGTTATTAAACTAATTGACCAACGTCATCTTCATATATATGCATTGTGCAAGTTGGTATAGTTGTCTTTTGTTGTGAAAAAGACCAAATTATTCCATATGATCATTCATCTCGTTTAATTGTGTTCTATTGCTTCTTCCACAAATCTAGAGTATTAGCTCATTATACATATTATAGAGTATTTGCTTATGAAAATAAAATAGATTTTTTATACGGAGAATTACACAAACAACATCTGATGTATGGAGTAATTAATATTACAGAGACAATCCCTCTCGTTTGAGAAATTACACAAACACCGCCTAGCTATGTTCAACCTCCCTTCAAAATATGTTGGGTATTTGGCAGAAGGTATATGTATCTAATCTATGACCTCGTTTATCCTGTCTTCACAAAAATGAAAAATATATAAACTAAAATTGTAAGAAGATGGAGTAGAAACCTCACTGATTTTGTATAATAAAAGGAAAAGGCAACATACATATGTAGTTGAACTACACAAATTCTTTATGATGTTTACTAATTTTTCTTAAACATTATGGATAGCCCCGTTCGACAATTTTAAAAATAAAAAAATGTAACAAAAATGTCAGAAATCTTTTACTATATATTAAAAAAGAATCAAGTAAACATAAAATAAAACAATGCTAGCTCATTATTAATTTTGATAATGACATTAAATTAACTTGTGACATAATATTTGTCCAAGAAAGTTATATTAATATTTGTAAATATTTCTTGTCAAATCTAATATTTTTCCCATGAATTAATTTTTTTAAAAGATAAAATACCAAATAAAAATAAATATTGTCTTCGACCTCCCATTCCGTAACCACCCCATCCCTCAACCTCATAACCACCATATGTTGTGTCGTTTGTGCGCCTAGCGGCGCATCAAGCCGCTCGACCGCACGTCCTTGGTCTTGCCAAGTTGCTGCGTTGCCTGTTGAAAGTTCACCTAACGAGTAACAGTTATCGCACCATGTTATGCATGGTCACTACTCACTAATCCAATATGCGTGTCTAGAGTCTAATTTTCTTTCTTAGGTTTCTCTCCTTCTATTGACGTACGGTAGTTCTCAAAATTAAAGTACAAATAATCTTTGAATCATCGTAATGTTTTTCCATCTAAAATTTAACGGTGTGAGTGTTATCTATATACTTGTAATAACTCATAACTAACAAAAGGTGTTTGTGTAATCACATTTTATGAAACCACACCTTTTTAAAGTAAAATTCAGCTAGCTATTTTCTTTTCTCAACTAGAAAAAAAAGGTATCCCATATTATTCTTTTTCTCCATGTCTAACATCATTTTTAATAAACATAAATTAATAAAAATTAAATTATTCCCTCCGGGCACGGGCAGCTTGCACCCGCTGCCCAATACCCAAAATAACACTGGAGAATAAGTCTATCGATCTCAAAAACACAAACTCTTTTTATTTTTATTTTCAGCTAACCTAAAAATTTTCCATTTCATTTTCGTCGAGAGCCGCATCGCACTGAGCCGAATCGATGGCGCGCCGACTGATCGGAAACCTAACGTCGCGGCTGATTCGCCCTAGCCAGCAGCACCGCAATTTCGGATCGCCGCCGCCGCCGCCCGCCGTGTTCGTCGACAAGAACACGCGCGTCATTTGTCAAGGTATCACCGGTAAAAACGGCACTTTTCACACCGAGCAGGCGATCGAGTACGGTACTAAAATGGTAAAATAATTAATCTCTTCATCCGATCGATTGTTTGTGTGCGATTGTTTAATTTTTTTAATGCGCGTATTTTGTTTAGTCTTTTGGTGATTCATCGATCTTCTGCATTTGCTTGTTGTTGTTGTTGTTGTTGTTGTTGTTGTTGTTGTTGTTGTTGTTGTTGTTGTTCAGTACACTCGATGTTGTTGTGAAATTCGTGGTTGTAGGGAAGTTATAGTGCAGATCCGGTTCGGTCGACCGATCGGTTTCGTGATGTGTTGCTGTATTTGTGTTGGACTGTAGACCAGTGTGTATCGGTGGTCCTTTACTTGGTGTTGGTGTTGATGTACTAAGTTTAGCGGAGGAATTTCTCGGGGCTTTGTTTTGTTTAGAATGAAAAGTAGTGGAGTTTGATTTTTCGGTGCCTAAATTGTTTCCTTCTAGTTGTGTTTCTTCAATAAATGTTATTTAGGGACATTTACCCTTTTAGTATTGGGGCAGAACTAGTTTGGGGGCTGGAGTTGGCAGGCGAATGCCATAACCACTCGGTGAAACTTGTACGTTTAGTAATAAAATACTTGAATGTATAGATTACACACCATCTCACTACATATATGCAACCATTGTGCTTTGATTGTTTATTTACAGCCTGTGTAGCCGTTCTACTTGTTCTCCTCTGAAATTTGTGCTGATTTCATTTTAGTTGTTGATGTTTATTGCATTTTTCACACTTGTGAATGTCCTCCTCTTTGCTGTATACCGCTCAGTTCTACTAAGACTTCCGAGTTAAGTATTTATGATTTGATAATTAATTCGAGTCTTGTTTTGGTGGAGGGTTTTGGATTATATGAATATAGTGTGTTCTATTTGCTAATCAATGGGGTTCAACTAGGATATTTATGTATATCTTCAGATGCGTTGTAGTTACATTAATATGTCTTTTCTTTCTTTAACTGTTCTTATCTTTAGCCTTTCATACAAAATTAAACTTTAATATGGATCAATTATGTTTTAAGTTTAGATGTAGATGGATATGTGAAACTTACCAAGACTTAAGATGTAAAACTTTAAGTTTTTGCTCCTTGTATGGTTAAAGTCTAGGAATATAGTATACTTCTGCTGTGTATACTCGTATGCTAAATTAGGTTGTTATACATAGGTTGGAGGGGTCACCCCAAAAAAGGGTGGAACAGAGCACTTGGGACTCCCTGTTTTCAACTCTGTGGCTGAAGCAAAAGCTGAAACAAAGGCTAATGCATCAGTGATATATGTTCCTCCACCATTTGCAGCGAAAGCTATTCTGGAGGCAATGGAGGCTGAACTAGATTTGATTGTATGCATCACAGAGGGAATACCCCAACATGATATGGTAACAACATTATTTATCTGTTCTTTTGCCTTTACCATAAGTATGACGACATTTTTCCTTGTTGGGGGGATTTGAACTTGAGTATTTGTTGAGAAGGCCATGGGGGGGTTTTGCATTTTTATCTTTTCTAGCCTATAATCATTTAACTTTATAAGATTTTTACAATTTTTAAATATATTTGTTTTGAAAAATACTAGGTAAAATATTTTTGAACTTTATGAGTTTCAACATTTTATTTGATCAAACACTGAACTACATTAGTTTACTCCAAAAGGAGAACAAGAAATCAGGTGGTTAGAGTCATAAAAATGATTGCTGGTTGGATCAGTATTACCCAAATATCATTTCTAGTGCATGGTGTCCTATGTTTTGGATAACCTCAATTTTCCGAATAGGTTCTGTTTTTAATTATCTTTTTAACCAGTCTAGCCCCTTTTCAATAGCTTATATTTTTGTTGCTACATGTTCTGGTTAAAAATGGCAGGTCCGTGTGAAGGCGGCTCTTAACCAGCAGTCAAAAACTAGACTCATTGGTCCAAATTGTCCTGGAATTATCAAACCTGGGGAGTGCAAAATTGGAATTATGCCTGGATACATCCATAAACCCGGGCGTATTGGAATTGTTTCACGATCTGGTACATTGACTTACGAGGCGGTGAGAATTCATTTTCCTTGGAATAATTTATTATTCGAAGCCATTTATTATTGTATTTACATATTTAATTGTTCAAGCCTCTATGGAGCTGTAGGGAAAGCATATACTTTGTGCATTATATAGTTTAGATTCCATTTTTGGCTTAATTAATTAGCCCTATAGCCTGATGTAAATTAAACAAAGGCCCCTAAATAAATGAAATTGAAGAAATAAAGCCCCGTCATCTTCTTAGACACTTCCAGTCATCCTGCATTATCATTTTACGTATTCTACAATCTTAAACCTGTTCCGACCTGTGAGCTATAATATTCTACAATCCTAAACTTTATTCTCACCATGATGAAGCTTATGTGTGACCCGACTTTGCGATATTACAGTCTAATGAAAAGTTCCTAACAATTTGTTTTTTGAAAATCTAGAATTAAGAAAATGTAAGGTTAAAATTCTGGGAATGTTGACAAATGAAGTGGCCCTCGACATAATTTAATGGTCACCAAAACATGAAAGGTTTTTGAAAGATAGAGAGGTAGTCACCACCACTTAATCTCAGCAGATGTCCTGTAACCTGAATAAATTAAACAAGGCCCCTAAAACAAATGTAATCGAAGAAACAAAATCCCATTTAAAACACAACCTCGTTAAACCCTAGAATATAATATGGGGATGTAAAAATAAAAATAAGAGTTTGCCTGACTTTTAGATTATTATTCTAAGTCTTAAAACTTGGTTTTGGTGATTACTTACCTCTGTATGAAATTATAGTTGAATAAATATTAGCGTGTTACTTAAGTAATGCTGTATAGTCTTCCAATTCTACAATAAATGGACTTCTAGACTGAGTAAAGAGTCGTATTTGGTAATTTTATTTCCTTGAACACAAGAGTTTTGTGAATTGGGTTCTAATTATAGAACATATTAAGAAAACTCTTTGGACTTTAAGAATAATTTTGTTAAATATTTCTTTTCCAGGTGTTCCAAACCACTGCTGTTGGCCTTGGGCAGTCAACATGTGTGGGAATTGGTGGGGATCCTTTCAATGGAACTAATTTTGTTGATTGTATAGACAAGTTTCTTGTGGATCCACAAACAGAAGGTAAGTTTGCCAGGATAAATTATGTACTTGTTACGATGCTTATAATATTAGATCTTTTAGCATTATGTGTTATTTATGTAAGTCTTTAGATTGTAGTTAAGTTAACTAGGGATCACTTTTATCTCTCTTGGCTCGATGAAGTTGCATCCTGAGACTTTCCCAAAACAAAGAAATACCGAGTAAAATCTTGAATGTCACTGGGAATCGAGATAGAGATAAGAATCTTGTTCTCTAAAGTATGTCCTCTGTCAATTGTCTGGAACATCTGTCTTGAGTACACTTCTACTAATGCGAATATTTGTTCCCCGCGAACGATTAAATATTGCTCCCAAGAGATTCAAAATTAATTGGAAAAAAGGCGTTGTTCAAGGAAGCTTGAAACAAATTGAAAATGCAACATGTTAATAAGGGTCTATGATTCTGGAAAGGAAACAAAATGGAGCTTGCAAGCTTGTTCAGTGCTCAATAAAGGGAATACATATTCTACGAGGATGAACTTGCAACTCCTAATACTATTTATAACATAAAGAACTTCAGACAAGATGTATCTGACTATCCACACTTAATGAATCTGTGAAATAGCCCCCACTAAATTAACAGATTAGAAACTTGAGGAAAAATTCAGCTTCTATTTTAGTAAACTTGTTCTTCGACTATTTTTATTATTACCTTGTTTTGATCACTTTGACATGTGACTGGTTTATTTCAGTGTTGAAACTGGTCACTTGAGACTCATCTTGATTTTTCTTTCTTCTGCTTCCGATGCTTGTAAATGTCATATGTCTGGATGTGTTTTATTATGTGACATAGAACTTCGCCCACAAGTCAGAAAATTACGAGTCCTACATTACTTGCATATCGAAAATACCTCCTAGCCATGTCCAGTAAACTAACTTATTCCTTCCATTCTTCATCTGTTGGATGCTTTTCTTCTTTTGATTATTGATTTCTTATGTTATGTACTTCCTTCTTCAATTCATGATGCAAGTATGCACTTCCACTACACTTTCTTTTGTCTGCCACTCTTTTTAGTTCTTTCTGAAAGAGTTGCTTCATAAGATTTCAGAGTAGTATCTTGTGTTGTTAGTTATTATTCTTAATAGAAATAATAATATTTTTAATATCAATTAATTGATAGGAGTTCTTTAATGAGATCTGAAATGTGAATGTCTTTAATGCGTTTTGCAACTGCCATTATTTACATAATAGTGATGATACTCTGGAGTTCTATTCAAATTGGTAGCATATATCTTGTTGTGTAGTCAGTATCTTTGGTTCTACTCCCTCTTTGTTTTCATTTTCTCTTGAAGCAGGTCAATATATTAATTTTTCACCCTCAATTACACGCTTTATTCACTAAATTGGGGCTGCTGGTGAGGTTTGATGAAGCCGCATAATTTTATTTCTATTTTGCATTTCAGGTATTGTTCTTATTGGTGAGATAGGCGGTACAGCAGAGGAGGACGCAGCTGCCCTTATAAAGGTTAAGAATCATCCTTACAGTTGTCTGATATTGTTAAGAGTACAACACGTCCAATCTCGGTGGCTGTGGTCATTGATTTTGAAGTCAATTACTATACTATTATGGTGCTACATTCGACATTCTCTTTTGATAAAATTTAGGAATCTTATTTCTAACAAATGCTACAGGAAAGTGGAACTCAAAAGCCGATAGTTGCTTTTATTGCTGGACTTACTGCTCCACCTGGTCGAAGAATGGGTCATGCAGGAGGTACTGTACTTCAGGAACTCCTATGCTCTTTCTCTTTATTACTTATTTTATCTCATTCCTAATGAATACAGAAGTTTGCTACTTTGTGATGAGATTCTATTGATCCATTTCTCGTTTCTTTAGAAATGTGTTGTGGAAATTAGTTGCTGTATTTTTGTTATTTCTCAATAGTGAAAGTTGTCGGTCTCTTTTGGTTCAGTATTTTATTTGAATTCCTATTACATGGCATGTTTTGACTACTTTATTTACGAGTCAATTGACTAGGAAAAACTTATTTGTGGTATATAGCTTTTGTCAACTATTTATATTTTTCTTGGCAATCACTTTTTGCACCTGATATGAAATTTTAGTTTCTTAGAAACTGAGATTTTGTATTCTAATTTCTAACTTAGAAAACAAAATTGAATTTCTAATAGAATGGGGAATTAAAGAATAGTAACTGTGACGTCAAAATTGAGTTTGGCACGGGTAGGCAAATTTCATTTGACATTATAAGGATGGTCTCTTGAAACATTTATGGTCATTAAAATTATAAAATGAAATTGAATACCTCCAGTTGGAAGGTTTAGTATTTATGTATGTTGTTCTACAAAATCAGAATGGTAATTGGTAAGATTGGATATCTGTACTTTATGTTCACAGAGTAATTTGTAATCGTTCAAATGCACACACAAAGACTGATAAGATGCACATACTAATTTGTTATAAAAAAATTCTCTTAGCCAATTAATGGCAAGAACATTCCCATTCTGGAGACCTTAAATTCTTTTTTCTGGCATTAACTGATTTCGGTGTGGACGGTGCTTATTATTCTGATGATTATGGATTGATTGATAAATAATATTGGTCTTATATTGCTTTATTTAGTCGTAGCTTTTTCGTCCATTGCTCCAAATGTTGCTGAATGTATTGATTACTAGTTCTTTGAGTAATTGAGTGATGTATGTTGGTTGTATCGATTTATGTTTCTAATAATATTACCTGATGTTCATGGTAGGATATAAAAATCTCATTGATTTTGTATTGGAATATTACCTATTTTTACATCTAGCTACCGAGGCGTAAATAGTTAGAAGATCTATCTCCAAAACATCAGCACTCCTTAAATAATGCTGTGAAAAGCTGATCTGGATATTTAATGTGGTTAACCTCTGGAAAAATCAGGGTAGTGAACTGTTGCAGCCTGCTCACTGTAATTTTTCCTATATATAACGTGACTGGCATTCTCACGAAGTAATTACGATTGAGCTGACCTCAAAGAACGTTTTGTCCCTCCTATAGCTAGGGGAACTAATGTGCAAGCTGCTTGATTGATCCCTGACCTTAATCTTTCCAAAGTTTCCTGCATTTTTCATTATATAGTGTCTTAATTTGCAATCCTTTCTTTTTCCTTCTTTGTCATCATAATTCCATTTTAGTATGTATTGACTTACTTCTCAACTTCGAATATGCAGCTATTGTTTCTGGAGGCAAGGGTACGGCACAAGACAAGATTAAGACACTAAGAGAAGCCGGGGTTACTGTGGTTGAGTCTCCTGCAAAGATAGGTACTGCAATGCTTGAAGTCTTCAAACAAAGGGGTCTTGTTTGAGCTGCGGCATCAAACTGACGAATTTTTTCTCTTTGTTTTTTGCCCTTTTGGGAATGAGAATTAGCTGTCTCCATATAATTGCCACTCGAGCCCTTGTTAGTGCAAAATTATAATAACAAAGTGCATAGATTTTCTGGAACAGCTTTGATTGCCTAAGCTGCCAGGAGAATGTCTTGCCTGAAAATCCTGCTCTTCCAACTTGTCATTATCATTTTACTCTACTGTGGAAAGTGAGTTGTGAAGTTATTTTTTTCAAAAGCTTTTTAAGGGGTTGTCTGATTCTGTTATGCCTATGATGATTCATTTGTTGACTTGAGCGTCATTTTTTGTTGCATATTGCCGTTAACACTGGTCCACTTTTTTTAGAATCGAACCTATTATCCGACTCGATCGTTCTAAAAATTATTAAATGGTCAACCATCGCAAGTCTAGTAATATAGAATGTTAATAATGATCAAAAACCTTTGAATAGGATGACAATTTTCATTGCACCAAGAATACTTAAACTTATTTCAAGCAATTAATCCTGGACTACAGCGTACAAATAGTTCAAAAAATCATCCCTACCGTATTTCATATTTCCTTCGCGGTATAAATCTCATAACTTATTGCAGTTGAGACCTAAGAAAAGGAAATTAGCCTCGCGTGTCTATAATATATTTTGGCCTATTTCCTAAGACAAATACTCTGGTCGCAAAAACACAAAATTTAACTTCTCATTAAATAATAAACATTATGTTGTGTAATATTTTGGATATGAACATCATCAATACGAAACGAATACGTGTACAAGATAGAGGCAAAATTCCACTTATATTGAATATTTGGTCCGATTGGGTTGGATATTTGACCTAAGAAGGTCAAATCCGAACCAATCATCAATAACCCAAGAAGGATCGGATATTCGACCTAGATGGTTCGAATATCCGACCTAACGAGCTTAAACCTTACCTATTTCCATCGATAAGGCATAAAAGAGGGTTAGATCGAATATTCTACTCAAGTAGGTTGAATAATCAACCCAGGACACTTGCAACTAATGGCCCACCAAATCTAAGTTCATTAGGCCCTAATAACACACTTATCTATCTTCGTCATTTTGAGGTACGTGTACACTCTTCATTCGACCTAAGCTAGTTCAATTTGATCAATTCCATTCGACCTAAGCCTCAGATCCGCCCGAAGTAGATCCGACCTAGCACCCTCAATCCAAGAGTGCACGTCCGACCATCCAGGAGTGCAGATTCGATCCAGCTAAGGTCCAACTCAAGAGCCCTAAAATCCGACCTAATGGCATTAAAATTTGACCTAAATTTGTACTTTTGGACACTCTTTCTAACTTAAGCATCGGACAGGCTACAATGATCTTGCCCCGGCCTAGTTCACATTTAATGTTTGAGTGCATAATTCTCGAACTTGAAAGGTGACCTAAGATTGGCCAATGACTTGAATACTAAATTACTACACGTCACATCAGTATAAATTGAGTAAACACTAAAATTGATGGAGATGAACTAGGTCAACAACTTGCGTACACCATTAATTGACGTGGAGACCGACCATTAAGCTCTTTAAATTTAGTATAGGTAGCGGTTAAGATCCTTAAATCCTCATGATTTGATACTTAACAAAAAATAGATGAAAACTCATAGTTTATTATTAAAATCAAATTACGTGCACACTTATGTTTGAATTGAATGTGATGGTGAAATGGGGGACAATAGCCAATAGTAGCTAGTGGTTTATCAGCACAAAATTGTTGGGTCATCTACCCTCAACTACAACCCAACTCTGTATTTATTGTCAATTCAATAACACAGTTGTACTCAAAACACACATTCATTTACTTACATATGCCCATTTATACACACACTACAAATTAAAAAACCCATCTTGTTTTTGAAGTAGATCTAGGCGAAGAAAACAAAGATGAAGGTGATTGTGACGACTCGTAGCGGCAGAGAACTCATCAAGGGTGGCCTTGAGCTTAGTGATTCTGTATGTTTCTTGTGATTTTGTTCATATGGGTTTTGTTTCTTATGATGTGTTTGTTAATGGGTATGATAAAGATTGTATTTTTATGGTTATTTTTATGATGTGTTTGTTAATGGGTATGATAAAGATTGTATTTTTATGATGTGTTTGTTAATGGGGTGTGATAAAGATTGTATCTTTGGGGTTTGTTTTTGCAGGCTACTGTGGCTGATCTGCAGGAGGCGATTCACAAGAAGAGTAAGTTTCATTCTTTACAATTTGAGTGAAATGGGAATTTTAAATTTTGTATCTTGTCAACATTTTGTAATTGTGAGATTTATTTGATTGCATAAAATGCTTCCAATTCCATTTGACTTTTGTTGTGACGATGATTTACTCGGCTCTCTGTGTAAGAAAGTGAGGCAAAGGGTAGGATGGATCCTATCTGATGCGAATAGTTTGTGATGGATTTAAGAGGCCTTTTTCTTGCATGGTTATCGTCGATTTTAGTATAATCCAATGTAGGGTGTTTAGGAGCATTATTTGTTGTGTTAGTGCAAAACTATGCATAAGGTGCAATATTTGGGTTGAACGAGTAGGATAGTAACTCTTGAAAAGTCCTTGAGTAAATTGGCTATATGAGTTTGTCGTTTGTTGTTTGTGTAGTGGTGGTATCGACCTGTAGGTGGTGGTATCGATCTGTAGGTGTTATTTCCTTCAATACTTTTTTATTATGAGCTGCATGTAGAAGCCATTGCTAATGATTATGACCTGCAAATTCATTGTTGTTTTAATCATTTGTTGATTCATTTGGATTTGTAGTTTGAAATTGCGAACCAACTTTATAAACACAGCATGTACATAAGATTTTTTGTGGTGTTCGTTGATTAATATGTGCAAATGCTCGTTTTAATTCTTAGGTTGAAAAGGAAAGATTGTTGCTTTTCCCTCCTTTAGTGTAGTAACTGTAGTTATGCTGAATGTTACAGAAATATAGACACGGTTTAGACTATGCCCACTCATCATTGGCCAGTTATCTATATCACAATCATATTTCTTAATAGTAGCTGTAAGTTTTTTCTGCAACTTCCGAGGACAAAATATCCATATAATTGACGTTTAGAATCAATCAAGATTTGGGTCTGAACATGTTTTCTAACTTGAAAGTAGATGGATTTCTTTATTATATTCAAATGTCAAGTTTCTTGGTGATCTCTAATTCTGCTGTGAGCTATTCGCTTCGCCCTATAAGATATACATAGGCTGAGGGCAACCCGGAAGATATCAGGCCTTATTAAGAGGAAACAGCTGTTGATGAAGCAATATTCTTGTTGTATGACTTGTGATCTTGTTCTGTGAAAGATTCCCGAAGATTATACTGCTAATTAAGTATATATGCATAATATGCATTCATAACAAAATTGTTTCTATCTAAACGTAATATAAATGAAAAACCCAAATTAATGGTTATTTCGACTTTTACTCCCATTTTTCTAGTTATAGATTGGATACATAGATGGATAGACAGAGAAGCATGATCAAGGTCATCTTGAACCTCTTAAACTCTGCAGGCATCTTTGACAGACTTGATTTCAATGAGAAGCAAAACTTTTAAAAATCTCATATGGAATTTGTCTTGCATGGCTTTACTGAATATAAAGACTCGTGAAATATTAAACTTGCATTATATGTGATATGTGCATTACCTTTGACTCAAAAGATAAAGATGGTATTAACAGACTTGTACTAATTTTTTCTTTCAGAATTACTCCACTTTACCTTCAGCATTGTAGATTTTTCTTAATTTTATTTATCCTACCTGCAGCAAGAAAGTATTATCCCTCTAGGCAGCGTTTGACCTTGCCTATCCCATCTGGATCAAAGGAAAGGCCTACTGTCCTCAACCAGAAGAAGAGTCTGAAAGAATACACCGATGGGAACTCAAACAATTTAACTGTGGTTTTCAAAGATCTTGGTCCACAAATCAAGTACAGCACGCTTTTCTTCTTCGAGTATTTGGGTCCATTGATTCTGTATCCTATCTTCTATTACTATCCCGTTTACCAATTCTTTGGCTATGAGGGAGAACGTGTCCTTCACCCCGTTCAGACATATGCTATGTATTATTGGTGTTTCCATTACTTTAAACGTATTATGGAAACCTTTTTCGTGCACCGTTTTAGCCATGCGACTTCACCCCTTTCAAATGTCTTCCGCAACTGCATTTATTACTGGACTTTTGGGGCTTGGATTGCTTATTACGTCAATCATCCATTGTATACACCCGTGAGTGATCTCCAAATGAAGGTCGGTTTCGGTTTCGGGTTGCTTTGTCAGGTCTCAAACTTCTATTGCCACATTATACTGAGAAATCTTCGGAGTTCTGAGGGTGGAGGGTACCAAATCCCTCGCGGGTTTTTGTTTAACATTGTCACGTGTGCAAACTACACAACCGAGATTTATCAGTGGCTTGGATTTAATATTGCAACGCAGACTGTAGCAGGTTACATCTTCATGATTGTAGCAGCTGCCATAATGACAAATTGGGCCCTCGCCAAACACCGACGTCTAAGGAAGGTATGTTTCTTTTTCTCCTTGCTTTGGAATTACTCTGGATAAAACCTTTCCAGATTAACTTGCATTGCTTAGTAATTTTGGATGATATTCTCTTGTGTAATATATGTTAAATTATATTTTTCTTTATACTTGTAACTTCATTTAATTCTCTTTTGGGGAAAATTATAATATGTTCCTGCAACTAGTTCCTGCTTCGGAATTTTTTTCCCTGGAAACTTGAAAAATTGTTTGGTGAAACTCTGGTTCCTCATATTTCTTGTGAAATTTCTCTTTTACATTTAGGAAGAAAAATAAAATAAAAAACCGGACTTCGAGGATTTCATTTAGTAATTGTGTACTTTTGGGACATTATTTTGTATTAAGGCAGCATTCTCAAATAATTGTTGTCTATAAGAGTGTCTGTGTGTGCCTGCTTGAAGAAACAGCCGTTTGGTGCTGTTAGTTGTATGTTGCCGCTATGTAAACTTCCTATATGGAGCTATTCCCGAGCGAAACGAGTGTATTTTACTCGTGTTTTACGTGTTTCTGCTCTTATTATCTGCTGTCTTAAAATTGTCATAAGCCCCAGTTTTTCTGCAGCCAACATCTTAAGTATACCAACCAGTTTTTGCTTATAATGGATGTTTTTGTTGCAGCTATTCGATGGGAAGGAGGGAAGACCAAGATATCCCCGACGATGGGTCATACTCCCCCCATTCCTGTAGAAATACAACGCAGTTGGGTGTTTTTGGTGTCCTGAAGAAAAACCATATGCCGTTTGGGGCGTTGAAAGATGTCATTGTTGTGAAGGAATTCTATCATGTTACACTTATGTTCATTTCTCATTCATTA
Source organism: Misopates orontium (assembly GCA_946800315.1). NCBI lineage: Eukaryota > Viridiplantae > Streptophyta > Magnoliopsida > Lamiales > Plantaginaceae > Misopates > Misopates orontium. Next base: position 36,442,488 of record OX326951.1, read on the forward strand.
AGGCCATCTCGTGTGTGGTGTCATCGAACCTACTTCGAACATTTAGTTCCTTTTATATTAGTGTGATCCCCATGGCTGTGAAGCAGGGGAGAAACTTTGAGTAGCAGGATGCAAATTGTTGCTGTTTAAGTAAATAATTTTGCCATTTTTTTTCAAGGTTTGATTATATTTTTTCAGACAAGCTACATGGACATGTATGATGAACACCTGATATTTAATGATTAAAAGTGTGGGCACACCCCAAACTTTATAACCAGCTTTAGATGTTTAGCTTCAAGAGCTGTGGCCTTGTGGACTGCAAGACAAGCCACATGAGGATGGTAGTTACAATATTAAAAGAAAAAAAATGACTAAATCAGAAAATTTGTTTTGAAATTATGAGCTATTTACATAAACTATTCATCATGTTTGGGAAGTTATACAAAACACTTGTGCAACACTTCCAAAAAGCAGCGAGTCCACGAAAAACTTGACTTGATTTCTAGAACTACTCTCGGTGAATGTTGCGAAATTTAGTCTATGATGTGTTACAAATATCGAATTGATATGTCATCTAAAAGTTCAAGCTTGCAGGGAGACTACATGTAAATATAAATAGTATAGCGTAAACATTGGTTATAAGTTAACTTTTGCACGACTGTAATAGAAACAATATATTCAATACAAAAATAAGAGCTTGTGAACTCTTCTTGTGTTTGACATTATGCATGATTGTTTTAGTAAGTGTAGAAAACCAAAGCTGAGTCCCGTATTCTTGTGGACATATGTTTTGCTGCTATAGTTCAATAGATTCATTATTTTTTCTCAAAGTTCAACAGTTACTACCCAATCAGTAGTACAGGATATATAATCAAAATGATATATGATTAAAGAAGATAAAGAACTAATCACCACTGGTGCTAACGTTACTACAATCATTTGAAAAATGAGATACTCCAGGCTCCAGCTTTAGTAGTTTTTTTAAATATTTAAATTAATTAAGATTCTCTACAAATCTCAGATTACATAAATAGAAGTTTAAGTCGATTTTTATTTTTCGTCTTCCTTTTGTTCTTTGTTTCATTTCGTTTTCATTTTTTGGCAGCAGCTATGTAGTGGATGTTCTCTTTTCCTTTAAAATTATTAGTGACTATGATATACTTTTATATTTTTTAAAAAGATAAAAATGTCAAACTTCATGGTATACTCGTTTTACAGCGAGGCTCTTCTTGTTTGAAAAAGAGAAACTTACACCCCAATCTATTTAAAAGTAAGCAAAATGCTCGTGGTATGTACACTATTTCGGTTGGTCAAGGCAATTTATACATTTTGAGAGGTCGGGGCGCGTTGTGAAGAGGGTAAAGGTCAAAGGTAAAAGAAACATCAAAAGCATCAGCTAACCAATCTTCATGAAGACCTTAGTTCGTCCAAAATGATCGAAAAAAACGACGAGGTTATAGTTCACACGTTTTCAAATGGATTGAATTGCAAATTTTTTTTATTTTTTTTTTAACAATAAGTGAGACATTGAAAAACCGAATATACCATGGAGGATTTAAAGCTTTTTGCCATTTTCAAATAATGCGAAAGTATTATATAATTTCATTGAATATTTTAAACTTCCTTCTTAAAGAGGAAGCAATCCCAACTAAAAAGCGAGAGTCACAGCTGTGGAACTTGTGGGAAAAGTAGGCGGACCGGACCACACACCCAATTCCCTGAGTTGGGCATAATGTTAAAGTTAGTACATCTATCAGAAATAAAGTGGTTCCATTTTTAAGACACTCCCACATGGATTGTATTTCAAGTATCTGATTCTGTCTCATAAAGCATTCTGATATATAGCCTCATCTAAATTTGTCACCCTTCTTTTTCATAAACATATTATGGCCTAAAGAACCGTGACTAAAATTGACGGTTAGGTGAATTTTGATGATCTACATTGACGTCCCATGATTTATACATAAATTAAATATTGGCGAGATCATAACTATACATTGACAATTTGATATGGTTATTACTATGGTTTAAGTTTGTTTTAGTGAATTGAAGTTATTAAAAAGAGTTAAAAAAAAAAACCTAGGTGAAAAGGTTAAAACATTTATTTTTTATTTTCTTTCTCTTTTTGGTAATATTATAAGTTTGGCATCGGTGAAAACATTGTGATGTAAATTGATTTACTTCTTTAATTCGTAAACTTTCGAGAATGTGTTTTCATATGATCAAACGATAAGAAAGTTCATTCAATTGGTAAGACAATTTTACCTATAATCGATACGATAAATTATTGGCTCTAGTCAGCTTGAATGTGTGCATGAGAAAAATCAATCAAAATAAGCACTGAATATTGTTTTGTATTAGGAAGAAACTATTTAATATATAACACGATGATGTCAGCGATATGAAACTATAGAGAAATTAATACCTTACGATTAAAAAATATTTCAGCCTCGTTTTTTTTTTTTTTTTCCATACGAAGACATTTAACAGATTGGATGGGGTTGGAAATATTAGGCACCGGCCTAGACGTGGTTTTCATTGAAGTAGTGATGAAGTAAAAACTGAAAACCGAAAGTTTGATGTACAAGTCAAGTTCATATCAATACCAAGTTGTTTGGTTGGCACAAAAGATTCTTTGGTCGGAAAAATAATAGACCGAAAGTTGAATTAGTTATGTCATTCCATAAAAATAGTGCTATAAGTCTCATTCTCATGTCTAAATTGATTACAATCTTTTCAAATGGGCAAAGAAAGGCTACAAAATCTAAGATAGAATGGGTGGCTATACCTAAACATTATGCAAGCATATTTAGATGTTATTCGATACTCAAGTCACTCAAATAAGATTGAAAATACCTACACATAAATATATGCAACTAACATATCATCTTCAATCTTTAAATAAAAATAAAAATCATCATTTCTATTAATGCAAGATCAAGAAATCAAACTTATTAATCTCAATAAAGCTTTCATCACTTTTTTGGTCACTGCAGCACAGTAATTTCTTATTGAAAGAAAATAATTGTTTCTAATTAGATACACCAAGAATGATTAGACAACTCATATAGATTTCTTGAAGTAAAAAAAGAAAATTTAGAATGTACAATAGGTGACCTCTCGCTCAACTACATGTCACACCTTGAAATCTATTCACTATAAGTTTCATAAATGCACTAAGTCCCTGACCTTGTTCATATCTCTCAAGCGAGAAGTATACATACACAAACGCCACCTTTTTTTTTTTTTTTTTTTTTTTTTTTTAATTTAGCAACTAATGTAGACTAAGAAGTATTTTTTCAATCATAGAACAGTAAATAATAAGATCATGTATTTGTCAAAAAATAACCAAAGGTATAAAATATTTACTCACTTTACTCAACTTTTTGAAAAAGACAATTGGCTGGCCAATGAACTGTTTAATGATCTACAAAAGCTAGCTCCATCACTCTCCATATATATAATCCCCTCCGCTTCAACATTCATTCATAGAAGACGAAAAGCCGGAGCACTCCAAAGCTAAAAAAAAGCAGCTTTTTCTTCAATCTCTGCACTTCTTTTAAGGTACACTTCATTCTTTTTCTTGTTTGTGTTTACAATTATACTTTTGAGTTGTAAATGTAATAAGATCAGTTGCATATTAGTGTTGTGAACTACATCAATTTTCTCTACTAGAAAAAAAGGCATCAGAAAACTTGGTACTCATAATTTGTCTAACTAAGCTAGCTAACATTGATCATTGCATGTTATACTCATTTGGGAGTTAAATGTAATGTTAAGTTTTGATGATTGTCACAAAAGCTGCTTATTTTTCATATCTTATATGTTGTGCTCCTCTGATTTCTTAATTTTTTGTGACATGTTATATATATAAATTTATCTTAGTTTGAACTTTAATACTAATACTTTAAGGTTCGACAAATTAACAATCAGTTTTTTCGCGAGTACACGAAGTAGTATAAGATGGCCGAAGCAGAGGAAATTCAGCCACTAGTTTGCGACAATGGAACAGGAATGGTTAAGGTATAATCCTTGAAATACTTTATTCAGAATCTCGTTAATACATATCTATAAAATTCTTGATGTAACTTCTATTGTTGCGTTTAACGTAATCTTTTTATATTGCTTTTAGGCCGGATTTGCGGGTGATGATGCTCCACGAGCTGTATTCCCTAGCATCGTGGGACGTCCTCGCCACACTGGTGTGATGGTTGGAATGGGCCAAAAGGATGCATATGTGGGAGACGAGGCTCAGTCGAAGCGTGGTATTTTAACTCTAAAGTACCCCATTGAGCATGGTATTGTCAGCAACTGGGACGATATGGAGAAGATATGGCATCACACTTTCTACAATGAGCTTCGTGTTGCCCCAGAGGAGCACCCGGTCCTCCTCACTGAAGCGCCTCTCAACCCAAAGGCTAACAGGGAGAAGATGACTCAGATCATGTTCGAGACGTTCAATACCCCTGCTATGTATGTTGCTATTCAGGCCGTCCTTTCCCTGTATGCTAGCGGTCGGACAACTGGTATGCTTCTTCTATACCTCATTTGTCTTATAGATTGCGGTTGTGATGTTGGAGTGAGTTGATTTGTTGGTTCGGGTTCTTAGAAGCTCATAAAATGATTGGCTTTATGAGTTATTCTAAATCTAAGAGTGAGGCTTATGGATTTTGCTAGATTAACTTTGTGCAGCAACTGAGGTTCGTTTTGAGCCCTTTAGTCTCTCAAACTGATAAAGCCAAGTACCTCCTACCTGGGCTTGAAAGACTCAAAAGAAGTATATTAGGGAGAATCACATAGATAACTTCTCACATATGATCAAATTGCAATAACAATAGCTCATGTTAAAGAGATTTCAAATATACTATGAATTAACAGCAGTAGCAAGCGAATAGACCATCGTGCGCCTCATGTTGTTATATTTATTGTACTGAGTATATTGGAGCTAATAGGAGATCAAAGTGTATGACGAATAAATTTTTAGCTCCTGAAAACGAACTCGATCTAAAGTTTTTCAGAGTTTTCAATATTAATAACAATCATAATGCTTTAAGCTCTCATAGGACCAAAGAATCAAGAGATCAAAATTTCATTTTTGCCATGAGCTTTGTCCAACATTCACTCACAGTCGGGAGCTTCTAGTAGTTTTTCAAAATGTGAGGGCTGATCTTAATTTGAGTAAACTTCAGGGGTGTCATCCTAATTCATCCAAAATTTTATCAGACTTTCCTTTTGAATTTTACGTTGATATTCTCAGCCATCAGCTGGTGACTATGGCTGTTGTGTGCATTAGAAGTAACATCTGCTTTTTTCTTATATTTCCTTCTAAGGTATTGTGCTGGATTCTGGTGATGGTGTCAGCCATACTGTCCCCATCTACGAGGGGTATGCCCTCCCTCATGCCATCCTTCGTCTTGACTTGGCTGGTCGTGACCTTACCGATCACTTAATGAAAATTCTTACTGAGCGTGGTTACACTTTCACCACCTCAGCAGAGCGAGAAATTGTCAGAGACATGAAAGAGAAGCTAGCTTACATTGCCCTCGACTATGATCAGGAGCTCGAGACAGCAAAATCTAGTTCATCTGTGGAAAAGAGCTTTGAGTTGCCTGATGGGCAGGTGATTACCATAGGAAACGAGCGTTTTAGATGCCCTGAGGTTCTTTTCCAGCCTTCAATGGTTGGAATGGAATCAGCAGGAGTCCATGAAACCACTTACAATTCCATTATGAAGTGTGATGTTGATATTAGGAAAGACCTTTACGGAAACATAGTTCTTAGTGGTGGTTCTACCATGTTTCCTGGTATTGCTGACAGAATGAGCAAGGAGATTACGGCCTTAGCTCCGAGTAGCATGAAGATTAAGGTTGTTGCTCCGCCTGAAAGGAAATATAGTGTCTGGATCGGAGGGTCTATCTTGGCATCTCTCAGCACTTTTCAGCAGGTTAGCATCTTGGTGATAAGTCAGTTATAGTTTGTCTCGACTCTCACCGCCATTTTTATATGAAAAAGAGTTCCGCGTACGTGAATATGCATGTTTGAGATGAAAATTGTGCTATTGAACGTTTCTTGTTTCTATCAACTTAAGCTTGTGGTTGTTAAATATTAGCACGTTAATTCTGGAACTTTAGTCATAATCTTCTGGACTGGTTTTTCTACTTGTTCTATTGTGCAGATGTGGATCTCAAAGGCTGAGTATGATGAGTCGGGTCCATCAATTGTGCATCGAAAGTGCTTCTAATCAGTAAGCAACAAAACTATCGTCGTAAAGTATGTATTTTTCTTAGTTTTCCGAGGTGCAGCTGCCAGTATTCTACCAGAATCTCCGTTTTCTGCATCTTTTATTGTGAGGTTGTGATTGAAGAAATTGAGAGACAAGGAGAAGTTGATTTGTGGGTATTCATATTCATATTCTTTTAGTTTTAGTTTGTTTGGAAGCTCCAAACCATTTTCTTGTTTGGATATGCATGATTGAATGGGTGTATGTTATTGAACAGTTATTTTATACGGTACTATATGAATGAGAGTTGCCATGAGATTGCAAAAAATAAGGTTATTCTTTTTGATTCATACAATGTTCATATCTTTGATTCTGCTTAATAAATGCTTGAATTCTCGATAATGAAACAACTTAGTCATCAATTTGGTGCATTGTTTGAGCAAATTCTTGTTGGTTATCAATCCGTTGCCTTTTGTTTGAGCTCTACTCTCTTGTAGTGGGGCATTAACATGTCACTATTACATTGCGTCACATGTAAACTAAGTATCTAGATATTTGAATACAGGTAGTAGATTGGTTTTAGGACTAGAGAATGCAACAAAAGATCATTTGCCTTCATCCATTACATGGGACACAAATTTGGTACAGAAAGTGATACTCAAGTTCGAAACAAGATTCCGGTTGAACTTTTATGTCTAATTCTCAAGTCTATACTGATACTCAAGTTGGAAACAAGATTGCGGTTGAACTTTTATGTCTAATTCTCAAGTCTATCAACACAGAACTCTTTCGTACCTTGTTTATCGTGAATGAAGAACTGCAATTCTATCCTCATAAGATTCATGAAAGTTTTAGGATATAGTGTCACAATGTCTCTTATTGTGGATGGATCAGGCCTACACCTCTTGAGGAGGTAAGGTGAAATTACAGACATATCTTTGAAGTTTCAGTCAAAAACTTCAAACGACAATTTCTGAGTTTCATCAAAGACACTAAATTTTGCATGTTGATTAAAGTAAACAAAGAAAATGATGAATATTGCATCTCCTTGTTGACGTTATGTGTATAAGCTTCATGATCAAAGGAGTTTATAAGGCTGAAGAACTAAGATTAAATCTCCTACTAAGTATCCCACATCACTAATGAAACAAATAAGGTCAGAGCAAAGGAGGTATAAGATGGGCCGTCTGTTGATCATCAAACTCATACCTTTCTCGGCCTTTTGGCTAAGATCAAGTGTAGTATCTGTTCTTATCAGTTTAATATCTGATATGTGGGCCAACGGCCCACACGATATTAAATTAATGTTTTAAGGGGGAGGGTCCAATAAGACAGCTTGCTGTCTTGGGCCTTCGAGCGTCGCCCATGCGTTGCACTACTGCAAGGGCCTGGCGCACCCCACCAATTCAAGTTCAAAATTCATTTGGCAAGTTTGCTTTTGTAATATAATTATTCTTGTTTATAATATGATTTATATATAGTTTTTGATATGTATGTTGTATATTCACTTAAATATGATGATATGTTCGAAAAAAATAATTGTTTCATTAGTTGAAATTATGTTGATTCAAGATAATTTACGTTTTTCAAATAAAAGATTTAAACCGACCGTAGTTCATTTTAATACTCTTTATAAATACTCTATATGACATACAAATTGTAAACTTTTATAAAAACTTGCACATCAAAGGCGAGACTTTCTTGTGAAATCAAAAATTAAATAACTTTTAACATCAATCTAATCACCTAAGCTTCAGTAATCACTCACTGAAGTTCAACAGATATTATTAGTAACAGTTAGACAGTTCCAAGAATAGGAGACTTCTACCAAGTTTTCATTTACACCTTTGAACTTGAACACTCACTGAATTCATAATTAATTTTGGCCTAATAACTCCACGTGCTAACCAATTTGATCCCAAGTCCCAACAATACAAACAGTAAACTACATTCAATAATCCAAAGAATTAACACTGCATATTATATATAAGAAGCATCACATGAAAATCAAATGACATTATCCAAAATGGAAAGTAGCTCATTAAGCATAACTATTCATTATCAAGTAGCAACATGCTTACAATATCTGTGTACCAACGACGAGATTCAAATACGTAAATCCTAAAGTTAAAGTTATACAACATCGGAGTTGTTCATCATTTACCAACGACCAAACGCTGAGGAAAACAAGAGGCGAAGAAACTGCAGGTTCAGAAACTTATACGTAGCTGTAGCCACGCACAAAAACACGGTCGTTAGCAGAGGCCTCCCTATGTCTTGACCCAAAAGGTAAAGATATCCATGCGACATTAAGAGAAGGGCCATAAAAACGATGGAGATGAAGAGCGTAGTCAAGCCTACGAAGAGCTCTTTCGGCAGATAATACAAGAAATCATCTTCTGTGTAGTCTGAAATTGCGATCAATGCGAGTGCCATCAATGAAACGATGGATGTGATTTTTCCTAAGCCATGTGCATGCAATAGTATGCCGAATGCCCACGACTCATGAAGGTTCGGGTGGATCGTAGACTCTAGGTTCCTAGCAGCCAATAAGAAATTTAGAACTAACAACGTTGCAATACTCATACACACGGTACCAACGTTGCTCATCCACTTTTCTCCTTTCCTCTTGAGGCGTTGGTGTTCTTCGACAAAAACCATGCGTGCCGTCTTTCCATCAAAGTTTCTTTGCTGTCTTAATTGGACAGAAACATGTCTCTCCAGTTCCTATTTTAGAATCACAATAAGAGCATAGACAAGTTAACTTAATTCTTCCCATTAAAGTCAGTAGTAAAAATTTCACCTTAAATCGATGCAACTCATACTGCATTAGTAAAGCTTCACCCACTCGAAACCGAGCTAGTTCATCACGACGCGTTAACTTTGCAGCCAAGTGCAAAACCGTGTTCCCATGAGAATCGACTATCACTAACAACACGAACAGACAACGATAGATATAAATACTATATATTAATCTACTCACATCATAGAATATTTATGCATAAACATACTCATTCATGTAAACTACAACTTCAGAAGTTTAATTAGCTTTTTCCACATTAAAACATAACCTATCAATTTTCAATTCCAAAACAAAAATCAAGTCTATTCGCCTATTTCCCCTTCGATTACACACCAAAAACCCTAAATCAAACAATAATACCACTATTTTCGAAAAACAATAAACACATAGCTCACATTTTAGTGTTCATTATACCTAATAATGCATTTTATTCACAAAAAGTACCAAAACGCCAGCTGAAAAATACAGCAAAGCCAAAAATAAACAGCTTCACAGTACTAACAAAAAAAACAGAGCACACTAAATAACAACATAAAATTGCTCAAAAATCGAATCTCAAATGGCATTTTACAACATCTGAAACTTGAGATTCAGCACAAAAGTATATGTATAGCAAAAATTCTACCTGATTGGTTGTTCCTTGAACGTTGTTCCATTAGAGAGAGAGAGTGAGCAGAGAAATTTGGTTGTGTTGTGAAGAAGCATGCATATTCTAAAGTTCAAAAAAAAATTTAAGTTATTTGAGATTGTCTACGGTTCGCACTGTATACAGTTCACCGCATTTTGTTTCTTGTGATGACACCATTACTCAAAAATAAGAAGATAGGAACTTTGAAATTTAACTTAATTTTTAGTTTAATATATTTGTAAGGAAGTTATTTTATTTCTTATTTAATTTGTAATTCACTCTTGAGTGTAATCTCACCTTATCCTAAAATAATTAATGTTAGATTAACTCTTTACGTCTAGTTAAATAGGTCTTAGGCGATATGTTTCTTTATCATGCAATTTACGGTACAAGCGTAAAAACACAATTACTATTAATTTTAAGAATTAGAACACGCTTTCCCGACCTCGAGTGCTATCTAATAAAGTGTGTCTTACGAATAGCAGATGATATAATCATATAAAGTGTTAGTGTCAAGTGATATTGCCTCCTCCATTGTGCTTATGTAGGCTATGAGCTTTGTGTGCGTGTCAAACGTTGTTTGTCAAGTGTCCTTGTATCAGAGGATGTAAGTACGTGTAAATATTTACTCGTCACAGTTCTTTAAATTAGAGACCCGATATACGCTATTCTTGTTGTCTACACGTCGGAGCCGGGCCAGTCGACCAACTATTGAAGATTTCCATTGCACTAGGTACTTGCACGGACCTTAGAGAGATGGCTGATGAGTCTGAGCATGTCCATGTGACGGCCTAGCTCCATTAAACTTAGCTTTACAATGCCATGTGAGAGGGTCGCGCATCTAGCGATCAATAAAGACACCCCTAAAGTTTAAAATAGTTATGCAACCTTTTTGAACACACAGATAATTAATTTTTGCAGCCGTTTCGAATAATTTGCATAGTTATGAAGATGCATATATACCTAAAAGAAGTGCTTTGAAGAAGTTATCGAATGTTTATCGTCTCTATCAGTTTAAGCTTTGTTGTTAAATAGTATCACTATATATCTTTATGTTTTGTGAACTATTTTCTTAACAGGTCTTTAGGTTCTTATCTTTGATCCTGCTTAATAAATGATCGGTTTGCCTTTTGTTTGGACTATATACTTTAGTGCAGGTTCATGCCAACTACTTTATGATTTGAGAAATCTTAGTTTTGTATATGTTGAAAAGATTGGTGTCAAATTATGGGACATTATCATGTTTACACTTACATTACATGAAGACTAATTACAATAGAGATTAGAATGCAGATAGTAGATTGGTGATAAGAAGTAAGAACTATAGAATATAACCTGTCATTTACCTTGGTCCATTATACGCAATACAATTTGAACAAAGAGTAAAACACAAGGTTTGAAACAAGATTTCAGTGACCATCTTGTCTGAATTCTCAAGTCTATCAAGACAGAACCCTTTCATACCAATGTTTATTATGGATGAAAAACTGTAATTCCATCCTCATAAGATACGTGAAACTTTGAGAATACATTGTAGCAACGTCTTATTATGAATCGCACATGCATCTCTTGAGGAGGTAAGGCCGAATTATAGTCATCTCTTTGAGATTTCAATAAAAATCCCCAGATGACAATTTCTGATTTTAATCAATAAAATTAACATTTAGCGTCTTGATTACAGTAAAAAAGTAAAATGATAAATATTGTATCTCCTTGTTAACATCGTGTGCAAAAGATTGATAAAATGAGGTGAAGGCAGAGGAACTAAGATTAAATCTCCTACTAACTATCCCACATCACTAATGAAACAAATAAGGTCAGAGCAAAGGAGGTATAAGATGGGCCGTCTGTTGATTTTCATAGCTCATACCTTTCTCGGCCTTTTGGCTAAGATCAAGTGTAGTATCTGTTCTTATCAGTTTAATATCTGATATGTGGGCCAACGGCCCACACGATATTAAATTAATTTTTTAAGGGGGAGGGTCCAACAAGGCAGCTTGCTGTCTTGGGCCTTCGAGCGTCGCCCATGCGTTGCACTACTGCAAGGGCCTGGCGCACCCCACCAATATAAGTTCAAATATTTTAGTTGCCATTGTTACCATAAACAATTAACTATTATTATCTAAAAAAGAATGTATACAAGCATAATCTAGAGGTGAATCTCTTTCAAAGATTGAGTAGAAAGTATAAAACGATGTAAAGAGATACTTGCCAATTTACACATCAACATTTGAATTTACCATATTAAAGAGAAAATTAAATAAAGCCAATTTACTAAATTATAGACAATGCAATGCCGATAACATACGTAACTAATAAAGCCAATATACTATGGAATGGTCAGGATGAAGAAGAGTTAGTTTTGGGCCTTTTGGTTTTCCTTCCGTCCACCCACCATTCTCTCTTGCTCATCAGTTCCCCCCTGCACCATAAAAATTAAAATTAGAGTGATTTAAAGAGACAATATACTAATTAAGCACAGAAAGTACTGCTTTAGCTATGTTTTTAATGCAGGAGATAATAATGAAGTGAAGCATCGCATTAATGCAATAACTTATATAGATGTATATATAAACAATTACATGCATATTTAGGACTAATTCAATGGAGTGCATTCTAGTCGTGGTGATTGTGGGAAAACAAGAGTCAAATGTTTTCTTTTGTGATTTTTTTGAATGGGTAATTTTCATTGTAATTTTTTTTTCTTTTGTAATTTAGTGATATAATTCTAAATTAACAAAGTTAAAATCTGATGCATGCAAGCAAAATTGTGCATTTGCACTAAACTTTTCTCCAGTGACGTTTACAAACGCTCACCACTAAGTAATAATCATCAATCGTTTTTTTCCTTATAATTCAGTACACGTGTGTTTTGTCAGCATGCTACATTAAATGCAGAGGACGAAATATCCTATTATCATGTGGATCAGTTGGCCCCAGAAAGACCTAACATGCCAGTTTAGCAATGTCCTTGAATTTGGGTTATTGATGAGATCAAAATGAGGAGTTAAGATTTGGGTTAAAGCATGTAAGAAATGATTTGTTTTTTCTTTTGTTCATTGGTTTCAGTGGCCTATGTTATGCATTGGTGAGTTATGACTTTCCTCTGTAACTCGCAGACTATTTCTTGTACTCTTTTGTTTGATTTAATAAAGTTTTGCTTATAAAAAAAAAAAAAACAATGTCCTTGAATTGGGTTAACAAGTTATTGAACAAGTTGGGGCTCGTGCATTTAGCAAACAATAAACATTAAGACTTAAAAAGGACCTTAAAGGCAGTAGTATTGGACAGTTCGGCCACAAAGCTCATGATGCTTTTCTCTTAAAAGTTTTATAAGGTGTGAGTTGAGACATAATTGAGTTCAACCCACAAAATAAAATTATGTATTGAAAATTCTCTGAAGGACATTTGTAATTGCGTAAAGCAAATTACTAATGCCGCAGTCAAAGTTACAAAATACGGGACCACAAAATCTCACATGAGATTATATTTTATTACCAAACTATACATAGAATTTCAACATAAAGTAGTTTATTAGAACTTAAAAGCATATATGGATGGATCAAGGAACACAGACAAAAACTAAAATGTTTGTGAAACAATTTTGCCACTGCATGCGGTTCCAGGATGGATATGACACCATGCACACATAATTTGATACAAATTTCACAATTCTTCAGTACGACGGACAGACACGTACCATCATATCACCACCTTATTATTGAAGTGTCTGAATTTGGTCAGCCAATTAAGATCTCACTCCTAGAAGATAAGTAATGACGTATAAAATTAGTGTAATCAGTCATGTCTCAAATATATAGCTTAATCATCAATAGAAAAAAGGATAAGAAAAGCCAATATATATGTAAATAAAAATTTTAAGAGCTTAACTTACTTGTGACGAGTCAGAATTTTCACACTCATCTTTTGACCACCTTGAGTCTTGTATGATGACCTTAAGCTCTTCATTGCCATATTCATGCTGCTCTTTTTCGATCCCAACAGCTGATTTGCATGCCCCGTATGAACAATCATTCACCTCAATTGTCTGTAACGTTGGAATGTTTCCCAATTCATTAGGAATCTCCTGCAAATCCTGACACCCCTCCAAAACTAAACACACAAGTTTGGGGAAATGTTCACTCCAGGTGACCCATTTCTTTAGATCAAGCAACAAAAGTTTCAAGAATCTGAGTTGTTGGAATTCATCATCTCTTGTCTCCCATACTTTTCCCACACAGGCATTGAAGCCTACTTTGAGACATTGAAGATTGGGCAGTATCCCTATTATTGACATCTCTTTCCAAGGCAATCTCATTTCAGACAAAGTCAGCTTTTTGATTGTTGAGGGAAAGTAAATCTCTGCTATTTTACCTTCAAAGTAACTATCGAATTTCATGCTTAGTGATTCAAGCTGACTAAGGGAATGAAGATCAAGAAACACAGTCCTCATGCAATAGCATTTGAGTCTAAGGAGCAATGGTGAATGCCTCAAGATTTCTTCATCATCGTGGGAGGAAATGAGAACATTTCCAAGAGACTCAAGATTCGTTGTTTGGTTGGGATCACAATCCTTTGTGATTCTTAAATAGGCTCCTTTGGCGTTGATATGTCTCAACTTCACCAGTTTTAGAATGGACGAGAGCCTCAATTTTATACTACTAAATAAACAAAGAATTTCTAGCTTCACAAGCTTCACAAGGTTGTCTTCTATAGGATGCGGCAGATCATAAACGGACAAGTATCTTAAATTAACAAGAAGATAGATGTCTTTTGATAAACTGTATTTCTCGGGCAGCAGATCAATGACCCGCAGAAGAGGCATATGTGAAAAACCTTGTGACGGATGCCCCGAGAATGAGCGACAATGTAGGCCAAAACTTCTCAAGTTCTTAGGCGTAGGACGAACCAACAGACGTTGATGTTTCTCATAGACAGAGAACTCTCTGTAGAAAAGAGAAATATTGAAAAAAATCCCATAATTATAATCTCCAATCTTATCAATTGCTTTTAACTAAGGGATAAAAGCATTAAACCCCCTAAACTATACCTCCTGTTGCACTTTGTCCCCTGTCCTTTTATTTTTTGCGACTTGCCCCCTAAACTATGGATAAATAAGCACTTTGCCCCCTGAGTCACTTTTTCACCGTTGGATTTGAATACGTGTAAACATTTTTTGCCGTTGGATTTGGACTCGGGGGGCAAAGTGCTTATTTATCCATAGTTCAGGGGGCAAGTCGCAAAAAATAAAAGGACAGGGGGCAAAGTGCAACATGGGGTATAGTTTAGGGGGTTTAACGCTATTATCCCTTTATCTAAAGATCAGTTCTGAAAAGCTAAAAAAAGAAGTGTATTGGGATAGAGATAATGAACAAACATACTCTTTGATAGATTTCAGGAAGTTTTCCTCGTGATTTTTTCGTAGGCACATGTCACGAAGTAAATCATGAATGTGACACGTCTTGATTCCCCCGTCAAATCTCCTTTTCACAATCATCACTAGGCTTCTATTAATCAGATCAAAAAGATAATCCTCTGCTACATTCTCTGGACTCTTCCCTTCTTGCTTTGGAATGAAGCCTTCGGCAATCCATAACCGTATCAATTTTCGTGTATGAAATTCTGCATCTTCTGGAAATATTCCCAAGTATAGAAAGCAAAGCTTTAAATTATTAGGTAGATATTCGTAACTGAGATCCAAAATTTTCGAACACCCTCTTGGATCATCAAACATATATAAGCCTAAATCACTCCCCACTTTCTTCCACACTCTTTCTTCTTTTCCTAGTCTCTCCAGAATTCCAGCTATAACGACTGCGGAAAGTGGTAATCCATGGCATTTTGCCGCAATTTCCTTTCCGGTGCCTAACAATTCTGGAGGGCACGGTTCCTTAGAAAACACCTTCTTTTGTAATAAATCCCAACATTGATCATCAGACAAAAGAGGGAGTGGGAAAAAAATGCTATCAGTTGGAGCAATATCTTTTATGCGACTGGTCAACATTATCCTGCTTCCATTTGCATCGTCTGGGAAGTATCTTTTCAAATCATCCCACACCTTTAAATGCCAAACATCATCCAGTACAATAAGATATCTCCGCCCCATTAAACTTTTATGAATCTCGATCACCAAATCTTCATCTTCCATTTGGAAGATCTTCTCCTTGTCTGATTTGCTTGTTGCTAAACTCATGCAAACACTAAGCAACAGATCTTTCTTCTGATATGTTTGAGAAACAACGCACCATGCACGTTTATCAAAATAATCACAACATAAGCGATCATCATAGAGCTGCTTCGCCATAGTTGTCTTACCAAGTCCAGGCATCCCAAAGATAGAAATTATTTGACGTGTTTTTGATCCTGCAGTTAGAGCATCCAAAATCTTTAACTTTTCATCCTCAAAGCCAATCACAACATTATCCTCCTCAGCTACATCCACAGAAGTTTCTATAACTTGGGATAATAATTTTTGGTTAGGATCTCTCTTAACTTGTAAGACGCTCATGTCAAAGATTCTTTTGATCTCTTGAAGTTTTATCCTAATAAGCCTAATATTCTGAATGACTGTGGGAAGTCTGAGATACAAGTACCAAGTAGGAACATTCCCGACAATATATGTGTTGACGAGATATTCAGTTTCATATGCCACATCTCTAATTTGAATGAAAGACTCTTTAAGTTCATCCTTATATTTACTGTGCGCCACTTCAACATCCTTTAGAAAAGTTCTTGAGAACATCATCTCCTCTTGTATTGTTTTGATTTGATCCTTTATGTCATCAATGGGCAAGTCAAATCTGTGATTTAATATGTTTTCAAGATCTTCAAGAAGAGAATCAACTATGAAGAGTGAATCAATAGCATTCGCATGTGGAGATATGTCTCTAGGAATCTCTGAGACTTTAATGCAATGGTCTTTGACCTTTTCATTCAAGATCCCAAACAATCCCAACAGAGAATCTCTGCCCCCATAAAACCAAACGGCTTTAGTTGGATGAGTTGCGAAAAAACAAGAATAGATAAAAGTTCCTGTTTCGTTTGACATGTTTTCAAATTCAGCCAAGATATTCATGTCGTGTTGAAGTTGAGTGCACTGAAATGGAACATCGCCAAGAAAGGAAAGAGCAAACCTTAGTTCCTTCTGAAGAGGCGCAAGCCGCTGCACATAGTCCGAATCTTCAATAAGTGCTTCATTATCCAATATCTGAAGGAGAAAATCCAAGAAACCTGCCAAGATTTCATTTTCCTTGAGGGAGGATTTGTCCTTGTCGGACAACTGGTGCAGCTTTGGAACCCTGAAGAATTTCTGCACCTGTGGGATGAAAGACTTCACATATTTTTTAGCAATCTCTTTCTCGGTTTGCAGCCTCCTACATTCTAACCATGGCCATTGTAGTTTTTTGTGTTGTGAGGCTAAATCATCAAGGCCTGTTATTGTATCACTCAATATGCCATTATGATCGGAGTTTGGAAGGAATTTCATTACATAAAGGAGAACAACTAAACAGGTTGGGCCATTCCAGGGAAGATGTTCACCTTTCCAAGGAAGGGATACTGCCTCTGTTTCATCCGGAGTACTCAAAACCATAGAACCAGTCGAACTGTCTTTTTCGTACAGATAACGTGAAATATATTCAACAGAGAGAGCCATTACTATGATTATTTCTAACAACTTTGTTTGATGCTTTAAATTTATGATGAAAAGAATGATGAATTTGGACTAAATGGTAAAGTGGTGAATGTCTTATTTTGATCGAACAAATAAAGATGAGATGATGAATTGGTTAATTTAATCTTTGCCTTTCATTTTGATTCGTTTACTTAATTAAATATTAATTAATTCATCCGTCAGAAGATAGAGCTGGAGATATTTTCTTTAATCCAGCTAGCATGGTAGTGTCTATTTTTCTTTTGAAATTGATCTCAAGTCAAATGTTTTTAAGCCGCTGATTCATGTCCCTTGGGAGCTCAAAGGGAGGAAGTGTTTGGCCCCTGTATTTTTATTTATTAATTGATTGTTTATTCCATTCAAGTGTTCAAATTTAGTCCAAGTTGCTGTTACGGTTGAGCATGACATAAACTTTTTAGTTATTGTGGAAGCTCATTCAGTCAATCATACTGAGACAAGAGCTGATATTTGATCAATTATTAAAGCATCTCCCAAAGTTTAAAAACGTCTTCTGAGATTTGAATTATTGTAAAGATGCTCTAAAGATTTTAATACTCAGAAAAAAGAAAGATGACCATCACTGGTCTTGTTGGTGCGTGTTCAGTTACATGATGCACATGGCAATCTATTTTAATCCCAACAACACAAACACCAAATAATACTCAAAAACATTATAACAACAAAAGTGATACGGCCCAATTTTTATGAAGTCTGCTCCAGCATGGGCTTCTGACTTTGGGGCTTAGTTGATTTATTTATTTCATATTCAGCTTAAGTTTAATTTAATTATCTATTGTTATATGTAAATATATTATATTAGAGTAGTGGGGTAGTTGCTTTCGTAGTGGGCAAGTGCAGTTTATTAATTTTCTTATGTAATGACGATCTGATTTCCATTTGGAGTTTTTTATGCATAACATTTTCAGAAATTATTCTCTATTTCCTTTATTTCTTAGGAGCTTGTTCTTGCTCGAAAAGAACGTCCTTAACAAAAAGTTTTATATTGAACACATACAAATGGAAATTAGTACATTAAAACAAAGATTTTAAGTATCAATTGCCCTTGCATTCTTCGTACCAGAATCGAGATTCATTAATCATTCGGCACCCTGACCCTGGCCAACCTCTAATGAAAACAGGCGGTAAATGGTTGGCTGCCTTAGGACCTTAAATGCAAGTATAGGGATGTTGACAAGCGTAGTAGTCCATATGTTTATTCCGTAGTCAACTATGAAGTATACAATTGTGATTTCTATCAGATATAAGATGGAGAAATCGAAGGCAGCGAGACCAAAGCAGAATCTTTGGGGCAAGTAATACAAAAAATCATCTTCTGAGTAGGATGAATTTTGGTGGATTGGAACATGAGCATGGAAATGAGGGGTAGGAATATTGCAATGATGATCAACATTATACCAAACTTCGATGGTTCAAGGAGGACGGGGCTGCTTTTGGAGAGAAGTATGCATCCAATAAGAACGTACATCGCAGCAACTAACTTTGCACGAAACCCGTACCAAAGACCGTTGCTTTTCATCCACTCCACTCCTTCTCTTTTCAGCTCCTCGTGTTCCTCAGCAAAAACTATGTACGCCGTCTTTCCAGCAGAGTTTCTAATTCCTCTCTCTAGAGGAGAAACGTGTTTCTCCACGTTCTGCTTTGAATCATAAGAAGAGCAAAAGCAAGTTAAGACTATATTTGTTATGTTAGATAATAGAATATATACAGAAAGATTTTAGCTGGCAATTCAAGTGTTAAAACAGAATATATTACCTTAAAACGCCTCAACTCGTATTGCATCCTAAAAGCTCCACCAGGAAATGGTGCTAGTTCGTCGTGAGGTGCTAATCTTGCAGTCCGGTGTAGAACTGTTGTTCCCATCTGAGTCCACAATATCTGGAACCAAGCAATGAATTATAAGTCTAGATATGAGTAACTTAATTAGACGCTATAAGCCTATAACACATATGATTTGACCTTCTATTATATGCACCAGGTGTATGCAGTCTCATGCAATTTCCTTCACTATTTTTAACCTTTACTTTGATGAAAAACAACACACAGAACTTGATACAAATTTCACAATTCTTCAGTCCTCATGGACGACGGATAACATGCATTAATATTTCAACAACACAAGGCAAGGAAAAATCATTATTCTTGAGTTCCATGGACGGATAACATACAATAATGTCAACAACAACAACAACAACAACATTATATTAGCAGCGAACCTCTCCAACACATTGCCTGCAATGATTTTAAGTAATCAAAATATATAGTTGAATCCTAAGCCAGACATGCATGCAAATTAAGTGTCCAAGAAAGTGATGACAATAAATAATTATTGGCCTATATTATTGCTATATCTTAATTTCTTCTGCTATATACATATATATACACGCAAACGGACAGACACGTACCATCACCGCCTTATTGAAGTCTGAATTTGGTCAGCCAACTCTGTCACTCCTAGAAGAAAAGTAATGACATATAAAATTAGTGTAATCAGTGATGTCTCAAATATATAGCTTAATCATCGATAGAAAAAAGGATAAGAAAAGCCAATATATATATATATATATATATATATATATATATATATATATATATATATATATATATAAATAAATTTTTTAAGAGCTTAACTTACTTCTGACGAGTCAGAGTTTTCACACTCGCGCACCAACTGATCTTTTGACCACCTTGAGTCTTCTAAGATGACCTTAAGCTCTTCATTTCCCAATTCATGCTGCTCTTTTTCTATCCGAACGGCTGATTTGGCTGCCTCGTATGACAAATACCTCAACTGAACGGTCTGTAACGTTGGAATGTTTCCCAAATCATTAGGAATCTCCTGCAATTGTTGACAACTGTCCAAAACTAAAGACTCAAGTTTGGGGAAATGTTCACTCCAGCTGATCCATTTCTCTAGATAAAGCCATTCAAGTGCCAAGAATCTGAGTTGTTGGAATTCACCATCTCTTGTCTCCCATACTTGTCCCACACAGGCATGGTCTTCTAATGTGAGACATTGAAGATTCGGCAGTATCCCTATGATCGACATCTCTTCCCAAGGCAAGCCCATTTCAAACAAAGTCAGCTTTTTGATTGTTGAGGGAAAGTAGATCTCCGTTAAGTTACATTTTAAATTGATATCGAAAGTCATTCTTAGTGATTCAAGCTGAGTGAGGGAATGAAGATCAGGAAACAGATTCCCCTCGCAATGGCATTTGAGTCGGCGGAGAAATGGTGAACGCCTCAATATTTCTCCATCATCGTGGTCCTTAATAGTAAGATATCCAAGAGACTCTAGATTACTTGTTTGGTTGGTATCACAATCCTTTGTGATTCTTGACGCGTATTTGGTGTTCATACGTCTCAACTTCACCAGTTTTAGAATGGACGAGAGCATCAATTCTATTCTGTCAAATGAACAAAGAATTTCTAGGTTCACAAGGTTGTCTCCTATAGGATGCGGAAGCTTATTAGCAGACAAGTATCTTAAATTAACAAGAAGATTAATTTCTTTTGTTACAGTCCCTCCCCTGTGCAGCACATCAATGACCCGTAGAAGAGGCATATGCGAAAAACCTGATGATGGATCAGAAAATTGCCCTGAGAAAGAGCGACAATGTAGGCCAAAACTTCTCAAGCTATTTGGCATACGGTGAACAACCAGACGTTGATGTTTCTCATAGACAGAGAACTCTCTGTAGAAAAAAGAAATATTCAAAAAATCCCATAATTAATAATCTCCAATCCTATCAATTGCTTTTAACTAAAGATCAGTTCTGAAAAGCTAAAAAGAAAATAAAGTGTATTGAGATAGAGATAATGAACAAACATACTCTTTGATAGATTTCAGGAAGTTTTCCTCGTGATTTTTTCGTAGGCACATGTCACGAAGTAAATCATGAATGTGACACGTCTTGATTCTCCCGTCAAATCTCCTTTTCACAATCATCACTAGGCTTCTATTAATCAGATCAAAAAGATAATCCTCTGCTACATTCTCTGGACTCCTCCCTTCTTGCTTTGGAATGAAGCCTTCGGCAATCCATAACCGTATCAATTTTCGTGTATGAAATTCTGCATCTTCTGGAAATATTCCCAAGTATAGAAAGCAAAGCTTTAAATTATTAGGTAGATATTCGTAACTGAGATCCAAAATTTTCGAACACACTCTTGGATCATCAAACATATATAAGCCTAAATCACTCTCCACTTTCTTCCACACACTTTCTTCTTTTCCTAGTTTCTTTAGAACTCCAGCTATCACGACTGCTGCAAGTGGTAATCCATGGCATTTTGCCGCAATTTCCTTTCCGGTGCCTAACAATTCTGGAGGGCACGGTTCCTTAGAAAACACCTTCTTTTGTAATAAATCCCAACATTGAACATCAGACAAAAGAGGGAGTGGGAAAAAAATGCTATCAGTTGGAGCAATATCTTTTATGCGACTGGTCAACATTATCCTGCTTCCATTTGCATCGTTTGGGAAGTATCTTTTCAAATCATCCCACATGATTGAATCCCAAACATCATCCAGTACAATAAAATATCTTTGTCCCTTTAATATTTTATGCATCTCGAGAGCTAAACTTTTATCTTCCATACGGGAGATCTTCTCCTTGTCTAATTTGCTCGTCGCTAAACTCATGAAAACATCAATCAACACATCTTTCTTCTGATATGTTTGAGAAACAACGCACCATGCACGTTTATCAAAATAATCATAACATAAGCGATCATCATAGAGCTGCTTCGCCATAGTCGTCTTACCAAGTCCAGGCATCCCAAAAATAGAAATTATTTGACGTGTTTTTGATCCTGCAGTTAGAGCATCCAAAATCTTTAACTTTTCATCCTCAAAGCCAATCACAACATTATCCTTCACAGCTACATCCACAAAAGTTTCTATAGCTTGGAATGATAACTTTTGGTTAGAATCTTTCTTAACTTGTAAGACTTTCATGTCAAAGATTCTTTTGATCTCTTGAAATCTTATCGCAATAAGCCTAATATTCTGAATGATAGTGGGAAGTCTGAGATACAAGTACCAAGTAGGAACGTTCCCTACAATATACGAGTTGACGAGATATTCAGTTTCATATGCCACATCTCTAATTTGAATGAAAGACTCTTTAAATTCATCCTTATATTTACTGTGCGCCACTTCAACATCCTTGAGAAAAGCTCTTGAGAACATCATCTCCTCATGTATTGTTTTGATTTGATCCTTTACCTCATCAATGGGCAAGTCAAATTGGCAATTGATCATGTTTTCAAGATCTTGAAGAAGAGAATCAACTATGAAGAGTGAATCTATAGCATTGGCCCGTGGGGTTATGTCTCTAGGAATCTGTGAGAATTTAGTGCAATGATCTTTGACCTTTTCATTCAAGAGCCCAAACAATCCCAACAGAGAATCTCTGCCCCCATAAAACGAAACGGCTTTAATTGGATGAGTTGCCAAAAAACAATCATAGATAAAAGTTCCAGTTTCGTTTGACACGAGTTCAAATTCAGCCAAGATATTCTTGACTTGTTGAAGTTGAGTGGACTGAAATGGAATATCTCCAAGAAAGGTAAGAACATACCTCAGTTCCTTCTGAAGAGGCGCAAGCCGCTGCTCATAATCTGAATCAATAGTTGCTTCATTATCCAATATCTGAAGAAGAAAATCCAAGAAGCCAGCCAAGATTTCATTTTCCTTGAGGGAGGATTTGTCCTTGTCGGACAACTGGTGCAGCTTTGGAACCCCGAAGAATTTCTGCACCTGTGGGATGAAAGAGTTGACATATATTTCAGCAATCTCTTTCTCAATATCCAGCAGCCCATCGTCGTCTGACTCTGACCATTTTAGTTTTTTGTGTTGTGAGGCTAAATGATCAAGGCGTGTTATTGTATCACTCAATATGCCATTATGATCGGAGTTTGGAAGGAATTTCATTACATAACGGAGAACAACTAAACAAATTCCGTCACCAGCCGAACTGCGGTTGAGCAGATAAAGTGAAATATATTCAACAGAGAGAGCCATTGTTTAAGTTTATGATGATTGTCTTATTTTGATGAAACAAATAGAGCTAGTGAATTCATGTATATATTATTTCTTCTTTAATGCGGGAACGTACTGATTGTCTAATCTAATAATATAATCAATCATGTATTATTTGCTCGATCCACTGATCACGGCAGGTCAACTGGAGTATGCCACAAGCCTCCAACCTCATTAGTACTGCTGAATCAAATTAATGTACTCTCTAATCCCCAAATTGTTGTGATGATTAATTGGTGTAGACTTCCATAAACAAACAATTGGTTTTTTTTTTTTTTTGATCTATTTTTGTTTTCAAATTGATCCCCAACAAGTCAAATGTTTTGCCGCTTTGAACTGATTCATGTCCCTTGGGAGCTCAAACAGGAGGAGAAGCGTTTGGCCCCTGTATCATTTTTTTTGGGTCAATAGCGATCTCCCCCCTATCGTTTGGGGCGTTTTGCGACTTGCCCCCTATCGTTTCAAAAGTTAGACTTTCCCCCCTAACATTTCATAAGTTTTGCGACTTGCCCCCTGGACCGTTGACCGGCGGAATATTCCACCGGAGATTCCAAAACGTGCCCAGCACGTGCCCGGCGAAAGGGCATTTTCGTCCGACCACTTTGGACGGGACCCCCCTAACCTTTGAAACCAACGTTTCCCCCCTAATGTTTTGAGTTTGACATTGCCCCCTAACGTTTGGCAAAGTTAAGCAGATTGCCCCTCTAACGTTTGGAAAGTTGAGCACCTTGCCCCCTAACGTTTGTATACTTTAAGCGAATTGCCCCCTAACGTTTGGGAATTTGAGCGACATGCCCCCTAACGTTTGTATACTTTAAGCGACTTGCCCCCTAACGTTTTATACTTTGAGCGATATGCCCCCTAACGTTTGTACAGTTTTGTGGTTTGCCCCCTAACGTTTGTTAACTTTTTGAATAAAAATACCACCTTACTTGTCAATCATGTTCGCGTTAAACACACGATTGAAAATATTATTAAGAAGCTCAACTCAACAACGAATAAGGATAAAACACCATTTATAAAGAAACATAACATACAAAATAAAAACATCCAAATGTGCAACTATTTAAAAAGACTTATGTTACAAGGCTAATACTCCAACTCCAATTCCAAAAAAACTTAACCCCGTTTTGTTCCAGTCTTCTTTGCAGCTGCTTTCATCCTTGCAGCTTCTTTTTTCATAGCTTGATAGTGCCTTTCTGCAGCTGCTTCTTTCTTTGCCAATTCTATTGCAGCTTGTGCTTCCGTCGCTGCTATTTCTTTGGCATTTGCCTTCTGTTCTGCAATCCAATCATTGAACTCATGTATACCATACTGCTCAGATAACGGTGGCCCACCAGCATCCCTTTTTTCTATTCCTGTATAGCGAGTGGCCACTCTGTAGCCCCTTCTCTTACGCCTCTCAGGCTCAAGCTTTGAATATATGTCCCAATCAGGTTGTGGTTCATTTACAGCATCAGGCACTTGATCTGCTGCACTTCCCTCACTTTTCTTTTGTTTATCTCCCTTAGCTTCAGGCATTTTCTCCTTTACCTTTTCTTTGCTCTTCTTCAAAGTCTCTTCCTTTCTAACCATGTCTTTAAGCTGCAAAATACACAAATCTTTAGCACATTCTTGAAAGTATTGTAATGAAGCAAGTTTTATAGAAAAATTACCACTGCAAGGGTTGCCTCTGCTATTGCCTCCTTTGTGTTCATCACCCCCCTTTTCTTCTTTGGAGGCTTCTTACCAGAAATGTTCTCCACCAATCTGGAAACTCTCTTCCTCAACCTACCTCCATGCCCTAGCTCAACCCCTTCCACCCTATCTGATGTCTCTTGGACAACCTTCTGTTTTCCTTTTCCAACAACTTCTTTCTCCACCAAAGTTTCTCCACCCCTAACTCTCTGCCTGGTCATCATTCTTTCACCACCACCCTCATTAATAACAACACCTACACTGATCTTGGGCCCAACAGAAAGTCCTTCTACATTATCATTGATACTTATTCCTTTACTGGATTTTCCCTACACAAATCAAAACACAATGATGCAAAAATCAAAAACAAAAACTTAGGATTGCAGCCAACTCATGCATTGAACATATTTACACATACCTTGGTTGGACTCTTCATTTTTCTTTTCATCAAGTGAGACAAAGGCACATCCTCTGGCATCCTTTCATCTCCAGCACCAGCAGCAGATTGAGGCACATCTAATAAATCATATGCCATATCAAGTAAATGGTCTGGCACATCATTATAAACTTCAGCTCCATGCCCTCCAACATCATGCACTCCTGCAACATCCTCATGCACATATGTGGAGCACCCCTCCCCACTATCATTCACAGGTATTTTCTTAGTTTGCTTCTTTGCTCTCCTTGGCTTGGTAGTCTTCTTAGTTTTCCTCTGGAGCACAATAAAAGTAAAGTTAGTCTATTTGAAACTCAACATAAATTAGTAGGAAAACAGCAGGAGGATGTTATATAACCTCAGATTCATGTGGCCCACCAACATGTGGTGGCACTTCCATCCTTTCATCTTCAGCACCTTGCATAGCCTTTCTTTTTGGACATGACCTCTTGTTGTGTCCTGGCTCACCACAAAACTTACACCTCATTATCATGCCTTTTCTGGACATTCTAACTGTCTCTCCACTTGCTGCCTTCTTCTTCAGTTCCTCTATTTCTTGAGGTGTCTTTTTCCTGTCATTCTTCTTAGGCCTGCCAGGCATTCTCTCTGGAACAGGTGGTGCAGGTGATGGCAAGTTTGAATGGGGCCATTCTGAAGGTGCATGAAATATGTGCATGCAATGAGAGTAGCTCTTCATGTAAGTGGATACCTTGTAGCAATCATCAACCCATTCCTCAGGCTTATATCCCATGAACAGCATGGCAGAAACTGCATGCTCACAAGGAACTCCTGTTAGTTGCCACCTTCTGCAGGTACAGGTCCTTTGCTCAAGATTGACTGCTCTACTGTCACCAGGACTACTTACCTCAAATTCATTCAGTCCATTCCACATTGGTGAATGGCCTACACCTCTCTTCCTAGCCTCATTCACCATCTTCTCTATATTAGGGCAAATTTCCTTCCACTTCTTTGCCATGTCTCTCTTCACATACACCCTCTTCATCAGAATCAATCTGATGTGCTCCAACATGTCAATGATGGGTTTAGTCCTGGCCTCCACCACTAGTGCATTGAAACTCTCACTGAGGTTGTTGAGCAAGATGTCACACCTTGGGTTTGGATTGAAATATGCTCTGGACCAGTGTGCAGCAGGTCTCTTGGCTAACCATTTGAAAGCCTCTTTATCCTTCTTCCTTAGCTCATTCATAACCTTCTCAAAATCCAGAATGGTGGTGGACTTTGCTGCCTTCCACAGCAGATACTTCAGTGACAAACCCTTATGTGCCTGTTTGAAGTTGCTGTACAAGTGCATCACACAAAATCTGTGATCACTGTATGGCAACAAGGCATGGACTGTATCAATTAGTCCTTTTTGCTTGTCAGAATGATTGTCCAAGCACCACTCCCATCTTCTGTTATACCTAAATTAGCAATCAAAAGGTTCAGAAACCAATTCCAGGTTTCCCCCTTCTCCTTCTCCACAACAGCATATGCAAATGGGTACATGCTATTATTAGCATCTATACCCACTGCAGTCAAAAGAATACCTCCACAGTATGTTTTTAAGTGACAGCCATCAAGGCATATCACAGGCCTGCAACCCTCCAAAAACCCTTTCTTTAGACTTCCCCAACATACATAGAATCTTTTAAACACAAGACCTTTCTCTGTCTTCCTTGTCTTTATCCTAACTGTATTCTCCCTGTCACTTCTCACAATCTCTGCAGCATATCTCCAAAGCAGATTGTACTGCTCATGCTCATTACCCACTGTCATTGCTTTCACCCTAGCTTTTGCCCTGTACATTTGAAATTTTGAGAAAAGTATGTTGTGATTCTTCTGAGCTGTCTGCTTGAAGGAGTTCACTTTCCAATCAGGATCAGTCCTGATAGTAGTCTCATACTTCTCAGCCAGCCATGTAGATGTGGCTGCACAAACCCTTTCAGACCTTGTGCAGTCATGCAGCCCATTATATGTTTTGACCTGAAATGTCTTCTCCCTTCCACTCTCAGATGCAAAAATCTTCCATGTGCACAACTCATTCTTGCACTTCACCAAAACCCTATTCCTATCATTTTTCACAAACAGCAAATCCCTCCCACTGTTGATGGAATGCTACCTCACTGCTTTCCTAAATGTAGCAACATCATCAAAACACAATCCCACAAAGAATTCAGGCTTATCCATATCCACCTTAGGATTGAACACCTGGTAACCATCATATAAACTAGGGTCTCTTCTTGAGCTTTTGTAGGTGGACTTTGATGCAGTCACACTCCAAAACTGCTCCATAGTCTGATCCCTCACCACATACTCCTGCTCATCATCAGTCTTGTCCCCTTCACTGTCCTCTAAGCCATCAGAATGTTGTGAGTCACTTCCCACTGAATTGTTATCATCCACCTCTTCATCTCCCACATCCATAATTAGGTCATCATATATCTCCTCCTCACTATTGCCCCCATCCTCATTATTCTGCACATCCTCACCACCAGCATCAAAATAACCACCATCCACACCACCAGCTTCATCATTACCACCATCCTCAGCTTCCTCACCTTCATTATAACCACCATTCTGACCCATGAAATCAATACCTTGCTCAACTTCAGGCAATTCATTTGTGCCACCACCCTCATTGTCAGCATCCTCATCATTTTCCCCATCACTTTTATCCCCTCCATACCCCATATCTTCCTCACTAGGACTGAGGGCAAACACTACCACAATCCTATCTTCATTCACATATGTTGCCAATTTCAAAGCATCTACATCATACAGCAAAAAATCTAACATAATATCATCCATCCTACCATTGATACTTGCAAACAACTCAAAGTTATTTTTAGCCAACCCTACTTCTGTTCCCATTTCCTTTAACTCTAACATGGACATCTCATCTTCACAACAGTAATCATAATACACTGACTTACCCCCAACATATGTCTGCTTTACTTCTTTTACAAACTGACCACCATAATGAAACCAGATGGTAAAGTGCTCACTATTTGGCCCTGCATTGAGATTTGTTATGTATTAGTGTCATGAATTGTCAAACTTATACATTCTTCATAAGTATTCTACATACATAACTTATGAATTGCCAAACTTTTCATAACTTAAAAACTTATACATTATTCAGAAAGTCCTTCTACATTATCACCTCAACATATAGATTCTTCACAAATGTGCACCAACTATATTTTTAATTGCATTTTAACCAAACTTTTGCAAAAAGCAGAACAGTCACATACAAACATTACTTTAACATGGATTGCATCCAAAACCGTGGGAGAAACATGCAAAAAGTTCAGTTTTTAAACAAAAAACGTGGGCAAAAGATTAACTTTAACATACAATGCACACTAAAACCATTAAAAAACAACATATTATGAATAAAATAACACAAAAGTCATGTTTGTTTTGCAAAATCGAAACACTTGGGACCACTGTGTGCGTTGAAACCATAAAAACCTATAACTTTTCTAATAAAATGATTAAAATAAACACTACACTACAAAAACACACACATTACAGCATTAAACAAAAAAACCTAACATGCAACCTACAGCATTTTATATTTGAGGGTGGGAACAAAAAACTGACCATAATCGGGCGCATTTTTTCCATTAGGAATGTCGTCCGCGTCGGCTCTCATTCTCCACACCATTTTTGCACTAAGATTGCGAAAATTTTGAGTGAATCGCGCTGAAATCGATCGAATTTTTCGAACCCTAAATTTTCCCCCAATTTGAAACGTTTGGATTTTTTTTGCGATTTCTCCCTTAACCTTTCCAATATCACCGTACGACACGTCCAAAAGGCGGGATATGCGAAATGACCAGCGTGCCCTCGTTATGTTACACGTGCGAGGCGTGCGAAAGAATCTCCGACGGAATATTCGATTTTAAGTAGCCGGTCAACGGTCCAGGGGGCAAGTCGCAAAACTTATGAAACGTTAGGGGGGGGAGTCTAACTTTTGAAACGATAGGGGGCAAGTCGCAAAACGCCCCAAACGATAGGGGGAGATCGCTATTGACCCTTTTTTTTTATAATTATTATTTGATTGTTTATCCCATTGAAGTTTTCAAATTTAGTCCCAGTTGCTGTTACGGTTGAGTTTGATGACATAAACTTTTTAATTATTGTGGAAGCTCATCCATTCAACCATACTCTCTTAGAGGTGATATTTGGTCAATTATTAAAGCATCTCCCAAAGTTTAAAAACTTTAAGATACGTCTTCTGAGATTTGAATTATTGTAAAAATGCTCATTAAGTTATATCATTTCAAAAAGTTTCAGTGTTTTGGTCCTTTGTCGTAGCACTAGCACCTAATCAATTTGATACAATTTTTGGTCCTATTTCCCGGAAAATTAAATTTTGGCTCGATAGCGCATGTCAAATTGTCACACGACGAAAATCGAGAAGGTGCCACAGTAAAATACCAAAAATATTCTCATGTTTGGTACAACTATGAACTTGAATTTGCAACTCTGTGCCTGCCCAATGTTTCGATATTCAGCAACAAATATGTTAAAGCTTTTCTAGTTCAGAAGTGGTATACCTCTGATGA
This sequence comes from Misopates orontium, assembly GCA_946800315.1. NCBI lineage: Eukaryota > Viridiplantae > Streptophyta > Magnoliopsida > Lamiales > Plantaginaceae > Misopates > Misopates orontium. The sequence continues at coordinate 36,472,541 of OX326951.1, forward strand.
TTCGACGACGCTTGATGAAATTCCATCTCTAATACGGACTATATATTACAAATGTCATCAGACACCAGGTTACTAACAAAAGACGGGTGGGTCGATCACCCAAAATCTCCAGCTCGGCGCACTCCAAAGTTTGCAAGTGCGTCCGCTACCTTATTACCTTCCCTATATTTGTGAGAAACCTGAAAATTAATACCATTAAGAAAGCGCAGACACAAAATCCATCGCCCTCTTAACTCCCATGGTACTCTATCCGAATTCTTTTGAAGCAGTTGAACCACGTACGTCGAGTCACTCTCCAACCAAATGTTATTCCAGCCAAGTTCCCGAGCCTTGTCCATTGCAAAGATAACCGCCCATAATTCCGCTTTAATTAAGACAATAAAGTCACAACAAGTTATTGTCTTATGCTATATCTTTCCTGATGCATACTAGCAATGACTTTCACCATTTAAAGAAATTACAACTAACAAAAGACGACCTAATATATAAACAAGTATTCTGGAGAAGTTGAAAAGTATCCACACACACACACACACGTAACAATTACCTTATTGAAGTCTGGATTTTGTCCGCCAATTCACTCCTGAAAGAGAAGTAGAGGGGAAAAAACATAAAAAGACACGCCCACATGTGTGCAGTTAGTGTTTTAAAGAGCTTATTCAATTGAAAAGAAAAAGGCATATATAAATAAATTTGAAGAGCTTAACTTACTTCTTCATCCTCGCTCACCAACTCATCATCGTTTGACCATTCAGGGTGTTGTATGATGACCTTAAGCTCTTCATTTCCCGATTCATGCTGCTCTTTTGCTATCATAACAGCTGATTTGCATGCCTCGTGTGAACAATCACTCACCTGAATTGTCTGTAACGTTGGAATGTTTCCCAAGTCATTAGGAATCTCCTGCAATTCATAACATTGAAATGATGACCTGAAGCTCTTCATTGCCCAAATCATGCTGCTCTATTTCGATCCGAACAGCTGATTTGGTTGCCTCGTATGAACAATAATTCACCTCAATTGTCTGTAACGTTGAAATGTCTCCCAATTCATTAGGAATCTCATGCAATTCCCAACACGAGTCCAAAACTAAAGACTCAAGTTTGGGGAAATGTTCACTCCAGGTGATCCATTGCTCTAGATTAAGAAATACAAGTCTCAAGAATCTGAGTTGTCGGAATTCACCGTCTCTTGTCTCCCATACTTCTCCAACAAAGGCATTGTCTTCTAATTTGAGATATTGAAGGTTCGGCAGTATTCCTATTATTGACATCTCTTCCCAAGGCAAGCCTATTCCAGACAAACTCAGCTTTCTGATTGTTGAGGGAAAGTAGATCTCTGTTAATTTACACTTAAATTCATCATCGATATCCATGCTTAGTGATTCAAGCTGAATAAGGGAATGAAGATCAGGAAACAGAGTCCCCGTGCAATAGCATTTGAGTCTAAGGAGAAATGGTGAATGCCTCAGTATTTCTTCGTCATCGTGGTCCTCAATTACAACATTTCTAAGGGACACCAGATTAGTTGTTTGGTTGATATCACAATCCTTTGTGATTCTTAAATAGCCGCCTTGGGTGTTGATATGTCTCAACTTCACCATTTTTAGAATGGACGAGAGCATCACGTTCGTATCTCCCCGATATGAACAAAGAACTTCTAGGTTCACAAGGCTGTCTGCTATAGTATCTGGCAAAGCACGAGCCGACAAGAATCTCAAATTAACAAGGAGATAAATTGCTTCTGATACACTCAACATATTGTATTCCTCGATCAGAATATCAATGACCCGTATAAGAGGCATATGCGAAAAACCCGGTAATGGATCAGAAAATTGTCCTGAGAAAGAACGACAATGTAGCCCGAAACTCCTTAAGCTGTTTGGCGTAGGGCGAACATACAACCGTTGATGTTTCTCGTACATAGAGAACTCTCTGTAGAAAAATTATCCAAATTAATTCCATAAATATAAACTACAGTCCTATGAATTGCTTCTAACTAAACGATCAGTTATAAGGTGATTAAAAGAAGATATTGTTTTGAAAGAGAGGTAATGAACAGACTTACTGTTTGATAGATTTCAGGAAGTTTTCCTCGTGACTTTTTCGTAAGCACATGCCATGCAGTAAATCATGAATGTGACATGTTTTGATCCCACCATCAAATCTCCTTTCCGCAATCATCACTAGGCTTCTGTTAACTAGATCCAAAAGATATTCCTCTGCTACATCCTCTGGACTTTTTTCTTCTTGCTTTGAAATGAAACCTTCAGCAATCCACAACCATATCAGCTTCCGTGCTCGAATTTGCGCATCTTCAGGAAACCTTGCCAAGTAGATAAAGCACAACTTTAAATGATTTGGCAGATACTCATAACTAAGATCCAAAATTTGCAAACACCCTCTTGGATTATCAATCATGTATGAGTTTAAATTGCTCTTCACTTTTTTCCATGCTCCTCCTTCTTTTTCTAGTTTTACTAGAATTCCTGCTATCACGACTGCTGCAAGTGGTAATCCATGGCATTGGGCTGCAATTTCCTTTCCAATGCATAACAGTTTTGGAGGACATGGTTCCTCAAAAAACACCTTCCTTTCTAATAAATCCCAACATTGGCCATCAGACAACAGATGGAGCGGGAAAAGAATGCTACCAGTCGGAGCAATATCTTTTATCCGACTGGTTAAGATTATCCTGCTTCCATTTGCATCATTTGGGAAGTGTCTTTTGAAATCATCCCACATATTTGAATGCCAAACATCATCCAATACAATAAGATATCTCTGCCCCTTTAAACTCTGATGAATCTTGAGTTCCAAACTTTTATCTTCCATTTGGGAGATCCCCTCCTTGTCTAATTTGCTTGTCCCTAAACTCGTGAAAATACTAACCAACACATCTCTCTTCCGATATGTTTGAGAAACAACGCACCATGCACGTTTATAAAAATATTCACAACATAAGCGATCATCATATAGTTTCTTTGCCATCGTCGTCTTACCAAGTCCAGGCATTCCAAAAATAGAAATTATTTGACGTGCCTTTGGACCTGCAGTTAGAGCGTCCAAAATCTTTAACTTCTCATCCTCAAAGCCCACTACAACATTATCATTTACAACTACATCCACAGAAGTTGCTATAGCTTGGAATGATAATTGTTGGTTAAAGTCTTTCTTAACTTGCAACACTTTCACACAAATTTTCTTGATCTCTTGAGATCTTATCCGAATAAGCTTGATGTTCTGAATGACAGTGGGGAGTCTGAGATTCAAGTACCAAACAGGGACATTCCCTACAGTATATGAGTTGACGAGATATTCAGTTTCATATGCCACATCTCTAATTTGAATGGAAGATTCCCTAAGTTCGTCCTTATATGTATCGTGCGCCGGCCCTTCAACATCCTTGAGAAAAGTTCTTGAGAACATCATCTCCTCATGTATTGTTTTGATTTGATCCTTTATGGCATCAATGGGCAAGTCGTATCGGCAATTGATTATGTTTTCAAGATCTTCAAGAAGAGAATCAACTATGAAGAGTGAGTCAATAGCATTAGCCTGTGTTGTTATGTGTCTAGGAATCTCTGAGAATTTACTGCAATGTTCTTTGATCTTTTCATTCAAGATCCCAAACAATCCCAGTAGAGAATCTCTGCCCCCAAAAACCGTAATGGCTTTAACTGGATGAGTTGCAAAAAAACAGTCATAGATAAAAGTTCCAGTTTCGTTTGACACTTGTTCAAATTCAGCCAAGATAGTCTTGACTTGTTCAAGTTGAGTGCATTGAAATGGAACATCACCAAGAAAGGTAAGAAAAAACCTTAGGTCCTCATGAAGAGGCGCAAGCAGCTGTTCATCCTCCGAATCAACAAGTGGCTCAGTATGCAATATCTGAAGTAGAAAGTCCAAGAAACCTGCCAAGATTTCATTTTCCTTGAGGGAGGATTTAACATTGTCAGATAACTGGTGCAGCTTTGGGACCCTGAAGAATTTATGCACCTGTGGGATGAAAGAGTTCACATATACTACAGCAATCTCTATTTTCCTTTCCGGCATAATATCAGTTCCTGAATCGCTGTCTGAACTTTTGGCTAAATCATCGAGGCGTCTTATTGTATCACTCAATGTACCAACTTGATGATCATGATCAGAATTTGGAAGGAATTTCATAACATAACGGAGAACAACTAAACAGGTTTGGCCATTCCATGGGAAGTCTTGACCTTTCCAAGGAAGGGATTCATCGATCTCCTCTGTTTCATTCCAGGTCATTGAGCCAGTCGAACTGTCTTTTTTGGACAGATAACGTGAAATATTTTCAACAGAGATAGCCATTACTATATATTATTATATCTAATAACAGTCTTTGATAGTTTAGATGCAGGATGCTTGTAGTGTATGTGAAGATGAGAGGAAAAATGATTTGGAGTAAACGGTAAAGTGATCGAACAAATAAAGATGATCGTTTATTTTGATCTTTTGCCTTTCATTTTGATTCGTTTACTTAAAAGTTTAATTTATTCATCCGTCAGAAGATAGACCTGGAGATTGTTTTCTTTAATGCAGGCAGCTAGCTAGCATGGTAGTGATCGTTCTAATAATATATTAGTCATGATGCATTATTTGTTCGATCCACTCATCACGGCGGAGTCAACTTGATCAATAAGCCACAAGCCTCCTAGCTCATTAGCACTGGTGAATCAAATTAATATACTACTCTCTAATCGAGTTAGTTTCAAATGTTTTGTCACGTAAAACACTGAAGAAAGCGACAAATTGTTGTGATAGATTAATTGGTGTAGTAGTTGCATCCCCTAAATAAACAATTAGATCCATATCAGATCCATAAATGTCTGAGTTCCTCCGTACCAAAAGTACTTAGAAGAACCAGCTTTTTCAACAAAGCGGTGTCTATATGCCCATTTTTCTTCCTAAGAAATGAAGTACCGGATTTAACAAAAATATTAATTTTTCGTTCAGGTGGTATGAACTACGGAGTAGAATGAAGTAGTCGAAAGAAGCACGCAACTATATAAATTAAAAAACTATGAATTCCATGAATACATAAACGAGATATGCTATTTCTTGATAGTTACTTTTTTTTATAATTAGTTTTGGCAATCTTTTGAATACTTCCAATTCGAATAAAGTTGAATAGTCATGAAGATGTACTTACCCAAAAGAAGTGTTTTAAAGAGTATATATAAAAAAATACAATCTCAAAGAATTTGTACGATGTATGTGTTTGTGTGTGTGGTACCTAAAATTTGTGGAAAGATTTTTATGTCTAATCATGCAATGAGCATTCTCTGATGAGTTTGATCTCAAGTAATGAAACTCCAAAATCAACTCTAAGAGGAAAGAATTCAGCCAAAAGCTTTAGAGTCTCAAGGTTAACAATAAGAAGCACTACAATTAGTACAAATTTCACTTGTTTTGACTGCAAATAGAGATTTAAAATTATCTGCCCAAACATGTGTGATCACAGTGCTAGTTTTTCTATATCAGATCAATAAAAGTTAGCTCAAAAAGTTGATGTTTCATGAATAAATCTTCCACATTCCAGTTCTATAACCAAGTGACATGAGAGCCAGCTCCCACAACATATTTGGAATACTTAACAAATTCACCTTCGATCCAGGTATTTCCGTCCAAACTACTGACATCTCAATCATCGGGATTTTGAACCATTTGCATAAGTAAACCAGTTCCACATCAAAGCACCACCTGAGAATTGCAATTTTTGGAATCAATGAGAAATTTATATACATAAATAAATTCCCGGCAAACACTCGCCAGACAGTACTGACAAGTTAATTGGATATAATAACAATGAAATGAGCTGCATTTTAACTAGTTTGGTTTCTTACTGCTTCAGTATAGATCCAGCACTGATTAGTTAGATTTCTTGGGTTTGTGCTGGAGAGTTTGAACTGAAGCAACTTACGAAGCAGGATTCATGCATTACGTCACAATTTCATAGGCAAATGCATGAGTATCATTATTATACAAGGCAAATACATATAAATATGTGATTTTTGCACATTTTGTCACCAATTAGCATTTTGGAACATTAAGGCTCTATCAATTCTCAAGATGGTTTAGGGTAAGATGATAGCTTAATAGGAAGTGGACGCGAGTAAGTGGAGAGTACCAACTAAATCGAAAGTGTTATGAATCTCAGGAATCAGGATGACTAATATCATTGCTGATTTAGATGGACGATGCAGCTTTTCAGCCATGCACAAAGCATGCTAACTTTTTTTAAAATTAAACAAAAATAGTAAACTCACAAAAATCAGAGTGATATATTCACTCCACATCCAGAATTCTACTTGGAACCAATTTTGATACAAAAACTTGCATTCATGAGATGAAAGAACGATTACCTTTTCAAGCGGGTATTAACGAAAAGCTTCCTAGCAGCAGCTCTGGTGAACATCTTAAAACCACACTGGAATGTGGGACAGCACAAAAATCAAGTCAATAAAAGGTAAAATAAAAAATTACTTTGTCCACCTTTCACATCAAATGCATTGATGGTACTAAATTTTAATGTAACATGACATAGAACACCTTAGTCAGGAGTTACATAAGTTACAAATAGTTTGATAAATAGAACAAGACTACAAACATTCAAATTGAAAGTTTGTTATCAATAATGACTATGTGATATAGCAATCAGAAACCAAGATGCATGGAAAAAGTGTCAAAAGATACTTTCGTATGCCATTCACTAATTTCATACGCCATTCACTAGTCAAGAGCCAAATAAATGACATAAAAAAAGCAACACTTCTCCTGCATTCTCAACTCATCCGTACAGCTCAAACAAGAATTCAATGAAACAAAAAGGACAAATAATGTGAGCTTGAAAAATCTTTTGAGCCCATACTACCTGTGTGTCACGAATTCCAGGACCAGCAGCTAACAGGACAACCATATGGAATCCCTTCATCAAGAAATTCCGGTACCATTTCCTCTGAAACACAAAAGCACCTTTAAGAAGAAGATTTGAAGCTGCAACATAGTACTGAAGAAAGACTAAAAACAAACACCATAAAGCACACCAAGGTATTAAAAGAAAAAGACTCACAGTAGCTATAGCCTTCTCCTCCAGATGAGCCCGAGAACCAAAGGCAGCAATTGGAACTTCTGAGATCTTTATAGCTGAATCACCAGCCGAAGAGTTTCCCATCTTGCGTTCCTTCACAGCAACTGCATGAATCTGACATGGAAATATCAGTTATGTTACATAAGCTTGGCTCCAAACTAGATATCTATAATAAAATGAAACATGGCAAAGGTGCTTTCTCACAAGCACCTTCGACTAGTCCAAATCCCACCAACCTGATTCTCAAGTTTCTCAAGGTCACTCACTCTGGTTGCCCCATCAGCATCAAGCATTAAAAGTAGTTCACCACGTGAGTGTAGCATGCCCTGTTTAACAATGCTTTCGCAGAAGCTCAAATATTCAATAGCAAGTTATTGTACAAAGTTCGAATCCAGAGGCAGCAAGAAATTCAGGCTAAACAAATAGCTTTGGATGAACGTACTTTTCTTATTGCTTCGCCCTTCCCATGGTTCCTTCCAAGAAGGATTACTCTTACATTTTCTACGGTATATCTTTTCACAAAGTCAAAAGCTACTGTTTTCGTACCATCAGTACTTCCATCGTCAACGATTACCACCTATTACAGTATGCAATTATTGATAAAAAAAAAAAAACACAGTTAAAAATGAAGGTCATGCCTCACTTGTCAGTAAATAGTAGCAATGTCATTCCCCTAACCCATACTGATACACATCTAATAGCCAGGGATCATCAGCCATTAGCAAGAAATTCAAGGGATAAACAAAGAAACTTGAGCTAGATAGTACAAAAAGAAATACCTAAGTAACTTAAAACAGCAACTGCAGTAGAATGATCACCAACCCATAACTACATGATAATAATCAAGCATGAAATATAGAGCTTTCTGTTGCATTTGTAACTAATGTAACATAAGTTCAGGGTTGCATGGATATATTGCAAGTGCCAGCATATATAAGGCATGCATATATGATGTGGCAGAAAAAAATAACTACTCTCATAGGTTTAGAGTTTAGTTTACTTTTAGGTCCAGGGTTAAGGGTTAAGGGGTACAATACACAGCTAACTCATAAATCAAGTTACTGGACTTCATAAATAATTGGAATCAGAACAGGTCTAATTTTAGCTTTATAAGATTACCCTTTCATATACTATAATTTGTGGGTGATTTACTATGAAATTACTTCGCCATTTATTTTTCACTAATATGGAAATTTCTAGTGAGCCTGCACCAGCTAATGCTAATTCTCTGGCCACAAACATGATCAGGATTTATAAACTTCCAATAAGACCTTTCTCTGTATAGGCAGTAGAACTGTAGACTAAATAGCTTTAACTAATCCATCATAAGTGTGGCAGTCAGATTTCTGCAAAATACTACAAAATACCAGCAAAAGCAAACCATCTCTTTACAGTAGATTATTTCCTTTCAGAGTTCTCATGAACCTGAGTAATAACATCTCAACTCACGCATCCATTACTATAGCAGATATTATATCCTTCTAACGCTCAATATATTAGCTCTCGTTTTATTGGCATCTTTACTCCAGAACCAAGTAATTTGATGAACTGCATTTATCCTATAAAACCTGTGATGGGCCAAGTCATTCTTCTCATTACAAGGAACTGCATGCACCTCACGAGCGAGTTACATTCGAAATAACAAAACTTAGCGCCGCGCTTCAATTTTGAAAAACAGGAAGCTTCATCCAAGATTTCATGGAAATCCAGACACTAACAGAAGAGATTACATTTCATCTAGATCAATGCTTGTTTTGCAGTATGGTCCAGTCTAATATAGTAGGGGACAGGACATAAATAAATGTACTGGAGATATGATCAGAACATGACGAATTCAAGTTCTGTCCAATGAAATGAGAGGAGAGAATCTCTCTTGCCTAGTAAACATGATTCTTGTTTCTATCGTTATATGTTATAACATCCCCCAATTAACTGAAACTAAAGGAATGAATATTGTTGTACTTGAGAAACTCCAGTGACAAAAGAATACACTTTTGTATTACTAGAACCGAACAAATGCTTCTGAAAGCACGAAGAGAAAGATAAAGTTTATTGATATACCTCATACGTAAACGACTTGTCCTTTGCAGCTCGTTCTTGAAGATAACTACAATAACCAAAATACCTTTTTACATTTCTCAAATATATACCTCCAAAACCAAAATATGTATGAGCTTAACCAAATAAGACAGTTTTTTACCAAAAAACTTGAAACATGTTAGAGATTTCAAAAGGCAGACCTTCACGTCAAAGTTGCACAGTGAACTACTTGAGGGACGTATAATGAGTAAATTTCTAGCACTTGCCCACAATTTAACACTCACTGATCTAGCTAATAACATAAAATCAGTTCATCCCACTAACAAACATATTAGTTGTGCCTGAGGTACTTTAAAGATAAAAAGAGAAAGATATAAACAACCATAAGAAATAATGAAGTTCAATTGACAAATGAATCAGATACATTTGTAATGAAAATAGTTTAATATTTTGAGGAAATGAAGAAACCCAGCTCTCTTTTACTCTCTACAAGGGGATGGTTTTAAAATCCCATGTTCTGCAACCAATGTTTCTATAACATGTCATCGCCCCAACTACCGTATATACCCTTATTCTTCCTAAAGCTTGTAGCCATCAGCTTATGTAAGCATAAGCTTCAGTAAAAGTTCAAATGGAAGCATTAAAGAGGTATAACTTATTGGTGCACAGCTCTTAATATGCAAAGCTGAATGTGGAGAGCAAATTGAAACTCGTTCAAGGTTCAATGACATTTGCCTAAAACGAGTTCAGAGAAATGAGGGAACGAGCAAACAGAAATCACGCGTAATGGGTCAGGATAAACAGATGCTCTGACATCAATATTCAATTAGCATAACACCTATTTTGATAAACTCGCTCGTTACCATGAATATGAACTTCTTGATTGAAGCAAGATTGAAAATAAAAATAATTACGAGGAAAGATACAGCAGATGTAACTATCATTAAAAGCTTGTTAAAAGCTCATACCATTAAACATTCAACACAAACTCAGCTTGATTAACTAGATAACGGAAGTAGCATATTCAGAAAAACCATGATACTTTAAGTTCAGCCCGTGGTAGGCTCACGACACATTCTGGTAAAAAAAATTAAACCTGCTTCGCCACTAATCACGTGATTTTAAAGCTTAAAACTGAACTCAAACAATATGCTGCACGGCCTAACTCAATTCATTTCTTGACTTATGGATCATCAGTCTCTCATCCTGGAGACACATATGTCCCATCAGTCTATTATTTTTCGCATAGCTAAACAAGAACAAAATGCTAGATTATGATTAGCATCATATCTGTGATAACATCGCATGAGACTGCAGCAGCTGCTGATGAAGATGTGACTTCATGAGACAAGTTTCAGCCTATCTACGTACCAAAAAGGTAAAATATATACATTCTCATTGAGAATGAATAATCACAACAGAGACATGAATGATAATACCCTCACTGTGCAAGTAAACGTGAAGAAAAAGAAAAGTAGCATTTTTTTACTTTAAGGTTTCATCGAGAGCTCCCGGAAGCCTGTACTCTTCATTGTAAGCTGGAACTATCAAAGATATGTACTTTTCAGCAAGATCGAGAATATGCGGGCATTTAACCTGAAATAGAGAAGTTCAGTGCAGAAACCCAATTAAAGCTCTCCTTTATTTACTTATGTAAACAACAGCCCCATATATGCTCCTACAGTCCAACTCTAACAAAATTCCCGCATAAGATTATCTCCCCAGCTCAACTCAAATAACCCGAAAACAAAAAATATAACCGCATCCGTCGCACACAATTTAGTGCAACACGTCAACCCAATGTTAAACTTCCCTCATCATAGGGCATGCATAACTGCAGAATCTCATCAAACCATGTAAATCATAATAAATTCGTTACACCATGTCATAAATAGTCCATCACCACCACCAGCACCCCCCCCCCCACCACCACCACCACCACCACAACCCAAACCCCCAATTGAAAATAGCAAGACTCGAAAAACTCTACACATTGTTTAAAAAAGGCTAACCTCTTGCTAAGTTAATTATGCCAATTAAAAGAACCCATTTTGCAATTCTTAATAAAACCCTAAAATCTAGCAACACCGCCAAATTGAACAGCACATCGAATTGAATCAATTACCCACAAACACACAAACAAAAACAATCTAATTCGAATCACACGTAAACAAATCAAACAAACAAAAGAAGCTAAAGATTGAATTTTTATACCCGGTTCAACGAATTCGGATCCTCGAACACGGGTGGGGCTTCAACATGACAGCTGAATCATAAAAACAGAGACGAAATTAAGATTGAAAACTGGTAAAAACTTGAAAATTGTTGGTGTTAAAGAGTTTTAAAAAACCGTACGATTCGTTGTATTTTCTTCTGAGGGTCTCGAATACAATAGCGGTGAACAATCCTACGGCTAAAAGCGAGGCTAAAATCACAAGGTACTCGAACAATGTCCATACCAACAGCCCCATCTTCTCTCGGCTCTCAACAAACTGCTGTTGGGCGAGTCGATCGATCGATTGATTCTCTAAAAACTCCAACAGATTTGTTTGATGATTAGTTACTAATAAATAGGACTTAAGGTTGATGTTATTAACTAGCCCGTCTAGCTCAGTTGGTAGAGCGCAAGGCTCTTAACCTTGTGGTCGAGGGTTCGAGCCCCTCGGTGGGCGTCTCTGGTGGATTTTTTTTATTTTTTTTCTTTTGTTAGAATTTTTCTATTTTGTTAGGTAGGGCCTAAAAGGTGTTTTTCTTTTCCTTTTCTCTTTTATAAAAATATGCATTCAAAGAAAACAATAAAGAGAAAACAATGTTGATGAACGACAATGCGAGAAAGTTCAAGTTAGATATATTTAAGTTAACATTATAAATATTTTATTATATACTTAAAAGTTATGTTTTAATAGTAAATATTGTTGTACTAATTGTTTATAAGATACTTTATGTGAACAAGCAACTTACGTACATGGCGAGTATAGTTCTAAATGGCTTTGATTTTGACCTAAAATTTTGAGGAGAGGGTGTATGTGCCCAAAAAGGGACTTGAAAACCATGCAAATATAGAAGAGCATGGAATTTTCTATCGCTCACGCGATTTTCACACTTCTTCTGGTTCTAAGTCATAGGTTCATTTGCAAATTCAAAACGACAAGTTAAAGGAAAAAATTGAAACACTTGATCAAAATTATACGGCGTGGGATGAAAAAAGGAAAAGAATTACAATGACTCAAATCATTTAATCGATGTGCCACTCGACTCACAACTTGTCTCAGTTTTGGAACCAGCTCGAAAACCTACCATAATAATAATGCATATTTCAAATAGGCGTACGTTTCATTATTACTTGTTTAATTACCACCATATTTCACCATCTAAACCTTAGTTAGACAACTATGCAACCAAGTTGCCAAATAACCTCCCTCCTTCACCTCTTTCCATCACCACCTATTGCCACCACAATCTTACATTTTCACAACTAAACAATTAAGGTGCATCATCACCACCTTACACAAAGCTAAGCGTTTTCCTTCAACAAGCTAGAAGATCTTTATTATCTACTAAACAAGAATAAGGAATGCTATAAAACTAACACAAGTTATCAAACAAAAAACTCTTTTCCAACTTCCACCTTTCTTATAATACTCCTACTTAGGGATGGGCATTGGCGGGTACCCGTCCCGAATGGGTACCCGCCGCGGGTACCCGACATGTTGGGTAGTGAAAAATCATTTCCCGATCCCGACCCCGAAATATGCGGGTCCCGAAGGCGGGTACCCATTAGGGTAGGGTACCCTTGAAGGCGGGTAGCGGGTACCCAAATATCTTACTTTTTAAGCTTTGGTGTTGGAAAAAGTTGATGTTTTTCAATTTTTAATTTTCCATGCAATGTGATCTTACGTTTTTTGACGCTATGGTGAAAATCTCTTGAATAATTACAAATTAGAAAGATGACTTATTTAACTTTTTGTGTGATATTCGGAGCTTAGTGAATGTCCATTTTTTAACTCTTACTCGTTAGTTTTTTTTTTTCTTTATTATTAACCCCAAGATACTCTAATATAAGTATTTTTTTTTGTTTCATTAAACCAAAAGACTAGTAAAATAGTTATTTCTCCTTTTATTGTTAAGCACAAAGATTAATAATATAACGATAAGTGTAATAATACTATATATATATATATATATATATATATATATATATATATATATATATATATATATATATATATATATATATATTGGATGGGTACCCAATTGGGTTCGGGAATTTGGTTAGCAATACCCGAACCCGACCCCGACCCCGAACCCGACTCTTTCAAAGCGGGTACCCGTCATTTGGGTACCCATACCCATATTTCCCGTCCCGAATGGGAAATACCCGATTGTGATGGGTTTGGGTATGGGTACCCAAATTTTTTTGCCCACCCCCACTCCTACTCATAATTCTTTTGATCAACTAACACACTCAACTAAACTATACAACAAAAGAACTATAGATAACTTGATTCCGCTCAGAGATACGTAGGCATCTTGGAATCTCTTCATCAATCTCATGTTCGATTGTCATATCTCGTGTTTGGAGTGTTTTCATTAAATTAATACTTTTGTGGTGCGAGGCGAACTCCAGATCAAATTGTTCCCATTAATATTCCTCCAAATAACCTTGCAACATAACATGCACCAAATACATTTCTAGTTTTGCACGCATACACAATTTTTCAACTCGACTCAAATACCTTCTGAAGTTTGAGACCATTAACAATTTGCTACATACTTACTTTCGAACACAATTACCTACCACATTTCAATACTTGCCCAGTTTTCGCAATCAAAAGCCCAAGTCAAAACCTGCTTTAGCATGTCCCTATTCAACGTAATTTCCGGGCTCGGCCCATTACGTGCCTTACTACCCCAAAAAAACTATTTCCGATCCGTGTTTGAAGCCCAACATTACAGTAATCTTCTCAAAATCTGATTGGAGTCCCAAAATCAACAAATTAGAATGCAAACGAAGAGAACATGAGGACATAGAGCAATGATTCATTAATATGGGATCGATTTTGATTATTGTAATTGTTTGTCCTAATAAAAATGTTACAAGTACTATGAAATGTTGTAAATACTATAAACTTAAATTTCTGAATGGCTTCATTACGCAATGGGAAATCGTTTATTTGTTTGTGCGCCAAATAAAAGTGAAAGAAAATGAAATCATAACTATTTCGGTAACATTTTAAAATTATTATTAATATTAATTTGTCCCATTACAAGATTAATCAAAAATCCACGGCATCAATGCATCACCTATTATGAGGTAGGCAAGAAATAGATGTTGAACATAATTTATAATTCTTTAGATTTCACATACAAAAAAGTACTAAAAGAGTTACACGTAAGTTTTGTCAATTAAAAAACTCAATGAAAATTTCCTCAGATTAATATATTTCATTTATCCAAAAAGTCAGAAGTTTTGAATAATTCCTTATAATGTCCTTTGGAACATATTATGATAACCTATGATAATACAAAAACTGAAAATGAATACAGTCTCGTATACGGTCTCATTCATTCATTTGTCAGCCAAAGCAATACATTTTTTCAGTTGATAATGTCTTTAATTTTGTTTCTTATGTTTTAGAAAATGGAATTTAACAATCATGAAAAGTGATTCTCTGCACGTCTCACAATTGAATAAAGGTCAGATCAGAATGAACATGGACTAGGAAACGTCCACATTCATAAATTGTTCCACGCGCGATATAATAATATTATATTTCTTGTCACATGTTTGAATTTTAACGTGTCAAACTCTGTGTACCGTTCAGTGCTGTATTTTTCCCAATTTGAAGTGTGCATTTTTAACTGAACCACACATTTATTATTTTTATTCTTATTTGAGGTTTTATAGTATATGGCGTAGTCCATCTTTGCCTATAGAAACAACACAAAAGTTTATAAATAAAAATAAAAATGTATATGCTTCATAAACTATGCATGGAAGGTTTATGGATAACCCTCGTGTTATTTATAATTATCAATTAACACCCTATAAAAGTGTGATTTTTTAATGCTTATTTGATACTTAAGGTTGTTATCATTTTCCAATAATATTTAAAAAATTACTTTATAGATCTATGAAATACAAATACAATACTGTTTATTTCATAATATTTTAAAAAGAAATCAACAAATTATCAATGGTTTTAATATTTAGTATGATAACAACAATTTATTTGCTAATATTTGAGGGGGTGTTTGCAAGAGTTTATGTAAGTACCCCTTCACTACTTTTGTTTAATATCATTAAAGTCACTTTTGGCTAAAAGTAGAGAGCGATTACATTTTCTTTTTGCTTAAACATTAATGAGGTGTTTACAACACTTTAGAAAAAAACTTTTTAATATACAAATATTTTCAAAAGTAGTTTGAGAAGTACCCTAAACCCAACCTATGGGTCCTACGCCTTATGTGCCTTTTAAATACAATTAAAACCAAAGTCAATACTGCAAAACCTCAAAAACCGATTATATGAGTCTCAAAATCAATAAACTCCTTTTGATAAGATATGCAACCTAATAAAAATGACACAAGGGGTTATTTTTGAATAAACATTAAAATTTATCGGGTTTTTATGTTACAAATACAACTTATAGTAATAAAACAAAAACGAAGTTTAAAATACATTAACTTTCAAGAGGCAAGGCCTTTACAATAAATAATCACAATCACACCTGTATAACAATTGAAAATTTCAATGGGTGAAAAATGGACGCCAACGCTTAGTCAAAATCTCTTCTTCTTAATCACATAATTAACAATAATTATAAATATGCCCTGTTTTTTTCCGCGAAGAATTTGATTTTACTCAAAAACAAAAACTCACCAATCCCCAAATCGCGATTCGCGGGCCCCACCATATTCGAATTTCTGTTCGAGAGGTGGTGTGCTGCTGCTGCTGGCTGCTGCTGTTGATATTCAACTCTCTCTCACAAAATGGACCATCACACCACCACATTCGCTTCTCCCAGCGTACCCGACCTCACCGCCATGGCCGCCGGAGCAGCGCCGCCGAATCGACCGGTCAAAATCATACAGCTCCAGCACCCTAACGACGGCGAATCGACGTCGAGCGGCGCCGTTTCGTCGTCCTATTTCGATAAATGGCGGGCGAAGGTGAATCGGATGACGTCTACGGAGTGGATGCACCTGTTCCTGCCGTGTTCGCGGTGGATTAGGTCGTACAAATGGCGAGAGTATCTGCAGGCGGATTTGATGGCTGGAATCACTGTCGGAGTCATGCTCGTGCCGCAGGTGTTTTTGAGAGTTAACAGTTGTGTTATTTGAGTTTTGATGTTGTTTTTGGTTTGATTTTGTTGATGAAGAGTTTTTGATATGTGTTTTTGTTGTTGTTATTGTTGATGATGTGTTGATAACAGTCCATGTCGTATGCGAAGCTAGCTGGACTTCAACCTATATACGGACTTTGTAAGTTTTTAAGTCCTTAGATTTTTGGTTTATACGATCGTTTTTTGTTCCGTTTATTGTGGCTATTGAAGCTTTTAGTGTTCCCTATAGTATCGATATTGACGATGCAATCATTTGATTATCACTCAGTGAAGAGAGTAGCCAATTGGATTAGCTAGTTCTGTATGGATATTTCTGTAATTGTTGTTGCTCGTTGTCTTTTAGCTGTATTATTCATAATAGTGTCATATTTCTTGTATTCGATATGGTTGCATCTGAGTGGCTAATTCTTTGCTTATTGGTCTGCACGTTGCAATACAGACTCAGGATTTGTGCCTATATTTGTGTATGCCATTTTTGGTTCATCTCGCCAACTTGCTATTGGACCTGTTGCTTTGACGTCCCTCCTGGTCTCGAATGTGTTGGGCAGCATAGTTGACTCATCGGAACCACTTTACACGGAGCTTGCGATACTGTTGGCATTTATGGTTGGCGTTTTGGAATGCGTTATGGGACTCTTAAGGTGTGGATGTTTCAGATCTTACTTCACCTAAATTCTTAAATTATGCAGAATTTAGTGTCACCTCGTGGATCAAGCCTATTACTATGAATACTTTGTTCTGAGATTAATACACGCATTTCCCATTTATCCTTCTTTTTATGTATCTGAAGATTTTAGGAATAATAGGTAATACTTCATCAGTTCCTTGTAATGGGTGTCCCATTCTGGATTGAGTTCCATACAATAGTTAACATTGCAGCAGTTGGGAGCATTTGTAGAATTTTGTGCTCAATTCCCATTTTGGGTTAGCTGGAAGTTTGATATGAGAGTAAAAGAATCAACAGTTTGGGGCTAATTTTTACATATTTGCTTTCAATTCCAATTTAGGATTTCAAGGAGTTCTGTAGGAGAGTTGGAAAGTCAATAGTTTGAGGTTATTTTTACACTTTCATGCTCAACGCTACCAGGGTGAGTGTATGGGGCCTCATCAATACTTAAAGAAAAAAGAAATATTTTGTATGAAGGTTTAGATAGGAAACTAGATTATTCATTTTGTGATATAGGACATATTGGATTAAGGCTTAACAGAATATTAGTTCTCTAGTTCTACTAAGCTGATACATTCTTTTGTAGTTATGCTACGCATTACAAAAAACTTAGGAGCATATCAGTTTATTTCTCTGGGACTAACGATGATCTGACACTACCTCTTCCTTTGCGTTGACTTTCTTATTTTTATTAATTTGGGAAGATGCTGAAACTGCTTGAGGAATACTGCTCAGATTTTATTGCCAAATTGCTAGTGAAAATATATTGCTTGATTGCCTTTTCTAACCTTTTTAACACGCATTTGCATATTATGGAAATTCTTACAATGATCTTTTGCGATCCAGGCTTGGATGGCTTATTCGATTCATAAGCCATTCTGTGATTTCTGGTTTTACTACTGCTTCAGCCATTGTGATTGCCTTGTCTCAGGCAAAATATTTCTTGGGCTATGAGATAGAACGTAGCAGCAAAATTATTCCACTGATCAAGAGCATTATTCTTGGAGCAGATGATGTATGTTTTCTTGTCCAGTGTAGAATGCTGTTCAAATGTGCTTTTTTTCTGTTGCGTGTTTAACTGTTAATCCATGTAAACTGGAATTTGGGCAGGACTATTTCTCCAATCGATTACTTTGACATATGTTAAGCTGTGTTATCTCTTTTGATTCTACTGAACATCGTATGTTTTGAAACTATGTTATATTTAATATGTTTTAAGTGATTAGGAGAGTGTACAAGAATTATGTCCAAGGATTCATCACTATATGCACATATAACCGTATAATAACTTCCGCCAAATCAAGTAATGGTTGACAAAAAGTTTGTTTATTTTAGTGTCTCATATCGACCAATTCGATTTGGTTCTTATTTCATTTACTTGGAGGTGAAAAGGATTCACCATGAGGAAGTGGTTCAAGTAGAACATATAATTGGGAACAAAAAGTCAAATTTGGGATTTCCAAGTTCTTTCCTTTTGGCTTGCTTGTTAAATGATCTCTTTGATATTATTACACTTTATGATAATTCTGCATATGGTAAAAGGTAAGTTGAATAACTAGTTTTCCATTTCCTTCTGAAGCATATAAATGTGTGCCCAAATTAATAGTTCCTCAAGGTTCTTGGCTACATATATTTATAAAGTTGAAATGAATTGAACTTTTTATTTCAAGTTTTTATCACCCAGCAAGGTAGTCCAATTGTCTCTGAGATTCTAATTGGTTTCCAAGTTTCAGTTTATAATTATATTCCTTGAGTTACTGTTCTGCATACATCTTTTTTAATTGAATTTGTGTCATTCAATACTAACAATGAGTTTTCATTCTTACTTCTTTCCCTTTTCTTTACTTTCCAGTTCTCATGGCCACCATTCGTCATGGGCTTTATCATATTGGGTATTCTTCTGATCATGAAGCACTTGGTATGAATTTGGAGACCTTTTGATCAAGTATCTAACTTGTAGTGTTTTTTTTTTCAATGAATTTAACATTTAGTGTTTTGATATCTTTAAATGAAGTATTACTTAGATGGTCTTTGTTTACAGGGAAAAACGAGCAAAACTTTTCGGTTTCTACGAGCAGCTGGTCCCCTTACAGCCGTTGTGTTAGGCACAGCTTTTGTGAAAATATACCATCCATCTTCAATTTCACTGGTGAGGACCTAATAAATTGATGAACAGCCAAGATATCAAATTATAAAGAATACTCAGTTGCTGATTTCCAAATAAGGCCGGATTAGGTTCCACAATCTTTAATACTTCTGATTCCTGTTGTAGGTTGGTGAAATACCTCAGGGGCTGCCAAAATTTTCCATCCCAAAGGAATTTGGGTATGCAAAATCTTTAATTCCAACAACGATTCTCATTACCGGTGTGGCTATTTTGGTAAAAGAACTATTTAGCATTTCATCCTCTAATATTATCTTCTTCTATAACTTCTTAGACTATCAGTAATTAATGATCTTTTCAGGACCAAATTGTTTAATGTGCCCTTTTAATGTGCAGGAATCTGTTGGGATTGCCAAGGCGCTGGCTGCAAAGAATGGATATGAATTGGATTCAAATCAAGAGGTATATTTTTTAGAGCGTAATTCTCATATACTCCAGATAACTAAAAATTCATTTTGCCTTGCCAAGGGACAACTTAGGGGAAGGCACTGATGATTATTGTTCCTTTCTTTATGTGATTATTTATTATTCTAGCTTTGCTAAATGACACGGGGTCTGAATGGGGTAGGAAGGTGCATAGACTTGACAAACATGTTCCCATACACAAGCAACCATTGTTAGCTCATATAAGCGGGATAACACATCAAAACGCAGTTCATTTATTTGTTCTATTAATATCTTCAAACTAAACTCATGTTTATTTGGAAATGAAGTAGTATTCACCTGTTCATTTTACAGACCTAAATTTGTTTCTGGCAGTTGTTTGGTCTGGGTGTGGCAAATATTTGTGGTTCATTCTTCTCAGTGTATCCAACAACGGGTGAGTTTGTTATTTCTGTACCAAAAACTTGGTTTTTCAGATGGCCTAATAACTGATGCATGTAAATTGGCTAGATTCTTGAGCAGCATTATACATATTAAATAAATTCATGCTTCTCAAATCTTTTCTTCCATAATTTTATGTGCTGCAGGATCATTTTCTAGGTCAGCTGTGAATCATGAAAGTGGAGCAAAAACTGGCTTATCAGGGATAGTGATGGGAATTATCATGGCCTGCGCACTTCAGTTCCTGACCCCATTATTTGAATACATTCCCCAGGTCGCTATTCATGGTTGTGATAGACTTGATTGGTTACTTCTTTGCGGAATGACTAGAATATTTTTCATGACCCCATATGTTTGAGTTCTGGAATTCCCTCAAAACAATTTACAAAGTTCTTTTTTCCCAAAACCCATATCTATGCATTTATATCTGAGAAGGGTGCTGAGGTCCACACCTACAAATTACAGTTTCCGATAATTGAGATAACAGGGCAGCAAGGCTATTTTTTATTTTTATATATTACATGCTCTTGTTCATAGTGGTCATTTATCGTGGTCATTTATCCTTCATAGTTTCTCTTTCTCTTTTTTTGACAGTGTGCTCTGGCTGCTATTGTCATTTCTGCCGTTATTGGACTGGTGAGTCTTACTCTGGTTTTGAAAAGTATAATGGCCTTTAGCCTGCTTTGCTGCCGAAACTGTTAGATTGCATTCTACATGGTTGCTGATGAATAGGTTTGATCCTTGTCTTGGTTTAGTCGAAGTCAGATTCTCATTATCCCACACTTTATGGGAAGATAAACCTCTTGGGCTATCACTTATTCAGATGTTGCTATCTTTAAGTCCTAGTTGACTTTTGAACAAGCTCCCTGAGACCTTTTGTTTGGTCAATGTAGAAGTTCCTTTTTCCCTTTTAAATAACATATATATGCTCCATACTTTTATATCGTAAACCCTGTGAATCTTGAAAGCAATATTTCCGTGTGATATTACACGTCATTTCCTTTTTCATTTTACATTGTGCTTGTCAAAGAAGTAGCCTTATTTGATTTTGATTGAACTTCTGAGTGTGTGGGTGTCCTTTAAACACCATACCCATTGGGCTTGCCTTAATCAAGCACCCTGGAAAGTTTTTGGCATTAATGAACGCTTGTGGGACATTTGTTAACATCAGTCTAAATTTTATATTAAGAATTTGGATGAATCTGTGGGAAATAGTTCAGTGAAAATGGTGTACTTTTTGCTTTCTTTAGATAGCAACATTGCAGTAATTTACACATAATTGTTTCAGGTGGATTATGATGAGGCTACTTTCTTGTGGCATGTAGATAAGAGAGACTTTCTCCTCTGGATCATTACTTTTGCTATGACCTTGTTCCTTGGCATAGAGATCGGTGTCCTTGTTGGCGTACGTACAGATATTACATTTGAATTCAATTTTATTCAAATATTTATTTTGTGAACCTGTATTATTTAATGTGTATCTGCTTGATATATTATTTAGAGACCAAGACACCCAAGTTACTGAATTTGAAAAAAATGAGATTAAGAAGTAGAAAAATACAATATAATTCTAATTACACGAAGTGCTTGATTATTTCATTTAGGTTGTAGGACAATAATAAATAAATCAAGTTTATTGCATCTATGTAATTTGTTATGCACAGTTATTATGCAACAGGATATTTGATTGTGTTCCTTCAGTTTCGCGTCACTCTCTTTTTTATTGCTGGACGTTATCTTAAACCTTTTTGTTGGTTAGGTTGGTGCTTCACTTGCTTTTGTCATCCACGAATCAGCTAATCCACACATTGGTAAGCGCGTCGAATCATCGAGCAGGTTATATCACTTACACGAAATATCTATACATTCGCTATGTACCTCTTCGAAAGGATATAGTAATTTGATTCCTAGAAGGGTCAATGTGTAAGGTTGCCTTGTTGTATCTTCACTGTTGAATCACTAATATTTCATCCTTGTCCATCCTTTAGTTTACCCCCTGAGGTTCTCCAAAGATATGATAATCTTTTGTTACTCGTGTCCAAGTCTTGATCTCTCAGTTTCTTCTCCCCCATATTTGCTACAACAAATTCATTCCCTATTCTATTACCACTTCACCTTCAGATGCCATCCATCTGTTTAAACTAAGAAGAAAAGTCATTTCCCAATATCAGGTCTTTTCCTAAGCTCACGTGAAACATATGATAAACTTTGTATGTACTAAAATTAAGAAAAGATTTGGATCAACTAGATCTTAGATCTTATTCAAAAATAAACTTCTATCTGTTTGGGTTAAGTAGGTTCTAACAAGTTCTAAATCTTTAGTTAGAAACGGGCCAACATGGATTTATTCTTAGACCTTAAAGTATTTTTTTGAATTTCTTTTTTTGTTAAGGAGCTTTTGAGCCTAACGTTATAATCTGTATCTAATTTCTGGTTGCATTTTAGTGCCTCCTTTTATGTTATTTATTACAAGTTGGTTATGGTTTACTCTGTAGCTATCTTGGGTCGGCTACCTGGCACCACCATCTACAGAAACACCCAGCAGTATCCCGAAGCATATACATACAATGGAATCGTGATTGTTCGAGTAGATGCACCCATCTATTTTGCAAATACAAGTTACATAAAAGACAGGTGAGAATAGTTTATGCATTTCACTAAATTAATCTACATTTATGTGGTTTCATCGTATTCATTTTCTGTATTTATGAACTCTCACGTCATTGTTCTTTCAATAGGCTAAGAGAATATGAAATTGAGGCTGATGGATCTACAAACCGTGGACCAGAAGTTACAAGAGTTCATTTTGTCATTATTGAATTGGCTCGTAAGTCAGTCTAGAACATTCATTTATATGAAGTCACTATTGGCATCTTTATTTTCTCGGTGCTCCATAAGATGGTTATCGCTTGTTAAATTCAAAACACTCTACCTTCTGTAGACTTGATGATGACATTGAATATAGTTTGTGCTACGAAACTGAATCATTGACTGTATATCTTTATTTCAGCCGTCACTTATATAGACTCAAGTGCTGTTCAAGCTCTGAAAGAATTGCATCAGGAATACAAGTCAAGGAACATTCAGGTATGGCAAATAATTTATTGAAGGGTGAATCATCACGAAGTTCTTCAGCATTAGGTCAAATTATAGTTACACCACTTGACATAGCTATAATTACAGAACAGCCTATCTGCAAAGTTTGATGATGATATTGAAGTTGTTCTTTTTTCTCCTTTCGTTTCTAGAAGTATGTTTTTATATTTCATTAATTTAGGGATCTTAAAGAATTTCTGAAACATGAGGAGATGATATATTAATTTGATCAAAAGTTGGGGAATGACGTTGAACTCCATTCTAACCAGTAATAACAGATATTATCTGTAAGATTCATATAATATAACAGCATGGTGTATAAATTTTCAGATTGCCCTTTCCAATCCAAACCGAGAAGTTTTGTTGACTCTTACACGAGCAGGGGTGGTCGATCTAATAGGCAGAGAGTGGTGTTTCGTCAGAGTACACGACGCGGTTCAAATTTGTTTGCAGCGTGTTCAGAGCTTAAACGAGTCACCTAGGACACCATCATCATTCCTGGAAAGTAAATCGAGCCTTTTCCAAAGGTTCTTGAGAAGTAGGCAAGAGGATGATAACTCTCTGTCTCAGTTGGAGTCTGGTGATAGGGAAGCTTTTGGCTCCCCAGATGACAAAGCAGCTCATCTGGAGCCATTATTATCAAGGAAGAGCTGAGGAATAATGTTTATGCCTTTGTTTCATGAAGGCATGGGCAATGTATTTGTAAAGTTGTGTGTATCTGCTATATTGAACACTGGTATTCTTTAATTAATTTGGTGTGAGTGGGCTTGTTATTTTGTATGTTTTGCCTGTCAAAGTGTATTCCACTATATTTACTCTTTACTATGTGCATTGTTCATCTATTTCATCTTTTAGCAAAGTCAAACATTAATTCGATTTTTTTTAAAACTACTACTTAAGTCCATCACCCAATTGTTATGGATTCGTCAATTTTTACATGCGTGACCTGATAATTCCTTTAATCGTTGGGGTAATTATATTTGCATACTTTGAGGTTTGGTCTAATCACGAAAACTTTACTTCATACTGAATAGTTATAGAGACACTTATTGAAGTTTGAGAAGTATATGTAATAATAGGGACCTAATCCCCCAACATGCTCAAGAACCGAGAGCCGTCCAGGCCATTTTTCATACTTAAAAGAGGTGCTATTGCAAGTTCTGAGAAATCAATGGAGCATATTTGTAATATTTCTTGAACTTCAAGAGATGTTTCTGTAATTACTCAATCAATAGAAGACTTTCTGTAATTAGATCAATCTTTGGATGTGTAAATGTAATTTTTCCTTAATTTAAATAATTAACTATTGATGCGCAGCAAGTTACCTACTAAGGTGAATTTAAACAAAACCTGAAATATATATCGGAGTATCTTACATTTCATGCGCATGTTACGTGTACTGCGGTTTTTTTTTTTTTTTTTTTTGAATTGATAGCATCATGAATACTTGCAATTCAATCTAGAACGCATTAGTAAAGTCTAAGCATACAATCCATCTAAACATTCACTAAAACTTATGGTAGTGCATAGAAAATATAAAATATCAATCGGAGTATGGTACAATACTGAAAGTATTCGATATGGTATAAAGTGATTTTTTAAAGTATGCATGCAACATAGCTTATATTGAACAAAGAAGCTTCTCAACCGCCATTTTCCCACTCGAGTTAATATTTAAAGATTCTGAAAGTGCAGTAAACTCAACGTGTATGGATATTAGCATTACATAAAACTAGATCAGATACAACATAGAGAAATACAGATTCAAGAACCAACCAATTCAGTTCTTGTTTCTCTTCTCCCCTCCATTCTGCTAGTTGTATAGTGTACTCAGATGTGCTCCCATGCAACAATTTACAGCATGAATACGTTCCATAAGTCTCTGCTCGACTACAAACTGTTCATGACATTAGACGATGAACATCACCGTTTTACATTGTAGTGAAGAACCCATAAGATTTCACTACTATTTGCAGTTTCCTTTAAAGGGCGTAAATTCTGTCAATATCCGAATTAGAAAACTCCGATTGATGCCATGAGTTAGAACCACTCCTCGCATGCTTCTCCCTTCTCCTCATTGACCTTATCCTCTTCGATTTCACAACATAGTAAGTCATGGTCCCAAGAACTCCAGCCATTATAACCCCTCCAACACATGTAATCAATATTGCAGCCCACTCGTATTTTCGTCCAACCACTATATAAGACGATGCCATAAAAGCCACCGATGTGCAGACAGAAGCCAACCACATGAGCTTGTTTATAACTTCCACCACCCTTCTTTCAGCTTTCGTCTCACCTCTAACCAATGTAATTTGTACCACGACAACAGCTAGGGACGTAAAAAGTGCAATAGCATTGAAAATAAAGAAGATTTTAAAGGAAAGACTGCTCACAACCACCGCCATTCCATTGTTGTCATCCCCACCAGGGACGGTGAAAATGGCTGCAAAGGCAACTGTCGCAAAGAGTACAGCCACCACGGTTACTGAGTTGGTCGCATTGTTAATGCCTTCTCGATGGAGTTTCCTGAGCTCTTTAGCAATTCCATTAACGTTTTTATTGGTTCTCTTAGTTTGCTCAAGCTGAATATGGACATCTTTTTTTATCTGAGTTACGGTTTTCCGTAGCTCATCTCTTGGTTGATTCAACTCGTTAGCTCTTACAGCACCATAGCGGCTAAGGCATTCTTTTATGTCTGATGAATCTTCAGAGAGAGGAAGACCTTCCGCAATGTCGAGAGCAGTCTTGTGATCACGGGTCAGTGCATTCACATTTGTATCAGGCAGGCGTAACAACTCGTTGACTATCTGCAATAAATACAGAACAACCAAAGTAAAGAAACATTCTATTGTAAAGTTAATTTTGAGATAATCTTTTACTTGTTAAGGATGTATACTATCAACTAGAACTTCGATTAGCTAAAATGTCTAACTCAACACTGCAGGAGTAGTTTTCTTAAATTTTAAAACCCACATAACAACATTCATCTTAGGATAAACGAATGTAGGTGGAGATAAAATAGCAACAGGAAACATACTTCTGCACGCTTTTTTCTCGTGGCAACGTGTAAAGCTGTGTTTCCAAATTTATCCGGAAGCATCACAATTGCTGCATCAGCATCTAGAAGCAATTTTACAACCTCACAGTTAACTCCCTTCACAGCCATATGCAATGCTGTCTGTCCTTTCTTATCAGTCCTTCTAGCCAATTGTGGATCTTTGTCAAGCAATGCCTTGACAATGTCGACATGCCCTTGTCTGGCTGCTAAATGCAATGCATTTTTTCCATTTGATCTAGAAATTTCTAGAAGACTGCAATCCTTTGATAGCAGCTCGTTAACCACAGCCGTGTGTCCTCTTGAAGCCGCAGTTATAAGAGGAGTTGCATTTGAAGGACCAATTGTTTTACTTAGCTCAGGGTCATGATCTAATAGAACTTGGACAATGGCTGCAATAATATGATGCAACTTCAGTGTCAGGCACATAAAATCCTTTAAGGCCAAAAAGAGTAGATTGAAGGATTAACATTTGTTCCCCCTTGAAATTTACATTTTTGACAAGATTGAACATCAAAGAGAAGTCAAAGCACAGTTAAGCACCACAAAAGTGACATACTTTAAGGACAAAATATATATTTATTACATAATCCACAAGGATCTGAGTTCAAATCATGATCTGTCTATAGAGAGGCAAAGTAGCCTATTCGCGCTAAACATTTATGCCTATGTTGACCCGAAAGGCAAAAAGAATTTCTGCACCCGTTCAAACTGTATTTCCACGATCCGGAATGAAATGTTACTCAAACATGATAATCAAAGAAGCTCTATCACATACTAACATGAAATACTGAGATAAAAGAGAATGAGTTGAGTATGATTTCTAACAAGGTGTAGTTTGAAAATTTGTTTGGCGGACTGAATCATGCTACACACATCTGGGGAGCATCATCGACAGCTCAATAAACATAAATCATTTTTCACTTCTCAAAAGTTGATCTATTCCTGTTTTTTCATCAGAACCAACTCCAGTACCCCATCAATACACTGTACTCTTTAGAGACATCGAAATATAACAATTTAACTGAAAGTCAACAAATAAGGGTGCTCACATAGATTTCGAAATACACTACAGGCAAACCTACTCATTTTATGAGTTCCATTTCATCAAATAAAACAAAGATAACGCACGCACAACCAAAAATGCAACTACACATAAACACATGTAAAAGGTTAGGTATCTTAAGATCCTCACCATGGTGTCCTTGACTTGCAGCTATATGCAGAGGATCAAACATGGATCTATTCTTCTTAGTGAGTGTCTCCCTATTTGAGTACTTCAGCAGCTCTTTAACCACATCAATATGCCCTCTATCTGCTGCAGTGTACAAAGCTGTCTCTCCCAATTCATTTACCTCATTTACAACCGACGCCCTGATTTCGGCAACCTCCTGGTCAAAATCTGCTCCACTTAAAGTCCTTACCATTTGACTATTTATATCATCAAGTATCTGTTTTACTGCCGCAAGATCACCCTTTTGAGCTGCTAAATGCAGCTCCGTGTCATTGTGACGGCCTGTCACCTGTTTTACATACTTCTTTTTGCCAGCTTGGTCGATTCTCTTCCCTGAATTTGAGAGTACGAGAGCTGGTGCAGTAGACGAGGATGGTGATGGTGACGGCGATGGCTCAGCCAGAGGATTCTGGCTAGGTGTTTTAACTAACCCTTTCTCCACATCTACATAGCCCACTACACATTTAGTTCACAGAGTTAAAATCAACATCAGCCATCAGATACTCTTTTGATATGTTACAAAAACTCTAAAGATTCATACTTTATGGTGAATATCATATCAGAAAAATCTATCAATTATTTTCCTTTCTAAAAACATTCAAGCCTAAGTCCTTTGATCCTTCAAGCTTTCCATCATTTATTTACAAAATTAAACAATAGAAATCTCAAAACAGATCAAAAAGAAAGACCAACATGAAAAGTAATACAGAAGGTTAAATCAACAAGCTCCTTTAAGTAAACAAAGTACACATAATCATGATAACAAAAGCGAAAATGATTAAAAAGACTGAATCTTTTCTGGGTTTATCTTCACTACACCAGATTTAAGCTGGTTTTAAAAAAAAAAAAAGAAAGAACCATTTTGAAGAGTAACTAAGACTTAAATAATCAACTTACTTTTTACTAAAGTTGAAATAGAAATGAAATCTTTATGTAATATGCATACCATCTTTGACTGATGAAGAAGTCATGATTGTTGAGCAAAAGATGAATTTGCAGATGCTGAGAACTTGGGATTTTGATTTATGGGACTAATTTTTGTATTTATTGTGTGGTTGTATTGTATGTCTGAATAATGGAAGTGGAAAACAAAACGAAAAGCTAAGAGAGCTAAACGACAGTGGCAAGAAAGTGCTGCGAAAGCCGCTTAAAGCATTTATTGGCTTATTGCCCACTTGGAATTTTGACTAGTAGAAAAATGAAAATATACACACAGAATTTTCATTAAAGCAGTTCTCTGTTCTCTCTCTGTGGTTTTGTTTTTTTTTTGTTTTTTTTACCACTAAATTAAACTATTAAAGTTACGCAAGCAACAAAAATATGAGAAAAAAGGAGAATTTTCATGTGTATATATATTCCGTAAAAAGCTACTTTTAGCACTTTAGCTATCAAATGTAAATAATAAG
This sequence comes from Misopates orontium, assembly GCA_946800315.1. NCBI lineage: Eukaryota > Viridiplantae > Streptophyta > Magnoliopsida > Lamiales > Plantaginaceae > Misopates > Misopates orontium. The sequence continues at coordinate 36,501,490 of OX326951.1, forward strand.
CACTATATCTTCTAAATAATAAAAGATATAACAATTTTGATCAACTTCCTGACTAATTTCCGAGACATTTTGTTTGTAAATGTTTTTCAAGAGACCAAACGTGGCATTTTGTAATTTTTAGGGGTCTAAGTGTAATTTACGATGAGAATATATTCTTCACGGATAAGTTCATAAGAGGCCATGAGGATGCTGCTTAATTGAAGTGGTGTAAAGTGATTAATTTAATTAATACTTTATGTACACTATCATTTTATCTATAGTAATTATGTTTTGTCTACATTAGTATACCCTTACTATCTATTTCATTCTTTGTTGTTATGCTTGAACAGACAATTCTTTTAAGATCAGATTTGTGTATTTTTTAAAAATATTGGATCATTTTACCTATTAAGTTAGTATTTTTCACCTCTTTTGTATTGTGTCGTTCAAGAAAGATTTAAATAAACAAAAGCTCATCAACTCAAAACATGGCACTTTCATCTTCAATTAAGAAAAAAAACATGTCACCTCTTCAAGTATATAGAATCGAACTGAAGCATACGTTTTATTAAAATATGTGCACTTTATTTCCCGATAATGTAAAGAAAATCATAGCACTTTGCACCCTTAAAAGGTATTCAATTGAAACACTATGCAATTTGTAAAACTATAGCCTTTTTTGTGTGTGTGTGTGTGTGTGTTGGGGGGAGATTATTAGGTGCAGCGGCTGTACGATGAGGTGGTGCAGCAAGTCGGTTATTTATATAAATGCACGGTTGGGATGATGTGTGGAGAAGTTACTTCCCTATAATTTAGGAATAGTATTTAATCTCAGTCTTTTGCTGTACCACGTCACCATACAACGGTTGTACCTAATAATTTTTCGTTGGGGGAGGACTTAAAACATACGATTAGACAAGCACATACCTGTCACTTATGAGTGGACAAAGTGCTACCTTTTAAGTTAAATGATAATTTCCCATTTTTAGCCTGATATTGTTAGATTGTTATCTCGTTCTTTCTTTTTTAATCTCTGCGTTTGATATATTAAATATTCTTATATTTGCATTCAAATAATAGAAAAAGCTTTTTTCAAAAACTAGGGGAACTTAAGTAATGTCACGAAAGTCATAAGGACGAAAAGTAAAAGTATATTACAGTTGCACCCCCTAAGTTTTGGTGAAACTACAAAAACTTCCCATGCTGTTGAACAATTATAGGCTCGGCATGTGAGCTTGCACAAGCATTAGCCTTTAGATTTAGATAAAATTTGCTAATGTCTGCAAGAAATTATTATGAACTTTCAATTAATACATATGTGGGCAGTGCACAAAGTCCACTACCTGGTCTATGTAATGAAAATACTGACACCGACTTCAAAATTGGACGAATTCACACATACCAAAAGCCCCAACGGGAGAAGAGAAAATAGTTAGTTTCCAAATGTCCTGCAAAGAAGCAAAAAACTCGCAGAATCACATGGATCCAAATCACGGGCAAACAATAAAGAAATTGATCACACGCAATAAATTTCAGCATTACTATCAAGAAAGAGTTCATGTTAAATGAAGTACATATAACACCTATAAGTTAGATAATACAGTTATACTATTTTGTAAGTTTTTAAAGCACTAACTAATGAATGGGAAATACAAATATATACAGAAAAAATTTCACAAGGTGAGCAGCTGAAAAAAGTACCACCAACACTTGACCAAAAAATATGTACAATGTTGCACCTATCTTGCGGTGGCAGCACAACACTCTGGATGAGAACATTTTACTTGTGTGTCTAAACTGCCATATCCTTTTGAGCTGCAAAAACAGAAGGTGGAGTTTTGTACCCTCTTCAAGAATATTTGCACTTTGGGTACATGACTAAAAGGAAATTTTCTCCTGTTCAACCCCTCATCATTCTTCCTCACATATACATCCGAAAATCTGCTTCCACATAAAATACAGAAATGTCATAAGAGAAGTAGGAAAGAGAGCAAGAACCATGTTAAATTAGCATTCCCATTACTATTATGTACAATTCTTAAATGCGTGAATTATGTCTCTTTGGGTTGAGAACTCTAGTAAAATCAAACAACACCCATATCATGTCATTTTAGCTACTTCAATGAGTCATATGCTTGGACTATATAAATACAAATAAATTAAGAAACTCAAGGTGATTTTTTCACATTTCAAAATTATCTACGATATATTAAACCTTGTAAAGTAAGAAATAAATTGATATTTTATCATTTTCACTAGATTTGGCTGGCGCTAGTTCAAGAGAATAGTGCAGGGTGGAATAGTAATCGACCAAAAGTCGGGAAGGGGGAGGGGGAACTTATATCACCCTCAATAAATAATAACTACTAGAATAATTAGTTGTTTCTTTAGGATGTCAAAAATTATATAGAAGAAACATACAGGTACTCTTGGCTCAGAAAAGAACTTTGCAAATAGAATAGTTTTGAGAAAGAACATAAAGATAATTAGTAAATAGTTGAAGCCATTCAACACTTGAAAACACATGAGGAGTTTACACAATCGAATTCAGAACAAAAGGTAAATGTATGTACCTGAAAATGGATCGTTGGTACATTTCAGCATATGTAAGCAGCGCCTGCCGTACGCATATGCTGCCATTTCATAACCTTCAAGCAAATGCGAAGCTTACTTCATTTCGAGGTCTCTCGAAGCATATACAGCAGACAAAGAGCCAATTTGCATATCATCTGTGGGTTCAGTTTGATGAACAGAGACTACAGTTGCACTTTGTCCCACTTAGTGGATGATAAGAAAGTAATCATCTTGTATTAGCCATTTCACAATGCAACCATGAGTTTCCCCCGCAGCAAGAGGATCATGAGTAATGAACAACAAATTCTTGAATCAGATCATTCAAGCAAAAGAGAGCTATTCGTTTGACAGCTGAAGCAGTCCACGCATTTGGAGGTATGGATTTTCCAAAAGCTTTTCATTATTGCTCTGTTGAAGAAAACATAATATAATCATAAGACTGGTGAGACAATCACGATCGTGATAAAAAGGGCATGATGTACAAGGGCTTCACCTAAATTTGTTCCTTGCACAAATAAAAGTGGAGGAGATCATTGATAGAAGCAAAGATACACCACAGAAGCATACATCAAAACGTGTGATTCAAAGCAACTTGCAAATAAGAAACACTTGACAACTTCTAACACATCAATACTATAAGCATCCCTAGACTTTTCCAAAAATGCCTGTTTGCATTCCTTACACTATTAAACTTTGACAGACATACCAAGTTGAGTCTCAGAAAGTTATCTGATTCGTTGTTCTAGGACTATATCAATTCAAGTGACTGCCAGGAGAAAATTAAAGAGCATACAACTAAAGAGTTGGTCTTTTCAACATTTTGAAATTAAACAAAGATAAAGAAAATGCGTCTTCCCAGACTGTGTAAAGAATGCAGCAACATGGATTGAAGATATTACCACATTCATTTCTAAGTATATTCTTCTAGTCAATAATACCCCCCCCCCCCCCCCACCACCCTAAGAAACATCATAGACCTCCATATTTTACTCATCTCAAAAGAGCCTCGAATGTGAAGCAAAGAAAATTGAAGAATGGCTAGTAGACAATTATCTCATTTGTAGAAGCCGACAGTTCACCAACAGAAAAACAAACTTAGCACGACTTCAAATAAAAACTACCGAAATCTGCAGAACTATTTGTTAATGGGCGTCTGGATGAATTTCAAAAAACATTATTGAAACTACAGCTCCAAGTCCACATCTGGAAATGAAAACGCATCCTAGGACTTAATGACACTGGTAAGAAAATTGCTTTCTTCATCAGAATTATATGCAGTTCTCGTTCAAGATTTTCCTTTCTCTTGACCAGTAATTTTTTCATTGAGTACTACTAGCCATCATCAGTAAATGGTGTTCTAGACTGACTCCGCTAAAACAACCATAGCCTTGAAATAGAAGTCCTAACATTTCTCTGGACCAAATGCCTAACAAATACCTGCTGAGCTCTAGAAACAAGACTGTGAAGCATGCGCTGGTAACGTTCCGGTTCTGATGTCATCATCCTCTGCAAAACACAAATTCTAGTTATTTTAATATTGTAATATCATCAAATTTCACAATTTTACATCAGCAAAAGGGATCCAAAACTTGCCTTCAAAAGAAAAGTTGAAGAGTAATATGCCACTCTTGCGTCTGTATCATCCAACAATTCCCTGCCAAATGAAACATCCAAAATCCTTATAGAAGACCATCTAACATCAAGCACCTTATACAAAGTGTTAAGAGCTGAAAATTCACCTGAAAAACTCTTCTCCACCGACCTCTGTGAAAGCAGCAGGATCTGCTGTGCATTTGCCAATCAAAAGTAAGAGGAGCGTCGCTCTTATATCTGAAGTTCCACCTGGTAGATTTCCTCTTCCTTTGCTACCCACCGAGACGCCCAGTGCAATATTATCTGTTGCAGCACTGGCAAGTTGGATCAAAGGCCAATAGAACAAGTCAGCTGGGACACGAGCAACCAATTGCATTGGAACAATAGCCTGACCATGAAGAAGCAACGCCGCCATGGATGCAGTTTCACAAACTGGAAGATACACATTTTTACCATGTTTGCTGTTAGTATCTCCAGTAAAATCCCCCCGGCCTAGATTCTCTGGGAGGGGGATACGCGGTGATTCATCTGCCTTACTGTTCCAATCTGAATTTCTAGAATCTTTAATGTGCATTGTATCCCCAAACGGCATCGGCGTCATATGGGCCACTTTCAGACACAATTGTGACAGCAAGATTTCACACATCTGTTCATGCACAGGAAATATCAAAATAGCATGAGAATATAATTAAGTACAAAAGACAATTTTATAGTTTGTCATTCAGGATCTCATACATAAAGAGTTTCAACTTTCTAATGGACTAACCATTACGAATATAATTTGAAAGATCCAATTAGTCGACTGTCATGAAAAAGCATAAAATCCAATAAGGTTTTATCTCTTCGTATTAAAAGACACTCTAGGTTTTAGTTAACTCACTACAGCACGAGAATTTTACACAGTTTCAGAAATATTTTCAAAATAATTACCTTTAAGATATTCATACGATCAGTTTCATTTATTTGAGCCATCAAGGATAACGCACTGCTCATAATATCTATCACTGCATTTGCTTTATCAAGGCGACTCTTGTCCTGTATATGTCCAGGTTCACCTCTCAGCACATTTTGAACTTCACTCTCGTCTAGCAAAAATTTGCATCGCATTAGCAGCCTCTCCAGAACAAATAGAAAACCCCATCTGACATGGTTATTTTTTGACTTAAGGAGCCCACACATAAGCCAAATTGGTAAAGGAACATCTAAGGAAGGTGAATAATCATTAACAGCGGCAAGAGAAATTTTCTGCTCCAAGTTTTTAATGCTTGACCAGAGACCTAGATTTCCTTCCTCGCTGATTTCTGCAATGAGCAAATCCCCTAACCACAAATACCCATTGTGACGATAAGCATTTCGTTCAGAATGAAGAAGAGAATGCAATGTGGTCCAGGAGTGCTTTGCTTTCCTAGCAACAATTTTTCCAACTTCATCAATGCTTTCAGCAGACTTTAACGATTTAGTCATCTGAATCACTTGGGCGAATTCTTTGTCTAATTGAGTAAATAATCCTATGAGTATATCAAACTTCTCCACTATCTTCTCCAAAAGCTGTGAGAGGACAACAGTCAACAGCACAATTAGATGCGTTGCTACCAAACTCCTTTTCGAGCAAATAAACACCATTAAAACTCCACATCTAAAGGAAGGATACAGGCAATTGCAGTTTACTAAGAATGCCAAAACAAAATTCATTAGAAACAAGGTGGATAACGTCCAAAAAGTAAAAAATCATGTATGGAGAACATAAAGTAGAAAGTGAAATATAATTCTAACAAGTCTACTACAACTGGGTCCATGAAAAGTTGACACACACATTGAAAATTCAATTCAAAACAACGAAATATAGAAAACATATTCAGCGATGAATGCTTAAAATGCACAGGCCGGACAACTCTTAAAGAAAAAACAATGAAATAGATCTTAAGTTGACAAATGAAGTTAGAAATAGTTTGGCAGGATACCGCCAAATGTGTTGGTGTATTCAAGAAATAGAAAAGAAGGGATAAACTCAAGTCTAAACAGTATAACTGAATAAGGTGATGCTACACAAGAAGTAAAGCTTTGATACCAAGGAATTGGGGCAGGCTACATGAACCAAATGAGAACCACGCTTAGTTGAGTACATAAATTCTAATTATTCATTCCGATCGAGCAAAGCGTTTTCATTTACTCCTTTGGCAATCCTATGACTCCATATCAACTCTATCCATCTTTTTTCTTTGGTCTACCGTCATTATATTCACTTGCCCTAAGTTGATAAAACCAATGCATAAAATTATATGTTTCCTAGAAAAGAAAATTGAGAATTTGAAGATTAAATTAGCAGGCAATACTCTTATTAATACACCTAAGGTTCAAAATATGCATTCTGGCTGAAGGTGTTTCCACAGAAAGGAAACCTAGAATTAGTTCTATATAAATACTATATCAGACTCAGGCACGAATGTGTGAGATTTTTCCAGGTTGAAGCCACACATGATAGACAATGTGTTTGATGATAAGGAGGTAAAAAGAAACACCTGACATGCAGCTAGAACAGTAAAATTTGGAATAATATCCTCAGTTGTGAGAACATAATTAATTCACCAATATCTCAGAAAATGGTCATAGGTTTTTATTGAATTTTTAGAGACAATATTAAGTTTGTGACACTATTTATATTTGAGGATACCATAACAGGCCCAGAAATGGTACAACTTTCAGGAGGAATGGGTCCTAACCTTGTCTCCCATTTCCCAGGCCAAAGTAAGAGAAAGAGGGACGCTCTAAAATATGAAAAGGTAAGAAAAAACAAAATAGGAATCAGAAGAGAAAAGTATATTATATATTTAATATACTATATTTTCACATTGGCTTCAACCTTTTCTCTGTCTCCATCAATTGACCTCTTTTAACTCTATATTTAGGATGAAGTAGACATCTAGATCAATTTATAGTCAACCTTTGGTCCTTCACAAGAAGTATGCGACATTTAATAATAAGAACCAAAAAGATTTGTGCCAAAATCACAGATGCCAAGAAGAACAAAAGCCGACGATGCTATCCTAAAAGAGAAAGAGGAGTAGGAGGAGTCAGTTTTATTTGGAGGTCGTTTCTTCCTCCTCTGCCTCCAGAGGTATCTAATGTAAAAAAAGTGATACCCACAGACTAAGTTGGTAATCTTTACATTTCAGTGCAATATCAAGTAAATATTCCCAAGCTGGACATGTTCTTTTCTGTTTCTGTTTTAGTGGGAGTCTACCCCATTCGCAATACTCAAGATTATCTTTGGCATTCTATTACTTCAAAATGATTTATAAAGTTAAAACTGCTCATCTACAAAATTCAGAGAACATGAGGATGTCAGTCTAGCAGCCTCTTTAAAGTACTTATCGCCCCCGATCACATAGTAAGCACAAGTGTCGCAGGATAACCTTGTTGACACATTGAATGATGTAGAAAATTACCGTTACAAGTCGCTCATTGTTGGGGTATGTGGACAATGTTGTAGAAATTGATCGCCTCAATAGTCCAACAATACCTTCAAGACCCAGTTTGACAGAAATATGAAGAGCTTCAGGTGCATCTGCAAGGATGAGCAAGGTGGCAATAGGTCGAATTTCATCATCACTATACTCAGAAACTCCAGCAGCTACACACGTCTCATTTATTTTATGCAGCACATAGTCGAAGAGCACCAGATATAGATTTCTCCTTTCTTCCCTTGAGTTAGAAAGCACCAACTGCATTCGTAAAAGAAAACGTGCAAAGTTTAGTAACTTTGAGTGTATTTGAGCAAAATCACCTTCAAGCGGATTGGTTCTAATCACTAAATTTACTTATATGATGCTGAAGAAAAACAAGCCTCCTCTCTCCCCCTGAGGAGTTTATTATAGGGCGGGATATGAAAAGCCCAGATGAGCCAAATCTCAGAAACTTTTGATTTATGGGTTTTTTTTGAACATATTCACAAGGAATACAAAAGCATGCATATTTTGCGAAAGAAGGCAGCACTACTCAATTCAAGTTAATAGTTGTATTCCAGGTAATCAATTTTTTACAAAATACACAGAACGGAAGAAGAGATGAGAACTTCTGAAATGCGCTGTGCAAGTCATTCCATGCGATCAGACATGTTAAAAAATATGAACACGGTGAAAGCTATTGAATTAAACATATTTAGTGAGTGCACAAAAAAAAAAAGAACTACATAGACAAATATCAAGGATGAAAAGGTATGCCAAAACCTTAAAAATGGTAATTGCACAGGATAGATGACATGTGAGCCCAGCATAAATGAAAATAGACGTAATGCTGTAATAGGAAGGTAGTAAAAGAAATCCATTAATTAACAGCCAATTGATTAGAGTAATACCTCCATAAATATAAAGTCAATTCCTCCAATCAAATCAACCTGCTTCACAAGAAACACGGGGGTAGCTGAAACTACTTTATCGGGTCCCTCAGAAACTTGGTAAAACATGGTCGTCATCATGCTAATAAGCTTACAGTGAACTATTTCTGCCCAAGAGTTTTTTCTACTAATCTGCATGAGTACCTTAATAACCTGTCAACATAGGCAACAGAGGCAAAAATGAATGTCAATTAGATCTTTGTAGAAGGAACAGGACATAATATTCGTCTATCATCAGTTATATACAAGAAAACACGAGCACGAAATTGAATGGCGAAAAGGGTACATGAAGTAAGTATATTAGGGCTGGCAATGGGTAGGGTTTTAACCTACCCTTACCCAGACCCTGTTAATACCCTGTGAGTTTTTTTTTGTCAGGACCCTTACCCGGTCAGGACCCAGACATGAAGATCCTTACCCTACCCTGTCAGAAAGGGTAGGGTCCAACTCTACCTTTACCCTACCCGGTCATTTAACTTTTGCGGTGGGTTTACAAGAGTGAGATGGGATCTTACTAAACATATTAGTGTAGTTTTCATAACAATCAAGTTAGTTAAATCTAATAAAATGAATTTGAATGAAACTCGATATGACTTCAAACAAGTATATAAAGTTTAAGTTGACTTGTAGTTTCAACGAAGAAGTATTTGTCACATAAATTGAATAATATTTTTTCCATAAAGATGACATTTGTTCTGCAATAAGGCTAAATTAGTTTCTGTTATATCTTAAATGAAGGTTCTTATGTACCGAAAACTTTAATTTCAAATGAATCTAATTTTTTCTTAACTTCAATAATTACGCTGATACTCCTTATAACATCTAAAGTTGTTATTTTGCACTTCGCCATTTAAATCTATGAAAAAGAACACATAAAAAATATAAATAAAAATAAATCTTATAGGGTAGGGGTAAGGGTCGGACCTTTACCCTTACCCGGACCCTGATTTTAATTTTTCATAGGGTAAGGATAAGGGTCTGGACCCGGTCCTTAACCTATAGACAGGGTAAGCGTCCGGACCCACACTCTAACTTTAGGGTAAGGGTAGTGGCAGCCCTAAAGTAAGCTGCCAATCAGGATTGGAAGTACCGTCCTCCCTTTTTATACAAGAAATATTATCAGAGAGTCAAAGCATATATTATTAACAGTTAAACTTTTAACCGACATGCAGTAACGATGGACAATCAATTAACATATATCCTGCGCTGGGTTTCCGGGTCTGAATCATGCCTCTATAGGGAAGAAGAGTATATAGCAATAAAACCTTCTTGCGAGAATACTTACTCTAATGTCAAGACCTTTTAATCTGCTCCTCCGAATTTTACCCCTATCGCAGACAAAATAAAGTAAACAGCTTAAGGAAGAAGCCCAGACAGCCTCTTCCTTCTCTTCCATCTGCAAAATAGTCACACATCAGACAGAAACTAAAGCATATAAATAGGTGAAGCACAGACTGAAAACACCCATTTCCTGAATATAAAAAGAAAAAGACTCCTGTCGAGCAAATAAAGCAAAATATGAATGAACTGGGCACAACGATTTAACTACATTACTTGATTTCAATTACTTTGGTAATAAGATTGAAAAGAAAAGAGGAAACTGTGCTAACCTAGAAAGAGGAAATTTCTCATCTTCAGTGAGTTTGAAACAAAGAGCAGTGTCATATCTTTTGCTTAATTTATGTAGATACCAAACACTAATTCATAAATAGCTAACAATGATTCATTTTACATGGAACTGCTCAGATGAATATGATCTCACATCATCAACCTCGCACAAAACCTGGCTTCCAACTTCATGAACTTTAAAATGTGGAAAGAGGAAGTACAAGTTACCAGGTGATGGAACCCGATACTCTATCTCATATCAACAGGAAGATCTAAAGATAGCATGGCATGGTAAAACTAAGATGGAAACTGAGAAGCCAGTACAAATCTTGGTGCATCATTATCAGGGTATACCTGAACAAGATGAAGAAGAACCTCATAGAGTATTCCCAAGATCCAACACTCAAATGTACCAATAGCTGCATAGTTCTCTGTTTTCTTCAAATAGTCCGGATGTCTCTTTCTACTTGCAGATATTTCAGTCCCATTTTCAAGATATGCTTCCTGGGCATACTCTTCCTCAATTGTAGTGGAATCATCAGGTGCCGGGGGCTCCAATAAATGAGCATGAACTCCAAGGTTAAGAATCAAATCAAAAGCTCGAGTCTTTGACATCACTCTGGGAGAACTTAGCATGTCCTACACGTCACACACAAAATCAGTGGACTAAACTACATGTTGACAAAAACTCATATCAGACGCACGCATCACCTCTAGCATCGAAAGAGTGAGAGGAGCAGCAGTCTTAGAATCCAAAACATACCTGTGAAGAAGGTAGAAATAATCAGGTGAAGTTATCAGGCTGGAAGATTGAGTCTATATAACAGTAAGCAATTTTCTTTACAACCCAACCTATCTAACAAGAACTAAATTTGCCAATATTAACAAGATTATTCACATTAAGCCTTTGAACTCAGTTTGGTGCAACTCTAATAGATAAAGGTCTAGGTCATTTGAAAAGAATATCTAACCGTGCTAATTTCCCATGTTTAGAGTTCAAATTGCCTCTTCAAGAGGAAGTTCAATTTGACGTGTGACTTGTGCTGAATATTTCTCCAATTCTTTCTATCCCGACTCTAGTACAAGTCAAATCAGACTTATTATGTAAACTGTCTTAACCATTCAAAGCCTATCAACATATCATGAACGAAAAATGATCTGGAGCAGAGAAAGTTTCCAAAGAAATCCTTCAATCCAATCATCAAAGGAAATATAAGCTAGATAACCCCAAGTCGATGAAAAAGAATTTAAAAGCCAAATCTTATATATGGACATGTTTATTATTTATTGCGCAAATTTTCATATTTAATGATATCTTGTTACCATTACACATTTACTCACTCATGCATATTGCCCGCAACGTAAACATGTTAATGCACATATACTGATATAAAAGCACTAAAGAAATTAACGAAATATACAATTAGCACCAGACCATACATGTCAATAACGAGTTTGACAAGAACGCTCACAGCCACATCCATCGATGGCCTCCCACTGTGTCTTAATTTAGATGACATAGTCAAGAGATTGGAATTTGCAGGTGGTGTCTCTGAACAAACAGCCGCAATAACCTCACATACCTCCACCGGATTCAGTCGCAAGGGTTGTTGTTCACTGGAAAAAATCACATTGTTGAGAAAGGGAGAAATCAGATACAGAGTACGAGTTAAATCAACTCATCAAAAGGCCACTTTTTGCTTATGCTTCAGGATGATTGACTGAAAGAAAAGAAGCAATGAATATAATTTCAACTGCAAAAACCTAAATGTTCATGATACATGTTAGATGGACAGCAAACATAAAATTGACTGTAAGTGAATCTTAGAGAGGCCACTTACTCATCAAACAGAAGTAAACTGCACAGTAAAACTTTAGTGCCATAAGATATTATTGGTATATGAAGAAGAAAAAAAAACATTACCTGTAATGACGATATTGAAAAAGTGGTCTTGCACGTGGGCGAAATGTGCTCAGGGGAGCATCCTCCCTGAGAAAGAAGCAGTATGATTCTCAGATAAATACTGAACTAGGATTGCATCAAGTTGTATATTATATGATAGAGAGGAAAAAAAAAACTTGGCCCAAAACCTAATAAGACACGATAATCTTTTGCCCTTTGGTGAATAGATGAGCATAGAGTCCAGACTTGATATGTAGCTGATCATGGGTGAGAACAGGAGAAAAAGAAGTAAAAAAACAAACTACGACAACATAAAAAAGCCTTAAAACCATTGATGCTTTATTGTCTGCTTATACGATGCATTCATTTCAGGATATGTGGGATTTAGAGATGAGAGCATCTCCCATGACATATCTGCAGGCTACAACTAGTACTGAGCAAAAAAGATTTGCTTCCTAGTTCCTACTCAGCAAACAACCTAAAGTTTCAAGCACCACCTGGATACCTGAAAGAGAACATGTAGTATTTACTATAGCTATCACACACAAAGCCAAGGACGTAACATGTTGAACTACATTTTGATGCTGTTCTTCCTGAAGAGTTACTTGCTATAACTATCGCACACAAAGCCAAGGACGTAACATGTTGAACCACATTTTGATGCTGTTTTTCCTGAAGTTACTTGGCAAGTACCATAAATTTTTAATTAATATTATTTTTCTGGTGGGGTTAAACAGATGAGAACTGCAAAGTGTTAGAAAAACAGCAGGAAGTAAGCTTCTACTAAACCCTCAAATGAGAGTCTAGTGCAAGGAAAAGAACACAAGGAAAGACAAGTAGCCAAGTGATTAACAAGAAAGAAAGTTGTTAGGGCAAATGAACAGTAGTAGGGGCAGCAAAAACTATTAGCATTTTTAATGTCATGAAAACCTTACAAAAGACATTTCACTCGGACAAGAAACTGCATCAATTTTCATTCTACACCTTGCTTCTGTACGCCTCTATTTGTATTAGGGGTGTTCACGGTTGCGGTTAGAACGGTTAACCGCACCGTAACCATTCGAAACAGTTAAACCAAACCGACCGTTTGTGAAAACGGTGCGGTTAACGGTTTGCGAAAATCCTTGTAACGGTTTACCGACCAACATGGTAACCGGACCGCGGTTAACCATGGTTAACCGGTAAACCGTTACTAATTAAAAAAAAAACACTAGGAGTTAAGACAAGATGCATATGTGAATGTGCGGGTCTTTGGCGTCTCGTGATATTGGGAGGCTGTTTAATGTTTATTTTAGACTTATGTCATTTTTGTTGGATTGAATTGAATGAACTTATTGTGTATTTTGATTTTTGTTGGATATTTTGTAAGCTATGACTTATGATTTCATGGAACTATTGGAGTTTGTGGACTTTATGGTATTTTTGTTGAACTATGGCCTATGGAGAATGTTGATTGGTTAACTATTGATTGAATATTTGAATGCAAGTATGGAGTATCTCAAAGTTTTGTGGATGATTTGCTGTCATGGTGTACAATTTATAGATAGTTTGTGATATTATTTAGTTATCTTGTGGATGATTTGTTGTCATGGTGTATAATTTATAGATAGTTTGTGATATTATTTAGTTATCTTTGGCTTTGTGGGATCAATGAATTGCATATTAGGTGATTTTGTGTCCTAATTTTAGAGCATTTTTTCATCCCTAAAAACAGCCTTGCAAAAACCGGTTAACCGCAAAACCGCACCGCAAACCAGCGGTTAAACCGTAACCGACCGTTTGCTAAACGGTGCGGTTTGCGGTTTGGCTTTTTAGGGGAAAACGGTTTGCGGTTAATTTTTAAACCGAACCGTTCGGCCGGTTAACCGGCCGGTGAACACCCCTAGTTTGTATACAGTGTCATGTCTATGTGTGATTTTGTGACATCTGCACATGGTAGGAGACCTAATATAGTTGCTTAAACAAACAGAGACGTGACTTTAATAAATTGAAAATCCCACAAACAACTTTTCGCAGTGATTCCAAAACAATCTAGAATTCTTTTCACTATTTAATAACCAGATATAACAATTTCAACCTTCAATTTTCTGAAACACACAACATATATTTTCAAAAACAAAGAACAATAAGAAACAATTTCCAACCCTTTATCTGTTACAAAGCAATTATTCCCCCAAAATCTTGCACACTATGGGTGAACCGACATTTAACTCATCATCTCAAACATAATTTATATGAGATATCACATTGCCTCTTAAAACAAATAGCAGGTCTTCCTTGCTTCATGGCCGAACTAGATAAAAATCCTAACATTACGTCAGAACAAGTTTGTCACGCGTATCAGACGGATAAAAGGAAATTTATTACCCCGTCTTATGCACAGTATAATAAAATGCCACCTACATATAAATGAAATATGGCAGCTAGAGCACAGACAACCAAAAAAAATAAATTAAATGACAGCAAGGAGAACAAATAGCAGGTCTTCCTTGCTTCATGGCCTAACTAGATAAAAATCCTTACATCACGTTGGAACAAGTTTGTCACGCGTATCAGACGGATAAAAGAAATTTATTACCCCGTTTTATGCCCGGTATAATAAAATGCCACCTACATATAAACGAATATGGCAGCTAGAGCAGAGACAACCAAAAAAAAAAAAATTTAATGACAGCAAGGAGAACGTACCAGATTTGACTAATCCCAGGTTTAGTGCGCTTTAACGCGGTAATTGCTGTTAAATGGGCAAAAGCTGAAGAGGAATTGGTAACAGTAGTGAGCAGTGAAGGCTGCAATAGTTGATCAAGATAAGGCATGTTTGCACTGCCAAATACTCTCCAAGCTTCACCCTTCATTTTGGCTTCCATGTCTCCAACAAGAAGAGCTGCTGCACCTACTTCCAAGAAATTACGAGACCGCACCTCTTGAGGATTCAGAATGTGATCACTGTAAGCAAGTAATTTTAGATAAGAGTTAAAGAAGAACCAATTAACATAATTGACGAAATAAAAACTTGAACTAGAAGTTAGACCTTTTGGGCAAGAGTAGGGATGACTGTTGGTCTCCACACCAACGCCATCTGAATATATCAGGAGCTATAAACTCTTGATCTTCAGTTTCATCAACTTCTTCAGCAATCGGGGAGTTAGAAACGGATGTAACAGATGCATCTTTGCTCTCCAACGATTCTTTGCCAGTTGCAGGACTCAACTGTGAATTGAATGATCTGCTCAATAAAGACGATAGTGTTGGTAGTGCTTGTCTTGATGCAGATGGGGCTCCTGCAAAAGCGGCTGGCTGGAATGACCTCTTTGGAACATATTGAGCAACCAGGGAACGCACATAATTCAGGGATTTCACAAGTGCTCCTGATGCAAAACTTGATACAGGCAAAGGATTCGCACTTGTGGATGATGCTGGAACCCCAGATTGTTGGCTTAGGGTACGTGACCATGGTGCCAATTTACGGTTAGGGCTCACATCACATTCGGCAATTATACTAACACAAAACCGATCAATCTGTAGTAATGTCTCCTCGGTGGGCTTATATCTGCAATCAATAAGAGCGATAGGGGATCAGACTGAAGCAGATCTAAGAGCAATTTTCCACTCCCTACTTAAAATGGTATCGAGATTGAACATCTAAATTTCTTTGGTTCTAGTTCACATAATGATAGCTTTTATTTTGTTAATGTGGAGCAATCACAAAGAATTGTGTGCTCTCTATCATACGTCCAATGACATACTCCATAGGAATTGATCTATGTTGCTCTTTAGAATGCTTCAGAATACTGGTAACTTTAGTCAAAATTACCACACTCTGAATAAATGTGACACAAAAATACCACAACTTGCGTGGCTTGCTGAAGTACTAAAAACTTTCACAGTTTTAACAGTCACTGAAAAATAAGGTTTATTTATTAGTGGTGGTGGTGGTGGGTATGATGGTGGAGGAGGAGGGGAGAGGACGAGGACGAGGATGAGGCAGAAGAGGGGTGAAATGATGGTGATTGGTGGCACTGTGACAAGGACTGGTACGGAAAGAAGAAGAAGAAGACCAGCTTATCCAATGCCTGGTCCTACTAATTATATTATAAGCCATAAGTCCATGGCAAGACTTACGCATCCAACAGCAAATTATAAAGGGAAGCTGTTGGAGTACAATGTGGAGAAACAGTTTGAGAGACCTCCTTCAACGACAATTAGATACTGATGTTCAATCTTCGTTTTATTGTGTATTTAACTGCAGAAGTATTATGTTAATGGTTCTCAGTTAGTTATCCTAGCATCTTTAAATTTTCAAAGTTATAATTCTCACAAGTACATGTTATCCACTCAAACTCTTAATGGCTTCCACTGATATTGCAATTCAAGTACTCTTTATGTTGGTGTTCTCGTATTACACTCAGTTTCCAGTCAAAGCTTCACGAGTTTAGATACGACTGGGAACTCTTTACTTTTGTTTCCCAAATAAAGATTCTTCTTTTCATTTGAAGAATATATCAGTCAGACTATAGTAATGGCAGTGGCACTAACGAATTTGAAAAAAAGACTCCTGCATCATTATACACAAAATTATGAACACTAGCTCTCCAGCCCAGTCATGCTATGCTTGCTTTTCTCAAGAAGTGTCATATCTAAGTGCATACTCTCATAGATCCATATAGAAAGGTCAATCTTTCTACATCACTGATATACTTCATTCCTGATACAATATTCGCCTCTTAATTGATCTTAATGTGATATCAACTGCATAACTTTTATATAGCATTATATCATGCTGTTGTAGAATGTAAATGCGTAACAACTTCCAGATCTCAAAATTGCATATTCTGGTTCTAGTGCATGAAGTCTCAAAAGAAAAATAATAGAGAGATGCTAAGAAGAAATCACCTCAAAAGATGTCGCTTCAGAAGCGCCACACACCTTGCAACTACAGCTGGACTGTGTATGCAAATATAGATGTAAGGTTATAATACATTATAATATAAAATGCCATTGAGAGTAAAACCCAAAATCATTTAGTGAAAACAGGCGGGTGGGAGGGAGGGGATTAGTAGCAGTTGAAGAAATATGGAATAATAAATAGATTTAGCAAATATATAATAAAAGAAAGAACTAAAAAATGGAGGACAATATTTATCAATATAAAAGAATAGCAGAGTTTGCCTGATGACCATTTAAACTCAGAGAGAAAAATGAACCAGTACATAACCAGTTAAAGCTATGGTCACTGAAATAACTAAAGGATCCTACTGACATGCATTAGTACCTGCGTTCCCTCTCTGCAAGCGTGTGTTCTAGAATCACACCATATGCCAAGTCAACCGTTGCATGTGATGCCAGGTAATCCTGCCATTCATTAATACATTCTTAACACTCTTATCTCATTTCTGTAATTGTTCAATCAGAGGATAAGAGCTGCAAATTTAAATCAGACTGATGAAGCTACACTAACGAATTGAAGCCAGGGAAGTAATTTAGATTCCTATTCAATGATCACTCAGCTATCTTCAGACTATACTTTCCATTAAATAATAGATGCTTCCATATAAGTTGAGTAAGAAGTATAATCTAAGCAATTCAAAAGTACCCACAATAGTCGGAACATATTCGAATTACACAAATCTTTTCAAAAACAATAAATATAATGAAAAGTTGGAGCTCTTGAAATGTGTCAATCATACCACACCCACACATATTTACCATTAGATTCTCCTGAATTATAAGATAATAGTACCTACAATCACGTCCAATCACGTGTCATCCGAGAAGAAAACTAAATTATGACTTGGCTACTTCCTATTCAGCCTCGTCATCTCCAAATTGCGTAATGCCATAATAAATAAACTAAAGATTCAAGTTGCAACACGCTCTATGATTTCCTATATATACTTGAAAGCACGAGACGAAAACCGCCACGTCATGAGATAACAACTCCATACGCCGCATTTGGCGTATAACTTAAACATTCAAGTCCGAACACATTATATGCTTTTCCATATACACTCGCCCATCACCAGCACTACAATTTTCACACAATCACAATGCTTGCCAACACACAAAATCCGTAAAAGAAATTCAAATCTCAAAATCAAACCCTCACATTAACAAAAAATGCCCCTAACAAAAGAACACTGACACTACGCAACACGCTTTAATTACAAATTTACCCCTGAACAACAACAACAACAACAACAACAACAACAACAACAAAAACCTAAAAAAATCAGATCTGATAAATCACAAACCCTCAGCGTTCGGGAAGCTTCGAGGTGCGAAGGAGCTGCGGCGGAGAGACAATCGGCTACGGCGCGGCGCAGGGGCTCCGGCGGCTTCTTAAGCGACGAAGATCTGAGCCTGGAAGCACTGGATACGCCCAATTGATTGAGCCTGGAGCTGGCGGGGCTTCTCGTTGGACTATAAATGGTAGAAGACATCATGCAGCACCAAAATATATGCGCATGTGTGTGTGTGTGTTTTCGGTCTGATTATAAATAGATATATATATATATATATTGTGTATGTCTGTGTTGTCGTCTAAAAGTGCAATTAAGAGAATTGAATTCGAGAGCAGAGAGAGAGAGGCTTACGGCAGAGAGAGAAAGAGAGAGGAGAGAGAGAGAGTTGTCTGGGAGTGGAGGTGCTGATGCGAAAAATGTAACGTGTGAAACAGCTGGCACGAGCAATGAGAGAGAGTGTGTTTTTCCTTTTTTTTTTTTTTTATTCTTGTTTTGTTAATTAATGAAGGGTAATTTGGGGGTTCCTTTTTTGGATATCATATGGTGATTAGATTTAGAATTATAATGTGAATATTGGATTTATCACTTATTAATCTTATGGTGTCTTTGATAACCACTTTGGTTATTATTTATTAATAATATGATTTTTAAAGAGATACAACAACAACAATAAACAAACTTATAATTTCAGTTAATTAGAGTAGGCTAAGTGACCAACCGAGAAATCACGCGAGTCAAGCACGTGATTTCTTCTCCTGACGCGAGTCAAGCACGTTTCAGTTGAGTAAGACGTCTTCATTTAAGCTTCTAAGTTTCATGTCGTTTGGTATGGCTTACATACATGTTACTTCGGTCGTTCTCGTGCTCTGCTTGTTTGACATGGGTCGAGGGTTATAAGTCATACCGCTGCTTTTATAGGTCTTCATTGCACACGTCCGAACCATCGTATGCGATTTTCTCGCATCTTCTCGTCGATGAGTGTCACATCTGATTTGTTCGGAATGTCTTTCTTTCTTACCTCTCTTATCGTGGTACCTCACATCCAACGTAAAATGCGCATTTCAGTTACAATCATCCTATCTGAGTGATTTTTCTTAATGGCCCAACATTTTAAGCTATAAAGCAAGACAGACCTTATAGAGGTCCGACAAAACTTTCCCTTTACGGTTGCATAAAATCCTTTAAGCGCTATTCCATCTCATCTATCATGTTAAAACACGATGGTTGACATCATCACTATCTAGTTCTCCATTTTGTTGGAGTATAGCGCCTAAACACTCTGCAATTCGGTACTTCTTGGTGTCTCTAGCCCATCGGCGTAGGATATCCTTTGTTTACTAAATTGGTTTGATTTAATTGAAAATCTTGAAATTCTAGAGTTTGTCTCCACAACGCTAATTTGGTATACGTTTTTGTCTCATCAATTAAGACAATATCGTCACGCAAACAACATACACTAAGGCACTTGATCTTGAATAACTTGAGTGATTTCATCTATCACAATAGCAAACAAACAAAATAGAGCACAAAGTTGGTAATTGGTACTTTTTTATATATTTTTTCTAAGTAAATAAAGACCATACGTAGACATCGACCTAAGCTAAGGTATAAACCTCCTTAAGAAATAACTATTTCCTTTCAAAAAAAAAAAAAAGAAATCACTATTTATTTAGGTTCATTCTGACAAGAAGTTTAAGACGAAACCCTCCATACCTCGCCTAACGACACCGCTTGCAAATCTCTACTTTTCTTTGGGTAACGCTTCATAAGTTGTCGAAGCAAATGGATGGCCTCCATGATCAATCTTTCCCGCATAAATAAGTATTGATTCTCTAATCCGTATAAATAACCCTTCAAGATGTTCACTCCCACCAAACCAAATTCTAGGATCCACCTCTAGCTATAGATTACGAACATATAATTTAAAATCATTTTCATCGAATCAAGAAAAATGTTAATGTGTGGAAATGTTCAATGAAATGATTTGAGAATTAATCCAAACGTCGCATGTGGGCCCCATGCGGGTGGGCCCACATGAATGTGAGAGCAGGGTTTACAGTCCCTGTTGCGCCTCAGATGCTCCCGTTGCTCTCCCTCAACTCGGTGCATCTCCCTCTCACAACCTCGCCTCTCAAGATTTTTTTGTTGTATTGGATGAGACGTGATGTTTTCTCGGTTTCCTGTTTTGGCTCCTTAATGATTTTCTGTTGACGCGTTACTAAATTATCAAAACATAAAAGAGAAAAAAAACAAACAAGACGCACTTCTACAAATTGCGCCTGCTTGATTTGCGCAATTGCACTTTACTACCTCAAAAGTTGCATCCTCCCGGAGACGGCTATGGTCTCTGGGGCGGATGAAGCAGGAATGGAACTTTCAAATATAGATTTTCAGAATTATTTAAGCAATCATTCTCTATATTTTTTTCATTTGCAACATATTCAATTTAAAAAAGAAATTCCTAAATATTCAAGAAAATCATTAGCATAGTTGCTCGAGGGAAACTCATAAAATTTGCAATCAGAATAAACATATTTTGATGCTACAAACGAAGAAGCACTATTTGAAGAACTTCTGAGAACCAAACAAGATAAAGAAGAACGCAATTATAGAAAAAGAATATGCAGAAGAATCGAAGCACAGCTCACATAACTGAATGCACCTCATCAAAGTTGCATTGAGCCAAAGAAAAAAAAGAAAAAAAGAACCCCAAATATTCTGATTCCTTATATACAAAAGATTACAAAGAATGCCTTACTTTTACACTTCATATATTTCTTGTGAGAATGACAATGTACAGCAGGAGAAGTGCGAGAATAAGCAGATGACAACAACAATGTAACAACAAAACTGAAGCTGACCCGATAAAACACATAACACACCCAGATAGATAAAATAAGCCGCCTAACGAGAAGAACGCAAACTACTTTGAAATTACTGCTAAGCTCGTCCAATTCTAAGACTAACAAATCAATATACCACGGAGAAGCAGGCCTGAATTCTAAACTCTGCCTGCCCCAAAAGAATATGCATCTAACCTTGAAATACTAAACTCACAGACTAACCAGACGTTACACATTTTGCTTTCCACCAACTAACCATGCGGACTGACGTCGCCACTACGCCCCCAGACAAGAAAAACCATCATCAGGGGTTTACTTGGATCCTCGTATATATCCATTGGGTTCATAGAATGCACAAGTTAGAGTAAATATAACAGGACCTTCATGGCACAAGTAAAGCACAGCCTGGATCTCTTCTAGATAAGCCTATGTTGTCTCATCCCCTTACCAAAGTGCGGCTGCATTAATCGGACATATAAACCATTCTTGGCAGATAGTGTATCGTGAGTTCCTTCCTCCACAATCCGGCCACCATTAAGTACAACAATATTGTCAACATGTCTCATCATAGCAGCTCGATGTGCAATAAGGATAGTGGTTTTATTTCCCATAATAAGAGTATCAAGAGCTTCCTGTACCACTCGGCTCGACTCGGATTCGATAGATGAGCTTGCTTCATCCAATAATAAGATGGGCGCGTTCTTTAGAACAACACGAGCGATCGCGATTCTTTGCTTTTGTCCAGGTGTTAAATCTACACCCCTCATCCCAACATGAGTGTCATAACCATGAGGTAAGCTGCTAATGAAATGATGGGCGTTTGCTATTCTTGCGGCTTCTTTCATCTCCGCTTCACTTGCATTATGCCTTGCGTATATGATATTCTCTCTTATGGTTGTTGAGAATATGATTGGCTCCTGCTGAACAAGTCCCAAGTGGTTCCTCAACCATCTCAAGTTGTAAGATTTCATATCCCGCCCGTCAATTAATATCTGACCGGCTACTGGGTCATAGAATCTTTCTAATAAAGATATTATTGTGCTCTTTCCTGAACCTGAAACACCAACCACTGCTACAGTTTGTCCCCCATTAACTTTGAGACTGAAATTGCTGAGTACTAATACTTCAGGGCGAGTTGGATAAGAGAAGTCAACGTTTTTTAATTCGATGCTCCCATAAACATTTGGAGGTTTCAAGGCAGAATTATCATCAGGGTCAATCTTAGGCGTTCGATCTATTATCTCAAAAACAGATGTCAAAGACTTTCTTCTTTTAAGAATATATGGGGCCAAACCAAAAGGTTCAACCAGAGCAAATGTCGCAAAAGAGAATACCATGTACTCCTTTAGAGCTGTTGCCAGACTCATGTGCCCATTCTTTACAGAAAGAGCAGTGTACCAAAGGAGAAGAGCATTGCAGGCAAAGAGAAGAAACTGCGAAAAGCCAAACGCAAAGCCAATCACCATCCCATGGAGAAAACTCTTCGTGAATATTTTCTGAAGTTGCAACCTGTAGAGCTCCATGACCTTGTTACCAGCACAAAATGCCACGACAGTATAAATGTTTCTAACAGCATCCTCCAAGACCAAAGATGCCTTCCTATGCATTTCCTGGATGCCCTTTGAAAATCCAGCAAGCCATAATTTCTGCAAAAAGAGCAAATTATTTAAACTTTGGGGCGACAAGTTATTGCGTTCAGTATGATATCATACTTCTAATGCCAAACACATCAACAATTATACAATAACTACTTCTAAGACCTTCTTCCATTAGAGAAAGAAAAACTTATTAATTCGTGACTTCGGCCCGCCTCCTCATGCACAAGATAAAAACACATTTCCCCAGCACAATGTCCGTTTTTAAAAAAAATGGCATGCAGGGACCTGGGGGATCTTTGTTTGGTGCCAGTTGTTGGACCTAATTGCCAGTGTCCATTATGCCAACACAAATCCTAGAACTCCTAACAGCTAAAACACAAAAAATCCAGGACTTCATCCGCATCTGTGCCTCCATCATAGATGTGACTGCTCTTGCAAAGGACATCTACAAAAAATACTCTGCTACCCGCATACAAATATCTCGATACCAGTCAAACTAACAGGAAAACCTTGCATGTGGGATTTATTCCACAGTAGACAATTGCAGGTCTCGCTAATGATTAGGATCCTATATATCTTCTTTCCCAGATTCAAATGCAGGTGTATTGGTACAAGAGAACTATAACTTTTAATGACGGTTTTGGAATTCTTTTATGATGAATCCAATCCATCATTACATTCATCATGCAGACAAACTAGTGAAGAGCAGTGTTGTTCCAGATTTATGTTTCTGACAAATAAGTTTCAAGTTGATAGATTGTAAAAAAACGGAACAATAAATTGGACTGAATGTGCTGCACTAGTCAGAAACATGATCCTTTGATACCAATAGCAAAAATTAGTTTGAAATAGACACTAGATCAGCACGAAAAAATACACGACAATCTGGTTCGGAACTCATCTTTTAAGAGGTGCTCTCTTATACAACTTCCTTGGCTTGGTTTAGAATACCTTACTCACTTATATTTAGCAGCTAAGAACATGAGTAAATTAGATTGTGGGCATGGCATAAACTACTCAATTATAATATTAAAAAAGAAAAACCACCTCGGATCACGGTAGAAAGCAAGAGTGATCATGAACTGTGCAATTGAGTGGGGAAGTTTCTGGAACGATATTTCCATAAAGGATATGCAAGAGTGGAGATCTATATAAATTGATTCAATTGCTACATACCTGTGCCATGGCAGAAACAGTAAGAACAGGCAGAGTTGCTAAGGCCACAAGTGCCAGCCGCCACTGCAGAAACATCCCAATAAGAACAGCAACTACAACAGCAGCACTATCTTGTATGAATATCGAAAGTCGGTTGCTAAAAGCAGCTCTCACAAAAGTAGCATCATTTGCCAATCGCATGGACAGATTATCAGCACTATTCTCCTCTGCATCGAACCACCCAACTTCATTTCGAAGCATTGCTGCAGATAAAAAAGCAAACACAGTGCATCCATCAGCATAGCATACATAAGACATTTATGATAACTGAGGTTTCACCTTTCAACGAGGGGGACGAGTAAGACAAGAATACCAAAGGAGATTCATGCTTAGAAGGCAAATACACACCTGAAAACATCATCCTTCTAACACGTTCAGTCATTTTTTCCCCCATTATACCGAAGTAGAAATGCTGCAAAAAGTTAGCAAGCACTGTGACAATACCCATGCCAGCAATGATCAAACACCACCTGTCTATTTCTTGCCGTATATGATGTTTCTCATCTGCTCTGTAGTATGCTGTTACAACAAGTGCAATAACATAAGCAAGTGCAGGATTAAATGAACCAAAGATTGCAGCACCAATGCTCCCTAAAACTGCATAGAGCCATTCTGCAAGACTGAGCTCTACAAGCCTCCAAAAGGATGGCCCATCACGAGATTGCGTCCCCTTGGCTTCCATCATGGTCATGAGCGCATCATCAATTTCACTAGGTGGCCGACTAAATGTTTGTGAATGGGATCGTTCATTTTTAGGGTCAGATGTCAAAAGGGGGGAAATAGGGGATTCGGGATCTGAAGCATTTGTTTGTCGCTGAGCAGAATTAACATCAATCTTGGGTAATTCTGGTAGTCTCATCTCAAAACTGTCTTGCCTCTTTATTGTTGGTTCTTTATCTGTTGAATCAATGGAGAAACCATTTTCAATCATTTCTTCTGGTGGTGGGCTACGGATATTGGGAGATTCTTGAGAGCTAAAATTGACATCGGCAGGCCGAAACATCTGGTGACCAGCAGCTCTTTGTAGAGACGGTGACTTTGCCATTCTCGGTGATGAGGGTTCTTGGAAGCTGTGACTTGCAGAAGAATCTTTTTCAATCTGAAAAGTAGCACTCTCCTTGTACGCTCTCATGGGCATCCTGGATATATACAAACAGATCTTAGATTGAATGAGACATTCAAGAAGCAAAAATTAGCACCAGAACGAAAAAAATTGAGGTCTTAACAGTACTAAGGCCTTGAAGATGCATATACTATTCATTTGAGCACAAAAAACAATTACTACATGATTCATCATGGTATTGGTTATCTCCTACTATACCTCCTTGGAAGTTTTGTAGCTTCTTCACATTTGAGCAGCTCTGCATAAAGGCCATCCAAGTTTATTAATTCTTCGTGTGTACCCATTTCAACAAGTTGCCCTTCCTCCATCACCGCAATGTAATCGGCATTTTTAATAAGACTTAGCCGTCGAGCTATGATGATGGTTGACCTTCCCAACATGAGAAGATCCAGAGCCTCCTGAACAGATCTTTCAGCTTCAAAATCAAGCCCACCAGTGACTTCATCAAGGAGTAAAATGGAAGGATTTGATAGAACAGCTCTGGCGACAGAGAGTTTGATTTTCTGTTCTTCTGTCATCGTCAAAAAAGCCCTACCAACCTGGGATAGTCCAAAATTTTGCTAAGATAAGCCACACAGTTGAATCTAATACAAAATACAGTAATAAATCCAGACTTTAAATGAATAAACCTGAGTATCATATCCTTTCTCTAGTGAGCTGATAAATGTGTGTGCATGTGCAATTTTTGCAGCTTCTTCAATCTGATCCAAAGAAGCATTTCGTCCATAAGCAATGTTGTCTTTGATACTCAAACTCAGCAAGGCAGGTTCCTGGGTCACTAAACCAATTTGGCTTCTTAGCCACTCTAGCTTCAAGTTTTTTATATTCTCACCATCCAACAGGACTTCTCCTGAAAAGGGAGAAAAATAAAATTGGAAAGTTAAAGGCATGGATGACAAAATTTCAAAGCAGATGTACAACTATGTGGTAACAATATTAATACCTAGCGTAGGATCATAAAATCGCTCCATAAGGGGTATAATACTGCTTTTTCCAGATCCATTTCTGCCAACAAGTGCTACGGCTTTTTTAGCAGGTACAGTGAGGTAGAATCCACTCAAGATTGGGATTTCAGGCCGGGATAAATAGCTGAAATACACATTCCGAAACTCTATGTTTCCTTGTACAGAAGCAAGGGTAAGACCTTCGTGATTAACAGTGGATGATGAACGACTTATCATCTCAAACAGTCTGTAAGCTGCAATTCTCCCTTGTTCAAAGGAGTAGAAGTTGGTTGCTGCTTGATTCAGCCCACTGTTAAACACGGATGCATTCAATAATTAGTATTGTAAAACAGTAGAGATGACAGAAATTGAAGTAACGAAGTTGCTTACAGGCCACTCAAAATAACAGCAAAAAGAGCTGTTATAATTTCTCCTCCATGAGATCTTCCATGTACAACAAGAGACCTTCCAACCCAAAGTTGCAGGGCACAAGAACAGATTGCAAGCCCATATGTGAAGCCAAGTCCAAGCCCTTGAACAAGACTAATCAATATACCATATCTAAGGGTAGCTTGAAGAGAAGTTGCATAGGAGTATTTAGCCAGAGTTTCATTGCTAAATGCATACAAGGTTCTAATATAGGAAACTGCCTGCATAGTGATAAAAGGAAAGTACACATTATAACCAAAAAATTGCAGCCAGCATAGGAAGGAAGCATATTCTTGAATGACTTTGAGGTCAAGAATTTATAGGCTAAGTCCATTAGGAGCTAATGAAATACTAGTCAACATCATTGCATCTTTACTCTTCTACATGAGCAGAGTTAGTTCCTTTAGAAAACCTAATCCTAGAATGCAGTATGAAAGGACCAACGAGTAAGAAATATCTTGCAGCATAGAAATAGGCCTGTAATTTTCAAGATCCCAAAGAGGTTCGACAAATGAAGTTTCTACATAATAGAGTTCTCTTGAACCTTGTTTCTTGATTGTACGATGCAAACTTGCCAGTGATACCTAAAGGATCCTAGGGGTGTTTCCTAGATTTGTCAACTTTTCTTGATCACTTTTTCCTATATCCCAGAGAAATTACTTTTCTTGGAAGTATTGTTCAAAGTCATCTGATTTTTAAGAAGGTAAGAAAGCATAATGACGAAAATTTAATAAAGACTCCACTACACATGTAAAGTGCTGATTCAGCTTTCTATAATGGTTATCGAAATAAGGAGAAGAGAGGATAACTTAATATCTCTCTGAATGGACAGAAGAATTTGAATCAGACTAAGGAGATATACCATCCTGACTCTTGGATATTATAAGTTGAGCAAAGTGACCAGAGGGCAATAGAAGAAAAATAAGATAAAAATGCTCCTACAAAGAATTATAAGGTTCATTCGAGCTTTATCATATTATAGTGCAACTACAGCAGACTGGTCAAGTACCTTGATATGTTCCCCTCGAACCAGTCTAAGGAATTATCAGTAGTTATTCAAAAATATCAAGAACCTGACATTCAGAGTCGGAAATTCTGAATGAAATGATTATTATGCATTGAAAATCTTAATACCAGACCCAATTAAAAGAAGTAACTTCAGTTAACATCAGAATTGAACACTCCAGGAAATAATGAATTGCACATGCAAGCTACAGCAGCAAAGCAAACTTGAGAGTTAGAGCATGACCTGCTCTGCAATGCTTGCGGCTTCCGCATAAGCATCTTGGATATTCTCCGCAAGCCTATGCAGAAAGATATTTGATATCCCTCCTGCAGCAACAATAATTGGACCAGTGGCTAAAGTTATAAGAGCAATCTGCCAGCAGTTGGCAAACCCAATCACGAGACCACTGAAGAAAGTGGCCATATTATGAATATAATTTCCAACCTGCCACATGAAATTAAGCCAGATCAGAAACAAAACTTTTTTAACGAGTAAAAACCAGCTTTCAACGTATTAAAGAGCAAGTAAGAAAAAGAGATCAAAATACTTTTTCGCTGAGAGCAGATTGGATGAGCAGCACGTCACTTAATACTTGACTCACGATGTCACCATTGTTTCCGTAAGTATCAAAAAAACTCATGTCTTGGTTCAGTAAAACTTGGACGTATCTGGACCTTATTACAGCTGTCTGTCGTTCCCCGGTGAGAATCCAACATGAGACCTCTATCACCCAAGACCAGTTCAAAAGAACTCATACAGTTAGTATTTCAGGAAGGCAATAGTAATTCAATTGGAGATAATAGATAACATCACAGGTTCTAAAATTGTTACTCTTACCAATCCAAGCAGCAACAAAAACTCCCGCAGCAATAAAAACAATGGTTAACGCAAGCTGCAAAAATTCCAAGACAAACATCAGCTAACCGAACATCAGAATATAACCCTCTTAATCAGAAATCTCTCTCCCCCTCATCCATCCCAAAGCATGAATACAAACAAAAAATAACTCCCAACCTGTATATCTGGACACATGTTTTAGATTTTAAACAAGTAATAATTTATCCTGCTCACTTAAGCATACGCAGCAAAGTCGTTATGTTTCATTCTATGTACAATGAAGAGAAGCGTGGTTTCATGTTCTTTTAACAAGTTGTTTATTTTCTTAAACTTACAGAAAAATTAAAAAGTTTACTCTTACGAGAAATGGGCCGAAGATCAAAGAAGTGGATAATAACACATTTCATGTTCATACTAGCCTCTCTAAGCAAAATCGAAGAATATGCAAAATTCTTTTGATCTAACCATCCCCATGCCCCCTTGAATGGATGTTATCTAATCACATGATATCTCCAGAATTCATACCCCTCTTTGTTAATAACCAACAACTATGACTAAAATCATAAACCTTTTGAAAGTTTGGAGCAAGACATATATTTAATTATAATAAGTGTTTCTTCCTGGTAATTATATCCTCAAGGCGCCTCAAGGAATTATAAGGCAGCGGCGAGCAATATGGAGTAAGATGCAAAAATGGGTGATTTTAAGTATATATGCACATCTATCCCATACATATTTCAAAAGTGGTGGCTGAAATACCAACTTAAAATATAACAAGCAGTACATAAGTAACTTTGAGCAAAAAAAAGAACATATAAAATGTAAATTCAAGCACATAACAGTAAAATGTAAGAATTCAAACAACTTAAGATAAAACAAAATAATGTGTCGCAAACTAGATTTTAATTGTAAAAAGTGCCAAAGCAACATATGCAAGCAATAAAACAAAAAAGTCTTATTTGCATGCGCTCCAAGCACAAAAAAGTTAAGGACAGAATCCCAGATATCTCGCATTGATATAGGAACTATTTTAGGAAATTGATTGCCACTTATTGCAACTGTTGTAAATTATCTACATCTTTTCTCTATCGCGTTTTGTTCCATATACGTGTACTATACGTAGAATGTATCTAGTATAAAATTACGAATATATTGAAAAAGAAGATTTCTTCTTCTTACAGACCTTATCCATTACAATTTCCCTTTTTCTCAATAGCGGACTTAGTTGATAAGAGACACCCCCCCCCCCCAAAAAAAAAAGGCATCAATCTCTTAGCATGTCGAAAGCTAATCCGACAAACAAAAAAGGGCATGGATAGATCTTAAAAGCCATTCCTTGTAATAATGCACAACTCAAAGAAGTATATTCCAGAAAATTTCAGCCACGTAGGATACAAAATTCACCAACTCAAATAACCCCAAGAAAAAGCAAACATTTTTTTTCAAGACCGCATATGCACATCCGACGCTTAAATACATTTTCTTTCATTTGTCCACTCATCACAAACATTCCCTCAACGGAACTAATCATTTGAATTGTCATTTACTCCAGTGAGCTCATTTTTTTCCAGAGCTACGTTAGATTAAGCTTGCTCCATGAAAAATCCACGAGCTACTTACGTCATACTTACCAAGAAATTTAACTGAATACAACTTATCATACCAGCTTGCAGCACGTGTCGGTAAAAGCTCCGTAATTTAAGCTTCACTATAATGAATAGGACCTTAAAACTGGTATCCAACAACCCCATCAAATAAATTCCCCTAAAGCAAACTTGTATTGTAAGAACTTCACCCAAAACCTTAAAATTCTTAGATTCTGACCTGGTATGAAGTATATAACTAACCATTTTCACTTCACTTATCCCCCTAAATAAGATCCAGACTCTCATTTAACCACAACTCATGCTCAAACACCAAAACGAACGAAACGCATAAATAATAAACCCCAACTACTCATTCAACAATAAAAACACATAGCTACATTTCGACCTAGATTTGGTAACGAAAACACAAAAGCTAAACCATTTCGAGCTTGAAACCGCATTTCCCTCGGTAAAATCCAAATCTCAAACATAAACTCAAACCCAATTTCGAAAAACACAAAACACACACACACCTTGGTGAACTCATGAAACAGCTCATCAGCAGTCACATCCGTCCCCTGAAACCTCAGCAGGTGTATAATCTTCGCAAAGTAATGCAAGTACACTACCAAAGCGGTACCGTGCGCAGCCGCGGCAACGGATCCCACCACCATCAGAAACCAGTCGAATCGGTCCGCGCACACGAACAGCCTCGAGAACGGCACCGCTGCGGGCGGCGGCTCCATCTCCTCATCCTCGCCGTCGATCTCGTCCTCCACCTCCACCGGCACGGCCTCCGTACCGCTGGTATCCAAATACGGCGACGGCGACTCCGGCGGCTCCGAGACCTCCGACACCGGCGTCAACGGCTGTATGTGAGGTGGGGACCACCCGAACAAACCCCTAGATATCATCATCTTTTGGTACTATAGTACTACAGCTCAAAATTGAAGAGAGAAGGAAAAAAACCCTAGATCTTTGGTTTTAGGGGTGAGAAATTAGGTTGACTGAGTCAAAGGAGGCGGATTTGACTGAGTCCGACGAATTAAACGGCGGCGTTTTGAGGTTTGTTCTCTTCTCTCTCATGTCATGCAGATGCTACTAACTGTGGCCTTGTTGTTGTTCTTGTGCGTCGAGAGAGAAAAAAAAGTGTTGCAAAAAAGCAAATGAGAGAGAAGATACAGGCTGTGCCACTGTTC
The DNA here is from genome assembly GCA_946800315.1 of Misopates orontium. Lineage (NCBI taxonomy): Eukaryota > Viridiplantae > Streptophyta > Magnoliopsida > Lamiales > Plantaginaceae > Misopates > Misopates orontium. Next base: position 36,532,562 of record OX326951.1, read on the forward strand.
TGTTGTTGGATACTCTACTTTATTATTATTATTATTATTATTATAAATATTAGAAAATTTATGCCTTTTTTGGGGAGCAAGTGTGACATAATAATTAATATTTTTGTAATAACAAGATTTTTTTTTACTTTAATTGCCTAAAATAGGATGAAGTTATGTTGGCTAATTTCTTTGTTGTGCCACTGTAATAGAGATTGTGTTGTTATATATTTATATGTGAAATTAGGCATGAATTGGAATATTGATTCAACTAATATTTGTGATTGTGAGGTATAAAAGTCTGTAAATAACATCCAACGGGAAAATTATATTGAACAAATCTGATTCGACATGCACAGAACTATAAGACATAAAATTAAATTTATCTCTATAGATATCGAGCGTTGAACCGGGAAAAAGAATTTCTTTCTGTTTAACTAACTACGCCACTCTTATGGGCATCATTTTAGATATTATGATAAGGTATTATGTTTATTTTTATTTTTTTTATGGCATGAGAACTCAAAATGCTGCTCAATGTAATGTGTATTAAAAAGCTTTTAAACTAGTTTGGGAATAAAGATCAATACTTTATTTGAAAATATTAGGATTCAAATCTTTCTCTGGAATTTAAATGTGGAAATCTAGTTTTTGAACTGCTCAAGTTTTTTTTTTAAAACAAAATGGTTAATTCGTGGAAGTTCTTATCGATTTTAACAATATTGGCGTGTAAAGTTCGGAGTTGCGTCTGAGGTTGGTTCTCAGATGTGGGCTATACCATTACAATTAAAGTTAAAGGAGGATATAACATAAGATGAAATGAAAAGAATAATAAATTAAGTGGTGAAGAAAACAATGAGACTGTTTCTTACTTTTTTTCCATGTATAAGAAGACAATTTAGTTTTTAAGAACTAATAACACTTATCATAGATACTAGACACATTATTTTCTATGAAAAAACAAAAGTAATGAATAGCTCATTTTTGTCAACGAACAATCTATATCTTATAAGCCAAAATGTAGATTAACAACTATGAGGTAAATAGTCACAACTTATTTGAAAATTGGGGATTACTTACAATTTTGAATTTTCCTTTTTACAGAAAGTTACGTGTTAATACGGCAAATGGGAGTAATTTGCTAATAACTATTAACTCAAGAAACGAAATGGACAGAAGAGGATGACCATTTAAGTAAGAGGAAATGAGGTTAGTGATTACTTTAATACAATCATCTAAAATCTGATAAATTCATTGAGTTTGAGTACGAGGACTTTTTAAATATCTAAACCCATATTACGCACACACATTTTCTTTGATGTGTTCAAAGTTCAAACATGAACAAAAGAGGTTGTATACTTTTCAGAGGCCTTTAGTATTTTATTTGTCATTCTATTCTTTTGAATAAATATCTTATTTGCACTTATGCACATATCAAAGTTTCTAAACATTTTCTTGAAAGGTAGTGATATATTTCTATACTTTAGTATATGGTGAAGCATAAAAGTATTTTTAACGTATATTGCAACAACTTTTCTTTTACGAATTTTTCGAAACATATCGAAAAGATCATAATAGGTCGAACATACAACAAAAATGGAACTTTGCTCCTTGCACTCATGTACCTCTCGTCCTTCATTTTTTCATGATATTTATTACTATTTCATATTTTTAATTAAAAATTTATCAAATCATTGCCAAACAAAAAGGCCCCAACTCGACAAAGTTGAAACATCTCAAGTAGTGCCTTTTTGGAACATGGATATATAAGAGACTCGTATTCCTCAAGAATTAGCATTTGGTTCATAATGCCCACTTTACAAGTTCATCTGCACCCACATTATCTTTTACTGTTATTTAAAACTTAGTATATGACCATGTCAAAATTTCAGTAAACGACTAAATTACCTACTAGGCCACTACCCATGTTTTATCTATTCCGTCTTCTTTGAAAGCGTATTATTAAATTTTGAGAATGCGATTCTCAGCATAGATCTCTTTGATGCTATTTGAAAATAGTACTATAATAGATTCATATATGTTTCAGGACATATAGAATCATTGATGTGATCTTTTTTTCATTAAAAGAGAAGATTTACAATATTTATCCATAAACACTCAAGATACAAACATTAAATTATATGGTGTGGCAATAAAATTATCAATTCGATTAGTGTTAGCAATAAAGAAATATTGTTCTTTGCATGACAAAGATAATATAATAAACAATGTAAGATGACTATAGCGCAGGGAATTAAGTATATGTTCTGTTTTCCAAAAGGACTTAATTGATTCCAAATTCAGTGAGTCGCGTTTTTTCTTTCAAAATTCCGTCTATAGTATTGTAACTTGTGCATATACACGCAAGCATACACAAACACGAAAAATTACTTTATGCAACCGTTGCATTGCTGGCGTGGTACACCACATTTTTAACTGTTAGCATTGTGTTATAAGATTGGCGAAAAGGGTTCAAAAGATTTTGTATTTTTAACTGTTTTATTGTAGAATTATTACCTTTTAAAAATGGAACCCTCAAGAATTGAATCATTGATGATATCTCAGCAATAAAAAAATATCACATGAGATTGATAAAGAAAAATCTATTCATTTATAGACTATAGTATCGATAAGATGTGATAAATCTTTCAAATAATATATTAAGGGCACACGAAAAGTGTGTTATTCACTTTTAGTCTTTCTTTCCTCCTTTTTTCTACACCTAAGAATCACATGTGGTAGGACTATATTCCATCATGTAATCTTCATTAATTTATTTGGATTTTCTCCTCTTCCTTTCAAAGAGTTTGGTGGCAAATTTTTGCTTCTTTCTCCGCGTTTGTTATTGCCCTACTCCCTCGAAAACTTAGGTGTCAATTCATTACTCTATATACCACGGGTTAGAAGGTTTCTATTGATTAGAAATTTTGTTTAATGTACTTCAACCCGCCAAATGATACAAGCTTTTCAAAATAGACGAAAAAGCCTTGGACTATTAGTAAAATGATGCAATTAATATATTTCAGATAAAATTATTAACATCTTAATTTTACGGGAAAACTTCCTAATAAATATGGGTAAAAAACCATAAACAAAAATAGAATAGTATCGCTGATGAATAAAAATATGAATTATAACTCTCTCATTTTAAACAAGAGAAATGACACAACTCCTTGAACTCCCTCTTCTCACAACTTGCAAATTATAACATCTTAAATATTTGTTGGCACGCACGTACGCAGTGAACCATTGTCTTAACCCACTCGAAACTATTTGCTATTTTTATCTTCATACAATTGTGACGTGAATAATAATAAAACAGGAAAATGTACTTCAGTTCGGAAGAAGGAGCCTTTGGGTTGAAGTGGTGGCTTCCCTATTAGCCAATGCCTTAGATAGGAAAAAAAATAACATTCACCAACGCCATTGACAAGTGGAAACAAATAATTTTGGTTTACATTAAATAAAAATTTATGGTCTTAATTTGAGTCTTAATTATGGTACTTCAAAGAGCCCGTGAGTACTTATTTGTCTGGACCTTATATATGGAATTATAACACGATTGGTGATGAATTCCAGAGCTTGGTTTATGAGGTGTGGACCAGTTTACAGATGGGCTATAGATAGTGTGGCACTATTGCCAGAGTGTTTATTAGCCAAGGCATGCATTCATCTAAATATCATGAAAGCATATAAAAGCTCTTTGAAGTTTGAATTGAAAGTTAAAAGTAAACAACTGATGGCAATAACACGTCCGTCTCTCATCTTGACATTGCTTTACAGCTGCTGGTGCGGGGCCGTGTTTGGGGATTGGGGAACGAGGATTGCTCACCCACCCCACCCCACCCACGCGTGTGTTTCTATTTTTAATTTGTATAAGTATGTTTTGGATTATACAAAAGTACTTTACTGTTGCAAAACAGAATACAAAAATCTTTCAAATTTCAGTGTCGCAAAATTGTAAAATGGTTATACAACCAGAAAAGGTTTTTCCCTTTGTGTGTACTACATTGGACCAGATAGATACAACATGGATACAACTATTTATTTTAATACTAATATTTGATATTTGTATTATGCAGTAATATAAATAATTTAATCTATAATGCTTAAAAATTCAATATATAATGCATGACAAACCAGTCTGTAATGCATACATAAAATCTAAACACAATTCATCAACATTCACTAAAAAAATGTTTGTGCAACATAAAAGTATTAAAAAAAGTATTGAAGTATTATACGGCATGGAGAGTATTAAACAAGGTAATAGGGATTATTCCTAAGTATTAAAAAATGTGTCAATCCAACCATCATTTCAGCCTTATAAACTCTACCTCTTCAGAGTTTCTCAAAATAAACACCATTTTTATTATTCTTTTGTATTAGGTTAACAAATTAATTCGAATATAAACGTACTTCAGAAAACTAATTCTTTGAAATTACATTTCAAAAATTCACATATATGATATCATTGATACAAAGCACAACAAGAAGTAGCCCAATCATTCACAAGATGAGACATACAACAATGGGATGAACAGCAATACAACAGGAAGCAAATCAATTACTCCAGAATGTATGAAACACGGTAGCCATCTGTAATGTCTTAAAACACAATCAGGTTGCACTCATTGGTAGTAGCATGAGCCTGGACCCTTTGGAGGTTGTCGAGCATAAAAGTTTGATACGGGGGCTGCTGGAACTCCTCGCCTTGTCAATAGACATCGAAAATACTCCAATCTAGGTAACACAGTTTTTGTAATATTTCCTGATGATGCAGACTGCTTATTGCTCCATAGACGCTCTACAAAAAACAAGCAACATCAGAAAATGTCTTGTTAAATAGAAATATATCATTCTGGCATTAAAAATTCTCTGGCTAATTTCGGAGCCAGATTCTTATGGATTGATGTGGTAATTCTCAGCAGTTGATTGATGTGATTCAGTTTTTGCTGTATTGGTGGATTTGGGGCTATTTGTACATCCCGTACATATTTATGAAATAAAAAGACAATCATATTCTCCTAAGTTCTAATTGACTACACAAAGAGCATTAATACTTCAAAAATCTACCAATATTAATTATATGACCAGTGCTAAACAAACTCATAGTGAGAGAGCATATTGGGACTTGTCCTGAATGGTATGGGATGCAACTTGACCTCTCTATGAAAAGACTAGGTAAGCCTTCTGCTAGGTGTAATTCTTTGTAAAGCTTGCACATACTAGATATAAGGTTCAGATTCGAAACCACTTGTTCACACCAACAATGACAAGTAAGCCTTCAGTACCAATTGATTGGGAAAAGACACCTTTCGCATTGAATAGAAGATCACCTTGCCGTAGCAAAAGTTAAGTTGTTAGTTTTTTTTTGGCTCGGTAAAAGAGACGATTTGTTGAAAGACGAAGAATTGATTCAAGTTAAGTTGTTAGTTAACTTGACAGACATCAAGTAAAAGGTGGTGCGTTATATCTTTAGCTGCTATTCTCAACTTATTTCATTCAGGAAAAAGCAAAAGATGGGATGGTTTATCCAACATACTGCGAATCTGTGTTGTATATATAATGACCGTACATTTGTAAGACAGTGTTTGGGAGTACGCTAACAAGAATAGTCAAAATAACTTCAAAGCAAATCATCTGACCTCATACTTCTTTGGCAAAAATGGAAATAAAATAGATTTAATCTTGAATACAAAAGCAGTAAACACCATACCTGCTGCTGCAGCAGCTCGGGGCCATATTGTTTGTTGAACATTTGAGGCATCAGCTGTTTCACCCCACATGCAAACTTCTCCCCCGATCACAAGTTTTTGTTCTGAAGCATCAGTTATCCCTCTTAATGGCTCCGTATTATAGACTTTATACCAAGGAACATCTAAGTGGTCAAGGTACCAATAACCTTGGTCACTGTATATGCACCTAAAACCTTTAGCAACGGCCTTTGGACAAACAGTAGAATCCAACCTACATTGAACATGTAAGGATAAAATGCCTCAGAAGTTGGAAGTATATCTTATACAGTTTGATACTCCAACTCACTGAAAGAGGTACCTACCAGTTATGCACCACGGTCTTGGGGTTGAGACGGGCTGCAAAGGTGTTGAAGGTTTCTTCCCTAAAGTAAGAGATATTAGATATAAAATCCTGAAATTTGCATCATGGTAGTACCATCAAGTATTTGGAATTAAGAGAGATGCCCTCTATAAGTTTCAGTTTTAAAATGTAAAGACATTTGCTTCAGTTCGAGGTGAAAATGATTACAGAAGGAGAAGGTAGCCAAGAGGGACTTCAGTACTCGAATAAAGTCATATTTAAGAATTGATTAAAGTATTACGCATGAAAATTGCTAATCAAGCACTCACCAGTTAACAGGAGTCCAATTTAATGATATTGCTATTTCTTGTGCTCTGAGTACAAAATACTGGTATGCATCTTTGCCGGTCATATTATGATCTTGCAGCCTGCAGATTGGATATCTAACTATAAGATGGAAGACATGTTTTGACCTCAATCATTATGCACATTAGTGATTAGAATTAAGAAACAAAATTAAGGAGCTCAAAGATCTAAACTGTCAAAGGCAAAAAATTGATCAGAATGGCACCAATTTATGGAATTCCGGGGAGGGGATCAAAATGCTCTAGAAACGAATATTTTCATTAGGTTAGTGAATTGGTCTCACCTAGACGTGGTGCAAGTTGATGACATAGCTTTTGGTAATTAAGCATGCTGGTTACTTGCATAGATTTTATTGAATTTTTTAGACAGGTATTAGTTATGATAATGCAAATAACAGCACAAACAATGGAAGGTTGAAATGAAAAGGGAAAGGGTTTACCATTGATTCACGCGAGGGGTGGAGCTCCAGCAATCTGCATAAATATTCAATTGGCACAGTGAGAAAGGTACACTATAGTCCGGAGGGAGTAAGGACACAAATTGAGTGCAAGCTTAAACTAGCAAATAAAGTACAAATTTATATTTGCATTCCTTCTCAATAGGATATATGGTCATATTCTTCATTCCCAGTGTCATGTTTAACTCCAATAAACTGAAGCAGCTGATCCGCGTTATGAAAGCAGGTATAATTCAACCATAATGTAGATAACAAAAAAAACGAAAAACTATTGTCAAAATTCTGTTAATCAGAGGACGTTCTGGTGAGCAATAAAGTACTGAGGTTCATGTGCACTGGCAAAAAACACTCGATGAAACCATCTTTCACTCAGATCTTGATTACCAAATAGCAAATTACAATGTCTGGAAATCAACAAATGTTTTTCTTTGATGGTCTGCTATACAGATGGAGCAAGGCTATTATCTACCAGAATTTGCCATTATATCAATTAACCCTTGGAGAATATATGATATCAAATAAAATCTGGAAAAATCTCGCCAGTCGCCACTGCTTATCTTAGAAATTTAGAGCAAGATGTTCCATGTCATACTGTCTTGCATAAAACTCTCAGAGAAACTACACATAAAGCAAGACACACATGAAACATAAAGGCACAAGAGAAACATTTACATATCTCCCCATTAGAGTATTTTCTTGCCAAAAGCAGTTGGTTATTATATTAATGTATTCGGCAGTACAACTTAGAGACAACAGTTATCTTCATGGTAAAGAACTTCAATCTTTTTCTTCCTTGAGGATATAATCATAGAGGCTACACGTAAATAAAGTACTTTACCTGTATGGACTTCATCACCCCCTAGATGGAAAAGTTCAAATGGGAAAATCTTCCTCATGTCTGCGGATAAAAAATTGATCAATAACAACAGAGATTAGATACGAGAATATTTATCTGAGAAGCCAAAGTACATAGCTTTTTAGACTAATCGATGTAAATACTTCATGAATTTGCATTCAAACAAATTTCGCAACAACAGGACACAGTTTTCAACTAAAGCAGCGACCTTACTTGACATGTAATAAAAATATAATGACTGATATTTTAGAAGTTATCAATATTTAGTTCTGAGAACCACGTTTCCTTGACATACAAATAACACTCTCCCAAAGTAAATTTATTTTCCCCATATCGATTAATCATGTCAACTTTCATAAAAAGGCAATTTGCTTTAGTACCACTGTACCACAAACAATAAGCAAAAGTGCGATACCGCTGATTCTGAAGCATTACTTTTCACGGAAAAAATGTGAAGTTACACAAAACTCTCACTTGGCCAATTTATCAATAAACAATTACTGTCCGCAATAGGATTAAAGTTGGGACTGATGTAGTACATGTAATAAACAAAAATAAACAGTTTTATGAGATATTCCATTGTAACATTATACATAAGCGGGGATTTCTAATTAGAACCAATTACAATTTCACAAGTTGCAATGCGGATGTTGCACTGGATGGGCAACAACAGGAGAAGAGGTAAGGTGGGAAAGAAAGACATCAGTACCAAGTTAAGTTTCACACCCATCAAGGAGAAAATGCCAGAGAATCTCTTACGACGGTTCATGTGAGATAGAGACCCATAAACGCACCAGACGACTCGTTCTCTCAACAAGGGCAAGGCTATAGAGTTCAAGGGCGACCGAAAAAATTTATATGGAGGTCATATGAAATGTCCATATTCAAGAACACTATCTAATTAAGCACATGGCCATATTTAAAGCTACATGTGTAGTTTTCAAACTAAAACACTTGGTTTTATATGTCCAGTCCGTTAAATCAGATCGAAAGGTCTTTTTAATTAAGTAATTACAAAACTTTTTTAAGTGGCATCTCCAATATGTAGTGTATATGTTTAATGTGATGGAAGACTGCAACAGCATTGTGTAATCAATCTACCATTTGAATAGGTCTTGGTTTATGTTCTTATGTAAACGCTATTCAATGAGGGGGAAAGGCATCCAAAGAATTGAAACTTAAACTAAGGTAGCAAAAAAGAGCCTTTAGATAATTGAGGCATCCCATGAAAAATAGACCTGCTGTGTCTATAATCATTAAATGTCATGCTCCTTTTGTATGTCACTTACTTATCTGGATGCATCCTCGTGACAACGGCAAGCAATTGGAATACAATATCTCGCAACTTTACAAGGATGCCATTCACAACATACCATCTCATTTTACTTTGCCTTTTTTATGGGGGTAAATTTAGGCTTGCTAAGTAAGGATAACGTATTTCATAATAGAGATTACATACAGAAGAACTACATATTTAACTTCATCTTAGTCAATCAAATCGATGGAACTTCCTAGATTTTCAATACATTTATTCATGTGTATAATCTAGAAGTTGGATCTAACAACCATTCGGAGACATAAAGCACATTCATAGCGTGAAAAGTGCACTCTATTAGATTGACGGAAAGATTTTCAGATAACAGTTGATATTCATCAAGAAGTGTTGGATTACCAGCATGATATGTTAGTTCATTCAAGGGAAAAAGTCTTGCCTGCCAATATGCCAGATATCAGGTCGAATGTGAAGTTTTTGGAGACATCCAAAGGCTCTCTGCAGGAAGGGGATGGCCAAAGATCAGGATATCCTGTTCCCCTGTGCGTAAGTAGCTGTTTGAAAATTGATATTTTGAAGGTATTCATGTACTTTACTAGAAAAAAACAAATTTGGTTTGGTTCAATTGTTTGCAGCAATGATAAAAACTTATCAGCCCATAAATACATAATTTAATAATTTTAACTTACTAATTCAAGCATATAATTTTTTGAAGTGAGTAAAGCCGATATACAAGTAGATGATCACAAATTTTCATTGAGCATCAGAAGTTTTTGAAGTTTATGATGACGCTGTCATCAATGCATGCAAATCATGAGTCCGCTGTAGACAAAATGCAGCAGACGCACACAAGTCCATATTAGCATATCCAGGCATCTATTTTGTTTTCTTCATCATCAAAACAAGAATACAAATATGAGAACTTTAGACCACAGACGACATGCAAATATTGGTGCTAAAAGAAGTCAAAATCCTATAGACGCATTTCTTTCGCAAAAGTTCATGAAAAAAATGCTTGGAGCAGGGATATGAACAGGTACAGAATCTTCATGCAGTGAATCAGCCTGGGCTTAAGCGAGGAATCACTAACCAACACAGAGACCTAGTTTACAAATATGATACTAGAGTGACTTGTCTAATACCAACAGAAGTTACCATGTTGTTTATCCTCTTTTACTCTCACACAGTTAATTGGACAGCAGGATTTATGATTACTTTGTGAGGAAGACAGTATACTAGGAAGCAATTAGATGACAATACTACCTTCACCAAAAAGAAACTATCCCGTGAGACAATATATGAGCACAGGCACGAGAAGGTTTTATTAAGGATGAATTTGCAAAAGGAAATTATTTAGTTTCAGATAAAGACCATGAACTTGAATTGAAGAATTACTAACTTAAACTCAAAAATGTTACCATGATTCTGCATGCCCAGGAACATCAACTTCTGCCATAACATTTATACCTGGAACAAAATCAATTGCATTAACAAATTGCTGTTTGATAAAAGTACGACTGCATCCACAATCATGGTGTTAAACTAGGAACTTTTAGAGTCTTGACGGACTTCAAAATTGATCCAAGTCCAAAAATATAGATTTTACAACATTCTCTTGAAGCAATTAGATTTCTGTAGTACATCAGAAGATTTACATGATTCCAACTTTTGGAGAACTTCAAGCCCACAAAGCTCAAGTACTTGCCTGTGGATTTGAAATCCTTCATATATGAAAGTAGAACCCTCCCTAACAGACAGACTCCAGGAAATCTAAAATAATCTTTACAATATATTTTTGTGCATGTGATGCATCGTACCTCTCAATTTTGCGAAACTTCACCGTAGGCCATTTGGAGAAGACATGAGAAACATCATTAGTTTCTCACAAAATATAAAAAGAAGGAAGCAAAGAAGAGTTAATCATTTCACAAGGAAAATCAATATCACAATTTGTACATTCAGGCCATGAGAGAAAATGATTTTTCACACCTAATACAACCTACATAACTTAGATTTTGATTGTTATAATCAAATTTTGAAGATTCCTTCTCTCATGCTCCTGCTAATAAGAATACATTGGCTAAACAGAGATGATTACATATAAATATAAGTTTTGATGTCCCCCGTTATTAGCTTCACGAAAGGTACACTAATGTCAAACCTAAAATCTCAAAGTAGTAACAGAGAGCTCAAATAAGGAGTTAGCCTCCTACTATTGGTCACAAATACTATATTCGTGATTAAAAGGAACACATGGAGTTCATATCAACTGAGATTTATCAAATTCTGCTATTAAGACACTTAAATGTGCTCAGTGCTGACATTTCTTTAACCTCCCAAGTTTAGATGAGGTGGTTTGCAAAATTGAAACACTGAGAGAAAATAAAAGGAAGAATTGAAGGGATAGTTTTATTACGGCTGTTTGCAAGTAATAACAATCCGCTGTAATAGATGAAAATGACAGAAACATAAAATATACTTACTTAACAATTTCATATGCGTCGTCTGTGGTATACCTCTCCCACTTTGTATATGAGCCTTTCCACAAATTTGGATATGAGGGCACTTCAAGGGGAAAGGATTCTTCATCTATGATGTGCCAGTGGAGGACATTCTACTGAATGCAATTATGAAAATTTTCACCAACAGATTATGTCTGAACAAACAGCTGTTAAGTAATATTAACATATCTTACAAGTTTGGCATATGACATAGATTCTATAACTTGCTTGATTGTTTCAATTGGCAAATAGTGCCTTGAAGTATCTGGAAAAAGAAGCAACCACAACATTCATTCGTTACCAACCAAGTATAGAATACATCAGGTGCAAGCAACAGGTAAATAACAGAAGACTCCATTTACCAAGCAAAAGACCGCGGTATGTAAATCTTGGCTTATCCTGGATGTACCATGGTGCTTTATGTAGTTTAACACTTTTGGTTGCATAATCATAAAAACATAGCTGGCTGAGTGTCTGGAGAAAGAGTATAATGAAGAAAAATTAGTCTAAAATCCTCACGGGTATATATTTAAATATACATAGGGTAGGTAAAATGATTCTAATGTTATCATCCTGAATAAGTCAGATGTCATAAGAAGATATGCAAGGTATACTCCCTCTACCCCCCACCCCATCTCCCTCCTTGTTTTCTTTATTGTCTAACATGCAAGTCTGAGGGCTTGCATGTGCAGGCCATTCAACCATGTTAGTCGATAACATCATAAACCTGGCACATTTTGACACAAGAAATACTATACCATCATTTACCTACTGTACCTCTAGGCCGCGTAAAGCACCATAGACAGAATTTGCCTGCAAATATAGCATGGTAACAAATTTATAATTGATCATGCTGGAATAACACAACAATAAATTGACGAAACTTAAACCAGGCGAAGCCATTCACTGTATATTAAAATCATAGAAGCAGATGATGCCTTATTCCAAACTACAACCATGCTGCTGGAGTGATTGAAACATAAAATTGCGTTTATAAAATCAAGTAAAATGGACAGGCTGAGAAACTACAATAAGATAACTTCACTGCCTCATAGGCATTTCTGGCACCCACTATCCTGGGGAGAATGTACAAAGAAACTTGTCCGCCATTGAGAGACCTAGTTCTATTCACTAAGCTTGTTTAACAAATACTATATTAGCCAGGTTCAGCCCCGTAATGTACCCAAGCTCAACCACATAGAACAAGCACTACTATGTTATAGAAACCATTTTCATCCACCTCTATTTCTCATACGAATATGCAATGGTTTATAGAACTGTAGGTGCTTTCGTCAGACGATATACTTTGGATGGATATGAGAAAAGTGATCAAAACTCGTCTTGAAATAAAAGATTCAGTGAGAATAATTAGGTACAAAAGGAAGCAAAGACAACACAAAAAATGTGACAAGTTCTGTAACAGCCTAGACATGAGCAAGGAGAAAGTAATGCATAGAGGGTCTCCAAAGTACAGGAATTTGTCACGAGTGTTCGGGACGACGAAGACGTTAGATAGAGATGAAGGTATTATTTTGACTGGTTGTTGAAAACTTGAAATTTCTACTTTTTGAGATGAGGAAGATACAAACTTCAGAGAAGCCAGAAAGTTGTATTTGACTCTAAAACCAAGTAAATAAATATATAAACTAGACGATCAGATGACATATTATCGAGATTGGAAGTGCCTTGAATAAGACGGGATTGTATAATTATCTAAGTTGGACAAAAAAACATTAAAAAAAAAAGGATAATACCATATGAAGGGCGGATCATATCATCCCGACCCAACAAACGTCTAGAAATTTCATAAACATCAGTTCGCTAGTTCACTAGTTTACGATTTACGCTACTATGTTTTAAGAATGCATGATGGAGAAACAAATTAGCTTCGACGTCAAAAAACCAAATTGGTCATTTATCTGTTGGATGATATATGGAGCAGTTTAAAGGAGGTTAAAACAGATCAGGGTTTTACTGATTTTGGAGAAAGCTATGATAGAGCCTCACGAGATGTTCATTGTGGAACACAGAGAAAAAATTAGTTAAATGGGGTTATATTGCTATCCACCGGAGTAGATCGGGGCTATAATCATGTAAGGAACAATTTCAGGAGAATCTAGTGAGTTTTAAGACACTGTTGACTTGCATCAAAGAATTTAAGCGAAACTTTATTTGTTTAGGTCGTCGACAAGTTGGCTGGGGAAATTTCACAAGCGGTCCTTCTGCGGGTCTTCTTGAGTGTGACATTTCATAACGGGAAACAGGGCATCATTGCTGAAGTAGAGTTTCGGGGAGAGAATCTTCAAAGTCTAGTGGGGAAAGTAAGAATGAGCGTATGAATGCAATTTTAGTTAAACGAGAAGTGCTTACAGAGTGGCAGCGGAGATCTAATGTCAATAATCATCTAAAGCAATTCTATATTTAGGCCAATCCTTCAGAAGAAGTGCTAAAAGCAGATAATGCTGCCAAAAAGTTGAGGCTAGTTGCACCAGATAGAGAAGCACAATGGTTCTGATGTGGTACGCAAATGCCTAATATGTTTATAAAAATTCCTGTGGCTGAGATAACTTGTTTCAAATCCCGTATCATCAACACAAATCAAGTGTAGCGTATATGATCGAGTTGAAACAGATGTCAGGAGAGACGAGAATGACAGGGTGAGAAACCAGACAAACTTAGGAGGCACATTTAGATGAGGAAGTGGGTGATCCTGTCAGCAGACCTAGAGGAATAGGCTACACAAAATTACTTGAAATGAAGTAATATGAAAGGACTTAATAGCAGGTGGTGTACATAGAACTTTCTCGGTTACAGTTGAAGAGTTCGACCCATGCATGCAATCTTAAGTATGAAATAGTTCTCATTCATTAAAGTTTAGAAATCAAATCCTTTAATGCACAATACATCATCTCAGCAATCCATCTAGCTATACTCAATCACGTACAAGATATAAACAAGAACCAGGTCTTGCAACCCCCAACTAGATGCGTGGAGACTGTAATTACACTTCATTACATTGGTCACTCTACTTTAGAGTCTGAACTTATCACATATTCACGTAAAAGGAGTCAAATATCGAACAGATTTGCTTTGACCTCAATCTCAGTGAAATAGTCCTAATATATACATCTCGATGCTACTATTCCAAATAATCATCAACCTATCACGCCATTTCGGACCACTAAAGAGCATAGACCACGGCTCCTTTGTGCAGGTTTATTGCACAATCTTTTGCCATATCTGTTTTTTCAACTACAGATCAAATATCAGAGTCCAAAGTGCGATTTCATCATCTATTACGTATTCACCAATAATATCATTTGATCGTTCAATTAATACCAGCCATAATAGTCAACATTCATATCTTACCATTTCAATCCGACAACACATTAAGAGCAGCATAAAGAACAAAAGCCACTATCACAACAAATACACCAACACGCACGCACCTCGATCGTAATTCCAGCAATAACAGAATGCTCATCATTCCCCGCCACCATCAGCGAGTAGCTCTCGTCAACGCCAAGTTGAAGCTACAATATCCCCCCCAAAATAAAAACAAAATCAAACACTCAAAAACAGTAAATCAAATCAAAATTACTAAACTCCAGAGCACTACCTCTTCGTCATCAGAATGCACAATCACATTCAGCTTAGTCAGATCATAGTCAACTCCAGTCCGCACAAAACTACTGTGCTTGAAAATAATCGACTTATACCGATCGAACGCCTCGGAAACAATCGCAGATTTGCCGCCGTTTCCGCCGGCAACTAGCAACAGATTCGGATCAACGGTGAGCGTTTGATTGCCGGAGGTGAACTCCGACGGCAGCGGCCAAATGTAAGTGAGCGTTTCATCGAGCTCGTACTGTTTCAGCTTCAAATTGCGCGAACCGATGATCGGCGATGGGGATAGAAGTACGAGTATGAGGAGAAGAAGATACGAGCTAGGGTTTGGTGAAGCCATTGTGCTAAAATGAAATGGAATCTGTGTAGTGGCTCATTAATGGAGATGGGACTAACAAACTGACAAATGATTGTTTTTTTATTTTGTTTTTTAGTGAGTGCTGACACTGATAATATTGTATAAATAGTGAGGAATCTGGGGGTCTAACTGTAAATATCTATAATTTCAGGTGGTTTAAGTTAAACCCATAATTAATTAGTAATTTTGTGGACATTTAGGGATTAATATACAATTATCTAATCTAAAGCTTACGGTATCAACTTGTTTTGTTTCTTCAATAAAGCTAACTAAAGTTCTTTTGGCTATTAGTCATTAATAGTGTTTACAAACCTTTTTAAGAAAAGTTATATAAAGTATTAATTGATCGTTTGTAATATTTAATAAGAAACAACTTTTAACTACATTTTACAATATAATAAAAATCAAATAGCCTAATTTTATCTGTTAAAGTTTTTGCAAATTCTCATATTACAGCTGAAATGCACAAACAGAACAATATTGATAAAGCTTTATCACTATCTTTTTAAGATTAGTTTAAAAAGAACATAAAAAGGAAATAATTTAGTTTAAAAAATTAAAGTGAAAATATAATAAATTGAAAATATATATTTAGTTTCACTCTCAAATACTTAAATAACTTGTGGAAAGTTTCTAAAATACTACCACGAGCAATTCAAGAACCACCCTGACCTCAACTTTTCTAATTTGTTCTTTTTTGTGCTTTTCTTTGAAGATTAGTAAAAGTATAAATACACATCCAATCATTAATAAAGTATATTTAAGTAATTGCAATTTGCCAACCCTAACCTGAAGTGGACAGAGGTAAACTTCAACCTTATCTAGCGCCTCAATTTACTGAATCGGTCTGTGCTCTTTCTATTTATTTATAGTCACATCACAATCGAGTTTAACCAAACGGTAAGATAACAACTCTAAAAATTGATAATTGATTAGCAACTAATGGGTTAGCTTAGCTATGAGTTAGAGCAACCAAATTATGTCTTATTCAATAAGTAAAATCACGCATTTTCGTTCACTACACGATAGCACTATACTGAAACTGACACTTATTTCTTCCAATAAAATAAAAGAAAGTAATAAATATATAAATAAACAACAAGACATATATTAACTCTTCAATTGTGTACTTGTGATATAAAAAGGTTGTCCAAATTAATCTAATTTGACAAAGAGGTACCTAATTAGCCAGTTTATGAAGCCTAAACGACTATTTTCAATCTCAATATTTAGACACAATCATTTCACAAGATCAAAATTTTAATGTCAAGTACGTTGAATGCCCTCCACAAATATTATTAGATAATAAATATGGCAAAAGTATACAATTTTCAGCCCATGATTTTCACCACTCCACATTTTCGCTTTTATGTTACATTACATGTTTAACACATAACGCAAATCCAAAGGTGACGCATAAAATACAAAAAGAACTAGCTATAGGCGGGCAAACTAACGCTTTATTAGAAACGTCACATTGAGCAAAATGCGACTTCACTAACAATCTTTCTTGAACACAATCAAGTACCCCTGCTGATCATGAAGAGACCTCTTACAATGCGCAATAGCTGCCTGAATTGGACTCTCAAGCTCCGAACTCACCGCACTGCTACTCCTCCTCAAAACTTGAACACTAACATTCGGATTTGTCGTTGTCGACGAACAACAACAAGAAGAACAACTCTGTTTATAAGGTTTGGAAATAGTCCTAAACGCCCCTGAGAACGACCTCCTATGACTAAAATTGCCATAATCTTTGTCACATTTAGTACACGGCACTTTCTCGTACTTAATCTGCCCGAACGGGGCATGATCAGCGTTTTTCGCAGTCCTCGAATACTCGTAACTCTTGCTCTTAGGAGCTGGTGCAGTACTAGTGTTACCATATTGCTTGTAATCCACTGCACTGCAACTAGTTTTATTGAAAAAAGATTTTAAATAGCCCCATTTGAACTTACTTGATGACTGTTTAATAATCTTCTTTGTCCAAGAATTCTTCTTCTCCTTACATGGAGTTTGCGTAGTCGAGCACTCGAGAAAGTATTCTTGTGGATTTAGTTCTCGGCTAACTTGGCAAGATTCCAAGGGTGAAATGTTGCAAGATTGATAAGGAGTGTTGGAGGTCAATGGAGTACTAAAGGATTCTTCAAAGTGTTCGGGTTTGTGTTCGAAAGTGGTGATGTCGCAATTGTTGTAAGTAGTGTGCATGAGTATTTTTTCGACCATTTCGAGGCGAGGAGGGAGGTGGAGAGGGAGGAGTTTCCCCATGTAGAAGAGTTCGTCGGCGGGGGAGGTGGTGGTGGTGAAGTGATGATCATGATCGTTGTTGTAAGTTGAGAAGCTTTGGAACTCAAATTCTTTGTTGTTAATGGAGTGGTTGTAGATGTTTGCAAATGAAGAATCCATTTCCATGTTGATGTAATCTTCTTCCATATCTAGTACTCTTTCTTTACTTGAGTTTGTTTTTTTTCTTATGTGTATGTGTGTTTGAAGCTCTCAAGCGAGTTTTTTTTAGGAAAGGCACGCACGAATGGGTGCTAATTTATTAAGGCTGCAATGGGAGGGGGTGGGGTTGGGGGTTGGGGAATCCTCTATGTATTAAACTATATACTTAAAGTATGGTTCATGTTTTAAGTCTTTTAAGAGAATTCTTTTTTTAATAGGGATAAAAGCATTAAACCCCCTATACTATACCCCGTGTTGCACGTTGCCCCCTGTCCTTTTATTTTTTGCGACTTGCCCCCTGTACTATGGATAAATAAGCACTTTGCCCCCTGAGTAACTTTTTCACCATTGGATTTGAATACGTGTCAACATTTTATACCGTTGGATTTGGACTCAGGGGGCAAAGTGCTTATTTATCCATAGTACAGGGGGCAAGTCGCAAAAAATAAAAGGATAGGGAGCAAAGTGCAACAGGGGGTATAGTATAGGGGGTTTAACGCTATTATCCCTTTTGATTATTTACAAACTTTATGAAAGCTATGAGTAATTATGATAGTTGGATAAGTGCAATAAGCACAATCTTATAGGACAAAATGACGTGTTACCTTATATTTTAAATGGTGTGATGTCTTGTACCTTACACATACACTGCGCCATGTTTATAGTAAGAACTTATTAGAGCCACGGTCATAGTTACAAGGCACCAAGACTTGGATACCCCATAAAATTTTATGAGATATTAATGCGGAGTTTATGATTTTGGGCTCTTTCATCCTAGTTTTTTAGGTTGAGTTTATCATATTAATTGGTATAAGAGTCATGCACTACTTATTGCTCGTGCAATCATGCGACACATGTGTTGAAGTCAGTATTCAAGTGTTCGTCTGGGACTAGATTAAGCTACTGTAAAATACAGCCTGTTTGGTTGTTGGGGCTGCAGAATATGTTGGAGTGTGATGTCCTAGTTAAAAAGCATGAATTTGGATCCTATATTAATAATATGAGACAGAAATGAATGGTTTAATTGTATATATTTGAGCATTCGACCTTAACAACTTATACTTTAAGGTTAAGTTATTCTAACGTTATCTGGAAGTCGTACATTATATAGAGCCAAATACAATAGTTATCATCGTACTCGTGTGTAAAAATAATTTTTACGTGGCACAACTCAATTCTTACACCAAAACATGGGATAAATTTGTGTGAGTCATACACAGTATAACACAACTTCGTAATAGAAAATTTGTAAAGGAGCAAGTAGGGAAAAGAAACTTTTGAAGATGGGACACTATATTATTTTCTTTGTGGCACTCGTCTTGGCTCTTGCAAATCAAAAGAGGTTTTGTCTTGTCTTGTTCATTAAGACTTTCAAATGACAATTGGTAATTGAGGGCGTGAGTTGTATCGCTTTTCAACTTAAACTTTTGGAATGTTTTTCTATTTCCATCTCTCATTCATACAAAAGGAAATTTAAGTGGAACAAACAAAGAGAGAACAATCATTACATACTTTGAAATCTTTATCCAATAACTTGATGTGAGAGATCGACATTGTTTCAATATTTGATTTTAAGAATATCACAGAAGAGTATTTATTAATTTCCAAGTTTCATGATTTTTCTGTGCAACTATTTGAGAGTGAGATTGAGGTTAATTGAGATTGATTCTTTATATGCAAATTGCAAAAGAAAAAAAAAAGTTCGAATTAAAGAACTAATATTACTAAATTACGTACCCATTTTATATTAGTAACATTACCTCCTAACAAAAAAAGTAGTAGTCCTACTTGGGCAACAAAACGTATAAACTTTTATATAATGGTATTTTTGTACATGCCAAATACACCCAAAGTTCAGGATCTAGGCAGTCAACCACTTTTTTCACAATCAAATGAAACTATTTAATACCTTTTTCTTAAAAAAAATGTGCCGAATAAGCATAGAATAAAGGGCTATTGCCACTAAGTCTTAATATATTATACACTCAGTCCAGCTTGCAAAATAGTGATGCTTTTATAATAATTAAAGAAAAAAATCGAGTATTTATATTTTATGCTTTGTCTTGTGTTTGTGCAGACGAATAGATTTGAAGAATGATGCAGCTAGCACTAGAATAACAGTACTCGAAAGTTAGAATAATTATATAATTAAACGAACACTTATAAAGTCACTAAGTAGGTTGAAAATCCCAACATCAAGCTACCTTTACCTAATCCTTTTACTGGATTCCAGGAGGAGATTGTGTTGTTTGTTTTGTTATTATTCAATACGAATACAATATGGTTCATTCGTGTGATTGATTTTCTTTCTTTCGTTTTGTTTTGTCCCCGAAGATTTGCATTGTCATTATCATAAATACTGAATAGATGAATTACAGCGTCACTGTTTGAGATTTTATATATAGAATAGTAGCATTCTTTTTAAATCTTTACGAATTTTGAAAAATACATCTTCTAAATCTAAAACTTTTAGTATTAGAAACAAATAATGTTTCGTTTGGCTTCAACAATAATGAGGAGATTGCTAATTTACCACAAAGAAGTAAAATAAAATGAAAACAAACAATTGTGAGGCAAACTCCAAGTAATAGTTTTTGTCAATACTTCACATATTTAATTTGAGTAATTTCAGTCATTAAAGTCTGATACAACTCACGAATCTTTTTGTAGAAAAGTTAAGTGTTCATTATCGTCGTCGACCTCAATTGTATCCGTTCACTACAAGCATTGTTTTTCAATATTTGAAACGTGTGATAATATTTTTATGATTAACCAAACAATGAAAACTGTCATCATAGTTCATCTTTAAAGAAATGAATTAAATTATGCTTATTATTTGCTAATTATAAAACTAACCAACAAAAAAATCCGACATTTCATAGTGGGGGGATTGGTGCCCGTGAAGCTCGAGACCTTTCTTTTTTCCTAATTATATTTATTTTTTACAGCTGTCACCGTTTATTGAGAGTTTAATTTCTTACTAAAACTTATAATTCATATGCTATAATGTGGATGGTGACAAAAAAATGTAACCAGGATCCGGGTTTATGCGGCGGCGTGTGACTTTATCCGAACTTGAATATCAAATGTAGTTTAGGAAAATGATTTGTTAATTATTACTTATTCTAATATAAGATTGACATCATATATAATTAACTATAACATGTCAAAATTTGAACCCAAACTACTTCTCTTTTGTGTTTCAAGTTCTGATTTATAATTTTTATGCTTTTATTAGTTTCACTATTTGTATCACATTATAATACATAAAGGTGTTTTTATCTTCTATTTCTTTTTTCTTGTTTTGCAGGGAGTTTTTTGCGTTTTTCATACATGGTGGGGGTTCGGAACATTCTCTTTAAAAACATTAGGATAAGTAACGTCAAACTTCCATCTTAATTATACCTCGTTGTCGACGCGACACCTATCATTAAAAAGATGTAACGGTATGCTCCTTGACTTATCAAATATGTGTGAAATACTCGTTGTATCAACTCTTTAACAAAATAAAGTATTAAGTATAAATATAGGAATTCATCTCAATTCAAACACAATTTCAATAATGAACTCTCATTCATTGCGAGAAAGTTGATCAGAGTGTACTTTGCATAAATTTTAGCTAGACCTAGGGTCCGATTACAACTTTGAAAAGGATAAGTGACACGTTGTAAAACGGGTCATAGGACGAAAATTGAAGGATTTGAGACTTTTTACCCAAAGCATTACCATTTGCCTCACTTATACATCACTAGTTGCTTATACCACATATCTTAAGTCTCTCCCTCTCACCCAGGCACAACACAAACTTGAAAAGAATACTTGTAGTAGGTATATACCAATCAATGTAGATTTCGTACTAGAAATTATTCACGACTTTGAGAACACCAAAGAGCCAAAGCATAAGTTGCTACATATTGAGCCCACCATGCCATAAAATGTGGATGATACACACCTTGGTCATGTAACAGGTAGACCCTTCCCAAAAGGATTGTTGCCGGGGATAAACACAGCAAATTATAGTGGAAGAAAATAGAAAGATGAAAGGCTTCAAATCACACCTTTATGAAGCCATTACCTTATTTTAAGTCCACCAATATTTGCATCCTGTTTTACATACACAGGGAGCCCCTACTTTGATAGTGTTACTCTCTAAAAGGCAAACAATATTGAACTTATTTAACGGAAATCTTTTGATCAGTCATTGTCAATCAATGTTCTGAAACCCCACTAGCATGACTCTCTACAAGAATTTCTTTTGTTATGTAAATCAAGTTTATGATTAATGTTAGGTTTTGAAACCAAAGCTTTTATCATGTATTTGTTGCTATACTATTCTAAAGTTTATTATCACTTACAATCACTAGAGTCTGACATCATATCACAAAGTACCTTATAATTTTAGTAGCAATGAGATCTCACATTGTTACACATCATCAAAGAGACGTTTGGCTTTGTTGCAAAAAGTCATTTTTGTCCCTTACTTAAAGAGAGTTCAATTCAAATACATATATTAATAAATGAGATCAACTATTTATTGAAAAAGGATTAACAAAATATTTCATGCATCAAAACCATATACTTGATGGATTAACTATTTATACCTATTTGATAATAAATTTAAATAACGGCCCTCATCCCACCCTCGGGTTTCACCAGCTTGATTGGGCTGATCTATCAACATTGTCTAGAAAGGCACCATCCTTAGTAGCTTTGTCGACTCCTTCCAGTTTGGACATGAAGGAGCAAAGTGAAGGCTTCTTGCCGAAACCTTCCAAGTTGCTCTAGTTTGGGAGGCAAAGGACGCATAATAGGATATAAAGCGACAATTATATGTCCCACGTTTGGAACCAATGAAAAAGTTATACTCTCGGCTCCATACATCTTTAAAAGCTAACAATTAAGATGGGAACATCTAAAAATCATATAACCCTCACACAAACATCAAGACTAGTCATGCAATATCTGACCCATAGGTTGCAGGTAAACTTTGCACTAGCTCAACCTGATCTTAGAGGAACGCTACAATACATGCATCACCACATGTGACAACACACATGTAAATAGTCTTTGTGCCTAATCTAGGAGAACATTATGGTACATGCATCACTGTGCACCGGACAATAGCAGACTAATTGATATGACTTCGAAGAATCCACCTTCAAAAGTTAGCCATCAGAGTGAGAGAGTGCCTTAGTCTAAGGCCATATCATACAAACATACAGATATCATGTATAACCAATGTAAGGTCCGTCACACTTCACAATCAAGATCATAACACCAATGCTTCCATCTTGCTCTCTTGATTGGGGGAGCAAAGAATGAAGGGGTGCAAAAATCGAAAAAAATGTTAATTAGGCCATGCCTATAGTAAACCTTGTGACTTAAATTCAATAATGTATCAACCTTATATGTCCACCATTATATAATAATCGTTTTTGGAATGGTGTAGCAGTCTACAAATTCAGTCTGGGGTGGATAAATACTTTTCGGGGGTCACCTCATTCAAGTCAAAAGTGTGACCAAGCCGGCGAAAAGAGACCATCCATGAACAAACCACTCTTAACGAATATATTGTTTCTAATGAAGACATTTTAACAAATAATTACTCTTTTACATTATAATAATTAGGGTCAGTTGCGATTACCCCTTATCGTTGGACCCATTTTGCAAGTGATATATTGATTATTGCGGCTGACAAAAACAACTTTGGGCATAGCAAATTGATATAATTTGTATTTATCCTGTAAATCACCCGATCGATAGTTTTTAAACAAATAAAATGGTGGCGTAGTACTCAATAAGAATAGCCAGAATCGACTGAACCGTTCTAGAGAAGCGGCATCTTTTCTTCTTAAGCATGAGCAGCAATTCAGTCTAACAAGCATTTAACTTGGGGTTAACTGGGTTAAAACCCAGAGCTATTGTTCATGTGCAATTTGCCCCCAACTTATGAAAAGTTGCACCATACCCCTCAACCTATTCAAAATGTGCCAACTGCCCCTGAGACCAAACCCAGCGGCCAAAAATGTAGAAATATGTCCTAATTGAATGGTTGATCAACAACCCAGGCACACGTTTTGAAAAAGTAGAGGGTATATTGTAACTTTTCATAGGTTGGAGGGCAAATCGCCCATAGTAATAGGTCTGGGGTTTTAATGCATTTTACCCTTTAACTTATTATACTTTATCCTTTTGTTCTCGCCAGAACTTCAATCAGGCAATAAAATGATATGAATGATCATAAGCTCAAATCTCTGCCAACAGATATTGAGCTACAGGTAGCAACATACATGTACCAGCGACTTTCAGAGCAAAAGTATAAGCACATCATATGCAGCACCGATCATGGAATTAGCTAGGGATAAGCCAAAGAAACCATATCATGTAAGACCTTAAAATCATCACAGCTTGACACAGTTCGACACATATTCACATATGTAATTAAACATGCCAATACAGGACTTACATTACTTTATGACTTCATCCTTTAATTCTACAAAAGTTCAAAGCATAGATATTGACCTTCATGAATATATACACAAGAATAAACAAATTGAAACAAGAAAAGTATTAGGATGAACCCCAAGGACCAAATTGAGGAGCTCAGACTCATTTATGTAGTTTAGTTTACAACAGTACAAATGGCAAGTTTTTATTACAAATGGGTACAACACTTACCTTTCTTGATCAACTGTTCACATCTATTTTTTTGCCGAATCTCCAGATCTCAACTCCCTTTCAAGCTCATCAAATTCCCATTCACCAATTTCTTCATTAGAGTAATTCTGATTAACCTTTCCAAATTCAGACTCCAGTTTTGCTAATTCTGCTTCAGGATCCAGCATTGGCTCCGACATAGGAGGAGGTGGTTGAGGGTCCTTGTCTTTCCCAACTTTAAGTTCCTTATTTTCCTGTTCTTTAGGACTCGTAGCGTCCTGCAACTTCTCATCAGAAGTTATTTCTGTCTCTTTAGTCGGAGGATTCTCCAATTCTAATGTTGGTCTCTCAATGGATTCAAATTCCTGCCTTAGCTTCTCAATTTCGTCAAATAGCTCCTTAACCTTCAGGTTTTCTTTACTGCATGGATGAAAAAAGAGTATCAATAACGTTAACTCAATATGGGAGTCTCAAAAGGAACAAAATAGAAAATATGATGAGTTTCAGGAATCAGACCTCGAAAGTTTTCCTTGTTGAGCATAAAACTGCTCTCTCATGTTGTCTACTACGCTGAAAGTTGTTATTATCTGTGAAGAGTCGCAAAAAAAAAAATTACTAATAAACATATTGATTGTGGATCTTTACTAGCTACTGTTGGTGTTCAATTTTTCATGAAAAACAAAGATGCAATTGCAATAAAACTTCAGCTGCTGTTATTTTGATGAGGATTAGCTACATTTTATACCAAGAGAAGGTCAATTGACGGCAAAGGAGCAAATAATTGGCTGGCTGGATTAAGAAAATTTCCAGATATACATCAGAAAATGCAAAACATAAAATTGTAAATGACATCAGTGCAAAAAAAAATGTATTTCCTGTCAGGAAATTATGTTTTCACCTTAGCCTCAAAATCCAGGTATTCCTCCTCAAGATTTCTCCTTGGGTGCAATGTTTGAGAACCATCACTTTCCACATTAGAGTTGGCCCCCAACCTGTTAAGAATTTTCCAAAATCTTATGCACTTCCAGATCCACAAAGTCTATAATCTTTTGCAAATACAACAAAAGACAAATACCCTTCACTTAAGCTTTTCAAGTTCTCTACATATTTTCCAATGCGATCAATGGGTGGTCTCAACTGTTTCTGCATTAAATAGAAAAGTGCGGGATAGGAGAGAGATTATTCAGAAGTCGCTAGCATAGCTGAAAAGGACATATGCCTTGAGTAAAATATTGATTTTGTGGTTGAGAAACTAGAAGCACCTCATAAGAAGAGAGCAGCTGTACAACCAAATTTGTGAAGTAGTCTTCGTGTCCCTCCAATTCAGCACTTAAAAAAAAAGAAAATCACGAATAAGAAATAATATAACCTCGGTATATTGTTTGATATTACAAACATTATCAATAGAGACATAAGATGGAAGCAACAAAGGTGTAAAGTACAGAAGCGCAAATTAAATATTTAATATTAGAGACATCCCTCCATTGACGCAGATGAAATGAAAACTCATAAACATACTTGGCCTCCTTTTCCTTAGTCTCGGCATATAAACACTGAAGGGACCAAGTATCTTCCAAAAAGTTGATCCACGTACTAAGCACATCTGCTTCTACTCGACATGAGCCAATTGATCGTGTTAGCTCATCTTCCTATGGAAATGCAAAGACATATCAAATTCGCAACAGAAAGAACCACGCAGGTTATTTTAGTTGGAAAAAGAGAGGAGTCTTTATGAATGTATAATACAGCTAAAAGAAGAAAGTAACCAAGGGAAGCAATTCAAGACCTTAGCTTTTAAATGGGTAACAATTTGATCATTGGCTTCAAAGAATTGATCCCTCTCTTCCGTCACGTTGTGCAGACGAGCACGAGCAGCAGATAAGGAGGTATTAACCTTATTCATCAGAGTTTCTCATAGATTATTCACAAAAATAATAAATTGCTATGAAGAAACATCAGTCTTAGATACTCTTCATGAAGTCTCGAATGCAAATGGATTTACAAGTTGAAGTCCACAAATATACAAGATATTTCACAAATATAATAAGAAGTTGGTAAATGAGTCCAAATATGAAGTTAGAAATTCAATTTAATTAGACTAACAGAACTTGATAAACTGGGACCATGAGAAAGGAGAGAATGATAATTGGAGAACAGTACAATGACTTGGACCGTATCGGCCAATTACCTGTCGTTGAAAATGCAAACAGATTTATAATTTACAATTTACGATATTTACAATTTATGATTTAAAATTTATAATTATCATAATGTCAAAGTAGCTTACTTGAACACCGAGGCTAAGAAAAATATGTTTCAAACCCCTGTATGGATATACTGACCATGTGGTTCAATGATTAAATCCTGAAATTTTCCCTGACCTAGTCTTCCTCCCCCCACCACCCACCAACCAACCAAAAAGGAAGTAAAAGAAAATAAGAAACAGCAAGAGACAAAGAGGCGCGCGCGCGCGCAGAGAGAGAGAGAGAGAGTTACATGTCTGTCATTATCTCATTAGAATTTAACTATTTTACGTGGTTAAGAGGATGAGAACCTTTTTCAGTTCAGCTTCTAGTTCATCTCTCTGTTTCTCAAGAACCGAGATCTCAGCTGTTAGTTCCTGAAAAAGATATAATTTGCTTAAGAAAGGTTAATGTCCAAGTAATGAATCTATTAGCACCAAATGACATAAATGAACTTAATAACCCTTAAAATTCAGAAAATGGCATCACTTTGTAGAAAATTTATATGAGTAACTACATCAGCGGTAGATTCTATGAGTAACTACATCAGCGGTAGATTCTAACCAGCATATAGCATCACCAAAAGAAAAACTCTAACAGCTTACAAATTGATTCTCTTAAATTGACGTATCTAGAATTGATCTAGAATTTGGACATACGATAAAAGTTGACATTCACAATCATTTCCTTCAAAATAGTTTCAATTTCAAGTATTGGGCTCAACAATTAACGAGGAAAACTGGTTAAAAATTCAATCTGCAGTTGTTCCATTTATGAAGACTAGTCACTTGTTAGCATTTTTTCGGCTTTTGAATCACCAAAGACAATAGACAAAGCAGTACAACAGCTCATTCTCAGCAACACAAAGGTGTACACACTTATTATTTGGCTTATGCACCAGTACATACAGCAACAAAAAATAAGCATAAGTTTTCCTCCCCTTTAATACCAGCTCCTTGAGTAAGTGAAGAACATTGACATTACGGCTTACGCACATAAGTGCACAGTAACATGAATATGCAATTTTGTTTAGATGTATATTAGCATCGTAACATTTATTTGTAGGCTTCGATTCACAACAGGGTACAGTTCCTGTAGTCTCCGAACGCATACCTTTTCTATTTCACTAACTTCACTTGCTTTGTTCACTCGGAACTTTAACGCCTCTTCTTTCTGAACCCTGCCAAACATTAGGGAATTACATTTTAATAGGACCAACAACATAGAAACAAGGGCCATCATGATATAATTGGACAATGATAGACCGCCGACCAAATTAAGTATAAACTTATGCCACAGATTACTTGCAGAGAAGGTGCTTACACATAAGACAAGGCACTAAATCAAAAATCTTCACGTCAAACCTAGATAAAATGAAATAAGAGCACAAAATCCACAAAACCTCTAGTACTCAACACGATGCATGCGTCAAACAATCTGGTAACTCTAATAAGCATTGAAAAAGAAACATAATACCCTAAAGATACTCTACAAAGTTCATTAAACCGAATTTATGTACGTAAGATTGTCCATTTAGTGCAAAAGGAGGATAAGCAAAGGGTTGTTAGTTCTCCTTATGCCTTCGGGAGACTCCGAGATTTCTAATGATTGGGCTAATGTCCACTAACACCAAACTGAGTTCTAAGCTGCTTTGTTTATGATACATGGAAACACGTAGCTTTTGTAGATCAAAATGTTATATGTTTATGAGCAGAAGCAAAGAGATTAAAAATGATACTGTATGAAAGAATATGACAACAGAAAAGAAAGCTAAGCATCAAACTGAAGCACAAATGCAAGGACTTGAAATTGTGTCAAACAATCGAAGAAGAAGAAACTTGAAAGCTCTTTCAGCAAATCAATACCCAAGGCAAAGAACACTGAAGGTTAAACTTATCTTGGGCACGCAATGACAGAGCAGAACCAAAACAGAAAAATTAACTTTCATTCACAGTTAATACCTCTGATCAGAAATACGCTTCTCAGCTTTAGAGGAGGAGCTCGCAAGAGATTCTGACAAGACTTTCAACTTATCAACCTGCTAATGCTTAAAACTAAAATTTTCAGATATGTAAACTCTAAATCTATTAAGAGTATGTAGAAATTTGAAGCAGATTCTGTCTGCTTATTGTGCACCCTGCAGTTTTAGAGGTCACGTGCAAGTAGCCTCAGTTTAAACATTCAGGTCCTACCAGAAGCAAAAGAAATGAATTTCTTTGAGAAAATAAAAGGAATGGCATGTCCCAAAATAAAGAAGGAACTGTAATAAAGAGAATGTCCCCATGTATGAAACAGATGCATTGGGATATGATCTCCCCAATTTTCGAAAGCCATAACAAAAACAATATAAGGAACTCCTGATGAGATGCAAATGTCAAAGATGTGTTACCAAGAGTACAAATAAGGCCTCATAACAGAAACAGAGCTATAACAGTAATAAGTATTGATGAAGAAGCGAAATAGAATAGGAAAAATATACCTTTTGAGCATGAACTTCAGCTGTGTCTCCATATTTTAGAGTTCTTTTTTCCAGCAGAAGCCCTTCTAATCTGGAACAGACTCTGATATGGGCAAGTGCCTCTTTCAGAGCCTAACAGAGAAAAATTGTAAGACAGAACACCCCCATGAACTTTAGTTCCTCGCAAACCCATATATTCATTTATGTGTTATGCATTTTGTCCAGAGCATCTAGATCATTCGATAAAATATAGAACTGTTTCAATTTTGGCATGGGTATTCAGACAGTTTACATGCCAGTATAGATATGCAAGCGCTATATTTCTAAGAGCATAATTGTTACGCAGGGACATGTTGCAACAATGTACTCAAAAGACCAGTTCTCCATTGCAGAAAATTAAGCATAAAGCAACAGGAATCAGTTAAACTGATAAACAGCAATCACTAGATTGGAACAACAAAGGACTCTGCTACTATATAATCACTAGAATTCCAAAAGGAAAAATATGATTGTTAGAATCAATAACATGTGTCCCGTTTGATAGTCCCTTGGTAGCTTTTACACAATTATTATCATGCAAATTACTAAAGCACAATAAAATACCAACGAAATACACTTATTAGCAGGCAATCACCTCTATTGTTGGAGCAGTTTTGTCTTGAATTTTTGACTCTTGACCGTCAGCACTGTGACTATGAGGTGCTCTTAATTCATCAAGCTTTTTCTTCAATCTTGAGACCTCACCATCAATTCTGCGTTCAGAAATAGATGGCAAAAAGAGAAAGTAAATCATTTTGCCAAGAGGAATACTCACCCCTGGGTGATCCCTTTGAAATAAACTAAGTTATTAATGATTCTCCATCAAGGATTCAGCTAGAGGTTAGCAGACCCAAAAGAACCTCGAGCTCGGCTCATACTTTCCAATGAACTAGAGTGATCTTAAAAAAGATTATTGCACCAACCAAACTAGCTCAAGTAGTTAATATTTTTCTGAAGACACTCTTGGTTTTTTAGGTTATCATGTGAGCTTAAATCAACTAGAAATTGTAGCCTGTGACAAGTGAAATAAGTACCTAAGGCATGGAAAGTAATTGTTATTTCACATTTCGGCTTTGCCCATTCCAGATCGCCCGAAAACAAAAAGGTTACATCATATAGACAGAGTTTACCTCTTATCTCATAAGAACATTTAAAAAGTGTGAACATGACT
Source organism: Misopates orontium (assembly GCA_946800315.1). Classification (NCBI taxonomy): domain Eukaryota; kingdom Viridiplantae; phylum Streptophyta; class Magnoliopsida; order Lamiales; family Plantaginaceae; genus Misopates; species Misopates orontium. The sequence continues at coordinate 36,563,031 of OX326951.1, forward strand.
ATATTTATCTACATTGCATGTTCTAGTGTGATATATGAAACCAACAAAAAAGAGCCGCCACTTATTCTGGATTCAGATTTCGTTGATTATTAATGTTGCTATAACAAAACTGTAATGCTATTGGTTTACTAAGACAAAAGAAAGGATGTGCTTATTCTACACAAATCATCAGCATTCAGTAAAGGAACTGCATCTTATTTTCTAGGCATGGATACATAAACTATATCAACGTTGCATCATGTTTCCACTCTCTAGCGTAAATTTGAAGGGCTGAAATTGTACCACCATAACCCCAAACAAAAACCATAAGTAAACAAACGTTATACATCTCCAAGACCTAAGTCCGTTCCACAGGACAAAGAAACTCTACCGCCACCAGAAGAAAATAACAATATTCTTGTCAATGCAAACAATCTAATGGCTTAGTTTTAAACCATAAAATATTCCATCAACGAGAAAAAAACATGTAACAAAAAGAAGTAAAAGCTTCCTCATACCTTTGTATATCAGCATTGACTTTCAATCCTGTAATGGCTCCTTCAGCAAACTGAAGCAATTCCTCCCTTTTCACCTACCCAACAACAATTTATCAGCTACTTAATACAATGATGGAAATCAAGACTATCAAGGCAACAAAGTAGAATAATATTTTCCCCCCAATTCTGTATTCTCTATCACCTACTTATATTTCAAATAATATAGGGCATGGTATGAAGGCATATGACTTGCACCATCAGCTTGTATCCAGAGCCAATAATGAAGCTCTTTTTTACTGCTCCTGAATAAAAATTCATCACATCCCTAGTACAAAATTAGTGAAAGATACCCATTTACAGCGTGAGAGAAGTGTGGTGAGATCATGCATTAGCATGTTTCCGAGTTTTAAACATCAGTTGTTACATCTATATCGAATAGTTTCCGTCCGAGTTATTACAGTGATGGGGTAGTTTGTTTATTTGAGTAAAAAGGTTACAATTCTACCTTGTACATATATAACCCTTTTATTATCAGCCCAAACAATATCATTCTCTCTTTCGCTCTTCTAATATGGTATCACAATCTGTTTGAATTTATATTTTGCGAAAACATTCTTGAGAACAAACCAATCCACTGCCACCTCCGCGGGTCTGCGTCATTGACTCCAACAGTCTGCTTGGTGACACTGTGTTTATATTCACACACAAAAACAAAAAGTCATGTCAAAAAACCCTCTAAAGCGTCACCACTGTTAGTCAAGTAACATTCTGCTACCGTTGTTCAGCATGCCCGTACACTGCAGCGACCAGTTTTAGCCCAGTCTTCAGCTTCCGCTACATCTTTACCCAATTCAGTCGCTTCCGTTAAGAAACACCATTGCGTTTCCTTTTGGAAGTTCCATGTAAGGGTTTTGAAAAGTATGGTTACCGTTATAACTCGGTCAAATCTGTTTGAACAGGTCGATTCATGCTGAGTAACCAAGTGCACTCATTGAGTTGCCTTGGTCAGAGAAAACAAAAACTCATATCCGACTTTGGTGGTTAGATTTGATCCTTTGGTAAATTTTGTTTCATGGAAATGTGAGCAATTTTTAGGTTTGTTGCTTAAGGAGGAGTTACACAGTTCTTATGGTATTTTGTCATACTTTGTATCCTTAGTTATAGCTATGGTCGTCGTCATTATCGGGTTACATAATTGTAGTATATTGCAGATTGGCAAGTTGCCGTTGCGTTCGCTACACGTATTTTGAATATTTTATATATCAATATATCATCTTTTCTTGTTGGAACAAGTAGATCAATTGTTGTTTGGTAGCGAGTTGCCAACCGTTATCACCGTGAAGTCACAAGGTGTTGTTGCAACGAAAATTTGAATACAGAATGTCAAGTGTGGGCTGAACCCATTCAGCTTACCTTTCATAATAGATCGTCAATGGTTGTAACAGATTGCGTAATCAAATTGTTTTCTCGTTACGTTTTACCAAGTTTATGCTCCAGCTTGCGCGAGTGTTAAAGTTAGTATAGTGATAAGGGTAATTTGGTCATTTCTGTAACTAGGGCTTCTAACCAATCTCGTACTTATATAACCCTTCTACTATCAAGAGAACATATCTCTAACAGATTAAATTCATACCAATACTTCATCTTGGTAGCTGGAAAAAGCTTTAGCAAGATCCTGAATGCTGCTCACTATTGCGTTATGCACTTCTTTTCCTCCAGTGAGACAGAGACTGCAGGAGTACAAATGTGGTAGACAGATCAAGAACAATAACATCTCATGTCACGTCATAAGCTCCAAAATAGAAAATAACAGTCCCTTGGAGCTGGGACCCAAATAGCGCACTAGCTAACATAGTAAAGTAACATACCGGAACAGTTCAAGGAGCAGAGAAACTTCATCTTCATTTGGAGCTTCAAGAATCTAAATCAATAATATTGTTAGACACCTTGGGATTCATTATTTGTAAATTACGGCAGTGATGTTGGAAATATTTCATAATAATACGATACCAAATTGAAGAAAAAACAACACCTCCCAGTAGTCTAAAGCCCGTTCTATGGGCAAAGATATGTTGGCTGTTGAAGTAACTTGTACTATTACGTCATGAAATGAAAGGATCAACTTCATGAGTAGTTCATAAATTACATATAACCCACATCAAGTGATAATATTTACCATATGCTATTAGACCATTCACCTAAACGAAACACACAAAAGATAGCATTTTGGATAGCAAAAACTAGGGAGCCAACCACTTAGTTTCAATGTAAGGTTTTTGGGAGAATGTAGATTTCATTGCAAGGGAAGAACACATATAGCATTTTGACAGGAGACAGCTTGAGTAAAACAAAAGACCGTAAATTGTTGCATGCTGCACAGAAGAGGGGAGGAACCCAGAAATCACTTGTTGCATAGTGAAGAGGCAAGTGCTTTATAGTCTGTTTGGCTATGTAACCTGCACTGAGTAATGCCAAGTTTGGTGAACAAGTTGATTTCTTAAAGATTATTAAATGAAAAAAGTAAAAATCAAGGGTCTGAAGAACTGCACTGTTATGTCTCTTTCAATGAAGACCACCTATATGTCTCTTTTGGACATCATGAAAGTGAGGAGAGTCAGAAATTTGAAAGAAGAAATTATGTTTCAGTTTCAGGACAAGCTCAGTGCTGTCTCTCAGTTCAGAGATGATCCTCGCATATACAGATATAGCTAAAAGATTTGTGCATAAAGAGGCATCCACGGTGTGCATTAAAGATACATTCACGTCCCAAAACCAATAATAACCGAATTTACCTACCATACATATGGATATTCCTTCCAAAGCCTGACTGTGAAGAAAGACATCACGGAAAGTCCTCGGTTCACCCACCATGTCTGAATCATAGTAAAGCACCTGTTCATTTGAAAAGGGTTGAGGTACAACTAATTTAGATCCACAAAAGCTGCTTACTAATTAACAATTAAAACAAATCAAGAAACCCAAAATAACAAAAATATATCATAAAAGATGAAAAACAGAGGATCTTTAATGGCAAGAAAACAAAAGGCTTGATATAAATACGAGTCAAAAATATCAAAACAGGTCATTTTCCACTAAACAAATTTCCATGCAAGATTAGAAAGGCAGATTGTTGCAAAGATCCAGCCCAAGTATCACAAACAAGGCCACTCGTCACGGAGAGAAGCTACATAGCATAAAAACTAATAAATTCTTCACTAGCAGTTCAACATGGAAGCTATTAGGCATAATTCTAATATTACTTTGAAAATAAAGCCAAAGCACCGATGATAAATCTGTATAAGTTTTGACCAATATGGTAGATCAGCAGGGGAACTATAATAGATGTATTATTTATGTCAGTTTGAGCTACTCTGGAAACTCGTAATAGTACATGGATCAGAAAATATGACTTTATTTATAAAGTAGAAGGTGACTGCTGGTCTAATGGCTCACTCACTAAAAAATACCAGAGGTGCGAAAGCAAAAAAGGAAATATGAAAAATGAAAAGACTTCCTCAAATCGAAGGTATAATCTATAAATTTCTAAGCAAAGCAGCCAAGTTGATGACTGTAGATCATGCTAAGAGAAGAGTATCGATCTGGCCCAAAAAGTAGTAGACTTTGCTTCTACATAAGCAAAACATGAATATCGTACAGCCTTACAAAGTACAGGCTATGAAGAGCAATGGCATAATTTCTGAAACTGAGGGAGCAGTCCATGGCATAGTCAATGCAAGTCCTGGCCCCTTTTGTGATATAGCATTGAGTGCAGCAAAGTGGAAGGCAAAATTTGTCCATGAAAAACATGCTTCATCATGGTTGGTCCTTGTCAAGTTCTATTTTGTCCAGATCATGCATATGGTCTCACATTTTTAAGTCTATACTGTGCCTGCTGTAAAATGGAATGTGGTTGCAACTTTATTTATCTTCTAATATATTTGTCCCTCCATAGAGCACATACTCTTGCTTAGAACATTATGAAACATTTTAACCACCGTGAGTTTCAAGCCATTAATAAGTAAAATATAACAAGATAAAGTTGAAAACACTAGAAAATTCAATAAGTAGAAGAATGGACTCTGATGAATGCACTAAGAAAATACAGAAATTCTAGCAAGAATTGCGGAGCTAACCATTGATTGTCTTCTTGGACTCTTCGGCTCTTCAGAAAGTTGAAGCTGCTCATTACTCTTCTCTTTCTCTTCAAAAGAAATACCCGAAGATTTTTCAATTTCTGTAAGAACAGCTAACCATCTTCTCATCAATTCAGCTCTCTCAGGCCCCCTACACGAAACAGAAGCCTCCTCTAACCTTTTCACAGTCTGCTTGAAGCTTTTGACGTTCCGACCACCCTGACACGAATAAACAGAGAACTTTTTAGAAACACAAAACACCAAATACACAGGGGCACATATACACATAAAAACATATGAAAAAATAGTCATCCATCAAAATAGATCTTTGCTCTCCTCATGCAACAACTTCTAGTAATTTGTCGTACATAAGGTAGTGTATGACTCTACATTTCATCAAAAATAGATTTTTGATCTCCCCATGCAACAACTACAAGCTTTTTCTCCCACCAAATCATATTATATCATTGAAATCCATAGAATCCCACACATACGAACCAACATATACAAAAACAGTGACAACGAGCCAACAACCCTCGATCAAACAACCCCGCAGTCACTTAACGTACAAAACAAACGGAACTCAATAGCTAGTGAAATGAATATTGCAACCATGCACTGGTAATGCCAAAACCCCTAAGCTAGCATAAAAAATTAAACATAACAAAAATTAAACAAAAACATTAGCACAAAGTACTATGATTTGCAGCAATAATTTAAAAAACAAAAAAAAAAAAGTCAAACCCATAACTCCAAACATAGCCACAATGCAGATCATTATAACACAAAACCCAAAAATCCAATAATTCAACACCAATTAGCGAGTTTAATTAGAAGAAATTAATTACAATACGGTCTTGTAGGAGCTTAGCGCCCTCAGCAACAGCTTGACCGGCATGATGAACGACGGTGTCAGCGTAGTTCTTGACGGTGCGGGTGAGATTAGTGTTATTACCAACCTCCACCGCCTTGTTCACAGCTGATCTCAGCCAAGACATTGTTTTTAATGTGTACTATGATGATGATGATGATGATGATCTTCAATCTCTTAACACTGGTTTTACTACTTCTTCTTGTTCTGTTTTTTCGGAGGAGAAGTTTCTTTTAATTAGGGCGAAAATTGGGAATTTAAGGAGAATGTGATTTAAGGGTGCGTTTGGTTGGAAGAAATTGGAATGTTAGATTGTGGGGTTCGATAATCGGGGTTGTGAGACGAGGTGTTGTAGTAATTTGATTATTAATGTAAATGTTTAGTTGAGGTGATTTAATCTCACTCTTTGAATGCAATACGACATTATGCGGCGGCAGTTGCATCTAATAATTTTTTCGTATTCGGACCCATCTAGGGCTAAATTAGCACAAGATGTTCATAATAGGTAGGCTCATTGAGATACATAAGGTAATGTATGACAATTACCTATATTGATTTAAAAACATTATTGCTAAAGAAAATGGCCACATAAGACAATTGCTAGAGATGTACCGTCACATCTGAGAATTGTGTAACGCTCTGCCCAAACATTGTGTTGAATGTATTGACACATAGCGTGTACTGTTTATATAACACGAGATTCTTGTACAAATAGACAAAGTATTGAATGTTGGGCACTGTAGGAGCTGCTACGAGGACAGAAATATAAATAAGAACAGGCGAGAATTGAGACTCAAGACCCTTTTAGGACGCCTCTCCAAAAAATTTAAGTGTTATTAGAAGCATCATGCATAATATGTAAGATTTCTATAAAGTGGACTTGAGATTTCTATAAAGTATTATAGCTTCTAAAATTATAAAAAATTTCAAGATTTTATTTTATCATTTATTTCATTATATCGGCCAGACATTGATAATTATATAAGTTTTCAGTTAAAAAAACTCACTTGACAAGCTTAACATCCCCAAGTGTATTCTAAACGGGTCACTTATGTTATGTAATGTATATGGCCGAGACTTCCGTAAGAAGTGTTGTGGATCATTGATGCTACTGAAGTCTCAAAAAAGGTTTTGTGTTATTGGTTGAACGTTAAAGAATGTTAAAATCATCCGAATATTCAACATGAGCAAATTAACCTAATTTTTATTTTGAAGTAGACTCAAGAAAGTTTTTTACGACATTGAAAAGCTATACACAATAATGGGCTGATCCATCGAGACTTTTGGACAAGGAAAACCAGGCCGCTTAGCTGTTAGAATTGGTCTCTATATATTAAAAGCCCGTTTGTCTCTTACCTTCCATTTGACTTCGAAAGGCCCGTTTGTTTCATAGCACAAATACACTTCCATTTGTCAAATTCACATCAATTGGCACTCTTCAATTCATCATATATAGAGTGCTTTTTCTTTCGATCTTGATCTGTTAAATCAATTTCTATCAACCAAGAAACCATATTTTTTAAATGTTTATTTGAATATACTTTGATTTAATAGTGTTGGAAACCATATAATCACAATATCTGAAAATTAAGCATTGGGGACAAAAATCATTTGGTAAAAGAAAGGTGGGTAAATATTACCTAAATAAAATTAATAATTAAAGAAGAAAATAACACCTTCCAGCTTTGTCCTTAATTAGGAGGTTGAAATAACGTTGAAGAGGCCTTTTATTAACATATTTAATTTCCATATATAATTTATTGGTATTATTATATGCTGAAACTATAATTCTCCATAAAAATATAATTAATTATTAAAAACACAAAGCTTTCATAACAATTACAAAAAGAAAGATGAAGGAACTTGAGGGGCCCCTTCCTAATTTACAACCAACTTCCGCCACAAGCTCCTCCCCCCTCCCCCCCCCCCCCCCCCCCCCCCCTCACACACACACTTCACACACCCAACTCGCTCGTGGAGAGATTATTCAGTAAGGTGGCACATCAAGCCGGTCACTAGTGTAAATTCACGATTGAGAAGAGATTGCGGGGTGGTTGGTGCCTATATTTTAAGAATTTATGATTATCTTGACCGTTGGTTGCACCACGTCAACATGCATAAAATAATTTTTCCTTATTGACACACACACTTCCCCAATCCTATCTCTACCCGTCTCGCGTGAAGCCCTGTTACTCCTTGAGCACCCTCTTCCACCTTAGCTGGTCTTGCTCTACCAAACAAAAAATTGAAGTTAGGAAGCAGTAATGGATGTTTGGAAGTTGTCTTATTATTTAGTGTGTACATTATAAAATCTTTCGTTTGATCAAACTTAAAGGTATACTACTTCATTGTGATTGTGAAGTATAGTGGGCAAGTACACTATGTATGACCTAATCTGCAATTCTAAAATAATTAAACATTCAGTTTTTGCATGTTCTCTCTATGTGTAACTTGGAAATTTCAAAAAAGTTATCTCAAGTCCACTTGCTCCATCTCTTCTCCATGTGAACATTTTTCGTACATATAGTTTCTTATTCTGAATCTATTATTTCATACTAACTTGGGTACGCGATACGAAATAAATTCTAAAAAATAAACCGTTTCCTCATCTGTTCACTTTCATTTTCTGTCACATTTACTTTCTATTTTTCAAAGTATATGTTATAAGATAGGTATATTAATTGTTCTGATTAATTTGACATTGATGAACGCTTTTAGATTTGTGGTAAAGGCTGTTGCATCAGTGAAGCAATGATGTTAATAGGAAGTCATTTTCAAGAAGCGCCACTTTTTTCTTTTTGATGAATAGGAAGTCCCGGCCTAATTAACTGAAAAATATAATTTGAAGTGAAATTGATTTCAAATTCAAATTTGTTTTGAAACTGGCTTTTATGTATTCGCGCACTAACTTATTCACATAAGTTGAATTTTACGAGTCATCAAGTACTTCCCTCTGATTCAGATTAACTTGGATCAATCATGTTGAACATTTTCGAATTCTTACAAAGTAGACTAGGAAGGACTGAAGGAGTTAAGGACTTAAGATTACAGGGACAACACAAAGTAGGAGGGTACTGTTAATGTAAAGACTAGAGAATGCAGGAGTATGGACAAACTAAGGAGAGATTATTAGGTGCAGCGGCTATACGATGAGATGGTGCAGCAAGTCGGTTATTTATATAAATATATGATTGGGATGGGGTGTGGAGAAGTTACTTCCCTATAATTTAGGAATAATATTTAATCTCATCCCTTTGCTGTACCACGTCACTATACATGTACCTAATAATTTTTCCAAATTAAGGGCCCAAAAAGTGATTTTGAGGAAAAATAATGACGTTTAAACCTTCCGGATGTTGCCAAACCAACATGAACCATATAACTATATTCATTTGATCAATAGTACTATTTACTAAATGAAAACAAGAAGAAATTATAAAAGTGAAACTAATATTTTTTTGAAAAATGTATAAAGCTTATAAACAATAACAATGAGAAATTAATACATAAAACTACTGCTTGATGGCGTGGTGTAAATGGTTGAAATTGTATACATTTTTTAAATTACAGGACAATAACTTTTCAGCACTCCATCCCGACATTAATCAGACTAATTACCGAATTGACTGCACTACTCCAGCCGCTGAACCTCATAATTTGTCCATGAAGATAATTTAGACAACTAGATGTTGTAAATTAAAAAAGATGAAAAGGACCCGAATCAGTGGCATATGAAAAATATATGAGAGTGTATTATTAGATTCTAAGTTATAATTTAATTAGATGCGTGCCATAAAGGCTAGTATATATAAAATTTAATTAGATGCGTGCCACAGTACTTGAAATTGATATTATGTAAGAGTTTTTTTGGTTAATTTTAGCAAATTACTAATTTGATCAGTATTTACTACCTTATAACTTAATATTAAAATTTCAAATTTTCTTTAACTTTTAAACTGTTAAAATTATAATAGGACCAAACCTTTTCAATTCGTAAAATCTGAATTATATCTAGTTTTTCTTTGTGTATATTTTTGTGATACTATATTAAATTTAATGAAGGGAAAGGTACTTCTTAATGAATACCGTCAGGAATTTTGAATGGTCGCTCTAATTAGAGGAATTTCATTATCGTTTTTTAAATGGTAGGGGACGTACTGTTATACTTAACTTCTATCATGGGTGTAATTATCCCTCAAATTTGGCATACAATTGCCCAGAAAGTCAATTTGCTATGATACATACTATTATATAGGTTGTTATATTATTTTTCTTAAAATAATCGAGGTTGCATGCCGTCCAAACTCCAAACATTTCATCCCAATTCTTATGTAAGAAACTAAAAACAGCAAGGCGCCGGTTATTTGCAGACTATAGTTAAATTTAATCCTTTTACAAAAAAGAAAAAGAAAAAATAAGAAGTGTCGAACTACGTGAATCTAAAAGAAAGAACTCTTATGGAAGAAATTTAACATATGAATCACTTTCTGCTGTGAACTTTTAATTTGACCATGTAAGTTAATATATTTCCCTCAAAATTGGTTTGTAAATATTGGTGTTTACATCATTAGTTAAGTGAGAATGTATATTCGCAAAAAAGTATACAAGGAAAAAATAGTAATATGTTAAGACATAAGAAAAAAGAAACATATGAAATGTAAATTAACTGGGGCAAGTATTGGGGCATGAGGAAATACAAGGCCAGAAGGAATTGAGATAAGTCAGAGTTAATTATGAATCAATTATTACCTTGATAACTGCAGAATTAAAGTATCGTTAATTAGAATGACATATATATCTAGAGTGAGATATATGTTAACCAAACTAAAACATGGAAATGATTTAGCGGCCAATATATAGTTGCAATTAGTCAATTTGGAATTAAGTATCATACCAAACCTATATACCTATTAGGCAGAGCAAATTTGTGGTCCACAGGGACGAGTCACATGCATTAAGTTCCTATAGACGAAAAAAAGAAATGATACAAAATAATTCTATATATCGCCTATATGTTTCATTAAAATTAGTAGGGAAAATGGCAGCATTAGATCAAAAGGAGGTCGAACACGAGGCACGTGCTTTTATCAAGAAGTAGTTTCATCAAAAACTAGTCGTTCATTTTTACCCTCAAAAGAAATAAAAAGACTTAAATTCGTAAGTCAAATAAAAAGCTTAAAAACACTCAAAAAAGTTATATAGGTATGAAAAGGGAGAAATTAAAAGTAAATAAACTGTCAAATAAAAATAATAGAAAGAAATTCACTAGTTGCATAGAAATCCTAGGGGAAAAAATCTTCGAAACAAAATAATAAACCAAAACAAGTAACATATAAAATATTTAATAAAAGATTCTTAAATATGTTCCTGATTAAAGTCTCTCAATGATGAAGTCTTTTATCATTTTATCGGCCTAAAGTCCATTTTAAACATTACATCATTCAGGTTCTAAAGCTCTTCTTATCTTAGTCATTAATAGCAATTCCTCAACAAATCAAATTGCATGCCACGGTCATGTTCTTCTTTGATAGGCAGTTTGGTCATTTTAATTAATTTTTAACTTGCTTTAATGATGAAACCATCAAACTGACTACATCGACAAGAAGAGAGTTCTCGCCTCCCACGCCAACATACTTGAAAATGGACAAAGCCACGGTGTGTTGACTCTTCAAGACGTGTTTGCAAAAACTTATAAAAATAACTCTTTTTTTTTTTAAGTTACTAAAAAGTACTTTGACCAAAAATCAAGGGAGTTTGCCAAAAAATTGAAAAACAGCTTAAACATTAATTATATGTTTATGATATTTAATAAAAGCTATCTGTTTGCTTAACTTTATAAACTACTATATCTACGAAAAGCAGTTTGAGAAACAAATATATACCTACCTTTAATTTTGTGGCTAGTGCATTTTATAGTTATTGTTAAAACAAACACAAGGAAAAGTCTATAATACTAATGCTTGGAAAATGTTTATGTAGACTCGAAAAATAATAATTTATTTTCTTAAACATTTGCAAACACCAACTCAAACTATAAAATAATTTTCTAAATGTCACTTTTGTGGATAATATCACCAACACCCAGGAGGTTTGACATTATATCACAAACTCCCACGAGGTTCAATGATATCACGGGATCATCGAGCTTTGACAACAAATCACATTGGTCTAGCCTTTAAAAAAATCAAACGAAAGTTAGTATTTGAACCAATACTTTTTAGTTGAATGCCTATTTCGTCCTTGCCAAAATTGACAAACGACATAGAACCAAATTTCACTTGTAGTTGGAAAGGTAGTGACTGAAATTATGACGAATTCTAGGACATGTTTTTGATATGTTTTAAGAACATAACTGTTTGAAAATTAGAAATGGATATTATTTTGGAACTGATTGTTTATTCGAAATTACATATTATAATAAAAAATAAATTAAGTAATAACAAAAACTAGTTGATTTTTGCTATTTTTTTTAAATAAATTAAAATTACTTTTCTAGATTTTGTTCGCTGATAGAAATAAACGAGAAATAAAAGAAAAACCACATTCATTATATTTGTCCAATTGTTCCAAGGCGTTTCTTAATTAATTTGTTCATTCCAGTTTTTACAGTTGGGGGTCATAAATTGCTACCTATACAGTCGACCTCAGTATTTTTCGGCTTATGTTTCCATCAATAGACATTTATGACGATGTAAATGTAACGTGCAACAAAAGGTTAGTTTAGAGCTAATGCCAACCCTATTAGGTACGAATTGGAATTTCTATTCTTATGTACACACAGTAGTACATAGATACACAAATACTTACATACTCGCCCAATAAAAGTCAAATGATCAAATTTAGCCCCACAATTCATCGCCTGGTCAGGCACACATTAGATATACCGTCCACACCTACTTTACTTGCACATTTTAATAAGCCATTGATCGACACAAAACTACAAGTAATTAAAACCCATGCACGTGTTCTCACATGACTTTCTGTTGTACATAGAAAACTAGACGTGCAGTTTAGAGATTAGGAAAGTGTAGGTTACCTCTCAAATCTATACATATATCTATCTCAATCCACCCCACCCCGACCCCTGGTCCAAGTCTAATTTTTTTGTGCTAAATCGGGTGTTGCTGTGAAATTTACGATAATGTACATAATTCATGTAGAGATATTTGCTATTTAATCAATTTAATATTAGACTTAATATCTGTTAGCCGACGCAATTTCAGCTTGTTTGGATAGACTAATATATGCTCTTATTTCAACATCATTGCCATTTTTTTTCCTTGGTACTTTAATTTTTTTTGGAATGTACGTAAATACATGTGTGAGGATAAAATGGTATGTTGAATCAAGCAATTATCCAAGGATTCATAAATAGGTGACTAAGTTGCCATGTAGATTATTAGTTATATCCAAACACAAATCAGACTGCCAATCAAAAAACAAAATACATATAAAACCAAACTATATACCTATTATATATTCAATCTTTCCATCAAAACAAGGCTTATACTTATTATATATAGCATAAATCTGCAAATAACCCACAAATCAATACACCATAATGACACACAAGATTTTTTGTGCCCCACCCCACCTCCCATGCATGAGCAATTAACACACTATATCCTTTATATATAATATCTAAGATCTACCACAAGGATCCCACCTTTTCCTAGTATAGTACAAGCACAATCCTTATTGTCATATTAATAACTCCCCTCATCCTCATTTAGTCATATATTCATTAATAAGGGGTTGGTTCACCTCTTCTCTTTTTCTTGAGGAGAAACACAAAACGGCTAGTAGATCTTTATTACAATTTACATAGTATAATGTCCATATCAACTATTATCTAAGTCTCTTAATTCTTCTGTTGCTGTACAACCTTTTACCTACCCAAGACCAGCTGGAACTTTCCTTGTATACTTTTTTCTCAACCCCTTAAAAACCATCTCATCACACTCCATTTCATCTTTAAAACCAAACTTTATTTGATCACCACCATCATATAGTTCAATGTCTACTCGAATAGTAGCTGAAAATACTTTGTCACCTTCGCCTGTTCGTGATAGTGTTCCTCTTTACGACCGTAGAGAGGAAATGTCACGTGCCGAGCTAAGCTATTCTCCGACGCTCGGTCAGTTGCTTAAGTCCGTTGGAGATGTGAGGAAAGAAGTCACGGGAGACGAGACGCCGGTGCACCAGGCGCTCGATATCGAGTCGAGGTCGCTTCCGTTTGTTCTATCGTTTAATAACTTGACTTATAGCGTTAGTAGTCGCCGGAAGTTCACGGTTCCCGGATTTTCTCGGGGAAAAGATTCCGATGAGACGCTATTCACGGGGACGAAAACCTTGCTTAATGATATCTCTGGTGAGGCGCGTGATGGTGAAATAATGGCGGTTATGGGGGCTTCCGGCTCTGGAAAATCGACGTTGATCGACGCTTTGGCGAACCGTATCGCGAAGGGGAGCTTGAAGGGTTCGATTACACTCAACGGGGAGCAGTTGGAGTCGCGGTTGTTGAAGGTGATTGAAATACATAGATTACTATCTTGTTCGTTTTGTTTTTGAAGTGTTAATATTTGTTAAGGATATTCTGTCCCATTTTGTGTTTACGTAATTTTACAATAATGACACGCGTCTTTCATCTTAATAAATAAAGATTGAGTGGCTATACATCATAACATAGAGTTGGAAATACCCATCAATATTTCAATCGGTTGAATATGATTGTGAGCTAGTATGGGGAGAAAATTTGATTTTGTGACACTTTGAGAAAAATGTCTTTTCAAGAAAGTGTCTTAATTGATACAATCCAATTTCCCACTTTTAATCTTGATTTTTTTCTTTTTCCAACAGGTGATATCCGCTTACGTAATGCAAGACGATCTTCTCTTCCCCATGCTCACCGTCGAAGAAACCCTAATGTTTGCGGCCGAGTTTCGCCTTCCTCGAACTCTCTCAAAGTCGAAGAAGCAGCTTCGCGTGCAAGCTTTAATCGATCAGCTAGGTTTGCGCAACGCAGCCAAAACCGTGATCGGAGACGAGGGCCACCGCGGTGTCTCGGGTGGAGAAAGGCGGCGTGTGTCGATCGGTACCGACATAATCCATGACCCTATCCTATTGTTCCTTGATGAACCAACCTCCGGTTTGGACTCAACAAGTGCTTACATGGTTGTGAAAGTGCTTCAAAGAATTGCTCAAAGTGGAAGTATTGTTATAATGTCTATACACCAACCTAGTTACCGAATTATGGGATTGTTGGACCGCATGATTTTTTTGTCAAGAGGGCAGACTGTCTACAGTGGGCCCCCCTCCAGTTTGCCTCTTTTTTTCTCTGATTTTGGTCACCCTATTCCTGAAAATGAGAACAAGACCGAATTTGCTCTTGATCTAATTCGGGAATTGGAAGGTTCACCGGGTGGGACTAAAAGTCTAGTTGAATTCAACAAATCTTGGCAGAATATATTGAAGAGAAACGGGAGCAATCACTTCATAAGTTCGGAACTTAGTAATCTGTCGTTAAAAGAAGCGATAAGCGCTAGTATATCGAGGGGGAAACTAGTGTCGGGAGCTACGGGTTCTAGCGGTGGAGGCAACCCAACGTCGTTGGTCCCGACGTTTGCAAACCCAGTGTGGAAAGAAATGGCGGTTCTATCGAAAAGATCGTTCTTGAACTCACGCCGTATGCCAGAGCTTTTTGGTGTTAGGCTTGGCGCGGTTATGGTGACGGGGTTCATTCTTGCCACCGTGTTTTGGCGGCTCGACAACTCCCCGAAAGGGATTCAGGAACGACTCGGATTCTTTGCGTTTGCTATGTCGACGATGTTCTACACTTGCGCCGATGCTTTGCCGGTTTTCATTCAAGAAAGGTACTATTGAAGTGTGATGTATTTCTATATTATTCTAGATTTGTATATTGAAGTCACCCAAGGATATTGTTAGACTTTTTCATAATTTACTAGTTAGAAATATTTAGGGAACTTAGTAAAAATCTTCTACTCAATTTTATGCTTCACATATATAATTATGATGATGACACATGTTATAATTTTTAATACGTGGAGAGTGGATAGTTATATCATATATAGTCTTTTGTCAATTGCCTTTTGTCCGTGATATTGGAAAAAAGTGCTCCATTCTATAAACTCTCAAATTCTCTACACAATCTAAAATAACTTCTACTTTTAGGAACACAAATACTGATGTCCATCTCTATTTTCTTACAGGTACATTTTCATGCGAGAAACGGCCTACAACGCATACAGAAGGTCGTCCTACGTCCTATCGCACTCGTTGGTCTCTCTCCCGACGCTATTCCTCCTGTCTCTGGGGTTCGCCGCCCTAACGTTCTGGGCGGTGGGCCTCGACGGAAGTTTCTGGTTCTATCTTGCAATAATCTTCGCGTCCTTTTGGGCGGGAAGTTCATTCGTCACGTTCTTGTCCGGTATCGTGCCACATGTCATGCTCGGATACGTTATAGTTGTCGCGATTTTAGCCTATTTCCTCCTTTTCAGCGGTTTCTTCATCACCCGTGATCGAATTCCAGCTTATTGGATTTGGTTTCATTACATTTCTCTAGTTAAATATCCGTACGAGGCAGTGTTGCAAAACGAATTTTCAAATCCTACAAAGTGTTTTGTACGTGGGATTCAAATATTTGATGGTACGCCTTTAGGGGCTGTACCTGATGCATTGAAGGTTAGACTTTTGGGCAGTGTGAGCAATACACTTGGCATTAGGATCACGAGCTCTTCATGCGTTACGGTGGGAAAAGATATATTGGAGCAGCAAGGGATAACGGATTTGGGCATGTGGGCGTGTTTGTTTGTGACGGTTGCATGGGGTTTCTTTTTTAGGATTCTGTTTTATTTTACGTTGTTGTGGGGCAGTAAGAACAAGAGGAATTAATTAATTAAATTAATTATCAAGATATTTACGTAAATTCTTCTGCTCTTGTGTAATAATTACCACAGCTTTTGTTTTTCCCGTAAGTTGTAATGATCAATCATTGAATGTATGAAGTTAACGTGATACAATTATGGATTAACTAGCTTTCAAATTCATGATTGATGGATCATTATATGGGCATTTTATTTTTCTTCTATTTTTGGTTGGTTGATTGATTATACTTTAAGATGTTTGGCTGGGGTCAGTACGTATTCGGTAGATGATTAATTGCGATGCAGGTTGGAAGATTTCATTTATGTTGAAGAGAATTGATGACAGTAGTAATTTTAGTAATTTGATTGACAAATTCCATTTTGACTCAATATCGTTATGGATAGAGTTATGTTCTCCAACTACTTATTGTTTTGGTAGATTTTACCAAAGCAAAATTGTTGGAGCAGGAGCAATTCTTTAATTAAATCTATTTCTCTACTTTTCATCCCTTGATTATAGCAACTAATTTTTCTGTTCAATCAGTTCATTATGGAAATTTGTTCTCTCTCCAATAATTTCTACATGAAGAAAGGATGTTCAACTATTATCTTAAGACAAATTATTTAAGTTAAAATCTAACTGAGTCTCACTTCAAAAGGTTGTATTATTCAAAAATTTGCTCTATCATCACCTTATTGTTTTATCAATAATAAAAGATAATACACGTTCCATAATCTATTCCAGAAGAAATGTCATTTATAATCACTCATATATAACAAAATAAGATTGCATGTGATTCAAATCAAGGCTACTTTAATCACTATCATGAACTATATATCTAAATCCTCAAGATCGAAGATGGGAGATAATCAGCATGCACACCTCATATTTCCTAAATTTTGTTGATAGTATGGTATCGAACTTTTGCCTTGTTGATACGAACTTTTTACCTAAAAAACTTCCCATTATCAACGGTTAATTAATATTATTAAAAAAAGAATGTCCGTTACAATGATCTTGTAAGTAAATGACAAGGAAAAGGAAACAAGTATAATTAATTAATTTTATAAATATAAAACGCACGGTTTCGTGTGTGTAATCGCTTTCTTGCTGAATTCAATAAACATAACTTGTCTGAGAATTAAACATATAATGACATGAATATAACCCCACTTTCCAGCCACCATACCTAACCCTCAACAGTTACCGATCAACAAACAGAAGCTACATATCATTTTATTTTAAAAATAACAATAAAAATAGTCGACCGACATAGGCCATAACATCAATCTTTCATACATTAATTAATATTCGAGGCAGTGCGCTTAGATTTCGTAAGAGAACCGCATATGAACAAGGGACAATTTAGTAAAAGGTTGACTTAAGTCCTTAACATTATCGACATATCGTTACATTTCAATATTAATGTGAACAACAAATTTTGACCCATGCTCTTTCATTAGTCCTGGTCAACCCGCCCAATTACAACTACCTTGTATATTTGTCTTTGCCAAAAAGGGAAACGGTTCACCGTCCCTACTCCAAAAGTGCCAATTTTTGGACAAAGGGTGGCTTCAAGATGTGGTGTGAGTGTGACTTTCCTTCTTAGGTATAGATGCGCCAATTGTTTCCAGTTGTTTCTTTATTTTTATTTTTTTAATAATTTAAATTATAAATTCTTTTCAGCAAAAGTATCCCACTGCAAATTATAATCTTCGATTTCAAGTTGACTTGTCAATTTCTATGTTATATGAATTATTTGAAAACGGGGCACAATAAAACCTTTTTTTTTTATCAGCAATGAATTTGTTATTTAAAAGTGAAGTATAAGACATACTTAAGGGTTACAAAAAGTTTAAACCAGAGAGTATTCATTCCTAAATCACATTCTTGGAGCAGAACTAATACCAATCTACAAGCACTCGAGTGGAAAATTAAATCAATTATGAGAGGAATAGCATCTAGTTGCTATTATTTCGTGGGAATTGTCGCTAAACTTCCTAAGGATAGCTTATGCATTAATCGAACACTCCTAAGGCTTCGATAATTAGAAGTTTATTGGTTTAGAATGATAACGGAATGGCCAAAATGTTCTTTTCCCCTCACCAGTCTTGGAAAAAAAAAAAAATATATTAGCTAGTGACAAAAATGCTTTAAAATGGTGTTGAATCATTTTGGAATGTATTCCACATCGGTTATATATTATTGTTGGCTATAATGCCCGCATATTAGAATTCGCTGATCATTCAGACCCGCAAATGAGGGGGTGTTAAAATCTATAGCACTTCATGAGAACTATTTAGGCTTCATTTTATTAACGGTCTCCCTCTGATATAAACCAAGTTTAATACGTTGATTGCAATACAACTTTTAAGTTTTAACTCGTATAGAATCCAAAAATAATAAAATAAAGAAAGGAAAATTAGAACATGCACCTTCCCCTTGGCAAGTTTCCAACAAACGTCAAGCAAAGACAAAATACAATATTGTAACAAATTCAAAGGTGGCCAATCATACTACTTACACAAAATGAACTTAGATCCTTGCCCAGATAAAATCTATCCATGTTATAGGTAAAATCTTCCATAATCTTGTTAAAGCAAAAGTCTATGGAACTTAACCTTTACAAGCTGGTAATGTGTCGGACTGTCGGTAAATAGGCCTTCAACTCTTAAAAGGAAAAAAAATTTAGAAGTACTGCTAATAAAAACATATAAAAATTCTATATATTTCCACCAAACGCATAAAAACAACTAAGCGATACAGTTTCATGTTCCGCCTGAATCAACTTATTTCTTCTTACAATAATTAAAATAGCTTTTTAAGAACAACCAGCATTTAACACTTAGAAACACACCTCGAAAATGATTGTTTATCCATGAAGAAAACGAGCATGTTACAATTACAAAACAATAACTTTTTTTGACAAAAAAACAACAAAAAGAAAAAAACGAAATAAGCACAGGACACAATATTAATGACAGAAAAAGAATTATCAGCTACCAGAGTTAAGTAGAATTTATGATCTTAATTAGCTATTAAATGGGTCATGTTACAATTGGCCAACTGCCACCACAATTAGAGTACGACAAACCATAACCATATTTGCTCCTCATTAAAATTCTCATATACTGTATAGATGAAATTGCATCAAGTGAAAAATAATGGTTACAGAGAGATCAAAATAGGGAGAGTGGTACACTGCTATGGCTCATTAAAGTTGCATACACAGACTTGATTCAGATGCCTATATACATGCAAAGTTTAAGTTGCATTCATTCATAGACACAGAATGCAACCACCCGACTTATGAATCATAATGTTAAGACGTGATTTATGTCGCTCGCATAAGAATGTGGACTATTATTTATATGAAAATAATATTGTCTCTTCTTGTAGTAAGTTTTTTTAAGGGGAGATATTATGGGTCATCAAATTCTATTATAGGATCGTATGTTTGACTTGTGATCTACGCATGTGATGAGAGTAAAACTAATATCGGCCAACACGTGAAGTATCATGTTAAAAATTGTTCCACGTCGCTTGACAAAGAATATGGACTTTATATAAAGAGAATTATGCTCTCCCGGCCCATTTAATCTTGTATTTTAGAGAAAGACTTTTTCCGAACATTGCCAAAAAGTGTTTAAAAATTACAACGAAATTAAAATTGAAAAGGATTAAAATTAATATATCAAAATCGAAACTTCAATCATGATGGCAGAACCATGGATCAACATATACATAATCGAAACGTTTCCATTTTACTCAGTTGAAAGAAAATTTAGAAGTATTATTCAATTTATTTACAATTACCATTCTTACGAAATTCTTCAAAAATGTCGAAAAATCCAAAATATTTTTAATATGTAGCAAACCAAAAAATGAATCAAATAGAAACTTTGATCTATTGAGTAAACAATTTATATACATATAAAACTGTTTCGTGTTTCTGAGCACTTCCTTGCGGCGCTGATCCATCGCATGAATTAAATAAACAAGACTTATCTAATTAATCAAACACATATACAATGACATGTAAAACCCTACATTCCAACTTCTAAGCAACCAACCTAACCCTCAACTGTCACCGATCAACAAAAAAATTAGACATCGTTTTATCAAATAATAATTCAAAAATCAAAAGCCATACTGTCATTAATTGTCAAATAAAGCATACACTATTACAGTATAGTAAAGGTCGCACCTTTGATTTTGTGAGGGAACAGAGTATGAACATGGGACGGTTTAGTTAAAAGGTTAACTCTATGTTATCTAAATATTGATGCATTTATGAACAATAAATTTTGACCCATGTGCATATATTTGTCTACTCCTTCACTAGTCCCGGTCAACCCGCCCCATCCAACCACCTTGTCTAGCAAATCAGGGCGGTGGTTAACCAGGGGTGGCGGTTTACTGTGTGTGTAAGGTCTTCTTAGCCACTTTTTGTACTACTTTCATATGTCATTTAACATAACAAAATGTAATTGAATTTTTAATACAAACACGGTCAATGTTGATTTGTTGCCTGGAGCGACACACCAAATGTCTTACACTATATATTGCTATTGACTCTAGTTTTTGTTCTACAGCCCATCCCACCCCCTGACGACTTTATTGCAAAATGTATGGACGAGCTCGACTAGACTCGCAGAGGTGTGGATGACTTTGAGTACCGAGAGACAAATATGGTTGCGGTATTTCAAAAGCCGCGCTCGTGGTATCGGACTTTAGTAACTTTATTGATCATATTGTCATACTTTAAGAGAGGTTTTGTGACGTTCGTTTAAACCTCACGAAATGTCCCTAGAAATATTTATTCTCTTCAAATTTCAGTAGAAAACAGAAAAGATCTTTGTTAGTGAATATCATTTGTAGTAAGCTTATATACGTCTGGGTCACAGGTCATCTTTCCGTCTTTACATACCTTTTCCAGATAAGATAATTTGAACGGAGGTGTTACAATATGGACACTCCTAGTCCTAAGGTTTGGAAACTATAATGCCTGCGACGACATTAGTCATTGTTTAAAATGATAATATACAGTTTTTCAAAATGACCATTTACACCCTCACCAATCCCAAACTGAAAAAGAAAGTGACGGTAACAAGAGTATTAAAGTGAAAGCGATTGCTTTTAAAAGAATGCTGGCTCAAGTTTAACATGTAAATTGTAAAACATAACTTACTCGTATAATCCTAAAATGATAATAGACAGTGTCAAGTTAAGAAAAGAATATTTCAAACAAGTTCAAAACCAGACAACCCGATAATGCAACACATGTAATAAATCAGAAGCCATAGAAACAAGTAGAATGAACTTGGGGACTCTTGTCCTAACGATGTTTATGCATTTGTACATTTTTCTGCCACGATTTTGCTAAAACAAAATTTCTATGGAACTTGTAGGAGTACAAAATACTACGTTTACTGTTTCCTTTTCTATTTTCTGTAACTATGCCTTCAGTTTCTAAGATAAAAATAGCAATAGAAGTGCTAGGTGTTGAACACAATCGGGTAAAAGGAAATATTCCTCACGTAAATTGAACCAGATAAGTCAAAATTTTCAAATATCTCCATCAAACACATAAAAACAACTAGGAGAGCTTCTACATTTACTGGCCTATTTTTACTCTTATTACGGCGACTGCAATATTTATGAAAAATTAACCAGGATAAGTCTGGTTCAGAAAAAGAAAAAAGAAACAAATAGCCAAAATAAATTGTTACATACATAAAAGAATTTTACTTAAACCGGAAGAACAAAATATGCACAAACTATAATAACGATGATAACCAGCTATGAAAGTTAAGTCCAAAATTTATGTCTCTCAATCAGCCATTTACTCTACCCTGTTACACTTGCAATTTCCCAACTGCCATATAATTAGAGTACAACAAACAAGTAACTCCCTCATTATAATTTTCATACAATATATGAAATTGCACTAAATGAAAGAATGATGTTACCTTGGATACAGAGAGATCAAAATAGGTAGAATAGTACACACAGCACCCCACTCTCCTGAGCAAATCATCACCTATGGAGGCATACTTCTTCTCATTACACCACGCTGTTGCAATCATCATTAGTCTGTCTTAGTTGAATACCTGGTCTGATTCTGGTCACTCTTGTGAGATGTCGTTTTCTGATTCAGTGCATAACAATGGCGAAGGCTGTCTGAGACTCGTTCACTAATTTGTTTGCACCAAATTTCGTGTAAAAAAATCATTAACAGCAAGATTTGCATCTCCATGAGCTACAGCGTCTTCAGCCTCAGGCATAAACAGACTTGATACAGATGCCTATATGCATGTAAAGTAGCATTTCAGATACACAAATCAAGATGTGAAGAATTCAACTAGATCATTTATGAGTCAAATTTTGGCACTGGAATGGCAAGGAAAACAGAAACAGTTGCAACGATGGTGCATGAAATGACACTGTGGTACAGATTATGTAGTACCAATTCGTTAAAAAAACATAAGTCGCTTCACGGACAAAAGATTTGGTATAAGAAACTCCTATGTCTAAATTTCTGCTGCCACAGTTGAATATGCTGCAGTTCAAGGTGAACAGTTAAAACTTCTACTGATTTATAAGCATCTCTTTGAGGTATGGGGACAATTTTGCTCAGCCGATAAAGTTTCCATAATACCCCTTCCATCAATCACCGTTAACAAACTAATTAGTTTTGTGCAAAATGACATTGTTTCTGTTAATTAATATTACAAAACTTTCTTAAAGAAACATACATTATATATATAACAAAAAACATAATTAGGTCAAATAAGAATGATCACCCAAAATTATAGAAGGTCAACTCGTAATTTTTTAAAAAAACTAAAATTATCTCAGGTCTCCACCCCCAGTCACCCACCTATCCGCACCTCATCCCCACTACTTGAGGAGGGACGGTGAGATCTACCCCTTCAAGCTAAAGAACAAAGAGCGAGGAACCGCCACCCATCTTTGCACAGCAGGAGCAGCGCCACTCCAGCGCCTAAGAAGGAGATGGTGTTATTGCCATTTCCGTTCTTTTTAATTTTAAGAAATAATTTTACTTCTAAATTAAATTTCTTGTATTTAATAAATACGAAATTGGATATAATTACAAAAAATCCAACATAATCCACGTTTCTTTTAGGGTAACTTTTTTAAATTTAATAAATAACTGAAATTCAATAAAAAGTTTCTCAATAACATTAAAAAGCATTTACTTTTATTGCTGAACTAAACTTATTTTGTTAAGTATAAGTCAGAAACATCACTGAGGTTTGCATAAAAAATGAGTGCCACACCTATGGGAAAGAGAGCATTTTGGTCCTAAAATATTAGTCAAAGTTGACCAAGGTGAAAAAATTTATTTTAAAATTTGCTGCTATCAATGATTCATGTCAATATTTTCAACGGTTATACCTAGGTTGGACCTGTTTGATATATGACATCAGATCCAAGAATCATTGTTCGAGCTCAGGGACAGTTATTAAGCCAACAATTGAGGCTATCAATGTTATTATCCCAAAATATATACAGGATGCATCTCTAAAAGTCAATATGAAAATATAAAAACGGATTGGTGATATAAAAAGATAAATCAAATCAGCATGAATAATCAAACTAACCATATGTACTCTGCATCAATATAGTCAAAGCAAAAACTACTTATAAATGTGCCACAGAATAGGACACAACCCCATGATTTTTCCTTTTATTAGTATTGTTAGCAAGTTGGAAGTGTCAGCTGAGTAGCCAGTTTTAGGTGGTGTTCGTAAATGCTTATGAAAATGGCTTATTGGCATAATCACTTTTTTAGTGTTTGCAATACAGACTTTTGTTTCTGCTTGTTTTAGAAAAGTTAGAAAAAGCATAAGCTGTAGTAGGAGGGTTTAGGGTGCTTCACAAACTGCTTTTGAAAATAAGGTATTTAAAAAGGTTTTGGAAAAAAAAAAGCCACTTCTTATTAACTATTGCACACACCTAAATAACGATACTTTCAGTAACTTTCTAAAAAAGATATGCAAAGGTAGTGCACAAGCTCCTTTCATAAGTTCTTGCAAAGACCCCCTTATATCGACTAGGTTTTGACGTACAAGCATAATAATCAGGAACTGCATGCTAAAAATGTAAACAAAGAAATATGACATATTATACTTTCGAGCTTTTGGGTTATTCTCAACAAAGGAAACGAAAAGCAATGTACTAAAGCCTTTCAACCATATTCTGTTCCTGATTAGATAATAGCTACCTCTACGAAAACTTATTGATCTTTCTATTGACATGAATATTCAGTGTTTGCTTAAGATTTATTACCAAGAAAATCACTACAGTAATGGAACAACACCCACCTAACCCCCCCTCCCCCCCCCCCCCCCCCAAAACCACATCCCCTCTGAATCCCCACCAAAGAAGAAGAACAAAGAGATTGGAAAGGGAGGTGGCAGCAACCTAAACACCTTTATCGGAATTGATCTACAATTTAGCGCAAACAGAATGGAAACTGCCTCGACAACAAATCTTGTAGTTAAAAGAAATACTAATAACTCTGCTAATTTAGTTTCTTGAATTCTCTCTCTAGTCCACTTGTAATTTCTTTATACATACTGATGTATTACTAGAAGAAAGGAGAATTCCCTTTTCTCTTAGAGCAGACAGAAACTGTTAAACATTATTAGAAAGTAAACCCAAGACTGTTTACTGACTAAAACATTTCTTCGTCTTATCAAGGAATTTGGTGAATATCTTAACTAAAGAAATTATCAGACAGGATGCTGTAAGAATCCAGTAACAGTGCCTTTTGACCTCCAATCTCTATTCATTTAATTACTTATCACCACCGAAGTATACTAGTCCTAATACTGAATAAGAAATTTACCTTTGTATCAAGTAACATCTCCCCAGAATTTTCTGAAGTAAAACATGCACCATGAGCTTTTAACCATTCTATACACTCCTCAACTCCATCCAGATCCTTATCATCACTTGTTTCACTTGTAGGCAATGCACTGCCAAAACCTAGAATCTCAGAAAGATACGACACAGGGACTGTAGGACGGTATGAACGAGATATGCACTTTACAGCAGCATATCGCATTTTTTCAACATAAAGATCTGCAACAAGGAATTCATTTTTTCAAATATCAACAAAAAGTGAATGTATGTTATCATCTGTTTGTTAGTAGCTGAAGGATACAAGAATGACAACCGTATTATAAACATTGCAAGAAAATGACATTCATTTTACTCACCCATAAGGAAAGTGTTGAGGTTAGGTGCTGTTTTATAAAGTCTGAAGAACATTACATAGTTTCCAGATGTCACGGCAGTACGAACCGAAAGAGCATGTCTTACAGCTTTGTCTTTTTTAGATTCAGCTGATAATCTGAAAGGAAAAAGAAAGTTAAATGAAATAACATGGTGATCTGAAGAAACTGATCACGAAAACAAATCCTTATGTACAAGATCCCCAATATCGATAAAATCATTCGGACTTATGACAAGCAAAGACTGGACCCATACAAGTGAACAAACAACATGATCCAATAAAAAAGGAAGATACATTCTATTGAAATAAGATAATAAAGTTATTTTCTCAAATACAAGCTGCCTTTTGAGTTGTTCATTGTTCCAGATTCGATGGAGCCTTCCATCCACTATTCCCATCCGCAAGCCTCAGGTTGATGATATGCAAATTAATACATAACGTCACAAATGTCGCAGATAAAAAGTCTAATTAGTGACAAGGGACCGTAAATCTGGGATTGCCTGACCTGGGCTTGCATTAAAAATAGACGACAAATGACGGTCTTGTCAACATACTTGGAAAGAATTTACAAGTGGTCCAATCAAAAGAAAGATCATAAAGAAAAAGAAGAAGAAATGAGTTGGCTGTAAAAAAAAAAATTGAAAACATACAACAACAACAACAACAAAAGATATGCTTCAAATATGTTGGACATGTATATCTTCAGCAAATTTTGAGATTTCTAAGTTGTTGACTGATTAACTTTTCCATTCAACAAAAGTATTGCGCAGCTCAACTTTAAATCCTTCCCTCCATGTCACCCAATTACTTATGTTCTTTAAACCGACGTCTGCTTCACACTTGTTCCCAAATTACCTCGCAGAATAGGAGACATTACTAATCCAAAACGAGGGAATTCTCTCGATCAAATGCACCTTCATCACTTTCTCATCGAAGTAAAGCTACTAGTTGCAGAATCTAAAGAGAATATAACAATAAAAACAAAACATCACAGGCGAATCCACTGCCACCACCAGAATTCGTCCTTCAACTAGATTATTTGCACAAACTCAATATCTAAAGCCATCCCAATTACCTTAACCAAAAGAATTTTATCCGCATTGTTGCCACCACCATTCACCTTTTAGTTTCACCCTATGGCCTCCAGCCATACACCTCAGGAGGCACTACATCAAGTCTTGCTCAATTAATTTCCAACATTCTATTGAGTGAGCCATTGGTTACTTTGTCATGGTGCCAACAAAAAATCAATAACAATTAGTCAAACTTATTCAAGAGGAGAACTTCTCCTTTTATGCTTTGTAATATAGTCTACAAGGTCTCTTTTGCTTCAACAGGATTAGAAAATTTAAATGGAAGTGGAACCAGGTCAGAATTTCACAAATTTGTCAGTACTCAAAATTTATCTTCCTTGCTTTTTTCTAATTCAATTTTGCTCTATTTACAGTTCAACGGGAGTATGGGGGCTACTCATGATAACTTCTATTTCCATTTTAAAAAAGAAAAGCAGAGCAATATACCCAGAAATGTTGAGCAATTTCTGAAGATAAATATTAATTATAGATTGATGACATCTTTTTGTAAACGGAATAAAACCCTTGGTGAAATCTGAACCTTATTAAGAAACCAGAAGAATAATAATTATCAGAAACTCCCTTTTACCACTAAATAATCCTATATCAATCCAAATGCAAGAGTTCCTAGGTCCAGTCATATGACAAAGAAGTCAAGAAATGATTTTGGGAATCACACAAACAAGAAAAGAAGAAAATAGGAAAAAACAGATAAAAACTGTTTTTTAATGTAAAAAAACTAAGGAAGAAACAGAGAGTAGCCGAAGAGGTGATAGGGAATAGCAATGTACGATCGCCATCAAGCGGTCCGCAGCATTTCATACAATGGATTTATTAGGATTAGGATATAAGGAAACTACCAATGCAAAAATAATGCATAAATATTGCTCAAACCTTGACATTGCTGACAGGAGATCCCTATTGTTATTTGGGTGTAATATTACACGTAGTAAATTGTATGCTGCAAATTCCATATGGCATCCCCTAATGCCTTCTGCATAGAGTGATTTCAGCTGTGATTGACACTGCATACACAAATAGGCAGAACATTTAAATAAAAGAACCAGCAACAGGTAACTGATGATAAAAAAAAGTTAATATCCACATACTTTTCCACCCACAGTAAATTATGTTCATTTGCATTGTCTTACCAATCAGCCCTAACTATTTGCCAACCTTCAACTACAGCTTCTTTGTTAACAAATTTACAATTACAATCGTATTTCATAATTTGCAATACCATATAACTACCTCTTTGAAGCAATTATCACAACATAATGAAAATCACATAAGGAACCAACAAAGAAATCAAGCAGAAGAAATAAATTAGGAGAAAGAAACAGATATGTTCAAACAATTACCATACAAGCTAGAATCAAACTCTATTCTTGAACAAATAATAAGACGCACTATTGTTACAGATTTTATAGTGACATGAACTACCATGATCCAGTCATACCCAGACAAACATATATAATCAGATTTGGATTTAGAGCCAGACATGGAAGTGTGCAAACCCTATCCAAGGAAGTTACCATGCCTGTTCACTTTTTTGTAACTCTCCCCCATTCTGAATCCCCAAATCCCACTCCCCACCACAACTAATCTGGTCTGCTCACGGAAACAGCACCCCAAGCACAGAAGATCCATTCCAGCACCCGATAATGGTGGGAAACTGGGAGCTGCCGGCCCAGGGGGGCAGTCAGCCGGGTTTACGGGTTTCAAGTCTTGAGGTTAGATGGTTGGCAAGATCATACAATGAGGGGGAAAAGCGAGCAAAAGAAAAATATCCTACCGGCCTACGCATTCAGAATCAGAATGTGCCATGTTTTTCGTGTAGTTTTCTGTAGAATGTGTTCATCTTAGTTTGCTGGATCTGAAATTATGTAAATTAATTTCAATAATTTTGCTTCTGCAGGATCCCTTTTACTACGCAAGTACCTTAAAAGTTCAAGTTTATTAAAAAACATGCTTTTAGAACCACGGGTTTCCAGATCGAAAACAGAACCTGACTTATACAAATGCCATCACTATCTAATATATGACTCAGAGTACAGCAAGCCAAATTTGAGTAATGAGTGGCCTCGACAATAAAAATATTTAGCTAATGAAGATACTGATAAATGAAAATCCCTAGGGTAAAACTTAGAAGCACACACAAAAGAAGCATAAAGCTGAAAAAACCTAACCTGATTGTATTCGGGCATGTCTCCTACTTCTATAGCCGTTCTAGCATGAGTTTCGTACACCTGATACCACAAGTGAATTCAGAATACTAGATAACAGCATTAAACAAACTTGCAGTAGCTTACAACCATGAAATATAATATTGGAGATTTACAATGTACGCCTTTTTATGATCAACAAAATATATTGAAAAAAAGGGCGAGGAAATGAACATCCTGCAAGGAATGACGTAACCAGAACAATTAATACCTTGACCGTAAGCTCATTACGAATATGTTGTACAGTAAGATCTTGCCGTATAGATTTTAATTGGTCACACTTGTAAAGGTAATTCTTTTGAGAATTTTGAACCATTAGCAGAGCTTTTTCCAACACTTCTTCGGGCCTCACCTGCAAATTTAATATATCAAAATCATCACCCTTGAAGACATGATACTATCATCAATCACATGGATTTCTTATATTTCCAGAATGAAGTGAAGGTAGTTTACCGTAGCAGGATCAGGTGCAGAAGTAAGGCGCAAGTAGCGTTTCTCAATTTCCTGACAGGTTCCTTTAACTCTTAGAGCATCCCAATCAATATCTTCAACAGCCCTGCTCCCACTTTCCTCAAAGGTTCTGCTAGCAACCAAGGCACCAGGCCTTCTTGCATACGAATTGCTAGCCCCCGCATTTTTCCCTCTTATATTGTTGTTCTCTGCTCGGTTTCCACGTCCTTTGTCGAACCGCTTGGACCGGTTTTCACGCCTCTTTTTCTCCTCTGGTGAATCAGCAAGAGCTAAAGCAGCAGCATAGTACTTTGTCAAACTGTGCCCCTTGTCACTATCGCTAGAACCTTCATCACCGCCTGCCACAGAAGGGTCAGTACCAAGACGTTGCCTCTTAGCAGGTCTTCCAACATTCTTACTGACACTTTTTTGATCTGACAAAGGAGATTTTGCTTGCAAACTCTTATTTTCTGACTTTCCACCAGAAAACTGCAAAGTTTAAAAAAAAAAAAGAATCAGCTATTACGACCACAGAAAAACCTTCAAAATTGATGATATACTGCTTATGCTAGCACATGCAGTACTGGACAAGTGTAGAACACAATTAGGATCAAACATGCAATGAAAACGAGACATGCCAGGTGATGAAAAGACGAAAAAGACTGGAACCAGGTAGGAACGCCTCAGGCTATCATAGGCGAGCAAGATGCATGCTGCGCAAGGTGGAATCAGTTGCTAAATCTCAATGTTAAAGAGTGAAGGGTTAAATCACACTAAAACCCCAAATCCCTAATTTTTTGCTTCTATTAGGTTCAAATTAAATTTCAATAAAGTTCAAAATGTTTTGGATAATCATTCACCCTTAACATTTTATATTTCAATATTATAAGGATCTAGATAATCA
Source organism: Misopates orontium (assembly GCA_946800315.1). Taxonomy (NCBI): domain Eukaryota; kingdom Viridiplantae; phylum Streptophyta; class Magnoliopsida; order Lamiales; family Plantaginaceae; genus Misopates; species Misopates orontium. The sequence goes on from OX326951.1 coordinate 36,593,315, forward strand.
AATTGATTTTAGCAACAAACTCGAACATTGTTTTTATTTTTTGTTTTGCTTAACTTGAATTCAATTACGTCTAATGATGACGTTAAAATGCTATTAAGTTTTTTCTAATTAGATTATGAAGTATAATATATATATATATATATATATATATATACATATATGTATGTGTGTGTGTGCATGCACAGATTATATTCATTTATTCATGGATATTGTATTCATCTGTTGACTAATATTTATAGATTTATCAAACATAGCTCTGTCCAAAACTGTACTGTATCCCATAGTTTTACAAACAGAATTGCAAAGTGCACCAGTTGTTTTCTTGCTTATTTGACTGAGATCCTTTGCAAAGTGCACCAGTTGTTTTCTTGCTTATTTGACTGAGATCCCTATCAGTAAAGGACATTCTTGGCTACTGATGGTCAAAGCCTAAAGCAGATGAATTTGACCAAAGAGGTTTTCGCGAACTCCAAACGTAAAAGAGAAGGATAAGTAAAGACAGCATCAGAAATTTCTTGTCTCATTCCATAAATACATGGATTTACAAACTTACCATAAACAAGTGAAAATTGCACAAGAAAACAATGTCAAATAAGCTGCAATGGTGGTACAGTGTCGAATTGTGATCACTAATGGCTTTGCACAAAAGTTATCAACGTGTCATTCGTTTTTAGTAAGAAATTAGAAAGTTGAATACCATCAGAGACAACTTAAACAGTCGTGCAACCAGAAAATGTCCTAGTATCAAATATATAAAGGTGAAACAATATGTTCTGGACAAAAGGGCCCCCATCCATGATATGCTCTCATAGTTAAAAGTAATACCTGTTTGTTCCAAACACCATATTTTGCAGTTGCATTAGGAGTATTAGCATATTTGTTAATTGGTTTCTCATCTGGAACAGGCTCCCACCTACTCTTGGCTCGCCGACTAGGACTTCTTCTATTATTTGCCATTGTGGAGTTGAGTATTGGAAAAACCATATCACTACAGAACAAAATCAAGACTCCACATGTTAGTTCATCGAAGTAACTGAATCTAAGAAAGAGATGGAAGAACATACTCCTTAACGGCATCAATATTGGGCATGGCGAAAAGAGGCTCGGTGTCCCAATCTCTACTGTAAAGCGTCCCATCGGCAGTTGCCCTTGTTATTACCTAAACAAATAAAAATTTAAGATCAAAAGGTATCAGCCTACTTGCATGTTTCATGACTTCAGAACATTGCAGACTTGCATAACATGATTCAACAATGAATGCTAAGAATGTTAGTTAATATGAAAAATGCTTACAATATGATTCTACTGATCAGAAAAAGAAAAAAAAAATTAAAACACATTATACATATAAAAATTTCCATTATCAAATATACTTGATGTAAGTCATAGTTACTGATATATTGTTGCGATAAATAGTTCTAAAATTTCAAGTTGCTCCGGAAGATAACATGCCACTATCTTAAAGGCAGAGAATTTAAATGATCAAAAGACCTTTCAATAACCAACCCAAAACATTCCACATCTAATAAATTCATTATCATATACTTCTACATAAATGTGAGTTCACATATGCTAGAATGCTGTCATTCTTATATGCTTATCTGATCCACTTGAAACACAGTTATGGTTTATCATTAGATGTTGTTCTCTGCAATAGCTACCATCATATTTAAGCAGGAAGCAAAAAGAGCTAACTCGTCCATGAAAATGCTTCATGTCACCAACTGGCATGAAGGATTTAAAGCTTTATCTTCTTATCCTTTCTAAGTTAACCTGATGAGTCATAAAAAGCTATCACCCCGGAAACAGACATCAGGAACTTGCGTCTTGTTAAATGATAAGTATGAGTATATCCTAAACAGAACGTGTCTGAAACACATTGTTTCTATATCATCTTCTGAATGTAGGAAAATATTTATTTTGCTAAGCCTTAAGAACTAGCTAATTCTCAATTTTTAACAGTGTCTGGTTCACTCTTAGTTAAGAGAGAGACAGAGAGAGAGAGAGAGAGAGAGAGAGAGAGAGAAGCAACGGCATCTTAAAGGTTTAAAAACTAACATATTTAACCAAGAGAATATTCAAAAAGATCACACTCTTTCAATCATACGAATGTTAATCCAGCTACACTTAAAGATTTGGCATTTGATTTGTGCCGTGTATCAAGCAAGAACAGTATATAGCGAAAAAGAATTGCACGGCCACAAATATATCCCAAGTCCAAGCCCCAAGATAAACTAGGAAATCTGAATATTAAGAAAAGAAGAATGCCTAAGAAGATTCTAGAATTTCACCATTTTTAATGCAATTACATCATTCTGAATATTTTTTAATTGAATTGCAGCAAGAGAGATATCAAGGAAAATCGCGTGCTACAGTTAGATGCCCTGGTTAAATGCCGGTGGAATCTCTCTTCTGCAGCAAGGTCTTCTTAGGAGCAAAGAATGGGTTCATAGAAATATGGCAGAAACTCAGATGCTTCGTTGAATAGCTGAATCTCCACCTAGTTCCATATTATGTAATGAAGTACCTGAATCTACTTCTGCCCTAACCAACGTTGAACAAATCCAGAAGCGGAAAGAAACAAGGAGATGAAGGTAGGATTTGAAGTCGAAAAATTTAAAACATTTAAAGGTTCGCAGTATATCATCCATTAACTTCTATTACCAACAAATCCACCACCAAGAATATGTGGACAAGGCCTCATTGAAAAGAATACTAGAAAATGTCTCAGCAATCTACCAGCCACAATATTCCGATAATACACTCCTCGGGAAAGATTACTAAAAAATCCTCCGGCAATCTACCATGAATTCTAACAAAAAGATCCGACCTACTCAGCTGCCTTGATTTGTCTTTAACAATTTTTATTTGGCGTATCAAAATATGCCAATTAGAGATAGGAGATGACACGTTTCACTTGCAACTGGATTAAGCATTGTGTTCGGGTTAATCATTTCTCCATCTGACATTCAATTTGTTAAAGGGAAGCAGTATATCATAATTATAAATTTCAAGCAAACAAGTATAGATAGATCAAAACAATTCATTCCTACATGAAAATTTGAGTCTAGGCCACCAGATTGTAGCGTGCATCATCAAGAAATAAACACAGTGACATATCCGATATTTGTTATATAGTTTATACCTCCTTCATGATATCCTGGCTAGCTGCCTTTTGCCTGTCATCTTTGCAACGAGCCAACGCCCTTTCAACATAACCACGCAAAGATTTTGGAAATGTACCAGGCTGCAAGAGAAAGACAATGGTCAGTGTAAACTTTTCAGGTATGCTTTATCCAGTCTATCAATTCCCACTGGATATGGACGCCGAGAAGGCCTGTTAGTTATCTATAGTGGTTAAATGTTGACTTCAAGGTATTCCACCACTGTTAATGAATCAAGCCTCTACTATCTTTAATGAGTTTAAGAAATAGATTACCTTGAAGACTAGAAACAGAAACTATAACTTTTCTAGATAAATTAAGGCATGGCTTCACTTTCCTGACAACCATACATGATAAAGAAAGCTTTTCTTTGACAACCAAACATATAAGAACAGTTTCTTTATTTCCTTTGCTTTACCTCAATTTCCATACATACACTTTCACATTGTTCCCTGTAACCAAACGAAGCAGCAAAGTTGGATAATCTAACATTTCAAATGTGTGTATAAAGAAAATGTGCAGCAGAACTCCACAGTAATCTGATTTTCAGGACAATATACAAAGTAATTTGGCATGACAGGTAGAATGCAGATGTTTTTTTGGAATGAGATAACATGAACAAAATGGAGCCTAGAGAGCAGAATGTGATAATCTCACCTTGAGCATTGAATCAGCCTCATCCTGAGATGTAACTTTAACGTTTGGCTGCACAGAGACGCCGATATAGGCTGGTTTGACAGCGGTACTAGTCATAGAACTATCTTTATCAGTTTTCTGTACACCCACTGATAAGTTTGCTGCAATTCTTGGATTAGTTGGAATTTGCAGTTTGCTCCCTTTCCGTGAATCTAGATGCTCAGGCGGTTGTGAAAAAGTTTGAAAGGATGGTTGGTGGTTTTGAGAAACCTGGTAAGAAGCAGAATATGATGCTATCGGGGCTTGAGAAAATGAAGTGTTAGGCTGATTTTGAAAACTTCCATATGTAGGATTTACATCCGGAGGGTTTTGAATATGTGGCTGTACAGCGGTAGGTGGGTCACTTTGGAAAACTGTAGAACCATGTTTCCAGTAAGCTTCTTGGAGACTGCCGCTTACAGTGGCAGGCTGACAATAAAAAACCAATGTAGTGAGTTAAAGTTGACGCACCCATTTCCACATACAGGAATTTGTTAAATTCACAAAATAAAACTAATTGAGATCTTTCTGGATGATGGACTCTCTGTTAATAAGAGATTGATGAGACGGAAACCAATTCCACTGATTTTGAATGATTGAATAAATCACAGATTTTCCCTTGAATATCAAATGTAAGATAAAGTCAAGTGCTAAGCATAAGAATGAGCGTTTGTGTTTAAAAAATTTAAACTGCAAATTTACTCATGATATGATATCTTAAAACACAGAAAGGGTGGGGTTGAAAGAACACCGTTTAGGATAGCCAATCAGATAGTTATCAACAATATCATCTTCAATCTAACCAATGCTGCCGGTTATGATCAAGACATAAGGCAAACTAGATCACAACAACTTTACGGCATATATCATAAACATTATTTGCAAATTTTGCGAACTTTATAGTTTCGAGGGCTTTAATAGCAGTGATATCACAGTGGGTGTAACAACTTCAAAACGTAGTTTAAGTGCTTCAAAAAGATAAATAATCTCTTTACATCATTCAATTTATACATGATATAAATAACATACTAATTCTAATATGTGGTAGCGCATATTAGAATATTACGCACATCAATAGTCAAAACAATTATAGGCGACAGACAATAAGCACGATTAAAATCCATAAAAACTCAGTGCAAATTTATATACATAAAAGGAAAAAATAGATCATTGACCCGATAGCTTAACAGCACAAACCAAAAAGGAAAAGACTCCGCCATGGGAACATAGAGGTATTTTGTCAGTGTTCTTTGGTATTAACATATGTGACAATCTTATCGGGGCACTAACGAATTTATAGTATTCTTCTCTAATTGCACCATAAAATATAAGTAATTGCACGCATAGGTGAGATCCACTTTCCACCTATAACACAGAAACTCAAACTCCATGAAGTTTTGGCCTGTCTTTTTCCCATATCCGCACTTCCCACCAATCCATGTCTGTTCTACCTTTAGTCAGTTAATCTACTTTCATTGGCAACCGTTAGCAAACATAATTAAGCATGCTTATTAATGACAGGTCATAGAAGCCATATTACCCTATCTGGTCCAGCCAATCTTTGCAAGCATCCACCATAAAGGGAAACACTCATAACTATCTAAGCTACACACTACTCTATAAGCTTCTTTAAGTCAAAGGGCAAATATCTACACCTTAAGAGAAAGAGAACACTAAAATAGTAAGAGCTATTTGAAATCCCCTGTACAACACATAAATATAAAAATAAAAAATAAAAATAAAAAAATGCACTCCTGTCTCTACGGATATATTCATTTAACTATTAGGTTACTAGTGTCATTCATTCACACTACTGAGAAATTCAATTCTCAACTAACACCAACCTTCTTAAATTTATTGCTTGTGGTGCAAAGACTACTCATCTATCGTTCAAGGAAATTATAACTTACAAGGAACAAAAATCTGCAGACCCCAGAGAGCTGAATGGAGTGTAGGCCTAAGGGAATGCATATTTAGGTTTTACCAATGGACACCTTTTTCTTTCTTTTGGTAGTTTGTAATTTTCTATTTAATACACCAACAAACAAAATGAAGGGGAAGGAAAAAAAGATTAAAGAATAATAAAGTCACTGGCACACCTCATGGAATTTAATTATAGTCAACCAATTCTTTTTTTATTAGTAGTTTGCAGTTTCCAGTTAAATGAACCATAAACAAAATGAAGGGACGGGCAACAAAGTCAAAGACACAGATTTCTATCTGATAGCAATGATAATAAGTAACTGGCACCCCAAACCTGTACGGAACTCAGTTCAGATGAACTAGAGACTGGCCTCCAAGAAGTGGTATAAGCTGTAGGTGGCTGGTTTGTAGCTGCATATTCACTGGTTCCACTAGGGACAGAACAACTCACACTGGACGCACTAGGGGCAGATGTACTCTCAGTCCCAGGAGCACAGCTGACTTCAGTTTGAGTTTTATTGTAGTAATCCTCCCATTGTTTATAATGTTGCTGATATTGTGATGCTGCAACTGGAGTGCTCGAACTGTAGGCTGAATTTGAATCTGACGTATAATTTGGATATTGATGAGAACTATATGCCGCATATTGCCCTCCATGCCACAAGTTTGCCTGAGTACCATACGTGCCACTCGTATAACTTCCAGATGTCTGATAATCACCAGGACTGTAATAAGTGCTTGAGTAACTTGCAGGCGCAGGATAAGATCCTGAATTTGGAAATGAAGAAATAGGCTGATAAGGAGCACCTGTGTTTTGATAAGCTCCTAGATGATGGGTATAAGACTGATTTGGCGGCTGTTGATACTGATTAGAAGGCTGTTGATACTGATTAGAAGGCTGTTGATACTGATTAGAAGGTTGTTGATACTGGCTGGATGGCTGTTGATACTGAATGGAAGGCTGTTGATACTGATTGGACGGCTGCTGATACTGACTGGACGGCTGCTGATACTGATTAGACGGCTGCTGATAGTCATTAGATTGTTGTTGATACTGATTATAATGAGCTGCATATCCTGTGTTGCTATATCCATAAGGATCTGCGTTTGGATAAGCAGCATACCCGCTATAACCTTGGGGCCCATTTGTAATTCCTGAACTTGAGGTAGAGTTATTAGATGCCACATTTGTCCCATCTTCAACATTTCTCAAGGTTGGCTCCACTCGCTGGTCATGATTGTAACCAGAGTTAGAAAGAACTCCATTCTCCTTCGAGCTCTGATCTTGTGTGCTCCATGATACTACAGCGCCATTGGGAGAGTAATATGATGCATTAATTTGGTGTGAACCGACAATTTGATGCTTCTGAAAATTTAGAGGGAGAAATAAATCCATTACAAACCACAATAACTTCGAGAAATGATGCTAATGCTAAAACATATAAAAAGTAACTTGAAGGTAAAGAAACTGGTGTTGCTCCTACTAAGTAGTACATAAATAGTTTAAGCAACACATATTATTACCTACCCAGAAATCGCCATCAAAGAGCCCCACATAAATAGAGCCTAAATAGAGTAGACAAGTATTCTTTCCCTGAGTTAGTACTGTATTAAAATCTTGCAGAGTTTGATCAAAATATCAACCAGTATATCCATCCATAAAATTGAAATCTCAGTTGAACCTATTAAATGAGGAATCCACCAACCATTCCGAAGGTGTATAGAGCGAAAGAAGTGCCGAAAGGGTTAGGTTATCCTGGGTTGGCCAACTTCGTCACACAAGAAATTTCATGTTACCATAAGACTTGAGTTTTTCAGTCAGAGCAAAGGCACGGATAATACCTTGCAATAGAGGAAGCTTATCTCATAAGTATAACTATAACTGATTCCACGAGTAGTAGGTACCAGACTACTAATGCCAAATGCTCGCAAGAAGAAGTTATGGAATGTTTTCACTGTATTTTGCATGCAAAGGTCGAGCCATCTCATAGTTAATGCAAGATATCCTAAATCAAACTACAACAATTATGCATATATATATATATATATATATATATATATATATATATACATAGACATATATATATATATATATATATATATATGTACACACATCTATGCAAGGAGGAATTCAGTTAGCTGCAAGGCAATCCCTGAAACACGCTGTAACTTATTAAAACCTTTCAGAAGTCTGTTAACCAAAAAGAACTAAGAAAGAACCTAACAATATTATCTACGTATTAGAAATCACATTTGAACCGATAAACTCCAGATTAAATTAGTATCACTGATCAAAATTGTTATATGAGAACCTGAACATAGACTATATGAATAGGTTTCTTGATCAGGTCAAAACTTATCATATATTTACTAGTAAAGAGTTCAATATATCTCATATTCACGCTAGATTCATAAAATCACCCTATTACAGTTACCTATCCACATGGTAAAGTGCAATTCTCTGCACCCTCTCCAATACTTTCAGCTCAAATCATTAAATTCTTAATAAAATTGCATCCAAGCAATCAACTGGAATTGACTGGAATTCGTCCCCGGCGCCACAAACGAGCCCGGTGAAACCAAAACTAATCACTCTAGTGCTACGCAATTCTCTTGTGATTGGTCCAAAGCCAATGCAATACAATAACACACGCCGTATGATTACTTAGGTCAGACCAAATCAATTCTGGATTAAATTACATCTCTAATGCTACAAAAAAACACAAAAATCTCTCAGACGCAGAATCGAAAATAGCGAAAATTACCTCAAGAGAAGTGCTATCGAGCGGGGCAGTTGTGTCGGTGCTCTCTCCTTGATTCATCGTCGTCTCATTAAAAAGCTTCTGATCTTACGCAATTTTCAATTGACAATCGCCAATTTTATCGCTAAAAAGTTAATCGAGATTCCTAAAATTACAAAAAAAGAGTTAAAACCCTAATTAATATTGCATCAAACAGGAACAAACCTTCACAATAACTAATATCCAATTTTGGAGCTAAGAGCAGAGCATAATAGATCGATTGGAGGTAAAAAGAAATTCTAATTAGGGTATATGTAAAATTTCCGGTTTTAGAGAGAGAGAGAAATAGGTGAAAGTTTCAACCCGTTTGGCACTGTCGGATCCTGGGCTTGGGTAGTCGGCGATAGAACGCAGTTGTTTTTTGTTTATTATTATCATTACTAGGATATTATTGATAAAAGGTGTAGATTTTTAGTGTTAATACAATTACGTTAATAATATAATAAAAGTACACAATCTTATTAACAAATACATACAAATATTAAAATTTACTTAGAACAAGTAGTGATATTCTAGAAATTAGAGAATTAATTACTCAAATTAAACGATTAACTTTGGATTATGTAAATAAACTATGTGGACTTGCAAATGTATAAATCGTTATGATTCTCGATTTGGTATTCTTTTTCCAATTCAAATCCATTTCAAAGCCATTACTTTTAAAAAATAAAAAAAATAATAAAAAAACTGAAATTGTGATGATTGTTGAACCAATCATTTCCAACTTAAGGAAACTGGAGCGTATTCTTGGTTCCATTTTTGTGTCTCACTTATTAAGACAATTAGATTAACCTGAATTAATAATTATCGGGAAATATAATTAACTTAGATTTTCTCACTGATTGTTCATACACCTCTTGTTTGTACATCGGCTACCACTTGTCTTTCAACACCGGCTCTCTTCTAATAACAACTTCATTGGGTCTTTCGTCTGCACTAATCTCAATACAATTTTATGAGGTTCTTTTTCCAACACTCATTCTTGAGTTATTTTTATCAAACAAGATTAAAGTATGATTCCCATCTTAACTCTATGCACATTTTTACCAATATGAAAACTATTAATTTAGATTATTGTCTCTCTTCTCATCTTAATTATCAATGGAAACTATAAATACTGCATTATAGCATACTTGATGTGTGATGAAGTCCCACACTGACCACATCTCACAATTTCTCAATCAGATATTTGTCTCTTCCTTCATGTTAGGCTTACATGAAGTAGTTTATCAACAAGGAGCCTGTATGATTCCTTATGAAAACTAGAAACAGATAGTTCTATACGTGATTGTGATGCATGCAATAAAATTAGGGTAAACAAAGAAATATATTACATGCACTCAAACTGTTGTTGGAACGGTGGAGCAGCTTCGTGTAAAAATAAAAAAAGGTGATATCCATTTATGTTATAACAGGTATATTTCAAAACGAAATTCTGATTAAGTTGTCTCAATAATTCTTTTGGAATCACTAGTTCCGGTTGTTGATTTAGATTCATGGATATGTTTGTAGTTTCAGTTTATATCTGCAATGATCAATTTCGAAATCAACGCTATGTTCGTAATCACAGACAAGGGTCCAACTTTTACTAGGAACTTGGATATTTAAAGACAGCGAATACACACATTCTTTGTGCAACCAATAAATCATATGATTATGTTTATAAATTTTATTATTGGGTTATCTTTATAAGATGCAAACTAATTCCGAGTTTTAGAATTCACGAGTTAATCTGGATTGCATATTAGGAAGGAAGGAGTAATAGGGGTCGAAGTAAGTCGTATATTTTTTGTCATGCATGTAATGTGTGGACAAGAACAATATCAACACTTGATTGTGAGAACAACGAAAACTTATCGGATTTATGAATCCGAAGTTGTTAATACGGACTATGAAATAAGATGGATAATCACATCGATACACATGTAAGCAAGTGTATGGGTGAAACACATACACGTGAATGAAAATAGTTTATTCATGAAATGGGCGCAGAGTTTTAAACTGGAGACAACGCACATCATATGCAAAAGCGACTGAATTTCTAGTGAAATTATCAGAATTTCACAACTTAGAAACACGTCATATTTGGGATAAAGTTTTTGTTGCTCTAGAGATAGAGGACGAACTATTAGATCTCACCGAAGAATAACAAATGCTTATAAGGCTACTGTAGACATTGTTCTCAATTGTGGAGTTTTTCAAAGAGATACGATGAAACTGTCGTCAAACAGGTCGGTGCCCCTGAACGTTTTGATTTTTACATGATGGTTGTAGAAAGCACTTGCAGTGAACAAGAACAAAGAAAATGATGTTAGATGATGGAGGTGAAGTATTAGAATATCTACAAAAAGAAAAGAAAAAAAAAAAGGAGAGAATCCAAATTCATCAAAATATCTTCTGGGTTGATGCAAAATGAGATCAAAATTTTCACACATTGGTATAGTGGTTTGTTTCTATACTACCTATAGGAAACATAAAGACGATCAACCAATCAACCAATCACTATTTTTGTTGGCATTAATGACCGTAAGCATGAAATAAGTTTTAGGGTTGCTCTATACATGAACAGGCAAACATAACATTTACACAGTTATTGATACTTTTGCAAAACAATGTGAGACAAAAAGTCACAGATTATGCTTAGTGAGTAAGATAAAGTTATGTCAAGAGCATTGATTTTTCAATGGACAAAAAGACTTCTTCTCCAGTTGGAGAGTGGTTTCTATCTCTTTGCTTCTAAATACCATGGAGTCATAATCGTGTGACCCTCGACTATCGTTTTTCTCTTCTTGCATTTGATATGTGGTCATCAACCCTAGGCTAGGTGTCAGGGTTAAAATGATCCTTGTTTTTCCCAACAGATTGAACCTCACAAACTTAAAAACATTTGCGACCTTCCTGCACGGAGAAAACATTAATATTAACAAGATCACATTATCTAAATCTACAAGCAAAAAGGACATCTACCCAATTTCCCTTTTTCATTTGAAACACACAAGCGTGAAAACCCCCACGATAAGAATTCGTTCATCTCTCAAGACATCCAATTCAAATATGATAGATGTCAACCTATCCAGGAATTCAGGACTAAAACTTGACATCAGCATGTAATCTAATTTAAATCGACCCTAATGTCACTCTCGCAGAATGTCAAAAACAGTAGTATTTAGAGGTTTAATAAAGAAATAACGACTCCTCAAAACCTTAAGATTCGCCAACTTAATAGGTGCTAAGAACATATGATGTTCTTTGAAAGCAAAGAAATAGAAATCGATCTCTCCAACTTGAGAAGAACTGCCAACAAAAAAAAAGTTTCAAAAAACTCACCAAAAGGTGAAAAGGGCTCATAATAGGATTTCATGACCAAGATAAAACAACTTTGGTATAACACGGATCTGGGATTAAGTTGACCCGAACATAAACCATAAATAAGCTTCACAATCCCACAAAGGCCACGAATAAGAGGAAACACAAGCCCCATTCTCAAAATGACAAGGTGAACCACTCATACATCTACCAGGAGGCCTATCTATTTTATCTAAGGAGTCGGGTATTGAGATGGGGTATAATACTCGCTTGGGATATAATACTCGCAGAGAACCTCCCTTTTTGTCCTCAATTTTTCTTTAGTATTCTGTCATGTACTCTCAATATATAAGAATATTTCCTGACTGGCAAATTTTTTAGAAACCACCAAGGTTAAACAAGATTTCCAACTAATCCAATTGAAAACTTTTTCTCCACAAGATTGCTAAAGTGAAAGCCATGGTCTAAAGAATAAAAACAGGCAAAAAACTTCAAACTATTTGACACCTCTTTATACATATATGACGCAAAGAGCCAAGAGAATATCTTGTATATGTATCCTAATATATTGGGGAAACAAAGGAAATGCACATACATTAATTTCTCTGTTGAACAATAATGTAACAAGACAAAATAGAGCGCAACAACTAAAACATTTGAATTTTATTCCCGACAATAATTATGTTAAGAGTTTTACACCATCATATCTATTGCTGTTTCAAGGGCTGCCCTGTTGGTGATGTTCCTGCTTCTAGGCGGACTAGCATTGCCGCAACGGCGCAACCCTTCATCTGATGACACTCCATCATCATCAGAAGTTATGCCATTGCCAGAGTCAAATAACCATATTAATAAAATAAGAGAGCATGCACCGTCAGAGTCCTTAACTTTGCAGTGGAAAACAAAAAACGTTTATGAACCCAATTAATGATCAAAAGTTTGTGTAGCTTGGCTTCAGCTGGAGGTGGTGAGCTGACCTGAAACATCGTAAGTTCTTACCCAGCTAAAACGTTTGTTCCTTCCATTTCAGCCAATCTGCTTATAATTATTTATTCCCATTCCTAAAGACGACAAAATTACATAATGAAGGTTCTTCCATGCTGATTTAGAGTCTCGACGCTTAAATGTCAGTCCATTCCATGCCATATAATTTGTACAAGAGTATTGACCTGGAGAAGAGTTGTTGGGACAGTCATATAAGTTGCGATAGTCCTACAAATCTCCTCCATATAAGCTACTTTGGAGAACTCCGTTTGCAAGCTGGGACAGTCATATAACATTCTAAATGTATTAGACAGCGTGCCTTGACACGTTCATCTCCCATTTCTTCCGATTTATAAATATACTTAGCCAATGAATTAGTAGTTAGCTACAATCTACAGTCCCCACTCAAGCAACAATTATACGAAACAATCGTAACCACAATGTCTACTATAATCAGATAGTAAGTCTTCCATACCAACTATCCGCTCAATCAACTCTCATTCGCCTAATATTCCTGCAAATTTGACTAAACCTATGCCTGCTCAAACGAAACAAACATCGAAGCTGACTTTATTAAATCGACAAATTTCAGCTAAAAACATACAAGCTAGGTCAAATAACTACAACAGCAAAAATCAGAATTATCTCACATACTAAAAAGGCGCAAATTGAGCTGAACCAAATCACGAACTCTCAGCAGCGTGCTCCGAATCGACGTCTGTATTCAGATCACCGAACTTTTGTTTGAATGAATCTTGTCTCTGTAACCACATCATATGTCCCTGTAAGATTCAACAACAAAAAAAAACACACAATCACATACAAAATCGATCAAATTGGTGCAATTAGTTTCATCAATTGTGAGAGAAGAGTGTAATTAACCTGAAGAGCAGCTGCCCAAGTGATTAAGAAAGAGGCGAACCACAATCGTTTGTCCTTGAGAAGATGACGATAATCAGATTTTCTCGTTTCCATTTTTAGGGCACAATGAAGAAGATACTCAAGTTCGTGAGGACTCTGTTTTTTGCTGATTTGCGGCGGTATGTGGGTCGGATCTTAGTATTGCCCGGTGTATCATATTTGGGCCCATTTACAAACCCGAATTGAGTTTCTCTTGTTTTTATTTTCTTTCAAACTTGTAACCGTGGATAAAAGTTTTTTTTTCTTTTCCTCAAAAAATATCGAAGTATTTCTATTTTTAATTCTATGAAAAAGTAATACCTAATATTTTCTGCTTCTAATTAAACAATCATTCCTGCCAAATTTTTGAAGAGTATTTAAAAAGTTTCGAAATCTTACGAAAAGTTTCTAATGTTTAGAGCTGCGTAATATAATGCCGAAACGAAATTTTGATCCATATGTAATAATATGTTGAATTTATGATTATTTCTTACGTAGTAACATAGTATATAACGAAGTTAGATTTTTCTAAAACCACTAACTAAAATTATGAACAATATAGATGAGTGTTTTATTTCTTAGGTCTGTATTTACTTTCAGAAATAAGTTTAAAGACCTCTTACCAGTTGAATTATAGAACAATGTTAAATGTATTGTATTTCATGTTTCGTGATTTAGGGATTAAACTTGAAAAACACGAGATGAGGTGGACAATTTAAGATAGATTTACGTGTTGAATAACATTTTCTGAAGAAAAGAAGTTGATTATTTAATGTTTGAGCAAAATCAATAGAATTATACTAATACAACAAATTATGTTCACTAGCAAGACCAAATTAAATTTACAATATTATTTGGTTGCAATAATCTACAACATCCATAGCCACTGATTCAAGTATGCTACCATGACTTTTTTATTTTCTTTGGTAACTAGAATTATATTAAAAAGATTAAAATGAGAAGTCTTTACAAAAGTCTGAAAGAATCTCTTCCGTCACAAAAGCAACATGGATATATGGATTTTTAAGTCCAAAGAGTGAGTGGACCTATTAGACATGAGACCTATTGGGCTAAATTATGTGCAGCTCCATTTGCTACTGCGATTGATGTATGACTCGTCATTTGGGCCATAAGTTTGCATATGTGAATATTGAATAACCAAAGGTTTAAGTTCCAAAAAACATCTTCTCGTAATAGATTTGAAGTACATAAACTCCTAATTGGTCGAGGTTACTTGAGTCATCCTATAACTTTCTAACTCACATTTGACTGACAATCAATTGTCTACTACTTGATTTTTCCTACGTTTTTTCTTAATATCTTTAACTACCTTTTTCATTTTCACTAGCATATGTATTTTTACAAATCTGAGTATGCATGCCTTCTAGGTGTGGAGGGGTCCTTTTGTTGGATTGACATATCGAGATCCTTATTGTTGGATTACATATTTAGAAGGGACAACGTAAAATGCTGTTCGAAATCACGTAGGGGACCCTAAGATCAAACACATGCGGTTCTCCTAGACTGATCAATTGCATTCGGAATATAAGTCTATCATTAGTAAGATGAATTGATGAAGTGCCTTGTCAAATTTTGAGATTGCAAGATTGTGTCGAATTAAAATAGTGTCCATTTTGGGACCAAGAATTCTATTGCATTTGAGCAATGTTCTCTGAAATTTCAAGGCATTCTGAGTAATTTTCTCGAGTCATTGATTATTATTAACGAATGATATTGACAATCGACGATCCATATATCATTTGAATTTGTAAACCATTTAATCCAACTATCATAACGCAGCGGAGTTTTCGACAAATTCTCCATGTTCTGTGAAAAAATATTCTTCAGTAAAAAGATGCTCATAATTTCAAAAATTAGCACACTTTATTTAATCTTATATATGTGGGGGTTTATTTCATTTATTCAAAGTGGGAGTGAGGTGAACACTGAATCGCATAGGATGAGGGAAAATGAGAGCGATGGTGAGTTTTTACCCAAAATCGGGTAGGGGTGTTGGGAACTTTTTTGTTGGATAGTTTTTTTTTCCCTTCTTTTTTTATGGCATATTGGATTGTTTTTAGTTGGATTACATAATTATAAGGGACAATATCAAATGCAGTTTTTAGTTTGCTAATAGGATTTATTTCACTTATGGATTGATGAAGTGTCTTATCAAATCTTGAGATTGCAAGATCATGTCTGATTGAATTGGTGTCCATTTTCAGACTAAGGTAGAAGAAATATATGACATTTGAGTAATTTTCTCATAATCCCAAAGCATTAGAATAATTTTCTCGAATCCATCATTAATTAATGAAACTAATGATCCATACATCAATATTTCCTCTTGCATTGTGCTTAATCCAAATGTCACAGTCTTTTTTTTTTTAATAAACAAACATTTATTATAACTTAAATAAGCCTTACATATTTAGTACAAAGAAAGGGAATCGGATGATACGAGTTATAACCGCCGAAACATCAAGGTTTAAAAGTGGTAATAACCATTTTTGACAGAAAACTCGGAGTGAGCTCGCAGACCCAGGGCAGACTACTAGCCAAGAAACTCTTTGTAATTTCATTCCTCTTATTCATTACAATCACCACATACTGTCCATTTTGTGTAGTCATTTTGATGCTACAACTTTGTGGAATTACTGATATTCTATTATTTCGTCGAATTGATATAAATAAATTTGAGTTGATTGTAGAAGTAATTGTACAACAACTTATCAGTATAAACTAGTAAAATGTGACCAAATTGAACTATATATGTGCAAATCCAAAGCATTTTGCATCTTGTAAAGCTAAATATGCATCTTGATACAGAAAGATGTCCCATGATATATACTAGGGCGTAGCTTTCTATCTTTATTGGTGCTTAGGAGCTGGCGCAATATTAGGAATTTGATACCCTCTAAAGATGAAAATGGAATAGAAATGAAGAAAATCCATAGATAATACTAGCAATTTTCCTTTGGGTATCTTTAATTTGTCTAAAAATAATTTCTTCATTTATTTATTTTCAATCCTTCAGCGGTATTGCTGGTCCCACTAACTAAAAAAAGGAGGAATTGGATATTTCGTTAGCCTATTATTTCAAAAGGTAGATTTGTATAATTTTGTAGAAAACTACATATCATTGTAACTGAAGTTTGCATTTTCTTGGCCACGAGTCTGAATTGAATCACCGCTTCATCAAAATTTGAGCATATAGTCATATACTACTAAAATTGATACTATCCAAAATTCTGAAACTCGTGAAAACACCTATCCATAAACTCAAAGTTAAAGTGAGTTGTTTCGGAACTTATTGAATTACCGTCTCATTTAAAAGCTCAAGTTTATTAAAAAATTAAACATATGTATTCTTGCATATACTTTTCAACATTTCTCATTTACCTAGCTAGCTACATGATCCCACTTACCTACATGGTGTGATCTTTATTGTTAAGTCTGATAGATGACATATTAATGATAAGTTGATTAAGGTGGAATTTATACAAAACACCTAGAAACTTTACTCAAGTATTAAGTTACCGTATTATCCAAAAAATTAGAAGATATCATGGATAATTTGTATATATTTTCCGACATATAACGTACAAAATGCATGATTAGTTAAAGAAGCCAGCTGCAAAAGATATATAGGGGAAGAGAGATTCATGTGAGGGGGACAAATGTGGGGGGAATGGGCCGTTGCATAAAATGATTAAACCCAATGCCTTTGCCTTTTCTCTATCACACTTCTTTTTTGCTTGCAAATTGTAGACCTTATATTTTATACAGAGATGCAAAGCATGCGAGTGATTATGGATGGCCCAACCTCACTTTTAAAATACCCGCAGCTTTTGCCCACCCTCTCATCACTATCATTGCTCCCACCACTAATGTTCGAGTACTATTAGTGCCTAATAATTTCCATGAATCCATTAATTTTTTATTGTTCTAAACAAATGGTAGAACAAACGTGGACGTGCTTATAAAAGGAAAAAAAAAGTTAAAAAAGAAAAGAAGCTAAAATTTGTTCCATTAAAATATGTGTTAGAAGATAGACACCTTAAATTCTTATGCAATGGATACAATTTAGACAAAAGAAATCGATATTGATATCGAAAAATATTGTGCAAACCATGTTGCAAATCAAGAAATGGGGTTGCTTTGGTGATTTATTAAACATGTGTTACTCTCCAAAGTCGTGAATATCTCTAGAAACAATTCTGAATCAATAGGGTTGGGCTATCGTGCAATAATATGACATAGTTGTGGGGCTACTTCATGTAGCTCGACTTGGCTTAGAAACTGATCACTCCTTGTAATTATGAGTTGGATGTAATTTTTTTAGAAGATAATAATAATATTTTATACATAATAATTTGAGAAAGAAATAATGTTAAAAACACTCTTCTTAGACAAGGATGTGTGTTTTTACGCTATAGTATAGAGAAACGTATTTTTCACTAACTAGGTTATGTCGATATACGAGTCAGTCTATGTTACACCAGGCTGTAATACAGCCTGCACTCACAAACATGTGGGACCCACACAGATGGGGCCCACGTGGGTCCCACGCATTTTGTGAGAGCACACTGTATTACAGCCTGCTGTAGCTAAGACAAAATTTCAATATACACTTTGTGGATACAATTATGTCACATCTCAGTGATAAATAATTATATATTTTTTATTTATATTAGAATTGTTTTAAATAAAATGGTTAAGTTATTGCCGTTTAATGATATCATATAGGGAAAAAAACACACTTAGAAAGTAAAATGGGCAATTTGCAAGATTTATTATGATATTATATTATATATATGGGCGCATATTAGTTGTATAGTTGGAGTTGATGGCTCAACCCCCTATAGTCCGTTTTATACTTTTATTTGAGATTCTTTGTGAAGATATACTTTTTTGTAACAAAAAAATCTGATACTTTTTTGTACAAACATAGGTCTAAAAAATTCTAACTTCCCCAATTTCAGAGCCAAGGCATTGTCTGATTACCGAAGTTTATGGATTAAAGAAAAACCTTGGTTGGAACGACTTCACGTGTAATACGAGAAGATCAGACTTTGGATGTTGGGAATAGTAGTTTCACGGGTTATATCTATTTATTTATTTATTTTTAATTTTTTTTTACGCATGTGAATATTGTCATTTGAACAAATCATCGATTGAGTAAGTGTGTGACGCAGTCAGATACATAACCAGCAAGTATAACATTAAATTGATCTATGTGTAAGGATCAAACTTGAGACCAATTAAAAGAATTCAACATGCTTAAGCAACTGAATCACTTTGGAGGTTGAAGTAGTTCTTATTTGAACTGAACAAACCAAAGATTTTAATTTAACAGGTGTAAATCCGGTTTCTTATTTAATAACATGTGATACGAACATAATCATGAAAATTATTTAATTTGTGAACTAATTTAAAGAATTAGTTTTTCATTTTTATTACATTTTTGGTTTAAGAAGAAGGTGTCTCACTTGGAATAAAAAGTTCATTCCACAAAAAGTGCAAAACACGGAATCAACATTACATTAATCATTCGGTGATAGGACTTTTCAATGTTGAAATATATTGTATATTTAGTTTTATATAGAAAAAACATTGTTTATAAAAATACCTCAATATAGTAATCTGATGGTGTGAATTGTAACCTTTTGCGTGGATAATTACAGCTTTACTTCTAATAACACTGTAACACATGTCTTGCTCTGGGTTTCCTTCACCCAAAATATTGGAGAAATAAAATATAATTTGCTTTTTGCGACAGACATCATTAGTAATTAGGTAAGCCACCAAATTGCATGAATTAAAAGTAAGTAAAAGAGTTCAATCAACTACAAGTTGATAGTAATGAGTCATGTGTCCTTTAAGTTTAAGTTGATCGTACAAAATTTGTCTAGTATGATTTCTCCGACTCATATTATTTAATAGTAGTTATATATTTACCACTCTATAGATAGCAACTGTGGATTCTAGCAACATAAAAAATGAAAATGCAAACAGACAAACAACTCTTGTGTCTTATTTGATCCTTTCTTATTTCGAGAAATATATTAAATTTTATGATTAAGTTTCTGTAAAACTATATAAAATGTATAATAATACTATTGTCATGAATATAAAGATAATATATAGATTTAATTTATATAACATACTATCTTATGCCGACATTTTTTCAAAATTTCCCATCAAGGAGATAGATCGAGACTCAGTTATACCCATAATAAAGAAATAAAAATAAACCATTATTTTATTATTATCCAAAGAATAAAAATGATTGTTGACCCTTAGTGCCATGAATGAGCACTACACTAAAATTATATTAAAATCATAAATGTCAACTGACAAAATTCTCAATTCCGTTCACCAGCAAACCACCAACTATGCAATCTAAAATCCACAGCTGGAAAAAAAAATATTTCCTTAAATAACACAAAAAGCACTCCAAATACATTTTAATCTTAAACTCAACTCAAATCAAATTAAAATATTTTCGGTTAAACTATTAATTAAAATGCCAATCACAAAATCACCTAAATTTGCATATCCCAGCATTTATTCCTCCACTAATTTTCATTTTCAACCCAACTTTATCCTAATATGTTGTATTACTTTGATTATAAACAATAATAATACTATAATTCTAGTTTATATTAAAAAAAAAAAAAAAAACTCGTCTCAAAAAGACAAAAACTCTAGAATACCAAGGCACAGAAAATCGTTAAACTACAATTAAAATATATATATCGTCAGTCAAATCCTTACAATAACGACGAAAAAGAAAAAGCGCTGGCAAAAAAAAAAAAAAAAAAACGGCGGCAAAACAGCCAAAAAAAAATTCAATGAACAACGGCGAACGGCGCAGAAGCGTAGCCAATACTCCTCTGATTCGGCATCGCCAACATCGCCGTGTGGTCAATAAAGTCCTTCAAATCCACCACACACCTCAAAATCTCCTTCAAATCCTCCGCACACTCAAACCCTAAATCCCCAAATCGCCTCACCGCGTACACATAAAACGTCACACAGCCTTTGCGAAACTTGAACCTCGCCATCTCAACGTCCTTGAGCCCCCTCACCATCTTCTTATTCACCTCACCCAACGGGATCTCGTGCGGCCAGATCCGGTCGATCGCCGACTTCATCTTCTCCGACTCGAACACGAACAGCACGACCTTCGATTTTTTGGTGCCGAGGCCGAGCGTGAGCGTGTGCCAGGCGTGGTGCGCGAGGATGGTGAAGTTTGTTGGGAGGTAGGCGGAGGTGGAGGCGAAGTGGGGGGTGGTGGGGGTAGGGGTGAGGGAGAGGAGGCGGAGGAGTTCTAGGGTTCGGGCGCGGCGGATGGTGAATGATTTGACGATGAATTGGCCGCCGAAGCGGAGGCCTTTGACGGCGGAGGGGGGTTTGAAGGAGAGGTCTGAGGAGGATTTGGGGGTTTGGGGGTTGGGGTGTTGGTGTTTTTGTTTCTTTTTTTGTTGGTTTGAGTTTTTTGAGTCCATTTGGAGGAGGAGGAAATGAAATGTTGTGGGTGTTGTGATTGTGAGAGGTTTTTGTGGGGGGGGGGTGGTGGTGGTGAGGGTGGGAGTATGGTTTTTTGAGGGATGTGATTTTGGTGGGAGTAAATGGACAAATGGCTCTTTGAGGGATTTTTATATTTGACTTGGGGGTTTGGAGGATAAAGAATAGAATATTATGGCCCCCCTCAATATTTTAAAGTTTTTTGTAATATTACAAATCTATTATTTGGACTTTTTGCAGAAAATATGGATCAAAGTTTGTTTTCAGTGTATGTTTTAGTTTCATAAATATTAGAATTTTTTTGTAACGTTTTGAGATTAATTCGATATGTTTTTGATATATTTATACGAATTGTTATTAAAGTGAACGTGGAAAATATATTTTATGTTTATGTTTGACGAAGTTTGAAATGGAAACATTTTACAAATTTGATCAGCGCAGAATATACATGTAGGTTGTGTTAAGTACCTTTGTGTTCTGATCAATTTATCTTCTTATAAAAAAATAAATATACAAATTACATAATGTGCATTTTAAAGCTGTAGAATACTTTTTTTTGTAGGCATAATTTGTCTAGATTCTTTTTCTCTCATTAGGAATGATACATGATATAATATATTTTGGAGTGTACACTTAGCCACGCGTCATTCGACCACGTATCATTTTGAATCTATAACTGTAAGTTTCAAACTTTCAATAATACAATAAGTTGATCGTTCAACTCGAAACTCTTAAATAACAAGACTCCAGAGTGATACCCTTCTCAGGTTGTCGCCTTCTTAAGTACAATATAAACCTAAAATTGTTGGGCCAAGCTCATTAGCTAGTCCACAGGGTATCTATTAGCCCCCCTCCCTCTATGTCTATTGAAATACATTATTAACAGTTATACTTTATTATGTGCAATTCAAACTTAAGTACAAGAGTGTCTACGTCGGGGCTACCGGCTAATCTCACGTGTCATGTTTTGAGTGTAGGTGATGTCGAACTAAGTTGAGAATTATTATGTTCGAGTATCAGTTGAACGATTCTCGGTTTGATGCAGAGTTTTCACGTAGACTACAAAAATTCTCCGCATCGATGAACTATATATCGAATTGCACACTTGGTAACTTACCTTCCGCCATCCGTTGGCCCTGAAATTTGTCAATTTGTCAACAACAAATCTTCGCAGGTGCCATACATGTCTTGATAGCAATATGATGGGCTAATGAAGAGAGAGACTCACAATGTCATAGCATAGGCTTAAATATTAGAAGCTTGTAACGTCATGGGCTCACAAAATCATGATTAATGAGATCACAGACTTGCAAGGGAGAAAGAGGACCAAGATTACAACTTACAAGGTCATTGAGGCAAAAGGTCACAAAGGCGATAACCTACGAGGTTACACTCTAATCCATTAAGGGCACGATTTACGTTTAACTTAAAATTTGTAAATTATAGAATGGAACCGCATTTAAGATAACATTCCTCATTATTTTTGAAGCTTTGTAATACTACGAAAAATCTATTATTTGATAAATGTTCTTGATGAGAGTGAGAAAAAAATTTAAGCACGAAATAGATTTTTGAATAGTACATTCTCATTATGTAACATCAAATAAACTTCACATTGTCATTATGTATCATCAAATAAACTATTAAAGTATATTCATCAAACAACAAATATATTAGAGTGTCTAAAGAACCTTTAATGCAGGAGTTGCACAAATAACTCATCCACCGAGATTATAGTTAAATTAAATGTCGCATAAGACTTGTCTAAAACATCAAAAAAACTGAAAAAGCGAGCCAATCATTTTTTAAGAATGTAAATCCTTTTACTTTGTCATTTTTGACTTTTGTAAATACTTATAAACAAATTGGCCTATGACGGATGAATACAAGGTCGATGGTTGATACAGAGAAGTAATCGCTGTGGGAAAAACTACACAAATTATCTTTGTCGATATCTTTGTCGATGTTCACGTGTACGAAAAACTATATATGGTTTTATAAATATATATTTTAACTAATACTGATACTATTTTATTGTTTTACTTTAATTACATTTGTTGAAAATTGTAAGCAAAAATTTATTATCTTTTGTATTGATACTGCAAATAAACAACTCTTTTCAATTCAAGGGATAACAAATTTTTTGAAGTTAGACCGAACTGAATCATAAACTCTTTGTTTGTGTGTTGCTCATTTCCTGTGGTACTAGTATATTAGAAAAACTACCGTCTACCAGGACCATTAATTATCGAAATATATTTGATTTCCTTTTGTTCTCGCTAAGCAGTATGATAAAGAGTTGGACGTGGCCCGGACTACTTCAAAAATAAAAGCCCAGAACCAAACCTTCGAAAAGAAGGCCCAGCCCCACTCCTGCTCGTTTTTCCTTGACAGTTAGTCCAGGTGAAGACCCATCAACCAAACTTAGTTAGTTCTTTATAGCATTTGAACACATAAGTAGTATGTTCAGCTTGTATAGATGATAAATCAGAAATCGTCCATCTGTTCAGATTGTTTACTTTTTCTTTTCTTTTTGTTTTGAATTTGGTGGGTTTGGATTGGTTATTTTAAAAGAAAATACCATTCTTTTAACGTGTCTAATGGACTATCCTAAATTCCTAATAGTAATATCAATATTTTTTGTGGTAATCCAGGAATTACCCAAGATCCTTCGGGTTTTGGGCCACAAGGTTGACTATAACTGGGCCTAAATGGGATGGGGCTAAAATTGTGGACTCCAGGAGACCAACTACCCACTGCATGGTTGAATCATGCATGGGCCTAATGTAGCTATGATGAGCCTGGTTTAAATTGAAGTGAGAGAATTGTACAAATAGCAAAAGTGTACTTATGCACAAACGCCAAATTTTTAATTTGATAACACCACCCACAAGCGAGGCTAGCCCTCCTTTCCTTATTTATTATTACTGTATTATTGGAAATCGCTGGCTTTTGAATTAATTGGAGTTAATATTTGACATTAGTGTTATCAGAAAAGGACAACAAAAGCAAGTAGGTTAAAACAAATTTATTAGCATAGACCAGTACGAATAATTGAGAACTGAAATTACATATGTATACAAAGAGACGATTGCATTTTTCTGTTTCTCTGCGTCGCTCTCTCTCTTTTCCTCCCTGAGTGACCTAATTCTACATAGAGCTATCTCCCAAAACAAAACACTTAAAAGATTAAATTAAATCATCTGTTCATCATGCTCGTAGACCTCAAGAAGTATATTTGCAAACACCAGTACCTGAAAAAAAAAGAATAACACAAACGAACTTAGAAAACTATATATAAACTTAACTAATAAATTACAACATTAGAAGAAATTCATGTATAAAGACAGTACTTACTGGGGTCCTTAGAGCTTAGCTCGCCGGTTTTAGCGAAATCACAGTTAAAGTCGTGACGGCCTTCGGTCTGATAGTAGGCATTCATGGCATAGGCCGCGTGGGATCTAACTTCGTTCGGGTTGAAGCATGCGCCACCGGGTTGAATAGGGCTGCAATCAACGCCTTGGCTGCAGACGTAGTTAATGTTGGCCTGCAATGCGTCGACGCTCGCGTCTGGCTTGGGCAAGCACCACTTTTTCCCTGATGCTGGTAAGGACGGCGTTCTGTTATTTCCTCCTCCACCTCGTTGGGCCGGTGGCCGAACCGATGGCGAGGGCTTAGGCTGCACATGTGCACCAGAAAAAAATATGAGAAATGGTGTCTACAAGTTTATCGTGTGCAACACAAATTACATACAAGTATTATCGGAATATCAAAGTCTTAAATCATTCGAATATCGAAATATGATATGGTATATGGTATTAAAACTAGCCAAAAAGGAAGGACTTTTCGAATATCCCAAATTATTAAGCAAAAAGATATTTGATTGGTCTAGAATAGTTATATCTCATGGTCACAAAGTTCTACTCTATAATAGTCACAATCTCATGGATAGAATAACAAATTGTATATCTAAGTTTCATCAATTTCGTATAAGTACAAAGAATACGGGCTAGTGGTTTGTGGTGTAATTAAACGGTCATCAAAACAATTGAAAAAAGAACAACTGGCGCCAGCAAATCAGACACATGGGGCATGAAATCCCCGAGAAGGAAATAGAATATAGAGCACAACGGGCAAAAGACAAGATTCAAAGTAAAAGGAGGAAGCATCACGTAAAGCAAAATTCTATAAAAGTGGGCACAATTAAATTATTCAACGGGCACATGCAAGCTTTTTGATTTTTGAAGTTTCACTACCCGATAATCATGAATCATGATGATCCAAATATTTGTCATCCCCACATACCTACTTCCAATAATTTCTTTCTCCATCCAAGACTACTACTTACTAGAGAATCAATTTCTAAATAATAAAACAAATGAATTTGGAGAATTAGGAAAACATAGGACGAATGTAAAAATACATTTTGATTTTATGATGGTTATACAAATATTTTTCAACTTTTCTATTGCTTGAAAGTTCAGTTTATAGATCTCACTAAATTAATTAACATTTTTATCTCTTTCTTTTCACAATTTCAATCTTAGTGCTAGGATGACTAAGGTCATTTCCCATGTGCGCGCACGTGACACATACAAAAGGATTCTAACTTTTCTTATCAAATTAATACACTACGATTCAATAAAGAAATTTGCCCCGAAAAATGCACCAAGTTAACGTATAATTTCGATTCATCTCAACACAATCAACTCATAGATTAGGGAAACAAAATCCAACTTCTAGAGTTTTAGTGCTTATTTAACATAAATAAACTCCACATCCTTCAAAGTTTGCCTTATATAAACATGCCTCTTTGGATTCCCACTTAATTACGCGATAACTTAATTAACAACCAATAGTTTTAATTTCTTCCTTAATGTGGCCAACTAACATTCACTCATAGATATTAAGGAAAACAAATCCAATTTCTAGAGTTTTAGTTTGCCCTCACATAAATGTACCTCTCTGGATCCGAACTTAATGTGTGATTAATTATTAACAACCCATAGTTTTAATTTCTTCATTAATGTAGCTAAGTGGCAACATTATATACATCAACCAAGATTAGCAAACAAAATCACTAATCAACAACAATATAAATCACGTAATAATTACCTGAACAGCAGCTCCACTTTTCAAAATCCCAGCATCATACGCCATCGAAAAATCCGGTCTAAACAACCCGAAATTCCTCTCAGCCAATGAACCCGGTTTCTGATTCTCATTAAACAAAGCAAATATGTAAGTCTCAATCCTCTTTCTCGGCATCAACGGCGTTCCTCTACCGGCATTGTACTTCCTCACCAGCTCCCCATTGTAGGCCGCCGCGTTCTGGGGCGAGCACTTGGGCTGCTCGAACGTTTCTCCGGTCGAGGCCCACCCCGTCTCGCCAATGGCAATGTCCACATCGCTGTACCCCAATCGCTTCA
The DNA here is from genome assembly GCA_946800315.1 of Misopates orontium. Classification (NCBI taxonomy): domain Eukaryota; kingdom Viridiplantae; phylum Streptophyta; class Magnoliopsida; order Lamiales; family Plantaginaceae; genus Misopates; species Misopates orontium. The sequence continues at coordinate 36,620,030 of OX326951.1, forward strand.
TGGACATGTAGACCGCGTCCATTAGTTGATCGAACATGTTACCGTATGTTCGCCTCGTGTACTTGTCGAACATTCCCTTCTTACTTCGGAAGAGGGCGAAGTCCGCGGTTTCGGGGGAGTAGCCGAAGTAAGGGTAGGGGTTGACCATGAAGGGGGTTTTGGTTTCGCGGTGGAATTGGAGCATTGGGGCGAGGACGCCGCGGTCCCATCCGGGGCGGAAACGGCCCAAGCTCGGAGGCTCGGATACTTCTAATATCCCCAACGAATGCGCGGTGGTGATCTGTTGGAAAAAGTTACATAAATTAATGTCAATTTTCTTTACAAATATAAACTTTTAGACTATGCAATATAATATGAAGATCAGTTTAATATTCAAATCCCAACGTCACTCATATACAATAAAAATTGTCATCAAATTTGTTAATTTTTCTATAGCATATGAATTAAAAAAAAATATCAAGAATTAGGTGGTGGTCCAGTAATTTTTAACTACAGAGTAACGGCTAATTGAGCTAGAATAAACCATTTTCTCTTATTGTATACGAATTATAATTTGACACCACACAATTGAAGCTTGCAAAAAAAATTAGTGGAAAAAATTACTCAATTCGAAACTAACCATTCACACTTAACAATTCACAATCTGCACAGATTCTACGATAAATCATCTTAATTTGTACCTTAACTCTCAACATAATTAACAAAAAACAACAAATTCCAATTTATTATTTCTCCAACTAATTTAATCTTCTAAAACAAAATAACAAAACTAATTACCTTAACATCACGAATCCCTTCGAGACCAAGAGCAGTATGCAAGCTCCTCATGGCAGCCACAAGATTATTAATAAGATTCTGTGGGCCCCAGTGCAGAATCTCGTTCCCGACAAGAATGTAATTGATCTTCGTCCCAGGAACAAACGGCTTTATGTGCGTCTGCAGCCAGCTCCGCGCGTATCCCACATCGGTCAGGCTCGAGATCTCCCCGTTCGGCACCGTCACCGCCACGAATATTCCGGTGCCGGAGAACGCCCGGAGTATGTCGGGGTTCACGTCGAATATCTTGATCCGGTCGATGGTCGTCTTTTCTTTCAGGAACTGAGCCACTACCGCCGGCGGGGGGAGGTTGTCCCCCAAGGTGCCGTAGTTGACGCCGATGGAGTGGACGGTGGAGATGAAGAGGAGAGCGACGGCGGAGATTAAGAGGAGGAGGAGGTTTGCCATATTTTGTTGTTGTTTGTTTGTGATGATGAGGTGTGAATATGTGGGGTGTATTTATATGTGAAAAGGATGTTGTTTTATTGATTTATTATGTAAGGAAATTTTTTTGTTAGAGAATCTAAGATGGGATTTTAGTGAAAATGAGTGGTTGACAGATGGTCAAAAGGGTGGCAGATTTAGTTAATTTAATTTAAGATTGTGTGTGTTTGGGTCAGAAAACGCGTGTTGTTGTCTGAATTTGTACAAGGAAGAAAGTAGAAACAAGTAATTATTATTATGGGAAAGTGAAAAGAAAAAAAAAAAAAGGGTTAATTCAACGGTATGAAGGGGGGCACGTGGCGAATGGCGATGGGGAATAGTAAAAAGATAAGGATTAAAAACGTTGGATACGCGTTGTAATATGTGTGTGCTCCTATTCTTGCATAAGTCGGCAAAAAATAGTAGGTGGTCCTTATATTATTTTACTTTTTATTTAAATTGGATAATATATGTTGAGGTAGTTTTGTTTTTTTTTTGATGAATTTATGTTAAGGTAGTTGGAAGAAAGATTTGAGTTCTTTAGCTAAAATAACGGGAGATAACCATATAGATTACAAAATAATACAAAGGTTTTCTAAGTATAGAGGCGCGCATATAGATTATATCAAGTGTTTATTGATTTGAAAATGATATGTAATGATTTGAGGTTTTATATAACTATTTGTGGAGCGATCGGTTACATAAAGTGTGTATTGTTTGCATTTAAAAAATGATTATTTAATAACCCATGGGTGATATGCATTTAATTTATTATTTCATTTATTGTTGAAATACAAACAACTATTTTGGAATTTGAGTTGCAGATTACAAAATATAATTTCATGCAATTCCAATAGTTCGACTTCGTAAAAAATCCAGAAAATCCAATAATACTAAAAATGAAATCAGGCTACTTTTATACTTTCCCTATATGTTTGAAATTAATAACCATCACTGTAATTACAAAAGAAGTAAATTTCATCTTGGCTCTTCACACTATTACTACTTAAAATTGATCGCTGTTTCTGAATCTTTTCTATTACCTCAATTGCAAGAACATTTGAGAACTAACTTTATCAGATGACAGTTATTATAAATTAACTAGTAGGATTAAGATTTAAGACGTTAGGTGATGAAAGTAATTGAGATCACTAATCATTTCTCTGGAGATAAGCTGGTCGGCTGATGGCAAAATATTCTATGACCTTTACAGTTCATTATCTGATAAAGGTACGTAATGGTTTGGTTTGTTACGTTTGACTACATACAATCACAATAACTAACTATTAATTTAGAACATCTTTTTCATCAAACGTGTTGACTGTCAAGGCTTTGAAAACGTTGGATTTGCTGACAGAATTATCTAATATAGTTGAGAATGATATGGCGTAATCAATTTAATATTCATTTGTAAACAAAGGAGATGAAATCAAGGAAGATGTATTAATATATAGATATAGATTAAGAAAATTTTGCTTTGTGATTAATGTAGTGTATTAAAAACAATTGAACCATGGAGTTGGTAAAATACTTCCGGTGCTTTAAAAGTGTGCATGAACGTCAAAAGTGAAAGTCACACATGCCATAAAGCAAAAGTTCTACTTACCGGTTTTTTTGATGAATCCTACCGTTTGCATCCTAAGTTTACGTTGGATATTAAAATCAGCTTTTTACCTTTTTTTTTTAAAAAAAAAAATTGACAATTACTTTTTACCTTAAGGATGTGTGTATAATAAACTTTCAAGGAAGTCTGTTATGACAACAAGCATGAGGACATTGAGGAGTGTAGATCTATGGAACATATTATTACACGTTTTCAAGGAAGCATAAAACGTGCGCAACTGGATTAGATGATAGATTATTCTATCTTTTGTTTTTATTTATAATAACTTAAATGTGACAAATGGGTGGGTTGGGTTATAAATGGACGAGTCATAATCAATTACGAATAAAGAACTAAAAGAAGTACCAGTTGATCGGTTAACAACTCATTTATAAATAGGTTCAAGTTGGGTAAACCTATCAATCCGGTAACAAAACGTTGTTGAAAATTCAACTCAACTCAAGCCAAAACACCACATTACCCATCATACAGTTGCTCAAAATTTTTCAAAAGCTTCACCCAGACGAAATTCACAGTTACGCATGGAAACAAAATGAACAAGAAGAATTACTCTGCAAAGCAATCCGGCCAATAATAACCAGAACTTTCACTTAATTAATGAAAGTGTACGAGATACAGCAGAACGAGGTGCATTATTAACAGAGTTGAACTATAAGGTTCATAATCTATAAAGAATTTGTTTACGGTTTTTACCACAATCAAACTTCATATAAGCTCCATTCCTATGCTCCCAGTCCCATCTGCCATATGTCAAAGAGTTCTTAAAGTCCGGTGTATTTGCCTCCCAAGTTTCGTCCTTCTACCACCATTTAACGGCTTCAACATCCGCCCCACTTGAATATCAGATGTAAGGCAAGATTGCAAACTCTTTAAATGTCCGGCACACTTCTTGTGTTCAACAGTTAAGACGCCACTATAGTCCTCTTCGTCAGGAACAAGCTTTCGTATATACGTAGACTGCCATTTAGCTTGCAAATATGCAAAAGATCTCCAGGGAGGTAGAGGCATTGAGTTTTGTTTCAGAGACGATCGAGCAGCCTCAACCATTACTTGAAGAAATTGTGTCAGCTTAGTTGAAGAACCCACATAGATAACTGGGAGGGAATTTAATACCCTATCATAGGAGTCAACAGCTCTAGCAATCTCAAAGTGGCTTCTGAAGTCAATATCGATTATTAGACGGTCGCTGTTTCCCCTATCATTATGGTGGATTACATCAATGTATTCATGATCCCCTGCACGTACGCAAAACAAGAATGGTATTCAGAACATAGTGCTCTTTAAAAACAATTATGGAGTTGGTAACACAAAAGAATATATGTCCTAAACACCCGCCACTGGCTTCCCGGTGAAAAAGATATTCCGTACTACTTTTGTCTACCATTTAGTGTACCAAGAAACTGAAGGGCGCATATTCTCCTGTCACCCTTAGGTTTGTGGAAATCAAACATGAACCCAGTTATTTGCTTCATAGAGTGGTCATAAAAGTATAGCACAACTTGTGACCCCCGATACCAACCACCCTCCCCCTCAAAAAAAAATTCTGGTAATTCTTATAGGTGCTTTAGCAATATAAACAAAATGTTCCCAATCGACTCGTAGAAAGCAAAGAAAGAAAAATAAAATACCTATCCAACCCCCTCCAGCTCCATTTACCATAGGTCCACAACAACAAAAAAAAGGACGCTTTAAGATATCAATATCTAGTGCCTTGTTGCATAGATTCTTTACACAAAGTAAGACCCAAGAGCAGTAAAAATAGCTAAGATGACCGGTTATTTCTTTTCCAAGTTAATTACCTCCAGGAACCTTGCCGCTACCTTGCCATTTGGAAATGCACACGCCAGCATCATAACCAGAAAGCCTCAGAAGCTTTACCAGCACAAACCTGATGCAGCTAGCATTGCACAGTCCTAAGTTAGCAAATTGAAGATCTCTTTCACTGATTGAAAGTGCAAGCGAATTGACCACTGCAAACAAGTCGCTTTCATATTGATCCATCACTATTTTCAAATACTGAAGAATCAAAGCAACCTTAGTAAGGGCAAAGTAAATACAAACTAAAAACAAAATAGTACCTTAAAAGAAGGTCGAAACGAATGAGAAACAACTTTATCAGTAAGAAAACAATGGAAATATTTTCCCAAGGTACACGAGAAAGACCGAAAGAGTGAATAAAAGAACAGTTTGCCCACATTTGTACTAGGTCAAAACTTTAAAGATGAACTAAACTATTTCTTACGACAAATAGTACATTCTGATATGGGTGCTGGAGTACAATAATCAAGAATCAACAAAAAAGAAGTTGAAACGACTTTAGCTCCATAAGATCTCATTGACAAGAGTTTTTTCATGCATGCACCAAGAGATTAAAGCTCAAGATCAAGTTTTTTGTTAACTTGGTCTCTAATTTCCTTTGTTTCAGAAAAACATATACTACGGAATGTCTCAGTCCACATGGAAAATGGCAACATAAAAAACCAAGTGACCTGCTATGCTAAACATTATCTAGTTTGAACCTAGTCAGCATTTAACAGTGATTTAAATCTACACATAATATTTGAGTTTCAAAAATTTTTGAGCACAGAAAAAAAACAACTAAACAAAAAATAATACATAAAGAAAAGGTCAAGCAATGCCAAAACTAAGAATATTAAATTGAATTGACATGGATATCAACTTGAAACACTTATATGGTTGGTTACTAAAGGTTTTCTGCAAGTCCTCTCCACAATCAATCCCCTAAATAGGTGACTGAAATGGCTCGTGACGAGCAGGAAGTTTATAACAATACCCAAACAAGAAACAATTAAGATACGTCCACACACCCAACTTGCAAGTCTATGTTCACTTGTCCCCTTATCCCAATAAGCCTAAAGTTATTTTTCTATCAATCAAAACATAGCAACATCAATTAGGACTGGTTACAACATATTTCGGGTCAGATACACCGGATCAATAATTTGGAGTTAACCTGAGCTTCCTAATGAAGCCAAAGGACACTTTACATCTGCCTTCAACTACCATTATCTCTTCTTCAATGTTTCTATTCTAGACATTTTTTGCATGCATTACATCCCTTCACCTAAAACAAACTTAAATAAACCTTAACACCTGCTTATCTCTATCTACATCAACTTTTTCTGCATAATCCTCATTTCACCATTGCACCATTGGATAGATAATTTCGCAATCAAAACACGACGTAAAACATACAATTGCACATTCCATTTCCCATCCTGTTTCCAATTTCCCTACTAAAACTCGAGGTCCAACAATTTCCATAAGTATAACAAACAACAAAGTAAACGCAGTTGTGACAGAAACGGAGACTAACCGAAATCTTCTGAGCAAGCGAGGCGAGATCAGATAAACCGGAATCGCTGTCGCTACTGTACAACGACTCCGCCCCGCTGCTATTCCCATTCTCCAGGAAATCACTCACCATCATCGCCAAATCATGCTCACTCTCATTACCCCTGCCCCACAACCCATCCGACGGCAAAATAACCCCACAGTCCATTTCACCACCAGCTCCACCACCAACCCCAATATCCTCAATTCAATTCAAAATCACCAAGTTACTCTCTTTTTTTTTTGTTATTTTATATTTTTATTATCTGTTCTTGGTCTCAGAATCCCTTTTATCTCTTCACCGCAAAGAATTCAATCCGAGTTAAACAAGAAGAAAAAAAAATGAACTTTCAGCAAAAAAAATCACAAATAAATTAAATATTTTTTTCCTGTCAAAAACTCAGAGGCAAGGCAACAACAATCCGTATTCGAGTTTCCCCATTTTTTTTTTAATTAATCATAAAAAAATAATGTCGAATATTCAATCAAAATTGAATTTTTTGAAAAAAATGTGAAGCTGAAAATCAAAAACACCAATTCGCGTTCAATCGAACTCAAAATTTCTGAAATTTATGAATCTAAACGGCAATTGAAACATTTGCGACAAAAACCCTAAATTCACCAATTGAAAAAAAAGATTCTTTTTTTCGTATTTTTTCTCAAAATTGGATCGCAATTTCCAATACAGCAACGATTGTCGGCAAAATCGGAGACATGTATGTTGTTGCAATCAACAAAATTGAAATGAATTTATTTTTATTAATCGCAAAATGATTGAAAGAATTAGAAACTTTTTGAGAGGGGATTCAAAGAGTTTTTTGAATAAAAAGGAAAGTGGAGATGAAACAGAGTTTATATTGAAGGAAAAAAAATATGGAGGTAATTGCAAAAGTTGTTATTTTTAATTGGAAAATAACCCCTATGTGTTATGCTAATTAACAAAGAGACACCTGTGGTATTCAAATGAGAAAAAAATACCCTAGTATAATTTGATTTTTAGTGAATCTACTTGGTGCGAAAACGATTATTGTTGTTCAATTTGAAATTATAAATGATATTGATTATATTTATTATGTTTATGAATAATTTCACAAAAAACGAAAGAAAGCTTATAATATATAGTTGAATAAAAATGCTTTTTAATTTAAAATTTAAAATTTAAAATTTAAAACATAAGATTTGTTAGTTATTGGTCATGGAGTAGAGTTTTTTTGGTTTTGAGGTGTGTTTCGGTCTCCCAAGCATTAGAAAGGTCTCGTTATTTTTCGTAACTTTTCGACATGATTCGGAGGTCTCTTAAAAGTTATAGTTGTAATGAACTGGAAATCACTTTTAGGTTCCATTTCGACCAAGCAAGCTTCGGTGGTTTTCGAGGAAATGTATGAAAATTTTGATACATGTTATTGGTAGAGTCAATTCAAATATAACGACTGAGAGTTTTTTGCTAATTTTAAAGATTATTATCAGGGTATTTGCTAATAAAAATAACACAAGGCGTTATTTGTCAATTAGAAATAACACTGGGGTAGTTTTTGTTATTACCGCGGAAATCGAAAAAGTGCTCCTAATTGTTTCGTGAGGACCAAGTAAAAATATTTCAGGTTAGGGGGAAAATCAGTTATAAGTGGATAAGGTGAATTTTCATTTTTTTTATTGATTCCTTAAAAAGAGGGATGATAAAATAAAATAAAAAAATGAATGTGGACGGTGTAAGAGTGCATGTGCAGATTCGGATCTATTAATGTTGTTTTTATGATGCCAGCGCAGTTTTAGAGTTGCTGTACAGCCTGTACTGTACGCACTTAGTCACCTAATTAATGTACAATAACAAGTGTAACGGTGGCTATCTGCGAATTAATGGAAAGTAGCCTCGAGCTTTCTTTTTTGAATCGACTCAAATAATTAATGAGTTCAATTATTTGATTTTGGGACGAAAACACAAATATAAAATTACACCCAATTAAGGTACATGAGTTGTATGCAAAAAAAAAAAAGAAAAAACTTTGTTGCGTTATGTTTAATTGGTAAAAGAAAAATAAAATCTATGTTATTTTTATTAATAAGTATCCCCTTGTTATAATAATTAATTGGCAAAAACACTTTTTTTAAATACGTATTGTGTTGGTAATTGTTTTTTTGGTGTACAAGAAGACTAATTTTACCTCCTATGTTATTTGAATCTTGACTTTGAAACAAAAATCACCTCAATATTTTAAAATTAACAGAAATACATTTGTATTATTTTATTAGGAGATACTTATTTTATAGTTCGTTTGGATTGTAAAATGAGACAATATTCTTCAGGTTTCTTCATTTTTAATTGTGTGCATATTTTTATTTCATCAAAATATAGGGATAGTTTTTGCTTTCAACTCAAAATTCCAACAAGAATTGGGGTAGTTTAGTTTTTTATTAATCGGGTAATTTTAGTCTTCTTTTCCTAACAACAAACAATTATACCAATACAATATGTGTAAAGGAATTTTATTACTGATAAATTCTTAACACGTAGTATTTGCTAATAAGAATAATAAAATAAGTTTTTTGCCAATTAAACAAAACACCACTGTGTTTTTTTATCTTTTTTTTTGATAAGAAAACACCACAGTGGTTTTTGCATTTATTTCAAGAATAATATATAGACATAACATAAGAAGTGTCACTTATAAATTTATAGTTTACTAGCTAGGTGTGCATGTATGGCTTATTGACTACGTGCCTACTTAGGAAATAGTATTGAATTGTCATACACTCAACATGTTCCACAAATTAATGTATGTTTAATTATTTTTTTGTCGAGTTCTTGCCTTGGGTGACTTTTTATTTACCCGTTTTTATTTCAACAATATAAAGTTCAAATGTTTGATATGTTCGAGTCACTTTTGGAAATTGTTCAACAAGCTAGAGTGAAATAAAGTTGTTGTAAAAACATTTTAAGAACTATACTATATGGTAAAGTAAATTTTAAAAGGATAGAATCAAACAAATTAGCATCCTATCCACTTCACACCTAACAAAAAGTTTAAAGAACCAATAATAAATAATTAAATATAAATCAAAAGTATATTCGTCCCTATATATCAAACACTTTTTGGCAACCTATTCAAACACAACCCACAGTTTCACGTGATATCTGTGAGTTTTGGCCGCCTTATTTAGACCAGTTATTATAGACCAAACTCCTACAATTTTCTTGTTATTCATATGCTAAATTTTCTTTGACGAACGTATTCAATATTGATCCAGTCATCCAACTACTCTCGAATACTCTTCGTGGTCAATTCTTTTGCTTTATATTTGTGCAATTAGTTTTAGGTTTTACACAGTTTTTGCATGGTTGAATTATAATTATATTGTCACGTTAATGAAATTAAAAGACTCGTTGTTTGGTGATCTTTAACAATTTTTCAACGAACTTGAATCGGCATTTGAAATCATTGTTTGGCGCTCTTAACAAAAATGAACCAACATTCAAAATCAGAGTTAGATGCTCCTAACAAACTCTCTGTACGTTTCAAATTTTATTATGTAGTTTTCTGAGATATACATCAATATTGAAAATTCAAACTCGAAATGAAATTCTTTCAAAAAAGAACTTAAACGAATTAGGATATTCTCGTGTCCTTTTATAAAATTTCAAAATATCTAGAATGAAAACTTATTCATGTAGTTTACTATACACATCATCAAACTGCATGTTCGCATGCACACGCACCCCATATGTGTAAGAAATTAATTGTTAGTTATGAGAATTGAAACATACAAATATTAATTAAATGCCTAAAAATCCCATAAAAATGGTGGTTTTATTCTATTACTAAGTCTTAAAAAGTGAATTTCAAATGTACAAAATCTTTACTTAGAAGTTATAGCGAGACTAAATACCTTTCGATATAACAACAACTATGACTAAGTCTATAATTTCAATTAACCGATTAAGTAAAACGTCTTCACTTTATCCTCTAAATTTTATGTCACTTCGTATGATGTTCATTCAAGTTTTCTCGATTGTCTCTGTACTCTGTTTGCTTGCCTTAGGTCAAAGATCTTCACACGTCGTACCAATGTTTCCATAATATTTGTTACAAATGGCTGAATCATCGTAAGCCACCGACTTGAGTTGCAAAAGAATTGTCTTTTGTGACTTGAACGCATTATGGAACTAATCTTGAGGGACTACCTCAAAACTTTAACGGGTCAATTTTTTTCTTGGGCGAGCCTAGCAAATTTTTATAATTGTTCGACGTTTAGGCTGGCCCATATTTCTCATGAGCAGCCGAAAACATTATTTGAATATTTAAAAACCCACTAGCGGCCCAAGACAATAATTTGGTTGCTTTTTCCGCTCATTCTTTTGTTTCATTAGCGCATGTATATTGTTGCAATACATAATAATCACTAAAAAATAGAAAACAGCAAAAGATCGTAAGCTACATATATACCTTAGTTCTAATATAAAATCTACAACAAATCTGTGAATTTCTTCAAACGAGTATCATCGCGTGTCTATATATTATATTATATGTTTATCTATAGGCCACATAAAAATATACAGTCGTCCATGAGATGTGCATGGCTCACCCCGTTTGCATTCGCATACATTGCCGACTTGCGACGAACGTGAATGAAAACTGAATAGCAATGCCATCACAGTAATACCCACTTTATTCAATAATGAAAAAGAATGTTTAAACAGGATTAAGATCATACTGATAGATATATTTGCAATTTGTCATAGACTCATAATAATTATGAAAACGACATCCCACAATAGAAAAAATCTTATTTAACATAAACATAAGCCCACAGTTTTGTTAATATTCCACTAATCAAAGAATATCCAAACGTAAACACTAAACTGAATGATCAATATATTAAAATGATGAGCAATTCTTTTCCCCAACAGAAGAGGTAATTTTTTTTTATTCCATCAGCTAAATTTCATGTTTTTTACGATTTTCTATATATTTTAATTTGCAAGGCATAGTAATTTTCTCAAAAACCAAAATGACGTCACTCCCAAACATAAAAAGGAAAAACTTATTTGCCAAGTAATTATTGTAGGAAAATCTCATTTTTCCTCTTCTGCTTTTATTTTTTCTCTACTTATAAAGTAAACCAAAGTGAACATTATATAAATTTATATTTATATTTATAAAAAATATACACACCTCGCGTGCGCACATAATATTCCGTCAACTGTTCACCGCGAATGGGATATTCCGTCACTGTGACGTAACCAAGGGCATTTTCGACCAAGCAAATTCCTCGATCCGCAAATAAATGAATATTATCTACCTCTTCTCTATATAAAAAAAACCTCAGTCACTCAATACTTAAAGTCGCACACTCACACACCACAAAACCAACACTTAGCCAAAAAACCTTTTTCTTGTTCAGCAATTCTTCGTGATCATCGCCTTTTCGAAAAAAAAAATGGGCAGAAAATTCTTCGTCGGAGGCAACTGGAAATGCGTGAGTATCTTCTCGTTCCGTTCTATTAATCGAATCGCTGAAATTGATCTGATGTTGTTTTTTTGTGTATGTGTTGCTTTATCGATCCGTAGCTGTTGTAGATCTTCGATTTTACGGATCTGTATGAGTAATTGTTGTGATGATTGTGTTATTGCTTAGTTAATTAGCTCAATCGGTGGTTTGATTGATAGGATTGGTCTTTGTTTGACGCGGATCTATGTTTTGATTAGATATAAATGCTTTGTTTGTGTTGAGAAGTATTTGGAGTGCTTTGAGTAGGTATCGATCTCGGTTCTACGGATCGTAATTCGCGAAGATCTGTAGTCTGTTTACGATATCGAACTTATCGAGCTTGATTTGTACTGTGCTTATTTGTAGCTTGATCTGTTAACAGTTGATTCAAATGTGTTGTTCTATTCAGTTTGACTTGTTTATATTTCTAATCTCGATACTGTTTTCGATTGAATGAAGAGATGTTTTATTTTATATTTGTTGGTTGATTTATTCGTTAATATGTCGTACGGAGGTTCATTTATAACGGTTGTAGTTCTGGTATTTATCAAACAAAATGGTGGAGTTGTCTCTCTTTGGAGATGTTCTTTGATAGCATGTTGAGCATTTTGGGCGAATGCATGCTTTTTTTTCTATGAACTTGGTGGCAGATTCTTTTAGTTATCAAATCATGTTGAATGTATTTGTGACTAAAAGATTTGGAACTTTAATGTAGAATGGGACCACTGAAGAAGTGAAGAAGATTGTGTCGACACTCAATGCTGCTCAAGTGCCATCTCCGGATGTTGTGGGTAAGTATATATTTACTGTTACTGTTTAATTAACCTTTGCCATAAAGCTTGTGTTTGCTGAGCCAAGGTGCAAAACGAATGATAGGATTACTGGGAAGGATTGGTGGCCTTCCCTTTCCATGAACACACGCACACATTTATTATGTATCTATATGTTGACGTTTTGTCTTTTTATATCTGTATGTAGTAACAATGTGCCGTTTTTTTTTTTTTTTTTTTTTTCTTTCTTTCCCAATTTTGTCTGTGATAGTGTCTTCTTAAGTATTTATGTTTTTAAACGAATGGAACATTTTGCATATGTCCCCAACTTTCCTCCTATTGAAACTATATTTAGTACATGCAAAGTTGATTTTCCTATCATTTAATGGTCTGATTATTTTGAACATTTCTTGCAGAGGTCGTTGTCAGCCCACCTTATGTATTTCTTCCAATTGTAAAGAGCTCTCTGCGACCTGAGTTCCATGTTGCTGCTCAAAATTGTTGGGTTAAGAAAGGGGGTGCTTACACCGGTGAGATTAGGTAAGTTTGTTTGCTTTTATTTGTTAGTATATGTTTATCAAGTTGTAATTAAAGATGTAAACTGTGAAATTCCCTAGATATTCATTTTTATTCTGAAAATTCCTCTGACCTATTCTCGATGCTGCATGTTTAGGATATGGACCTTAATGTTAAATTATATGTTAAGTAATGTCTGTTAAGATCCGTGACCCAGTCTTGAAACAAAACTAAGTAGTTCCTCAGTTTAGTTAAAGTGCATGTTATTTGAATTATGGTAAGAAATTTATGCACTGACTTGTGTTCTGTTTTAGTGCTGAGATGCTTGTCGATCTGGACATACCATGGGTTGTTCTTGGTCATTCAGAGAGGAGAGCTCTTTTAGCTGAAACCAATGAGGTAACATAAAGTTCTATGAGTCTGCTGTTCAATTGAATTCATTGTACCTATCATTTACTAAATATTGTATTGTCACTGGTTCAGTTTGTTGGAGAAAAAGTTGCATATGCACTTGCTAAAGGTCTGAAGGTGATTGCTTGTATTGGTGAGACTCTTGAACAGAGAGAAGCTGGAACAACTATTGATGTTGTTGCTGCACAAACAAAGGCCATTGCAGGTACATAATTGCCAGGAAATATTTCCCTGGCAAATCGGTGCATTTGATTGATACATTTTACCTTTTTACTTTATTATGCAGCACATGATATACTAGAATACAGCATTGTAGCGGATATTGACTTCATTAAATCTTGAAAAACCTCTGTTTTATTTTACTTCATATCTAACTCGATTCGAAATTTAAGTTCTGGATAATAATCTTGATATCCATACTCGTTATTACATCATCTCAGTTCTTCCAGTCTTCAGAGGAAATTTTCCTTGCATTTCTGTTTCTCAATTCCATGTTTTCTTTTCAGGTTACTGCTTTTAACTAAAAGATCCTTCTCTATCTTCAAAAGTTTATTAATAAATCTTATGTTCCTTGATATTCTTTTTGTTTATGGAGTCGTATCCTCTATTAGAACTGCTTGTAACAAACCCTTGTTATTATATTTCAGACAAGATTTCTGATTGGACTAATGTTGTCTTGGCTTATGAGCCTGTCTGGGCTATTGGAACTGGGAAGGTCGCCTCACCTGCTCAGGCTCAGGAAGTATGTTTGTCTTACATATATTTTGTCAGGGTGGTTAACTCCTTGTTCAAACATACTTATCTGGATAAAATTGGCCGTACATCTAATGTTTCTAACCTGGAATACTCCTCTCAAGCACATAGACAAATGCAGACAATGCTGTTGTTAAACCAGGGCGAATACTTAGGCATATTCAATTGTTTATGGTTGTCATTCCTGTGAAATTGAATTATGAAGAACCCTCTCGCCCAATCCACTTTGGTCAAACTAAAAAAAATATACTCTTATGTTTCAGAAATCTCAGTCCCTATTCTTGACAGACAATAGTAGAACTTGATGACATTATGAATTTTAACAGCTATATAAAGCTTTTATGAATTGAAACTTTGTGAAGTTCTACGACAGTTTTATAAAAGAGGTTCCCTTCAAAAAAAAAATTGGTTTTGCTTTAAAGTTAAGTTTATCTTCAATTTAGTTCCTCTTCTTTGCAATATTATTTTCATTGCAACTGCCATGTTGTGAATGATGTAATTTATTATTTGCTACTGGGAGGTGTTTTAATAATATTTGAAACTTGAGAGGGTATTACTGTGAATTGACAAAATGTCTCAACCTTACATCTGATCAAAAGAATGGCGTGAAGATTTCTAGAACAGAAACTTGTTGCAAGTCTGACACTCACCAAAACGTTTCTTGTTGCAGGTACATCTTGAATTGAGGAAATGGCTCAAGGAAAATGTGAGCTCTGAAGTAGCTGCTTCGACCAGAATCATTTACGGAGGTAATCTTTATTTGTTTAAAATCACAGTACCTCAATCCAAAATGTCAGATCAAAAGTATTGCACTCAGCGTCTTCTTATGAAGAAATCCATACTTTTGATTAATTCGATTTCTCGGTTAACTGTTGTGGCACAGGCAGTGTGATCGTAGTACAGCACTTCTAATCGATTTAAGTACTCCCTTATTTTGATCTCCCATTTGCTTATAGAACGGTCCCTAATGTTCGCCTATTTTTTGCAGGTTCGGTGAATGGTGGCAACTGCAAAGAATTGGCTGGACAACCCGACATTGACGGTTTTCTAGTTGGTGGTGCTTCTCTAAAGGTAAATCATTCGGTGCATCTCACTATAATAAACATTTAAAATTTGATGGATGATCATAATGAATTTCTCATTTTGATTTTTCTCTTTGTAGCCGGAATTCATTGACATAATCAAGTCTGCTGAGGTGAAGAAAAGCGCTTGAGTTCACTTCCTAGTTTTGGATGGTCCAAATTTCAAGCTTTTGCCAGAGGAGATGCATCTAATATTTCGCGATTCTACCTTGGACTTAATTATGCAATTTTTCATTTTGCTGCACCTTGACGACGATGTCTTTGATTGTACAAATAAAAAACCGTACAAAACCATGCTACTCTTTAGATGTGGTTATTTTTCTTGAGAAATTGACGGCAGTTGAATAATTTGACCTTTTGTTGAAGACCATTTGGGTTTGTTTGTTTTAGGAGTGAAAAGCGTTATGAGCTATGACTTATGACTAACTATTGTTCTGTTAAAACTCAAGCGTACGCCTACAAGCATAGCCTAAGTTAGTTAAAAAAAGTGGAATTCTTCTTTTTGAGTTAAGCTCAATACTGGGGGAGATAATATGACTTTAAAATCTTTATCCGTCATACTACGTATTGTTTGCCGAGAATTGAGTGTTGCACCTGTAACGGTAGTGGCTTTGCGATTCCATGACATAAAAAAAAATGAAAAAACTTTATTCATTGTAAGAATATCCTTGGATATAGGTGCGGTGCAGTGTTTTGTGGATGAAAAAGCTCTGCGCTTTTATCTTATGCATCATCCCTATTTTCCTTTTAGTGATGTGGTTATAAAGTGTTTTGTCCCCATGTAGGGGTAATGAGCAGTGTTTTTAAAACTGGACCGGCTGGTCGAACCGGTTGGATCGGGATTCGGTTCCTTGTTCGACAGCGGTCGAACCAATTCAATAGTTGAATCGGTTCGACCGATAAAACCAGTGAAACGGTGGCCGTACCGGTTTAATGCTCGATCCGGTTTTAAAAACACAGCATGAGTCTGCCAATTGCTTGTGTCGAGGATAAACAATATCATGGCACATATCATGACATAAATGAAGTGACCACAAGCAGAATTCTTCTTTTTGGTCTCACATTCAGTCCCCAAATGAAGCAATTTGATTTAGGTCTGTAACTTGTAAATTGTAATATTATGTTTGTTTAGTTAACTTAGTTACAAATTTCTACATCTAACCCGAAGTTTATCAATGCATACTTAAGGACTTAAGGAGTAATGGTTACAACTTACAAATTTCCTCACATAAACAAAGAACATACAACAACTTCTTATTCTTATTCGTTTGTATTTTTGCGACTATCCAGAGTCATGATACATCTCCTCCTCAGTAATCAGAACAGCACGAAAGTCTTTGCTTAATGTGACATACACATGTTCATAAATCAACTGTTGACTTTCATATCTTCTTTTAGATATCTTAATTGAGTGGGTCCCATGTTTAGAATGGGGGGAGGTGCATGTATGGCCGGATCGGCTAACTGTTTTTCAGTTTTTATATGAAGGTTCTTGTATGATTGACTTGGGTATCCATTTCATTTAGTACAATTTCTTCTTTTGATACTCTTATGTTGTCCTTGTTTTATCAGTTGGGAACTTATGTCTAAGAATCTTTGGCTAGTGGGCCAGTATGATATTGCAGGAATATTAACTTAATGAATTGCTAATGACAATGTTCAATGTATTTCTGTCCGCAAACTTAGTTTTATTACATTCTTAATTTATTACAAATTGTTCAATAGACGTTCTTTCTAATGAACTTTCTACAAATGAGACACACGTGACAGCCAAACACGCACATATGGGCCACTTTATCAACTATATCTTATCGCTCATATGATATATCACGTTCATTATCCTCATATAATATTTATGTGTATATCGACCATGAATATTCAAAATCCACATTTTAACCTAAAATAGTAAAATTCGTCAATTAGAAAAAGTTTGTTACAATTCGAATTTACATTTATCACTTGCACGAAAAATAGTTCGACTATAATGTGAATGCATTGAATTTCTTCAGACCAACATTGAACGTTCTTTACTGCTACGTATGAGATAAGATGAGTAGTGCTTCGCCAGGCTGTGGAGAGAGACAGAGTCAAAATTAAAGTATTATTCTTTTACATTCTTTTATTGTTTTCTTGCTACTAAAAAGAGTCAACCAAAATACCAAACAAATTAAAAGATGTGTATCATTTTCTAATCCGTGACCATCATTGGATTAGCATTAGCTTGTTAAGTATTTGAATAATATTTCATAGATCAACCCCCTGCCTAACTTAAATAAACAATAAGAGTTTCATTATCACAAGCTCTCACTTTCCGATAGTTCATTTTCTCGTGTTAGATGATCTATTTTCTTTATAAAGTATTGTTATATATATTCTGCACTAGGGTTTCACAGTGTATCATCACAAATTTATCATGTATATTAATATTACATATCTATATTCTTAAGTTATTGTTTCCATTATTATCACTGCACATTAAATCTAGGACAACTACAAAATTTAATAATTACGATTTATAAGGATGAGTTAAAATTAAATGCATAAATGCTACACTAGTTGTATGTATGTTGCTTGCTGCTTAGAATTGTGGTTACAATTCTAGTATGCATTTATTTGGAGATATCTACCCCGATGTATCTTCAACTTTAGGGATATTTGGTCCCCATGAGGTTGACAGTTGTGGTCCCACAACTTGCAACAATATTTTCCTTTTTTTTGACAATTCTACAAGTTGCAATATATTACTTTTCCTTAAAAGTTTCCTTGACACTCTATCATTTGGATTCATATGTGGTAAAGCTAAAACACACATGCAAGGGAACAAAAGAGCACAAATTCCATTGGTTCATTTTTAGGACACAATTTAGTATTTACTCTTTTATGTCATGTAATAGCTCACAAAAAACTTGTGATTCTTTCTCTAGAATAGACACATTATTATGTTTTTACAAATCAGCTACTTCGTTTAGTATCGCTAATCATTAACAAAAGTCCATAAAATAATGATAAGGCGTGGATAGAGAACCTCAAACTAAAATATGTAAAATTTCAAATTCAAGGTATTTTTCAATTTATATAAAAAAAAAATTAAATAAAAGTAGTACATTGATTTATTGCGAATTTTCTAAATATTCCAAGACTATATAAATAGTTGTTTTCTCAATCATAGAAAACACTTTTTAATTACATTTTTTTGATGGGATCTTTTCTAATTACATTGAAATAGAAATGTTCTCGCATTATTATGGAAATGTATAATCTTTCATGTCATACGTTCTGATAAGGTAAATATTGCCTTAAGCGCTCATTAACGTTAAACAGTTAAGTAATACCGGGAAGGGTTTACGAAGAGGAGAATCAGAATATGTGTAGGGGCTGAAAGCCCGTATAAAGTACGAGGATCGTGGGGGGAAAGATGGACGAGCCCGCAGAGCTTCACAGGCTAAAACCGAAGAGGAGTCCTACGAGCCCCGTGTACGGCCCTTGCTCCTACGAAGTACGAGCACGAAGTTAAGACAGGTCGTAGTGAAGCTTTAGGGGTAGTTGCTCAGTCACCATTGCGTTAACCGTTAGTCACCAAGCACCATGCCACCAATCAGTTCGTGAGAAGACTATCTATGAATAAGGCGCCTGTTTCACCACCCACCATCACCTCCTTCATATGCCTCAAACCTTCAGCAAGTGACACCTAAGCAGTGGAAAGGGTTAGTAAGCTACCTGCATCACCACCTTCGTCTACCTTCCACCTGCTAGCTAGGCATAATCCCAGACATTATAAATAGGCCCCCCTTCCTCATTTGAAGCAGGTGAGAAATAAGAGAAAATAAGAGAGGACCCCCACAACTTATGTTTAATTCAAGTACGACCCCAAAGTGTCTAATATCTGACAGTTTAACACCACACAGAGCCAGAATGTCTGCTTAAGCTGCCTACGAGGGTACCTTCGTATACAGCGTTCGAGCTCAAGGAACGTGTGTTCCGGGCTTTCATCTGTAATTTACTTGAGTTTATTGGAATCTAATCAAAACTTTATCACGTTCCATAACTGAAAACTTCATTATGTGTAAAGTGTAAACCATATGAGTTTTTTATTACTTAACAATTATCCCTGACACGTTGTCTAAGGGTGAACAAGTTTATAACAACCACCTTGAGGAAAGTTACTTAAACATCATAGTGAACCTAACAAAACATCATGATATTTGTTACTCACACACATATGTGTGTATACATATATATTATTAAAATGTTTCGATTTCTGAATCAATAAACTATTATACACTTTAAAAAAATCGAACTTTTTAAAGAGATATTTTGTAAAGATAAATATATTACTATAATCAACTTAAAAGATGTTTTTTGTTAGAAACTACTTTCATAAAAAAAATACTCAAATAAATCATTTATAATGAATGATCAATTAAAAATTTATAATGCATATGTAGGTTTGTTTTGTAGCGGAAGGTGCAAATGCACTATAAAGAAGATAAGGCCTCTTATTTTGTTTGGTCTCCCTCCATATTTATTACCGCGCCACTCACCTCCGCATAACACGTGCATGCTTACAAAGTTTTATTACAACAACAATATATATTATTACAATGTCTTTTTATTGTCAGTATCCGCCAACAACTTGATCAAAGAATCAATTGACTGCTGCTAAAGAAAAGTCAACTTCGAGAAAGTGTAGAAAATTATTTATTATCTATCCTAGCTTCTCGTGAACCCCAACCGAATAAACACGTAAAAGAATTAAAGTACACTAATAATACTATAGACACATAACATAAATCTTTTTGATTTTTATGTGTGTTCACATCTTGGAGTTTGACTTGGCTAGCTTGGTTTTTTGTACTAATTGTCAGTCATAAAGATTTTGTGTTGGGTGCTATTTTTTGCAAGTGAATTTTGAGTCCCTTTTTTTTTTTTTTGTTTCTTCTTCTCATTTTTGGTAACCTTTGTTTGTAATTTGTGGAGAAGTGAAGAGGGTTTAATGGGTTCTTGTTTCAGTGTTCGAATAAGAGCAGATAGAGATAGTCCAAGGAGAGATGGTAATTACTTTGTTATTAATTCATTTTCTTGAATTTTAAGAATGGTTGGTTGCCTTCATTTATTTTCTTGCAATTTTGTTGTACTTGATGGTGTTTTTGGTGCTAACCATGTTTTTAATTTTCATGTGTTGTTAGGACAATAATTTGTTCTATGTATGAAAGCTTGAATTTTGTGATAAGCTGCATTAGATGAAATATTTGTAGGAAAGGCTTAGTCTTTTTGAGCTCAATTAAGGGTATGGGATTGTTGAATTTCTTTAGCTATGTTTTGAGGGGGGTTGGGGGCATGGCATGGAGCAAAGTTTCTGTTACAGAAACTAGCATATGTTTCGGTGTGCTAATTATTAGAAATTTCTCGCGACAACACAGATCTTTTCGGCATGTTTTAGCAAATTCGTGAAAGTAGTAGTTGCAATGGACTTGCAAGATACTTTTATGCTTTGTTTATGCGGACTCAAAAATGGAAACATTTCGATACTTTTACGAGGATTGTCAAGAAACTTTGATCCTTATATGGTCGTGGGTTTCTTTCTAGAGTATACAGCTCTGCTCTTTGAATCCTATTTTACTCTGTAGTCCTACATATGCAATTTATTCACTAGTTGAATCTGATTAAACCTGTGTAGCTCTTCGAGAAATTAAATGACTTAATCATATTTATAGTTCTTACTTTTTCGTAAACGTTTTAAGTTTTAACCATTTTCATGATAGGTAATTAGCTGCAATTTTCAAGAAAATGTCAAATGGTAGGTTGTGATTATCCATTTCTATTTCTGCATAGGTATGTAATGGACTTGACTTATAATTTAAAGTTCTATTGTCTTAATAAATGTTGCTTCAAGATTTTGCGGCGAATAGGTTACTGCCAATTTGGTTAACTTGGAAAATCATGGTTTAATGTTGCTAAAGTTGGACAAATATAGTTTTTCATTATGCATCTGAAGTTCTGCTTTTGTATTTTCCACAATGAAAGCATCAATTTCCTTGCACCATCATGTGATATACTCTTACGCAGAAAGATGAGGACATATGTTAAAAACTACTGAGCAATTTGTTTCATATACTTGCCATTTTTGGGCTTTCTCCGTTTTTGGGCATGTAAAGAAATTGAGATATGTAAAATTGTGGTTGCAGGACTAAGTTCTAAATATGTCAGCACTGACGGAAGAGACACTAGCAGCAGACGTTCGTCTTCTTCCTCGGTTCCACTGACACCGCGGAACGAGGGTGAAATCTTGGAATCAACAACTTTGAAGAGCTTTGGGTTTAATGATCTCAGAGTAGCCACCAGGAACTTCCGCCCCGACAGTGTGTTGGGAGAAGGTGGTTTTGGGTGTGTTTTCAAAGGGTGGATTGACGAAAATACGTTTAAAGCTGCAAAGCCAGGGACGGGAACGGTTATTGCGGTGAAGAGATTAAACCAAGAAGGTTTCCAAGGTCATAAGGAATGGTTGGTAAGTATATGACAATTTCAAGTTGTTTACTTAGTGGAGTTAATAGCAAAATACTTACCTGTGACATTTGGATAGAGCAAAGAGCACCATGTATAAAGGGTGTTTTTTCTTTGTGTTCAGATATGATGATAGTATTTTGCTCTTCTTTTTACAAGGCAAAATTATGCTTTTTTCAGCTACTTAACTAGTTCGTGCAGAAAAACCCATTGTAGTATCGTTGTATTACGTCATTTCAACAATATCCCCAGTGCTAACACTTTTACTCTTGGATTTCAGGCAGAAATCAATTATCTGGGGCAGCTATACCATCCTAATCTAGTGAAACTTATTGGTTATTGCTTAGAGGATGAACACAGGCTGCTTGTTTACGAGTTTATGCCCCGTGGAAGTTTAGAAAATCATCTATTTAGGAGTAAGTTGTCAATTTTATTTAATGGTTCAATTTTTTATACATTTTCTTTTGTCACGCCAACTTAACCTTTTGAATGTCTTTCAATAGGAACATCTTACTTCCAACCGTTATCTTGGAACCTACGGATGAAAGTCGCCCTTGGTGCAGCAAAAGGACTTGCATATCTTCACAGTCCGGAAGCCAAAGTTATATACAGAGATTTCAAATCGTCCAATATCTTGCTTGATTCGGTACGTGAAGTGATTCAGTCTTCGTTTCAAAATATTTAGATTATTTGAAAAACTCACTCTTTTATATGAGACTGTCTTACAAAGTTTAACTGGTGGGCTGACAGAACTACAATGCAAAACTTTCTGATTTTGGGTTGGCCAAGGATGGGCCAATGGACGGTAAAAGTCACGTATCTACAAGAGTCATGGGCACCTACGGCTATGCAGCTCCTGAGTACATGGCCACAGGTATATAATCTTGATTTATTTCTCACAAATATTCAAGAAAGATTCTCAATTATCTTTACTGTATATTTGGATTGCATGTCCTCATACTTTCGGAGATGTATAGGAAATTTTTGTGCATTCATTCAATTAGTTTGAATAATAAGTTTTAAATTTTGAGCGTTACTTTTGAGCAATAAAACCTCCAGGAAATGATCCTTGAATTCCTTCCCTTTTGTCTTGGATAAGTGTAACTTAGGATAAAAAGCAGCCATATCATATACAATCATACATGTTGCGTTTTGCACTTTGCCCTTCGACATTTGGATATATGTGTTCGACTTTGCCCTCAGTCCCTATATCACAATTCACAAGTTGCCATACCCGATTATGGTACTATTTGTGGACTTTAGGGGGTTTATAGACTAAAAAGAGGTTGGCTCCTGGCTAAATTTTTCCAAGCAAACAACGAAACTAAGAATGATCTCTGTGATCTCCTAATGTCCTGTTTCTTTTTGTTTATAGGCCATTTGACAGCAAGAAGCGACGTCTACAGTTATGGTGTTGTTCTCCTCGAGATGATGACTGGCCGACGTGTAGTCGACAAGAACCGTCCACACGGGGAACAAAATCTAATTGAATGGGCTAGGCCTTACCTCGCTAGCAAGCGACGAGTACTTCAAATCATGGACGCTCGTATAGAAGGCCAATACACGCCAAGTGTGGCATTGAAAGCCGCAACTCTTGCTATTAAGTGCCTAGCCGCGGAACCAAAATACCGACCGAGAATGGACGAAGTGGTAAAAGTGTTGGAACAACTTCAAGATACGGGAAGTGTTAAAACTGAAGAAACTCGTAAGCCTCGGAGGTCTTGTGCCGAGGATTCTAGACGGAAGGCAGGGTCTTATCCAAGACCGTCGCCTTCCTCTGTTGTGGCTTGAAGTGTAAGAGAAGTCAAGTCTATTTGAGTTGTAAAGGACTATAAGAATGGTGCATAGGTGGTGCTAGCAAGGCTCAATGTCATCAATCTTGGGCAGTTTTATTTGCTTATGCCATCAATTTGAAAAATTGTGTATAGTTGTTTTCTTTCTGTTATTCTGGCCATTTAGATTGTGGTTCTGTTGAAAACTTCTGTAGTGGAAAGAGCTGTTATTTATTGCTGAAAAGCCAATATAATTTTATTGCCAACTTTCTGACGGCACAAGTTCAAGGATGGCCAAACTGAAAGAAGTTGAAGACAATCAAGTTAAGAAATTGAATAGAAGTAACGAGCCTTGACGTGCTGCATATGGATGTATGAAAGTCTTTAAACTAGTTTTCTAAGATATATAGTTCAACGAGAGTCCCTTGAAAATTTCTAAACAATTTTACTGGCATTTTGGCCTTTCTTCGTGTTACGCAACAATACGATTATAGAAGACATAGAGACGAATAAGAAACACATATTTGTGTACCAAATTTATCAGATTGACTATGTCTAGAGCACTATCAAGTCAAAATTTTTCATCATTTTCGATGAGTCAAATTACAATTACACATAAGTAGACTATTTATATTGGGGATACACCCTAGATAAAGTTTACATAAACAGTAAATTGTCTATAATACCATCATAAGAACTTGAGTTGGGCCATATCGCCCCTGAACCCCGAGCACGAGCCTGCATTCTACGACTCCGGCTAACTCAATCTGAGACTTGCATCGCGACCTATTAGAAGATGGCAGTATAATACGACATGCTACACGAAATAGATCAAACAAATAAGGTATCTGCAGATTATTTACGCGTATTATAAAAATATTTGCTCATTTATAAATTTTATATAGTTATTTGCTAAACAAGTTTTAATAACACAAGATAGTTTTAGCAATATACTCGAAACAACATCAAGCTCTCCGGGGGTATAATCGTCATTTCCACCCAAAAACAGAGGTTTAACGTCTAAGCACTGGGGTTTTATCATTTCCCCTTATCTGCTCTCATTCACAAAATATCTCAACAAAAAATGGCAACAATGGCGGTATTGCAGCACGCTCCACTCGCACGTGCCATACAGCTACGAGCGTTCACAATCGCCTGCACCGCCACCACAGGAAGCTCCTCTGCACCCGCCCTACCTCCGGTCGACATCAAAAAGAAGGATGATAACAAATCTCGCGTGCTCCTCGGCATGTCCGAACAAGACCTACAGCAGCTTGCAATTGACCTCGGCGAGGTACAATTGGAATTAAACATGATTATTATTCAAGTTTTGAATTGTGAATTGAAGTTAGTATTTGACGTTTTTGTGTAGAAATGTGAAAATGTGATTGGAATTGTGTTGTAGTTGATTAATTGTTGACTGTTAGGGTTGATCTGTTGACTTAATTTTGTTTGTTTGTTTTGTGAAGATATTAAGGCCTCGTCTGGTTATGTTTCAGACCTAATTTTGTTTTTGAGAATTGAAAATTAGATTTCAATGAATGTTTTTATTGATGGAAATGAGAATTTGTAGAGTTCAGTGTTGCGGTTAATTTGATTAGTGAGTTGTTCTCTTTTTCCTCGAGAGTTTGAAGGCCTCGTTTGGTATGATTGGTGCCGTTTTTCATGTTTTCAACCGAATTGGTAGAGAATATAGATGTCTATTTTCCTGAGATTCTCATTCCATATGGTACTGTAACCACGTTCCGAAGAGCTCTTGTATTCAAATCCTACCCCATCTATTCATAAATTAAAGATTGTGCATGCTAGGTTCACAAAAAAGACCACAGCCTTTGTGTGAGGGTGTGTACTAATATGAAAGGTTAAATGTCTGTCATGTGTTTACGGACTTAAGATTTTAGATGAAGTGGTCATGAAAAGTGAAAATAAAATGTTCTCTTTCGAGAGGGCTGAAAATGAAATTGATTATGGGTTAGAGCCTTATATGCTTGGTTTGGTTTGTAATCTTGTATTGTTAATGTTTAAATTATTGTTGTTGCTCTCATATGTTTTTTTTCTTTTTCTATTTTTTTATTTATGACAGCAAAAGTATAGAGGCAAACAATTGCATCATTTGTTGTACAAGAGGAAGGTTAAAGAAGTTCAGGATTTTAGTCAATGTGAGTACTGTGCCTATACCTTTCTGGTACTTGATCATGAATTAACTGATTCTCCTTTACAGATGTTCTCTAGAAGGATTTAATATAGGTTTTTTTTTTTTTTTTTTTTTTTTTTTCTTTTTTTTTTCCGGGTGAAAAGTGCCATTGGCATTTAGGAACGGACTGCAGGAAGCAGGGTGGAATGTGGGTCGGTCACCTATTTATACAATGGCCACTTCGACTGATGGGACCATTAAGGCAAAAACTTTACTATTGTTCATATCCTATATCATTTATTTTGTTATAGGGCCCTAGTCGTTGTGGAAGTGTTTAGATTTCGGAT
Source organism: Misopates orontium (assembly GCA_946800315.1). NCBI lineage: Eukaryota > Viridiplantae > Streptophyta > Magnoliopsida > Lamiales > Plantaginaceae > Misopates > Misopates orontium. Next base: position 36,646,020 of record OX326951.1, read on the forward strand.
GTAGCTGATCATTGGATTACTACCCAAAGAATTTTGTAGTAATTAGCAAAGAAGGTACTGATGCCAAAGAAGCTAATTCTTTTGCTATAATTTCTGGAAAATGTAAAAGAGGAAACTTTAGTTTAGGATAATAATAGAGCTGCAGAAAATTTGATTTGTTTGTGTTCATGATATGGTAGGACTTCAAAAGAAATCATATTTTTTTGCTTAGACAAAACTAGAATTAGTAAACGGGTGGATACTTCATAATTTCGTTGTTGATTTGCTGGTTATAGTGGAGATATATATCGATGAGATGCTTCAATCTTCATAAAGAAGATAGTCATAAATAATATTTGTTTAGCGATAGAGCCATTTAGTCCTGGTTGAAGAACTTACTTTTATAAATATATCCTAATTCATGCCTCATAAAATTTCTGTCCAAGAGGAGTAACCTCAACATGCAAATAGCAAACACAATTAAGAAGTTGTTGCATTTGGATAACTTTTGCTGTTTATATTATTTGAGTTTGTCTATCCTCTCGTAGACTTTTTGTGTTTTGCAAATTATGCGTAGTAGCTTATTCTGAAGATCACACATTTGACTTCAAAAACCCGAATATGCAGAAATCAGCCAGAATATACACCTATCAAGATTCACTCCTCGATATTTATAGTTGCTTCATTTTCTTTGCAAGAATTTGCCAATGCTATTCGATTATCATTTTGGAAATTGTGGAAATACTTATTTGTTGTTCTTTAGCTCAAATATGAAAATACTAAAGAGACTTGTATTTCGATGACCTTGTGGGAGCACATTACTTTATCTTGACTTGTAATTTGAATTTTGAAAGTAACCTTTTCTGTATTATGGATGATAAATGCGAACCATTCTATAGTGTGAAGTTCCTAGCAGTTCAGTAAACAGACATCTCATACACCTACTCCTAATTTATTCTAAAATTTATATGTATGCCAAGCACTCTCTAACTATACTCAATGCATTCTCTCGTGTTTTCTTAAAATTTTCTTCAGATCTCTTTTCGTGAAGTACATGCTTTTAGCTACTAGTAGATATCCTGGAAAAATTGCTGATGGGTTGCACATACCTGCCCCTTCTCTTTCTATAGTCTTATCTCCTTATCACTACTGGTCTTTCAGTTACTACTAAAACTGGAGGATAACAGGCTTGTGGAAACTGTTGGAATACCTGTTGCAGACGAGAAAGGTTCCGTTCGGCTAACTGCATGTGTCTCATCACAAGTAACTTTCCATGCAATAAACCTCCCGTAGCCTAGTTGTACTTAGGACATGTCATTATGCACTTAGTTATTGTAGTAATTCCGTAAGATCAAATTCACTTTTGTCGACCAGGTTGGTTGTCCACTGCGCTGTTCCTTCTGTGCCACTGGCAAGGGAGGCTTCTCAAGGAATCTTAAGAGGCATGAAATTGTTGAGCAGGTTTGTATGTCTGATTCAGAGTAATTTAAGACTTATATTGTATATATAAGGGTACCTTACCCAATAAAGGCCTTTTGGGTTGAAACATATTAAAATATAATCTTCTTCTTGCCTAATGCTTTATTCAAATTTACCCTTTTTCTCATTAGGGCTCGCTTTTCCTTTTACTCTTAACAGTAGGCAGCCACTTATCTTACTCTAGTTTGTTTGTCGATAAGTTCAGCAGAAATATAATTCATGGATTTTAGACCCCCTTGTAATTTGTTCTGAAGGGTATTCACTAAACAAATCAACTAGATTGAGATACATGCATGATATGCTCTTCTTTTGTGTTGTTTATCTGATGGCAGAGAAGCGTTAACATTCATTACTTCTCAATGATGATGTTGTCTTCATTAGGCTGATTTGTATTATGCTATCGACCTATATTTAATGGTGCCCAGAATTTCAATTATCTTGCTAAAGTTCAGTTGATTTAAGGTTTCTTTAACAGTTGTGATAATTCTATCATCAAGAACCATTTCTCACTATCTATGGCAATCTAAATGAGAGTGCATTTATTGTTAGACCTTCCCCATAATTTACTGTTGTGCATACTCTTCTTGCATTATGCGCTTGAAGATTTTCTCAAGGACTCGGCAACGCATTCTGTTTGTGCAGGATAGTAGTGTTTAATGTCTTATGTTTTCAGGTTTTAGCAATTGAAGAGGTCTTCAAGCAGAGGGTTACAAATGTTGTATTTATGGGAATGGGTGAGCCAATGTTGAACCTGAAAGAAGTTCTTGAAGCACACCGCTGCTTGAACAAGGTATTGCTAGTCTGGCACAAAAAAATTTGTCCACTTTCATATTTTTTTTCGAGAGGTCGTCTCATGTGTAGTATAATATGACTTGTGTGGGCAACTTTTGAGGACAAGTAATCAATTTCTCATATGCAGCTCTTTTCTTATATTTTTCTCAGTTTCAGCGACTAAAAAATTTGTTCTTTTATGGAAATAAGGATATTCAAATTGGGCAAAGGATGATTACAATTTCGACAGTAGGAGTTCCAAACACTATAAAAAGGCTGGCTTCTCACAAACTCCAGTCTACATTGGCTCTCAGGTATCACTTTTTGCATGTAAATTCCATATTGTCAACAAAGACGTGTAATTTTCATTGGACGAAGGTTTATGTCTTTGTTAGTTTCTTCACCTACATAATTAACCGTAATCGGCTAAATTGTGTCAGACCTCGAGTTCATTACATTCTCATCCCTTTTGTGTGGCAGTTTACATGCTCCTAATCAGAAACTCAGAGAACAAATTGTACCAAGCGCAAAGTCCTATCCCTTGGAAGCAATTATGAAGGACTGCAAAGACTATTTCCTCGAAACAAGTCGACGAGTATCTTTCGAGTACACACTATTAGGTCTGCTTGAAAGCTTATTTTTGTAGGAGTATACATGCAACATGCCTTATGATGTGACGGTTATCTATTTTCTTTCTTTTTCATTGGCAGCTGGAGTCAATGATAAGGTAGAGCATGCAATAGAACTGGCTGAGCTTCTTCAAAAATGGGGTCATAGCTATCATGTAAACCTGATACCTTTCAATCCAGTAGATGGTACTGAGTATCAGCGTCCGTATAGGAAAGCAGTATGCCTCTTCTATCCCTTTTTTTTTTAATAAATAAAAGCTAAATAAATTATATATATTAACTGTTGCCAAATATTACCGACATATCTGGAAATTGTTTCTCTGGTACAGGTTCTTGCTTTCTCAGCCGCTTTGGAGTCTCGTAATGTTACTGTCAGTGTACGTCAAACACGAGGATTGGATGCAAGTGCTGCATGTGGCCAACTAAGGAATGAACATCAGAAAACGCCTTTGGTCGATGGTGCCGAATTAGAGGAGTCTCAGTTAGAGATGGCAGTTGCTGCCTGATGCCTTCTTCTTTGGTAGTTTGTGTAATCTGTTCTTTCCTCCTCACTTCTGTCCCATTGCGGAAGGCCCAGGGTGCCCAATCGTTGGGGGTGAGGATCGGTGTTGCTGGGAAGATGATTCTTGGTGGCAAGTAGAATGGAACAAGTTTAGCGGATATCAACCTTACTTCTACCGAGAGAATCGGTGGTAACAGGCTCAGTGAGTTCCCAGTTACAAAAACCATTCTGTATAATGGACAATAATGTAAGATTATGTCATTGATTTCTGAGGACTCAGATGTGAAATCCCGATGGATAGCGAGTTATTTATATCATTAGATGTATATAGTTTACACTTTTAGAATTTAGTTAATTATTGGTGCAATACTTGAGTACTGATTCATTAAAGTTTATTAGTGTTGTTAAGGTGATAATTGTCTTCTTCAGAGCAAGTCTCTTAAATAGTGATTAAGTGCAATTTGCCCCAGATTTTTGGATGTTTGTGGTGTTTTTATTTTGATAATCATGTGGTCTGAAGGGCCAAATTGTCATCTAAAGCCAGCTTGTAATAGTCCCAAGTTTTTAGAGGAATTGAAGGGCAATAGTGACATTACAACGGAAGATATTGTTGAAAGTGAAGATAGAGAATAAATCAGCTCAAATTGAATGTCTTTTTTTTTTTTTTTTTTTTTTTTTGTTGGCCATTTTGTGAATAAATCGTGAGAAACAAAACTACTAATGAACATCGGATGAGACGGCCACCACGCACCTGCGGTATGTTATGTCCTAAGTTGCTAGAGCGTCTGCCGCTTTGTTACCTTCTCGAAAAATATGAGAAACACGAAAATTAATGGAGTTCATGAATAGCAACCGCTTTGCTACCTTCTCGAAAAATATGAGAAACACGAAAATTAATGGAGTTCATGAATAGCAACGTCTCAGTCCATCTACTCCAAATACGCCAGGGAACTTGCATGAATTCGCCTTAATACGAACGTCGAATTGCTTTCCAGTCAAATATAATTCCATTGTCTTTCCTTAGCTTTATCCATTGCAAAAATAGCTGCCCATAATTCCGCCTCAAACGCGAAAATGTTATCCAGGTGACTGGAAAACGATCCCATTGAGAAGCCTCGGGCGTTTCGAAAAATTCCACCAGCTCCTCCGAGGCCCGACGTGCCTATCAAGCTACCATTCGTATTACACTTGATCCAATGTTGAATTGTTGGGTGCCAAATAACATATATAATTTTTGGTGACTTTCTTGGCAGCAGTGTCACGTTAAAAAATCTAAGAATTCGAAGATCCTCTGCCGAGTTAGCACAACCGATTCTAAAAAATTCAACCTCATTGATAGCTTTCCACAAGTGCTGTAAGAAGCTGTGAATGTCTGGGGAGTATCCTCAAAGATACAAGCGTTCCGAGTTTTCCACAACAACCAAATACATGTCGCTATCGCCGTCGTCCAAAGAGCCATAATTTGAGTGCTGAAGTTAGCTTTTGCTTCCTCCATAATCAAGCTTGTGATCGAGTTATCCAAGTGAATCTAGTGACGAAATTTTTTAGATATGGCATGCCAATCCGTCTTTGCAAAAATACAATTAACCAACAGATGATTAATTGATTCGCCAGAGGAGTGACAAAGATGACAAATAGAAGCGTAGTTAAAACACCATATGCATAAGCACATCTTCGGTGGGAAGACGACCCAACACCGCGCGCCAACAAACCGTCGAGCTGGAAGGTGGAAGATACTCTTTCCACAAGAATTTATACCATCTCGGATTTATGAAGCTGACCTCTTGAAGATGTTTGTATGTGCTGTTCACCTGGAATTCCCCGTCCGAAGTTAATGCCCACACACAAATATCTGGATCATCACGGAGAAAACAAAGATTCTGTACTTCACCCTTTAATTCATTCGTTAAAGAATCTGAAAAAATCCATTCTCCATGGTGGTATATCTCCGAAACAGATTCAAGACGCAACAATCTATCCTCTTGTGTAAGTGCAAGACGATCGGCTATACACGGAACAATCCACTTATCAATCCAGAAACTCCGGGACGTATCCTTGCTGATCAGCTAACGAATATTATCCAAAATAAACCCCTCACAATGACGAAGCGAGCACCAAATCGCGGAAGACTATAAGAGCGGTTGAGAGAACTAACTCCTCCAAAAATTTGATGTTTCAACAAGTCCAGCGGGAATGAGTTGGCTTCAATAAAACGCCAATAGATATTGGAAAGAAGAGTGACGTTGAGAGTCGTCAGATCCTTGAGACCAAGCCCGCCTTGGGCAATAGGTAGGCAACATTTACTCCATTTATCAGTCACCAGCTTTTTGGTGTCAATAGAGCCAGTCCACACGAAATTATGGATAGCCCTTTCCATACGCCTAATAAGACTCAACAGCCACTTGTACACTTAAAAAGAGTGCAGAAAGGACCCTTGGATAACCGAGTTCACAAGCGTAACTTGGGCAGGCATAGAGAGAGTCACAACCTTCCAATTGGCAAATTTATTGAGGATATTATCTCCGACCGGTTGTAACCATTTTTTCAGGGGCCTACCTTTAAATAAAGGGACACCGATAAACAAAGGGGGTTGTAGTTCCTGCAAACTCAGTGAAGTAATCATTCTATTCTGCCTTTGCAACGTAATATATTTGCTGAAAAAAGTTCCAGACTTCTCCCATTTCACCCGCTGCCCCGAAAGTCCCGCACAGGTGTCAAAAATCTCCTTGATTATGGCCACATTTCTGTGAGTAGCTGTGGCAAATAATAGCACATCATCTGCATGCAAAAGATGAGTTGCAAAATTCTCTCGGGCCGTATATCTCATAGGTCGTAACCTTCCCGTGTCAACAAATTTAGTGATCAGCATACTGAAAAACTCCTCAGCTAGAACAAACAAAAGTGGGGAGAGAGTATCTCCTAGGCGTAACCCCCGAGTGCAACCAAAATATCCAATAGACGTCCATTATGCAGGATGGACAACCGGGAAGATGTGAAAATCGCTTGAATCCAACCTCGAAATTGTGGCGAAAAACCGAAAGCCCATAGTATTTCATCTATGAACCTCCAATCCATAGTGTCAAACGCTTTCCTGATATCAATTTTGAGCGCCATATTACCGCCAAAAACCTTCTTGTCGAGGGTATTTATGCCCTCAGAAGCCGCAACTATAGCTCACAAGCGCCACTATGCATCATGCACTTTCGTGTTACTGGACCACAAGGCACTGGAATGTTTCAGCTGAAAGCAGTACGCGGCAGAGGTTTGTTATATAAATTTCATGTTGCTTAGTTGAAGCCTTTCCCTTTTCTAGTTTTTATGCAGTTTTATGCCTGTTATGTTAGTTGGAGGAGTGTGGTAGACGCAGTTTATGTGGTTTCTTATTATACTTGAGAGTGGATTTTTTTGTGAATTAATATTTTATGAATTTACTATAGAACGGACTTTTTGTGATTTGCTTAAGTATTAGGGGAGTACATGGTTATTACAAAAGAAAGAACAACTATAGTATTTAGCACTCAACTACATTGATATAAAGTGTGCATGTTATCTTTTCACTATAAATTAACTTTTTCTTTTAGTTTTAAAATATATAATGCTCTTTTCAGATGTACGTACTAAAAATAAATACGCATACGTATAAAACTTTTTTTATTATTATTTATATGAGAAAATTATACAAATCATGAGTACCAGTATACCACTATACTGGAATAAATGTTTAGTAAAACTAAAACAGTTTATTTTTCTGTAATGATTTTAATGAAGTTGAGTTTTGGTCATTGAAATACTTTCTCGAGCTTTCAATTGATGATTAGAAATATTCTCTAAATTATTTTTGCATAAGTAACAAACTAAATTCATACTAAAACAAAGTCATATCTTAAAATGGACAAATGCGTAAAAATGATGTGATATTGGCGTGAATCAAAGGCTAGATGTCAAAAGTTGCTTAAAATTAGCTTAGATCCAGACATGGATCCGCCGAGGTCTGTGCGTGCATCCACGTGGATCCAAATATGTATATTTTTTGTTTTATTACTTTTATAACTTGTTAAAAAAGCAATATAATAAAATAGAGTAAAATAAAAAACCTAGTCTGAGAGTGGCCAAAATTTCCGTCTCCCGTCTTCCAAAAGGAAAAGACTTAATGCATTCATCTAGACTTTAATTTAATTACAATTTCCTTCTCCAAGTTGAATGATTACAAAAACACTTTAACAACGTAGGATGGATGACGAGTTTATCTGAATATTAAAATTTTTGGAGCATTTTTACAATAATTCAAATCTCAGAAGGCGTATCTTAAAGTTTTTAAACTCTTTAATAATTATAAATAGAGTATATGGTTGAATGAATAGCTTCCACAACAATTAAAAAAACTAAATGTCATGCTCAACCGTAACAGCAACTGGGACAAAATTTGAACACTTTAATGGGATAAACAATCAAATAATAATAATTAATAAAAAATAATAAACAGGGCCAAACGCTTCTCCTCCTGTTTGAGCTCCCAAGGGACATGCATGAATCAGTTCAAAGCGGCAAAACATTTGACTTGTTGGGCCGGGATCAATTAAAAAAACTAATTGTTAATTTGTTTAGGGAACACGTATTGATCATCAAAACATTTTTTTCACTTTCTTCAGTTGGAGGCTTGTGGATTACTCCAGTTGACCTGCCGTGATCAGTGGATCGATCGAACAATTAATAAATATGATTATAGTATTCAGACCATCACTACTAAACGCAACATTAACATATATATTAAACAAAAATAATAAGGCAAACAATCAATGAACGCATATTCCTCATATATGTTGGATCAAAATAACACAATCAATCAATCACCACTCCTCCAAATCCATTCCTCTCATCTTTATTTCAATCTTTAAACTATCAAACACAGTTGTTAGAAATAATAATAACAGTAATGGCTCTCTCTGTTGAAAATATTCTCCGCATGTATGGCAGTAGGACTGGTTCTATGGTTTTGAGTACTCGGGATGAAACAGAGGAGATCGATGAATCCCTTCCTTGGAAAGGTAAAGACTTTCCCTGGAATGGCCAAACCTGTCTAGTTGTTCTCTATTATGTAATGAAATTCCTTCCAAATTACGATGATCATCAAGGTGGTGGTACTACATTGACTGATACAATAACACGCCTTGACGATTTAGCCAAAAGTTCAGAAACTGATATTACGCCCGAAAGGAAAATAGAGATTGCTGATATATATGCAAACTCTTTCATCCCAGAGGTACAGAAATTCTTCAGGGTCCCAAAGCTGCATCAGTTGTCTCACAATGACAAGTCCTCTCTCAAGGAAAATGAGATCTTGGCAGCTTTCTTGGACTTTCTCCTCCAAATACTGCATGCCGAGCCACTTGTTGATTCGGAGGATGAGCAGCTGCTTGCGCCTCTTCATAAGGACCTAAGGTTTTTTCTTACCTTTCTTGGAGATATTCCATTTCAGTGCACTCAGCTTCAACAAGTCAAGACTATCTTGGCTGAATTTGAACTCGTGTCAAACGAAACTGGAACTTTTATCTACGACTGTTTTTTTGCAACTCATCCAATTAAAGCCATTAGGTTTCTCGGGGGCAGAGATTCTCTATTGGGGTTGTTCGGGATCTTGTATGAAAAGATCAGAGATCATTGCAGTTTATTCTTAGAGATTCCTAGAGACATAACTGCACAGAAAAATAATGCTATAGACTCTCTCTTCATACTTGATTCTCTTCTTGAAGATCTTGAATACGTCATAAATCACCGATTTGACTTGCCCATTGATGGCATAAAGGATCAGATCAAAACAATACATGAGGAGATGACGTTCGCCCGAACTTTTCTCAAGGATGTTGAAGGGCCGGCGCACGATACATATAAGGATGAACTTAGGGAATCTTCCATTCAAATTAGAGATGTGGCATATGAAACTGAATATCTTGTCAACTCATATGTTGTAGGGAATGTTCCTATTTGGTACTTGAATCTCAGACTCCCTACTGTCATTCAGAATATTAAGCTTATTGCGATAAGATTTCAAGAGATCAAGAAAATCTGTGACATGAAAGTAGTACAGGTGAAGAAAGATTTTAACAGAAAATTATCGTTCAAAGTTATAGAAACATCTGTGGATGTAGCTGTGAATGATAATGTTGTAGTGGGATTTGAGGATGAGAAGTTAAAGATTTTGGATGTTCTTACTAGAGGTCCAAAGAAACGTCAAATAATTTCCATTTTTGGGATGCCTGGACTTGGTAAGACGACCATGGCAAAGAAATTATATGATGATCGCTTATGTTGTGAATATTTTGAGAAACGTGCATGGTACGTTGTTTCTCAAACATATCAGAAGAGAGATGTATTGGTTGGCATTCTTATGAGTTTAGAGACAAGCAAATTAGACAAGGAGAGGATCTCCAAAATGAAAGATGAAAGTTTGGAACTAAAGATTTATCATATTTTGAAGGAGCAGAGATATCTCATTGTACTGGATGATGTTTGGGATCCAAACATGTGGGATAATTTGAAAAGATACTTCCCAAAGGACGCAAATGGGAGCAGGATAATATTAACCAGTCGCATAAAAGATATTTCTCCGACTGGTAGCATTTTTTTCCCTCTCCCTCTTTTGTCTGATGTTCAATGTTGGAATTTATTAGAAAACAGGGTGTTTGCTAAGGAATCGTGTCCTCCAGAATTGTTATGCGTTGGAAAGCGAATTGCAACAAAATGCCATGGATTACCACTTTCCGCAGTCGTTATAGCTGGAATTCTAGAGAAACTAGGAAAAGAAGAAAGCGTGTGGAAGAAAGTGGAGAGTGATTTAGGCTTATATATGTTTGATGATCCAAGAGGGTCTTCGAAAATTTTGGATCTCAGTTATGAATATCTGCCTAATAATTTAAAGCTTTGCTTTCTATACATGGGAATATTTCCAGAAGATGCAGAATTTCGGACACGACAGTTGCTACGATTATGGATTGCTCAAGGCTTCATTCCAAAGCAAGAAGGGAGGAGTCCAGAGAATGTAGCAGAGGATTATCTTTTTGATTTAGTTAATAGAAGCCTAGTGATGATTATGAAAAGGAGATTCGATGGTGGAATCAAGACATGTCACATTCACGATTTACTTCGTGACATGTGCCTACGAAAAATTCAAGAGGAAAACTTCCTGAAATCTGTCAAAGAGTATGTCTGTTCATTATCTCTATCTCAATACACTTTATTTACTATTTAGCATTTCAAAACTGATCTTTAGTTAAAAGCAATTGATAGGATTGGAGATTATAATTATGGGAGTTTTTGAATATTTCTTTTTTCTACAGATTGTTCTCTGTCTATGCGAAACATCGTCGTCTGCTGGTTCGCCCTACTATGCCAAGCAGTACTTTGAGAAGTTTTGGCCTACATTGTCGCTCATTCTCGGGGCATCTTTCTGATCCATCACAAGGTTTTTCACATATGCCTCTTCTGCGGGTCATTGATCTGTTTTGTGAGAGAGGGGATGTATCAAAAGAAATCTATCTTCTTGTTAATTTAAGATACTTGTCCGTTAATGATCTGCCGCATCCTATAGAAGACAACCTTGTGAAGCTTGTGAAGCTAGAAATTCTTTGTTCATTTAGAAGAGTAAAAGTGATGCTCTCGTCCATTCTAAAACTAGTGAAGTTGAGACATATCAAAACCGCACACACTTCAAGAATCATAAAGGATTGTGATACCAACCAAACAACGAATCTTGAGTCTCTTGGAACAGTTTTCATTGCGGACCACGATGATGAAGAAATCTTGAGGCGTTCACCATCTCTCCGCCGACTCAAATGCGATTTCATGGGGACTCTGTTTCCTAATCTTCATTCCCTCACTCAGCTTGAATCACTAAGAATGACTTTCTTTGGTCGTTTCAAGTTTAAATTTTCAGAGATCTACTTTCCCTCAACAATCAAAAAGCTGACTTTGCGTAAGATGGGATTGCCTTGGGAAGAGATGTCGTCAATAATAGGGATACTGCCCAATCTTCTACGTCTCAAATTAGAGTACGATGCCTGTGTGGGAGAAGTATGGGAGACAAGAGATGGTGAATTCCAACAACTCAGATTCTTGACACTTGAATCTCTTCGTGATCTAAAGCAATGGATCACCTGTAAAGAACATTTCCCCAAACTCGAGTCTTTAGTTTTGGAGGGGTGTGAGGAATTGCAGGAGATTCCTAATGATTTGGGAAACATTCCAACGTTACAGACACTTGAGGTGATTCATGATTGTTTATACGAGGTAGCCAAATCAGCTGTCCTGATCGAAAAAGAGCAGCGTGAATTGGGAAATGAAGAGCTTAAGGTCATCTTCAAATACTCTAAGTGGTCAAAAGATCAATTGGTGCGCGAGTGTGAAGAAGTACGTTAAGCTCTTGAAAAATTTATTTATATATATGCCTTTTCTTATCCTTTTTCTATTGATGATTAAGCTATATATTTGAGACATGACTGATTACACTAATTTTATATGTCATTAATTTTCTTCTAGGAGTGAGAGTTGGCTGACCAAATTCAGACTTCAATAATAAGGCGGTGATGGTACGTGTCTGTCCGTGTGCGTATATAAATCTCATCTTCTTCACAATATTTATTTGGTTGCCTTAATTGTGTTGTTGCAAGTCATTGCTAATATATATATAGCAGACGAAATTAAGATATAGCAATAATATTGGCCATTAATTATTTATTGTCACTTTCTTGGACTCTTATTAATTCGGCTTAGGATTCAACTATATATTTTGATTCCTTAAAATCATTGCAGGCAAAGAAACAAGCAACATCAGTAGTTGGGGAAGTTGGCTGCTGATATAATGTTGTTGTTGTTGTTGTTGTTGTTGTTGTTGACATTATTGTATGTTATCCGTCCATGGAACTCAATAACAATGATTTTTCCTTGCCTTGTGTTGTTGAAATATTATGCATATATGTTATCCGTCCATGGGGACTCAAGAATTGTGAAGTTTGTATCAAATTATGTGTGGTGTCATCCATTCTGGAACCGCAGTGGCAAAATTGTTTCAGAAACATTTTAGTTTTTGCTTGTGTTCCTTGATCCATATGCTTTTGAGTTCCATTAATTTTATGTTGAAATTCAATATATAGTTTGGTAATTAGATATAATTTATTATTTATGTGAGATTTTGTGGTATTTTGTAACTTTTGACAACAACATTAGTAATTTGCTTTACGCAATTACGAATGTCCTTCAGAGATTTTTCAATACATAATTTTATTTTGTGGGTCGAAATCAATTATGTCTCAGCTCTCATCTTATAAAAAATATAAGAGAAAAGCATCATGAGCTTTGTGGCCGAATTGTCCAATACTACTGCCTTTAAGGTCCTTTTAAGTCTTAATTTTAATTTTTGATATCTATCAGAAAGCATCCTTTTTCCCCATAGCTTGACGAATGTTTATTGCTTGCTAAATACCAACTCATGGGTACTATTTCATTATCTTGGTACGCACATATATAACGAGAATCATGGATTACTGTCTCATTCAGAATATATCAAACTTGCGAACTATTTAGAAATGGATACATAGTTTAATGTAAGCAGAACTTGGCGAGTATGTTTCAATAAAGTTTCATGATCCAAATTTCGCTGATAAGGAGCATCTTAATAGTTCATACGAATTCCCTGCTTAAAGAATAGCTAGCGAGAAATTCGATTTTTATCTAATATTTTCTGGTTTTCAGTCCAAGGCATGGCTCACAAACTAGTTTGAAACAGTTGAGAGAAAATTAATTATTTCTCTTCCCAAAGATAAAGAACCAACCTTAGTCTAACTAGTCACCTTACATAAGAGACCTCAAGAGAAGCCCTTTAAGGACATTCCAATGTGAGATTTTGTTTATAAGTTTGTAGTCTTTGTAAGATCTTTAGTAAAAACTTAGTTGGAAAGTCAAATAATTCTTAATGTTTTCACTACCATATGGTATCATGACGGATTTTCTCGTTTCGTAGAACAAAAACACTGACTTGAACTTTGGTGGAATGAGAGTGTTTTTTTCCCATCAAAGTAGCGATTGAAAATAGTGAAGTAAGTTGTTTGAGACTGCATGTACCTTATGCATATAATTGGAGGTCAAATCATACGTAAATTGGACATCTCTGGCACATTTTTCGTCCATGTATGATTTTATTATATATGATCTTAGTTTTTTATGATTAATGTAATGCGCGCTAGCTACAAATGCAAGAGCCCCGACTTGTTCAATAACTTGTAAAGCCAATTCAAGGACATTGCTAAACTGGCATGTTAGGTCTTTCTGGGGCCAACTGATCCACAGGATAATAGGATATTTCGTCCTCTGCATTTAGTTTTGCATGCTGAAAAAACACATGTGTACTAAATTATAATAAGGAAAAAACCGATTGATGATTATTACTTAGTGGTGAGCGTTTGTAAACGTCACCGGAGAAAAGTTTAGTGCAAATGCAAACATGCAAATGCACAATTTTTGCTGGCATGCATACATTAGATTTTAACTTTCTTAATTCAGAATTATATCACTAGCATACCAAAAAAAAAAAAAAAAACTATAATGAGAATTACCCCATGCTCCTTGCTCATGTATTGATTTGTAAAGACCCTTGTTCTTGAATAGTACAACTTGTACTATTGGCCCCTCACTTTCAATAAAATTTATTTTCTCTGTTAAAAAAAAAAAAAAAAAGAACCTTCTGCAACAAAGCCACGGAGTCTCGAGGACATGATAAATTGTCTAGGTATTGGTTTCAAAACTTTTTTAATGTTTTTGAAAACTTTTAAACGCGTCCAGACAATCAACTTGAAAATATCTCAAGATGGACGGATAATAATTGTATTTTGAAAATCTAAAAGCACATTATATCCAGAAAGAAACAGCCATTTATTAATTTTTAGCCGTCATTAATTTTGTTATATGTATACACATATCTCTATTGAGATACGAGCACTGACTGAATTACATAAATTATTCCAGAAAGAAACAACTGATAATTATTATTTTATTTTTTTTGTCAGCAAAGGAAATTTTTTAAATGTGATAATGGAGTAAGTACAAGTACTACAAGCTCCCAAAGTTCTAAATTGAGAATTAGAGTTCTAAACAAATACAGGGGAGTGTGTGCCACTCCCAAAATGAGTAATTGAAGTCTTTAAATGTTGACTTGAGCCACATCCACGATTTAACCTTAATCTTGTTCCAAACACTTTGAGATGTCAATATCCTCATTGCTGAAAATAGCTTTGTTACGCATACTCCAAATACACCAGATCGTGATTGGTCAAATACAACTCCATTTCTTCTTGTTGACTCGATTTGGTGGTAAGTCAAGAAATTGCTGGTAGTGCTCCTTTAGACTTCGTGTGATTGCTGAAGAGATCCCAAACCAAACATTGCGGCTTAAAATTCTATGGGGTGCCTTGAAGGATTGGAACAGAACGGTTTTTGGTTTTTTGAATGTCCAGATTACGGAGGCTGAGGCAGCTCTAGGGGTCATTCAGCAGGATATTTTGGCTAATGGAGCTTCGGACTCGAATATTGCACTTGAAGTCCAAGCTCATGCCGATTTGGATACAGTTCTCACGCGTCAGGAGATTCTTTTCAAAAAGAAAAGTCAGAATAAATGGCTTGAAGCAGGGGATCGAAACACGAGTTTCTTTCATCATTCGGCGCGTATCAAAAAATCTCAATCTGGAGTCAATAGCTTGAAGATCAATGGAGTGGTTTCGGTTGACAACAGGTGATCTCCGAGTTTGTCTCTCGATAATTTGAGGATATTTTTCGTGTTCAAAATGACTGCACTCCTAATCCGGATCTTATTAAATCAATTGTGCCGTGTCTGGTGGAGACTATCGATAATGATGCCCTCACTCGTCTCCCTTCTTGTGAGGAGATTCATGCTATAGTTCTTGCGATGGACGGAAATAGTGCCCTGGGGCCCGACGGTTTCACTGGAAAATTTTACCATGCATTTTGGGATATTGTTGGTGCGGATACTTGTAAATGTGTTCAATCTTTCCTTCGTCCAGGTAAGTTAACGCCTGGCCTTAACTCCAGTTTCATGATCCTTATTCCGAAGTCCACAGATGCCATTCATATTGAGAATTTTCGTCCAATTGTATTAAGTAATTTTTGCTTTAAGATTATCACAAAAATTCTTGCTACTCGGCTCGGGGATATTGAGTCCAAAATTATATCACCGAATCAATTTGGTTTTATAAAGGGTAGAGACATCACACATTGCATTGCGACGGCCTCAGAAGGAATTAATGTGCTGGACAAAAAGAATTTTGGGGGCAACATGGCATTGAAAATTGATATTCGCAAAGCATTTGACACGATGGATTGGGGATTTACAATGGAGGTCTTGAAGGCTTTCGGATTCTCGAAAAGATTTCGGGATTGGATTATGGAAATTTTCCAATCCTCGCGGCTCTCGGTTCTTCACAATAGGTCGGCAGTGGGCTATTTTGGTTGCAAGCGTGGAGTTCGGCATGGGTATCCACTATCTCCTTTGCTATTTGTTATGCTGAAGACTTTCTAAGTCGTTTCATTGCACACCATGTAATGGAAGATAAGTTGCAATTGATGAAATACACTTCTGAGTCCAGATTCACATCTCATCTTTTGTATGCAGACGATGTGTTGTTACTTGTGGCTGCTACTAAACGAAATGTCACTGTTATTCGACATATTTTTGACACCTATGCGGCACTTTTGGGGCAGCATGTCAACTGAGCATGACAAAATGTGTAAACTGAATTTATTGAAGAACAGAGAATCGACGATTACAAATTTAGTATCAACGATTACAGAGCAAATCGTGATACATAATCTGAAAAATATAAAAATGAAAAGTTAGAAATGAAACAAAGGAAAGGGGTTTATATAGCTGCGCCCTTTTCCTAACGGTAACAAAATAAACTAACAAAACTAAAATACAAAAGATAAAACGTAATATAGAAAATGCGACTTTAGCTCATTTGAAATCTGCGCGCCTTTAGTTCATTTTGAGCTGTAGTTTGTATATTTCAATATCCCCCTCAAGTTTGGCATGTATGTCAATAAGGCCAAGCTTGGAAACCATTGAGTGAAACTGTCTGAAACCAAGGGGTTTGGTGAGGATGTCTGCTATCTGGTGATCATTGGAAATATGCATTATCTTGATCAGATTTTGTTGTACTTTCTCCCTCACAAAGTGGCAGTCTATTTGTATATGCTTGGTGCGCTCATGTTGTACAGGGTTAGTAGCAATGCACACAGCACTCTTGCTGTCAGTAAATAGAACAAGAACTTTTGTTTGCTTGATAGAAATATCTGTAAGGAGTTGTTGAAGCCACAAAAGCTCACATGTTGTGGAAGCAACAGCTCTATATTCAGCTTCTGTGGAGGATCTACTCACAGTAGCTTGCTTCTTTGCTTTCCAGGATATTAAAGAATCTCCTAAATATATTGCAAAACCTGTAACACTTCTTCTAGTCTCTGGACAGCCTGCCCAATCACTATCACAAAAAGATTTTAGATGAAGTTCAGAAGAAGTAGGTAGAAAGAATCCTTTACCAGGTGAGGTTTTGATGTATCTTAACACCCTGTGAGCTACAGCTAAATGAGAGGTAGTAGGTTTGGACATATATTGAGATAAAATTGGATGCTGTAAGATAAATCAGGTCGAGTTATAGTTAGATACAATAACCTGCCTACCAATCTTTTGTATTCAGAAGGATCAGAGAGGAGAGTAGTGTCAGATTCCCTGAGTTTGCATGAAGAAGCCATAGGAGTTGTGCAAGGTTTGCAACCTAAGTAACCAGCTTCTGTAAGAACATCCAATGCAGACTTTCTTTGAGATAAACTGATGCCTTGTTTAGATCTTGCAACTTCAATACCTAAGATGTATTTTAAGGAGCCAAGATCTTTGATGGTGAACTGATTGTCAAGATGAATCTTGATATCAGTAATTTCTTGCATATCATTTCCTGCTAAGATTATGTCATCAACATAAACACATAGGATAGTAATAGAGGTTCCAGACCTTTTGACAAACAAGGAGCAATCTGATATAGCTTGAGAGTAGCCAAAAGAGAGAAGGCATGATGTGAGCTTAGTAAACCATTGCCTGGATGCCTGTTTCAAACCATATAGACTTTTCTTCAATAAACACACTCGGTTGTCATTTGGTTTACAATATCCAGGAGGTGGTTTCATGTAAATTTCCTCATCTAAATCACCATGGAGGAATGCATTGTTTACATCCAACTGATGTAAGAACCAATTCTTGCTTGAAGCAACAGCAAGTAGAACTTTGACAGTTGTTAACTTTGCAACTGGTGAAAATGTGTCAAAATAGTCAAGTCCCTCTTGTTGTGTATAACCTTTGGCAACTAGCCTTGCTTTGTGCCTTTCTATAGTACCATCAGATTTGTATTTGACTTTGAACACCCATTTACAACCAATACAGTGATGATTCTTTGGTAAATCTGTTAAAATCCATGTTTTTGTCTTTTCTAAAGCATCAAGCTCTTTCTTCATTGCATCTTGCCATTCAGGAATCTTACTAGCTTGAGAATAAGTTTTAGGCTCAGTGTTGACAGAAATGGAGGTGGTGAAAGCTTTATGAGAAGTACCAAGCTTTTGAAGAGACAAATAATTCTGAATAGGATAAGATTTGCCTGACCAAATAGAGTTGGACTTATGAATAGAGTTAGGCAATGTGTAGTCATAGACTTGTAAATGAGCTGGTGGATTAGTTGATCTTGAAGATCTTCTTACAGGTTGTATCTCATGAGAATCATGTATTATCTCTGGAATAATAGGATCTTCTGTAGATGTTTGTTCAGTAACAGAATCACCATGCTCATGTTCAATTGGTAATTGATCAGTAAAATTACTCTCTGCTTCTGTAATAATAAACTGATCAGGTGTTTGAGGAATCTGAGAATAACCACTGGTTTCAGACACCACTGGTATAGGTTCATTCTGTAAATGCTGATCTTGAGCAATAACCAAAGAATGGTTTTGATTAGGAAGAATGAAAGGATCAGTGCAGAATTTGGATCCAGGATCAGAAGACTGAGGATTAGTGACTTGCTTTTCATCTTTCATAGGAAAAACATGTTCATAAAATTTAACATGTCTAGAAGAAAAGACTTTCTGAGTTTCCAGATTGTAGAGTAAGTAACCTTTCTTTCCAAAAGGATACCCAATAAAGATACATTTTGAAGCTCTTGGTTCAAATTTAGTTCTGTGAGTAACAAGAGTAGAAGCATAAGCCAAGCAACCAAAGGATTTGAGCAAAGAATAATCTGGTGGCTTGTTATATAACTTCTCATATGGTGTAGTGTTGCCAATAACAGGAGAAGGAACTCTGTTTATAATGAAAGCAGCTGTAGCAACACAATTAGTCCAGAAGTGTAAAGAGATATTTGATTGGAACTTCAATGCCCTTGCAACCTGCAGAAGGTGCTGATGCTTCCTTTCCACCAAACCATTTTGTTGTGGAGTTTCCACACAACTGGTTTGGTGGACAATGCCATTAGAAGAATAAAAATCATGAAGAAAGAACTCTGTGCCATTATCAGTTCTTATTGTTTTAATAGACACATTGAACTGAGTTTTGACAAGATTGTAAAAATGTGAAAGCTGAGTTCTGACATCTGATTTGTGTTTGAGAAACAAAACCCAAGTGCATCTAGAGTATTCATCGACAATAGTAAGGAAATATCTATAGCCATCATGAGAAGTAACACTATAGGGACCCCAAACATCACAATGAATGAGCTCAAAAATAGTATTAGAAGTAGAAGTGCTTTCAGAAAAAGATAATTTCTTTTGTTTAGCAAGATGGCAAACAGAACAAGGTATGTCTTTATTACACCTGGAAACAGTAGTAATCTGAGGAATAGTAACAAGTTTTTGAAATGAAACATGGCCTAAACGACAATGCCATATATGAGAATCACTATCAGTAGATGCAACTACTGAATTACAAGAAGTTTGAGTATATAGAATGTAAAGATTATTGGTTTCTTTAGCAAAACCAGTCATCTTCTTCGTGTGAATGTCCTGTAAAACACAAGAAGAAACAGTTTACACAAGAAGAAGCAGAGAAATATAATCCAAGATTAGAAGTCTTGGTTAGTTTAGCAATAGACAGAAGGTTATATGTGAAAGAAGGCACATATAAAACATTTGTTAGCAACAAATCTGGTAAAATTTGAACATTTCCTATTAAAGTAGCAAGAGTAGTTTGGTTATTAGGCAAATGCACAACAGTATGAATAGGTATAGGAGAGGAGGTAAACATAGAAGAAGTACAGATCATGTGATCTGTAGCACCTGTATCCAATATCCAAGCATACTTAGAATCATAAGGTTTAAGTGCAGAAGTTAAAGCAAGAGATTTTGAAATACCAGCCATAGCTGTTGCAGCATATGGAACAGTAGTAGAGTCATTGCTTTGCATCTTAGATTGAGCATGAGCCTGCTGAAAAGCCATAAATTCTTCAAAGAGCTGGAACTTGGCAGATTTATCTGTAGAGACCTGATGATCCTGTGACATAACAGTAGAATCATCATTAGTGTTAACCAAGTTAGCTGAAGGAGGATTTCTTTTTCCTGTAGGACCACCCCATCCTGGAGGATAGCCAATGATTTGAAAACACTTGTCAACTGTGTGACCAGAATAACCACAGTGAGTGCGTTTCAGCTTTTTCTTATCCTTGTTCTTTTGAAACTTTTTAAAGTTACCCTGAGCTTGAGCCTGATTGAATCCCCCCTTTCCCTGAGCATCTGAACTCTGATTGTTCCTGGTGAACATAGCTAAAGAATCAAGTGTAGAGTTCACAGTAGATAAGGACCTCTGATGTTCTTCTTGTAAAGCCATAGAATAAACTTTTGAAAGAGAAGGAAGAGGGTTCATCAGTAGAATCTGACTCCTTAAAGCCAAGTAACTCTCATTAAGTCCAATCAAGAACTTAAGAACACAATCTGATTGCTGTAAGTCAAGCATCTTCTTATTAACATTGCAAGTACACAAGCCACAAGTGCACCCTACAATAGGCCTCTGACTAACAAACTCATCCCAAGTAGATCTAAAAGAGTTATAGAACTCAGTAACAGTAGAAGTTCCTTGAGCAATGGTAGACAAAGTTTTCTGTAACTGATACACTCTAGAACCATCTGTTCTGTCATATCTAAGCTTCAATTCTTGCCACACTTCATGAGCAGTGTTAAAGTACATAAGACTAGGCTTCAAATCTTTTGAAACAGAGTTCAAGATCCATGATAGAACCAGAGTATTGGCTCTAATCCAGCAAGTTTTGAGTAAATCACTAGATTCCTCAGGCATAGGTAAAGTTCCATCAATAAATTTCACTTTATTCTTGATTCTAAGAGCCATTAAAACTCATTTACTCCATGTAATATAGTTAGATCCATTAAGAACTTCACTGACCACAGAAGAACCAGTGAAATCACGAGAACCTAAAAAATAAACCGAGGTAGAATCTTCACTCGGATTCCTAATAACAGGCAGTGAGGAAGAAGAACCAGCAGGTGTAGTCATTTCAGTATAAAATCAGGCAACAACAAATCAAATCAATTGAGAACCAACACAACAACAATCAATCAGATTTCAACAAACTTCAACCGTACAATCAATCAGATCAACAACAGAATATGATCGCAAGTGAAAAACAGCCGATCTTGACAACAAATCACTGATAAACCGCAAAATAATCGGTAAAAAACACCTGATTGTTGATCAAAAAACGATCGCCGAGAAGAATCACGATCTACGAACAGAATCGTGCAGAAAAATACCGGTAAAATCGCGATCAATCGAGAGATCACGCAGAAATAGAGAATTGCAGCGGAAAATTAACGATCAATCATAAATCTGGCGAATGATACCATGACAAAATGTGTAAACTGAATTTATTGAAGAACAGAGAATCGACGATTACAAATTTAGTATCAACGATTACAGAGCAAATCGTGATACATAATCTGAAAAATATAAAAAATGAAAAGTTAGAAATGAAACAAAGGAAAGGGGTTTATATAGCCGCGCCCTTTTCCTAACGGTAACAAAATAAACTAACAAAACTAAAATACAAAAGATAAAACGTAATATAGAAAATGCGACTTTAGCTCATTTGAAATCTGCGCGCCTTTAGTTCATTTTGAGCTGCAGTTTGTATAGTTCAATAGAGCAAAATCCGACGTCTGCTTCTGTGATTACATCATGAATCACCGTCGCCCTTCAATTATTAATTTGCTAAACCTGAAGCAGATTCACTGCGCTTTACTTATTTAGGGGTGCCGTTGTTTCGGGGAAGTCCCCGCCGGCGATGGTTACAGTTGGTTGCTGATAAAATCTTGGGGGTATTCTCCTCTTGGAAAGGCTCGACTTTATCACAAGCTGGTCGGTTGGCTCTGGTTAACTCGGTGATCCAGAGTTCGTTCATTCATACGTTTTCCATCTATGCCTGGCCAAAGAGCCTCTTGTTACGCATGGAATCTGCCCTCCGTAACTTTATTTGGACCGGCTCCATCGATACATGCAAGATAGTCACGGTTTTCTGGGAAAAATGTTGTCTCTCTCTCAATGATGGAGGCATTGGTTTAAAGAGGTTGACGTCTTTGAACAAGGCTTTACTTGAAAAACTTTGTTGGAAATTGCTCAATGCGGATTCGTATCCTCTCAACTTAGTGAAATCTCGGATTTTTGAGCAGAATATGCCTAAACGAGGATATATATCTTCTTCTATTTGGAGTTCTTTAAGGCATGGCAGCGCTATTGTCTCGGGTTCTATACATTGGCTGGTTTGCAAGACTTCTTCTTGTAATTTTTGGAAGAATAAATGGATTGATCCGAGCGTGGCGGATCAAATGAATATTGAGCCTCGTGAACGCCTAGCACTTACGGACAAAGTTTCAGATTTTTTTATTTTGATGAATAGTGGCATTTGCCGGATACAATTCCTGCTCCAATACGGGCCAAAAAGGCCTTGAATATGTAAGATTTATGTCATTGATTTCTGAGGACTCAGATGTGAAATCCTGATGGATAGCGAGTTATTTATATCATTAGATGTATATAGTTTACACTTTTAGAATTTAGTTAATTATTGGTGCAATACTTTGTGTACTGATTCATTAAAGTTTAATAGTGTTGTTAAGTTGATTATTGTCTTCTTCAGAGCAAGTTTCTTATATAGTGACTAAAAGTGCAATTTGCCCCAGATTTTTGGATGTTTGATAACCATGCCATGAACTTAGGTTGTCCTGTTTAGCTATTTCCCAACGACTTTAGGCATGTATTTTGAATAAAAAAAAGTCTAATGCATCACAACCAGTACACAAACACAATAATGTTTCTATAAGTTACATAAATAAATTTCGATATTCACCGACAATTGATATAAAGAAAATTTTGCTATTACAAATCAAACCATAAAATTTTTTGTTTCAAATTTGCAATTATTACTCTAATCTCTTGAATTGTGAAATCGAAAATTAATGGAAAACAATGCCGACACGTCTGCACTATTTAATAATGAACATAATAAATAATATAGATATAAATGGAATTAAAAAGAGAGCAAAAAGCTAAAATTAGCTTAAACCCCAAAATCCCCAACAAACACAGTAGCGAAGCTGAAGCAAGCATGATGGGTAGAAGATTGTTTTCGGTGGTTAGCAGGAGCAGTGCACCACCGGCGTCATGGGGCCGCAAATTTGCATCAGGAGCCCTAATTTGCTTAACAGGAGGTGTCGCGTTGAGCGCTCTCGATGATCTTCTCATCTACATTACCTGTAGCAGGTTAAATTACTAATTAATTTATCTCTTTATTCAATCCAATTGTCCCTTTCAGCTTCTATTACCCGTAGAAATTAGGGTTTATTTTGTGTTTAGCTTGTTATGCCCAAGACTTGGATTATGTAATTGTGTGTATGTGTTCTTGCTGTTGTCTATAATTATGTGATTATGGGTGTAGCGGTAATTATTTAGTAGTAGGATCAGGGTTTTATGATCAGAAGTAATGAGTGTGATTTCGTTTTACGAAATTATTTATCAAAGCATTCAGTGTATGTTCTCAAGTGAACATAATAAGCGGGCAGATTTTGCGTTTCAGAGACGAATGGCGATATCAAGGGCTTTGGCTTCTCTGTTGTATGAGCTCAAGGAAGTATCCAGAGTGATGCTTGTTTTGAGACAACTGAATGTTCACTTGGGCGGTATTGTTTCAATTTATAAAGATGAAGATTTTCTCAAGTTGCTGTGCGCCCTTGAGCACTGCCGAGGGAACCACGTTTGTGGATGATATAGACAGTTCTGTAAGCGAAAGATGGATGCGGATTCATAAACCACGGTTCTAACCTAGATTGTTTGTTGCAATTTTCAAAGTATGCTGCCCTCTAACAGATTGTCTGAGTCTGACAGTACCCGTATCGTGCTATAAAATCTGGGGGCTTGGTTCTTCGATATGGAGATTTTAATATAGGCTTCAGGAGGTGCTCTGACAAAGGCCAATTTTTCTGTTGCCAAGTTGCTTTTATTTATACAGTTATGTTCTAGTTTTTTCCAATGCTGAATGGAATGTCAAGAAATACATGAGCATCACTTCCAACTTATTTCCTGTGTATCTGACTGCAATTCAAATTGCCTACTGAAAGGCCCAAACTTGAACAGCTAAAATTAGGAACAGTCTACCATCAGTAAGTAGTACCCTCACATATGCAAACAGATGATCTCTTTCGTTTTATTCGCAGCTTTTACTTAATGAAAGAATAGAGGACTGAGTATAACTTAATCTAGTGAATGTGATCCTATCATGAAAGAGAAAACGAGGAATACCTTTTCTTTGGGAGGGTGGGTTGGGGTGGTTGCCAAACAGATTTGAGTAAACTGAGGGGAAAAAAGCTTCTTTGAGTGTTTTTTATCTTTATTTGAAAAACATTTTTTACCTAAAGCGCTGTTACACATATTTGCTCCCTGTATGATAATTCATAACTTTTGCAGCAAGGCGATGGAGAAAGCCAGTAAAAATCCGGCAATAATTGAAGCTCTTGGTGAGCCTATTGTGAGGGGTCCTTGGTATAATGCATCACTTGCAGTAGCTCACAAGCGCCACTCTGCATCATGCACTTTTCCTGTTTCTGGACCACAAGGCACTGGGATGTTACAGTTGAAAGCAGTACGCGATGGAGGTATGGTCTATAGATTTCGTGTTGCTTAGTTGGAGCCTTTCCTTTTTTTCTAGCTTTTATGCAGTTTTATGCCTGTTATGTTAGTTGGAGCAGTGTGGTAGACGCAGATTATGTGGTTTCTTATTATACTTGAGAGTGGATTTTTTTTTTTTTTCTCCTTGAGCTAGGTTTATATGCCCAAAAGTAAATCTCATGGCTGCAATTTTAGATGAAGTGGCAAAAGTATAGCCACAAAATTTATAAACCTCGTTTTGAAAAGTACCAAGAAATGCTGATAACAAGATATAATCAAGCTTATAGTTGAAACTAAAGATTATATTAAACATGTGAACGAAAAGATTTTCTGTCGGCGTCTATATGATTTAAGAAAAACATATCTCGGTTTACAATGAATTTGTCTCGAGTCTACTTTGGACTTGTCTAACATATCTGTCTCAATTGCAATTTACGTTTCATTGATCACTTTTTTTTTTGCGCGTGTCATACTTTTACGAGGAGTTTAAGACCATATAGAGTCCCTCTTTATGTGTAACCAGAAATACTCAACTTAAACATTTTGCTTTGCTTTTATTTAGTTACAACAGTAAAGGCAATTTTAATAATCTCAACGGGTCACATATTATGGTCAGCAAAAGCTTTCTAACACTTGATGCTGCTTCTTTTAATATATTTGTGGATACCCAAAGGATTGTGACCACGATTCACTTCTAACCTACTATTTGGAAATTACTAGCTAGTCTGGACAATTTGAGATTTTGTTGCATAACTGTAATAAAGAGCAATTTGGATTTATGAATGCTAGTTAGTAATTTATCCATCAAAAATAAGTAGGAACTGTTGTTGAATACCCTTCTCAAATACATTCGTTTGATTGCACAACTTTTCGGTTATGTTTATTTCTCAGCCATCCGGCACAAGGATTTGCTCTCTCTCTCTCTCTCTCTCTCTCTCTCTCTCTCTCTCTCTCTCCCTGACATAGCTTTGTTGTGTCTTGAACAGACGATGGTGGTTGGCTTTCAATTTTACGGCCACTCGACTGGGAAATTCTAATAATGGAAGCTCTCCTTCATGTACCCGGAAACGACAAGAAGGAACAAACATTTCGAATTAGTGTTTCAGATAATGCTCCATCACCATCTTGTAATACATGCACTGGCTGTATGCCTCAACCATCTGAAGGTATACAAAAGAACCAACCTCAGTCTTAACTAGTCACCTTACATAAGAGACCTCAAGAGAAGCCCTATGAAGACATTTTGGTGTGAAATTTTGTTTAGTTTATAGTTTTTGTAAGGATCTTTAATAAAAGCTTAGTTGGAAATTCAAGTAATTCTTAAAGCTTTTAATACCGTACGGTATTATGACGAGTTTTCTCGTTTCATAGAACAAAAACACTGACTTGTATTTTGGTGGGATGAGTGTGTTGTTTTGCATCGAAGTAACGATTGAAAATAGTGAAGGAAGTCATTTGAGACTGCATGTACCCAGCGCACATAATTGAAGGTCAAATCATACATAAATGGTGAGAGTGGCAAATGGATCAACTAGACCCGATCTGGGTCTGGGTCCATGTGGATACGTTCTATTATTGATTTGGATCCAACCAAATCCACTAGCTTGGATCCCAAATGGATTCAACTTGGATTAAATGCGGGTTCGATCCATGTGGATTCGTGCAGTACTGGTTTTGGACGAATTGCGGATCTGAGCGGATCCATTGCGGTATCCATTGTCGGATTCGAGCAGATCCATCTAATCCACCAACTTCAACTCCACCGAACCCTATTACCCTATCTCCCTATCCATTCCACCCATCAATCCCACTTTAATTTAGTAATATATCATTATTTCTCAGTTCTCACTTAAAAAGATCCTAAGATCCTAGATTATGATTTTTATTGTTAATTCAGTTATTTAATCATAATAGGTGATGTATTTTTTGTTTTATGCCAATGCTTATATATTTACATAAATTAGTACTTAGTGAATTTAATATTTTTTGTAAATCAATATTTTGTGAATTTACTATAGGAAGGAAGTTTTCTGATTTGCTTAAGACTTAGGGGAGTACAAGCTTATTATAAAAAAAGAAAGGAAAAAGAACAACTGAAGTATTTAGCACTCAACTGCATTGATATAAAGTGTGCATGCTATTTTTCACAACAAAATAACCTTTTCTTTTAATTTTAAAATATGATATACTTGTTTCATACTAAAATTAAATATGCATACATATAAAACATTATTTTATATTATTTATTTGAGGAAAATATACAAATCATGAATACCTGTAAACCATTGTACCAGAATAAATATTTAGTAAAATTAATATCGTTTATTTTTCTGTAATGATTTTAATGAAGTTGAGCATAGGACATTGAAAGGCTTCTTGAGCTTTTGATTGAGGATTAGAAATATATTCTTAAATTATTTTTTGCGTAATTAAAAAATTAAATTCATTCTAAAACAAAGTCATATCTTATAATGGACAAATGCCTAAAAATGATGACATATTGGCGAAAATCAAGGGCTAAATGTCGAAAATTGCTTAAAATTGACTTAGATCCAGACACGGATAATCCGAATGTGGATCCGTCGAGATTTGTGATTGGATCCACGCGGATCCGCTCAGAGAGCCGGGTGGATCCACGCGGATCTGCAATGGTTCCAGCCACCTTGGATGCGTCGGATCAACCTGGTTCCGGATGCATCTTTACAATAATTCAAATCTCAGAAGACCTATCTTAAAGGTTTTAAACTTTGGGAAATGCTTTAATAATTGACCAAAAACATTTGAAATTAACCTGATCAGAGAGAGAGAGTATATTAATTTGATTCACCGGTACTAATGAGCTGGGAGGCATGTGGCATACTCCAGTTGACTCTGTCGTGATCAATGGATCGAACAAATAATTCATGATTAATATATTATTCAGACCATCACTACCATGCTAGCTAGCTGCCTGCATTAAAGAAAACATCTCCAGGTCTATCTTCTGATCTGAAGGATGAATTAATTAATTTTTAATTAAGTAAACGATTAAACTAAAAGGCAAAAGATCAAAAGAACCAATTCCTCACATCTTTATTTGTTTCATCAGTCACCAACCACTTTACCGTTAACTCCAAATTCATCATTCCTTTCATCATAAATTTAAAGCATCTAAAGCATCAAACACAGCTGTTAGAAATAATAATAACAGTAATGGCTCTCTCTGTTGAAAATATTCTCCGCATGTATGGCAGTAGGACTGGTTCTATGGTTTTGAGTACTCGGGATGAAACAGAGGAGATCGATGAATCCCTTCCGTGGAAAGGTCAAGACTTTCCATGGAATGGCCAAACCTGTTTAGTTGTTCTCTATTATGTACTCAAGTTCCTTCAAAATTCTGATCATCATGGTACATTGACTGATACAATAATACGCCTGGATGATTTAGCCTCAGGAGACAATAAGGAATTGGAAAAAGATATTGCTGAAATATATGTCAACTCTTTCATACCACAGGTGCAGAAATTCTTCAGGGTCCCAAAGCTGCATCAGTTGTCCGACAACGACAAATCCCTCAAGGAAAATGAAATCTTGGCAGGTTTCTTGGACTTTCTCCTTCAGATATTGGATGCCGAAGCGCTTATTGAAGATTCGGACTATGAGCAGCTGTTTGCTCCTCTTCAGAAGGAGCTGAGGTTTGTTCTTACGTTTCTTGGGGATATTCCATTTCAGTGCACTCAACTTCAACAAGTCAAGAATATCTTGGCTGAATTTGAACTCGTGTCAAACGAAACAGGAACTTTTATCTATGATTGTTTTTTCGCAACTCATCCAATTAAAGCCTTTAGGTTTTATGAGGACAGAGATTCTCTCTTGGCATTGTTTGGGCTCTTGAACGAAAAGGTCAAAGATCATTGCAGTAAATTCTCAGAGATTCCTAGATACACAACAACACAGGCTAATGCTATAGATTCACTCTTCATAGTTGATTCTCTTCTTCAAGATCTTGAAAACATAATCAATTGCCGATTTGACTTGCCCATTGATGATGTAAAGGATCAAATCAAAACAATACATGAGGAGATGATGTTCTCAAGAACTTTTCTAAAGGATGTTGAAGTGGCGCACACTAAATATAAGGATGAATTTAAAGAGTCTTTCATTCAAATTAGAGATGTGGCATATGAAACTGAATATCTCGTCAACTCATATATTGTAGGGAATGTTCCTACTTGGTACTTGTATCTCAGACTTCCCACTGTCATTCAGAATATTAGGCTTATTAGGATAAAACTTCAAGAGATCAAAAGAATCTTTGACATGAACGTCTTACAAGTTAAGAAAGATTCTAACCAAAAATTATCCTTCCAAGCTAGAGAAACTTCTGTGGATGTAGCTGTGAATGATAATGCTGTAGTGGGCTTTGAGGTTGAGAAGTTGAAGATTTTGGATGCTCTAACTGCAGGATCAAAAGTGCGTCAAACAATTTCTATCTTTGGAATGCCTGGACTTGGTAAGACGACCATGGCGAAGCAGCTCTATGATGATCGCTTATGTTGTGAATATTTTGATAAACGTGCATGGTGCGTTGTTTCTCAAACATATCAGAAGAGAGATGTGTTGATTGATGTTTTCATGAGTTTAGCGACAAGCAAATTAGACAACGAGACGATCTCCTGTATGGAAGATACAAGTTTAGCTCTCGAGATTCATAAAATTTTAAAGGGACGAAGATATTTTATTGTACTGGATGATGTTTGGGATTCAATCATGTGGGATGATTTGAAAAGATACTTCCCAAACGATGCAAATGGAAGCAGGATAATATTAACCAGTCGCATAAAAGATATTTCTCCAACTGATAGCATTTTTTTCCCACTCCCTCTTTTGTCTGATGTTCAATGTTGGGATTTATTAGAAAAGAAGGTGTTTTCTGAGGAACCGTGCCCTCCAGAATTGTTATGCATAGGAAAGGAAATTGCGGCGAAATGTCATGGGTTACCACTTGCAACAGTTGTGATAGCTGGAGTTCTAAAGAAACTAGGAAAAGATGAAAGAGTGTGGAAGAAAGTGGAGAGTGATTTAGGCTTATATATGTTTGATGATCCAAGAGGGTGTTCGAAAATTTTGGATCTCAGTTATGAATATCTACCTAATAATTTAAAGCTTTGCTTTCTATACTTGGGAGTATTTCCAGAAGATACAGAATTTCAGACACGAGAGTTGCTACGATTATGGATTGCTGAAGGCTTCATTCCAAAGCAAGATGGGAGGAGTCCAGAGAATGTAGCAGAGAAATATCTTTTTGATCTGATTAATAGAAGTCTAGTGATGATTGTGAAAAGGAGACTTGACGGTGGAATCAAGACATGTCACATTCATGATTTACTTCGTGACATGTGTCTACGAAAAAATCACGAGGAAAACTTCCTGAAATCTATCAAAGAGTACGTCTGTTCATTATCTCTATCTCAATACACTTTATTATTTTTTTAGCTTTTCAGAACTGATCTTTAGTTAAAAGCAATTGATAGGATTGGAGAGTTCTCTGTCTATGAGAAACATCAACATCTGATGGTTCACCCTACTATGCCAAACAGTTTGAGAAGTTTTGGCCTACATTGTCGCTCATTCTCGGGGAATCTTTTTGATCCATCAGAAGGTCTTTCACATATGCCTCTTCTGCGGGTCATTGATCTGCCCAGGAAATACAGTTTATCAAAAGAAATTAATCGTCTTGTTAATCTAAGATACTTGTCCGTTTTTGATCTGTCGCATCCTATAGGAGACAACCTTGTGAACCTAGAAATTCTTTGTTCAACTCGTAGTATAGAATTGATGCTCTCCTCCATTCTAAAACTGGTGAAGTTGAGACATATCAACACCAAATTCCCGTTAACAATCAAAAAGGATTGCGATACCAATCAAACAAGTAACCTAGAGTCTCTTGGAGTTGTTTGCATCAAGGATCACGATGATGAAGAAATCCTGAGGCGTTCACCATTTCTCCGCCGACTCAAATGCCAATGCAAGGAGACTCTGTTTCCTAATATTCATTCCCTCACTCAACTTGAATCACTAAGAACGGACTTCTCAAGTCGTTTCAAGTTTCAAGTAACAGAATTATACTTTCCTTCAAAAATCAGAAAGCTGAGTTTGTATGGAATGGGTTTGCCTTGGATGGAGATGTCAATCATAGGGAAACTGCCAAATCTTCAAAGTCTCAAATTAGAGTACGATTCGTTTGAGGGAGAAGTATGGGAGACAAGAGATGGTGAATTCCAACAACTCATATTCTTGAAACTTTGGGGGCTTGATCTAAAGCAATGGATCACCTGTAGTGAACATTTCCCCAAACTTGAGTCTTTAGTTTTGGACACGTGCTATGAATTGCAGGAGATTCCTAATGATTTGGGAAACATTCCGATGTTACGGACACTTAAGATAAGTAAATATTGTTTATACGAGGCAGCCAAATCGGCAGTTCGAATTGAAAAAGAGCAGCATGAATTGGGCAATGAAGAGCTTAAGGTCATCGTACAAGACTCAAGGTGGTCAAAAGATGAGTTGTTGCGCGAGTGTGAAAACTCTGACTGGTCAGAAGTAAGTTAAGCTCTTAAAAATATGTCATTTTTCTATTGAGACACTGATTACACTAATTTTATATGTCATTACTTTTCTTCTAGGAGTGAGAGTTGGTTGACCAAATTCAGACTTCAATAAGGCGGCGATGATGGTACGTGTCTGTCGGTTTATACATGTTATCCGTCGTCCATGGGGAGTACTGAAGAATTGTGAAATTTGTATCAAATTATGTGTACTGTCATCCATCCTGGAACCGTATTAAATTATAATGGCAAAATTGTTTCAGAAACGACATTTTAGTTTTTGTTTGTGTTCCTTGATCCATATGCTTTTAACTTTTAAGTTCTAATAAGTTTTATGTTGAAATTTTATAGTTTGGCAATTACATATAATTTCATGTGAGATTTGTGGTATTTTGTAACTTTTAACGACAGCATTAGTAATTTCATTTACGCAATTACAAATGTCCTTCAGAGATTTTTCAGTTCATAATTATATTTTGTTCAGACAGTTTTCTTAAGCAAAAAATAGATGCAAATTCATAAACTAAGGTTCTAACCTAGATATGTTGTTGCAACCTTCAAGTTATGCTGCCCTCTAACTGATGGTCTGAGTCTGACAGTATTCGTTGTGCAATAAAATCTTGGGGCTTAGTTCTGGAGGTTCTAACCTAGATATGTTGTTGCTTTCACTTATACAGTTATGTTCTAGTTTTTCCCAGAGCTGAATGGAATGTCAAGAAATATATGAGCATCACTTCAACTTATTTCCTGTGTATCTGACTGCAATTCAAATTGCCTACTGAAATGGGCATTGGTAAAGGCCCGAACTAGAACAGCTAAAATTAGGAACAGCGTACCATCAGTAAGTAGTACCCTCACATATGCAAACAGATTATGCTTTCGTTTTTTTAAATGAAACGGAGTCCGAGGAGAATGCCCTGTGACTTGGATATATTAAAAATAAAAGGAAAAAACAAACGTTTAAACAAGCATTAACGGAATCTAAACGATTCTCCATTACATAAATCGTGAGAAACGAAGCTACTAATGAACAGCGGATGAGACGGCCACCACGCACCTCCCGTATGTTGCTGTCCATAAGTCGCTAGAGCGTCCGCTGCTTTGTTACCTTCTCGAAAAATATGAGAAACACGAAAGTTAATAGAGTTCATGAACAACAACATCTCAGTCCATCTACCCCGAATACGCCAGGGAACTTTGCATGAATTCGCCTTAATAAGATTCACCACGAACGTCGAATGGCTTTCCAGCCAAATATAATTCACGGTCTTTCCTTAGCTTTATCCATCGCCAAAATAACTGCCCATAATTCCGCCTCAATTGCGAAAATGTTATCCAGGTGATTGGAAAACGCTCCCATTGAGAAGCCTCGGGCGTTTCGAAAAATCCCACCAGCTCCTCCGAGGCTCGTCGTGCCTGTAGAGCTACCATCTGTATTACACTTGATCCAATGTTGAATTGGTGGGTGCCAAATAACAGAAATAAATGTTGGTGACTTTCTTGGCAGCAGTGTCACGTTAAAAATTCTAAGAATTCGAAGATCCTCTGCTGAGTTAGAACAACCGATTCTAAAAAATTAAACCTCCTTGATAGCTTTCCACAAGTGCCGTAAGAAGCTGTGAATGTCTGGGGAGTAATCCTCAAAGATACAAGCGTTCCGAGTTTTCAACAGCAACCAAATACATGTCGCTATCGGCGTCGTCCAAAGAGCTATAATTTGAGTGCTAAAGTTAGCTTTTGTTGCCTCCGTAATCAAGCTTGTGATCGAGTTATCCAAATGAATCCGATGGCGAAAAATATTAAATATGGACTGCCAAGCCGTCTTTGCAAAAATACAATTAACCAGCATATGATTAATTGATTCAGCAGAGGAGTGACAAAGACGACAAATAGAAGCGTAGTTAAAACCCCTACGCATAAGCACATCTTCGATGGGAAGACGACCCAACGCCGCGCGCCAACTAACCATCGAGCGGGAAGTTGAAAGATACTCTTTCCACAAGAATTTATACCATCTCGGATTTAAGGAGCTGAACTCTCGAAGATGTTTATATGTGCTGCTCACCTGGAATTCCCCGTCCGAAGTTAATGCCCACACACAAATATCTGGACCATCACGGAGAAAACAAAGATTCTGGACTTCAGCCTTTAATTCATTCGTTAAAGCATCTGGAAAAATCCATTCTCCATGGTGGCATATCTCTAAAACAGATTCAAGACGCAACAATCTATCCTCCTGTGTAAGTGCAAGACGATCGGCTATACACGGAACAATCCACTTATCAATCCAGAAACTCCGGGAAGTATCCTTGCTGATCAGCCAACAAATATTATCCAAAACAAACCCCTCACAATGAAGAAGCGAGCACAAAATCGAGGAAGAAATATAAGAGCGGCTGAGAGAACTAACTCCTCCAAAAATTCGATGTTCAACAAGTCCAGCGGGAATGAGTTGGCTTCAACAAAACGCCAATAGAGCTTGGAAAGAAGAGCGACGTTGAGAGTCTTCAGATCCTTGAGACCAAGCCCGCCTTGGGCAACAGGTAGGCAACATTTACGAGAAAATCACATTTTTGGTGCCTTAATTTGGCACAACTTCGTTTTTGGTGCCTTAACTTGGCACACCACGTTTTTGGTCCCCCAATTTGGCTTTTTTTCGATTTTGGTCCTCCGGCGGCGGCAATTTGAATTTCTCGCCGGATTTTGCCACGTTGGACGGATTTTGGGGATTTTGACCCAGTCAAGGTGCCACGTCACCCAAATGCTTAGTAGACACGCCACGTGGACTTTTAAAAAAAAATGTTAAATTACAAAAATAATTACAAAATTAACAAAAAAGATATTATAATTTCAAATTGATATAACTAAATAAAAAATAAAATGTAATTATAAAAGGTTTTTTTAATTTCATAAATTTAATATTAATTAAAAAACAAAAAAAAAGAAAATAAAGTCTGGATCTCCCGCATCGGCGGCGGCCGACGGAGAAGGTGAAAAGAAGATGAAGATGGGGGAGTTGAAGGGGTGGTTAACGGTGGAGGAGGAGAAGATGGGGGAGTTGAAGGGTTTGACAGTGAGGGGATAGAGGACGGTGGAGGAGGAGAAGACAGGGGAGTAGGAGGTCGCCACCCACCACCTCTAGTCGCGCCGTCGCGCGACCTTCCCAGGTCAGGCCGGCGCGGCGAATGGATGCCGGCGAGTCTGAATTGGGGAAGACGGTCTTCCCCGATTTAGTTTTTTATTTTATTTTTTTTTCATTTTTTCTGTAAAAATTATTGTAAAACAAAATTTTAATCTTTTACAACATTTTCAAAAATCCAAAATTAATTTTAATAATCTGAAGTAGAAAATAACATACTAATATATAAATTTATAAAAAATGTATTTTGTTTTATTTTTAAAATTTGAGTTGAATATATATAATTTTTTAAATTAAAGAATAGGTTATTTGAGTGTAGTTTTGGAATTTAAAAGAGTTTTAATTTTTGTTAATTTTGTAATTTAACATTTTTTCAGTTTTTTTTTATAACTTATCCACATGGCGTGCCACATAGGCATATAGGTTGTGGTGGATTTTTGACTGGGTCAAAATCCCCAAATTGCCGCCAACGTGGCAATTTCCGGCGACAAATTCAAATTGCCGCCACCGGAGGACCAAAATCGAAAAAAAAGCCAAATTAGGGGACCAAAAACGTGATGTGCCAAGTTAAGGCACCAAAAATGTGATTTTCTCCAACATTTACTCCATTTAACAGTCACGAGCTTTTGGTCTCAATCGAGCCAATCCACACGAAATTAGGAATAGCCCTTTCCATATGCCTAATGAGACTCACCGGCCACTTGTACACTGAAAAAGAGTGCAGAAAGGAACCTTGGATAACCGAGTTCACAAGCGTAACTCGGCCAGGCATAGAGAGAGCCGCACCTTTCCAATTGGCAAATTATACTGAGGATATTATCTCCGACCGGTTGTAACCATCTTTTCCGGGGGGCTACCTTTTAATAAAGAGACGCCCAGATAAACAAAGGGGGGCTGTAGTTCCTGCAAACTCAGCGAAGTAATCATTTTATTCCACCTTTGCAACGTAATATATTTGCTGAAAAAAATTCCAGACGTCTCCCAATTTACCCGTTGTCCCAAAAGTCCCACATAGGTGTCAAAAATCTCCTTGATTGTGGCCACATTTCTGTGAGTAGCTGTGGCAAATAATAGCACATCATCTGCATACAAAAGATGTGTTGCAAAATTCTTTCGGGCTGTATATCTCATAGATCGTAACCTTCCCGTACGTGCCAACAAATTTAGTGATCAGCCACTGCGAAATTCCTCAGCTAGAACAAACAAAAGTTGGGAGAGAGGATCTCTTTGGCATCCTCCGCGAGTACAACCAAAATATCCAATAGACGGCCCATTATGCAGGATGGACAATCGGGAAGATGAGAAAATCGCTTGAATCCAAAGTCGAAATTCTGGTGAAAAACCTAAAGCCCCTAGTACTTCATCTATGAACCTCCAATCCATAGTGTCAAACGCTTTCCTGATATCAATTTTGAGCGCCACATTACCGCCAAAAACCTTCTTGTCGAGGGTATTTATGCCCTCAGAAGCCGGAACTATACAGTGAGAAATATCTCGGCCCTTGACAGAACCAAATTGATTTCCCGAGATGATCTGGGGAGGCGACGAGAGATAAACGGTTAACTAAGATTTTCGTAATAATCTTGAAGCAGAAATTACTAAGCACAGTTGGTATTCACAGCTTTTACTTAACGAAAGAATAGAGCACTGAGTTCAACTTAATTTAGTGAATGTGATCCTATCATGAAAGAGAAATGAAGGACCACCTTTTCTTGAGAGGGTGGGTTGGGGTGGTTGCCGAACAGATTTGAGTAAACTGAGGGGAAAAAAGCTTCTTTGCAGTGTTTTTATCCTTATTTGAAAAATATTTTATACCCAAAGCGCTATTACACATATTTGGTCCCAATGTTAATAATTTATAACATTTGCAGCAAGGCGATGGAGAAAGCTAGTAAAAGTCCTGCAATAACTGAAGCTCTTGGTGAGCCTATTGTGAGGGGTCCTTGGTATAATGCATCACTTGCAGTAGCTCACAAGCGCCACTTTGCATCATGCACTTTTCCTGTTTCCGGACCACAAGGCACTGGAATGTTTCAGCTGAAAGCAGTACGCGACGGAGGTATGTTCTATAAATTTCATGTTGCTTAGTTGAAGCCTTTCCCTTTTCTAGTTTTTATGCAGTTTTATGCCTGTTATGTTACTTGGAGCAGTGTGGTAGACGCAGTTTATGTGGTTTCTTATTATACTTGAGAGTGGATTTTTTTTCCTTGAGCTAGGTTTATATGCCCAAAAGTAAATTTCATGGCTACAACTATATCATGTATTTAATATTAGGGATAAAAGCGTCAAACCCTGTTACGAATTGTAAACAAAGATTGTTCCTATTAGAGTCGGAACACAACTTCAAAGAAATTTAGAAGAAGAAGAGAAACACTTTTTATCAAAATATTCATAGATAATGAGAGTTCGGCTGTCTCTCTATACAAATACACACAACAGCAGTTTCATAATAACTGCTCTAAACCACTACTACAAACCACTACTAATTATCCATCTAATAATACTAATAATTAATATATAATACTTACTATATACACAAATACACAAATGATCAGGCTTGGTTCGTATCAATTCCCACCCGTTGGGCTTCGTCCTTGTCCTCAAGGCCGGAATCGGCAAGCTTGGGACCTGATTGCTCCCCAAAAATGTTGTGCAAGGTGTCTTGATCTTATGCCGGTTGGGCACTTGTGACTTCCAATCATTGTCAAGAACGACAGTTTAGCAAAAGCACAGTCATAATGTTTGAGTCCATTTCCTTCATAAACGTTCAAGTAGCGCCATTGAATTTTCCTCAAAAATGCTCTCTCTCTCTAACAATTTGGTCATAATGGATGATCAGAATATTGAATATCCCTTTGTTATGATGTCCCTCTTTTGTTGTTTTTTGTTTCATCACGTAGCCCATCATGAAGAGTAGTAGAAATATTATAGCAAATCCTATCAAATATTGCAAGTGAAATATACACCAAGCCACAATTTGCATGTACCCAACTAGCACTAAACTCAGTAAACTTTCATCAGATCTTTCACAATCATGTAGATGCATGAATGAGAAAATCTTAACATCCTTTACAAACGCCAATCCTGAATTATTCACACCTGTAGGAACACTTTCGGAATTCAAGGGGACTGATATAGATAGTATCCATTTATCAACAATATATCCACCGGGGTCAAAGATATAATTCGAAAAACACTTACCACGTGTATACCTTAAAAAATTACCTTCGTTGGCATAGTTTGTCTTTTCTTGAAAGTCATCCTTATACTTTTCTTTGACAATTATTTTTTCACACACTTGGAGATGAATAGATTCTACTTTCAACTCTTTGAATACGCTCTTAGGAATTTGATTAGGTGAAGCTACTGCATGTATCTTGCACTCTTGGTAGAGAAGAGGTGTTGTCTTGCCTTCAATAATAATTGAAGGTCCATATTGGTACAGTGATTCATCAACTGTAATTTCATCTTTAGGTGTCTGTTTCACTTCGATTTTGGATGAAACATGTGCAGAATATATGTTACTGCAAATTCCATACAAATGATTTTCCATTTCAGAAATCATTCTTTGTTGGGCGTTGCAAAGGAGCGTAAATTCGGCACAGATAGCACGAAAATGTTTGGCATTTTCATAACGGTATGCCACAATATCTGACCGGATTTCTTGAATCAATTGGAGGATTTGTGCGGATTGGGGAGGCATAGGAGCTCTCAATGAAAGCACCAATGTTACGAATTGTAAACAAAGATTGTTCCTATTCGAGCCGGAACACAACTCCAAAGAAATTTAGAAGAAGAAGAGAAACACTTTTTATCAAAATATTCATAGATAATGAGAGTTCGGCTGTCTCTCTATACAAATACACACAACAGCAGTTTCATAATAACTGCTCTAAACCACTACTACAAACCACTACTAATTATCCATCTAATAATACTAATAATTAATATATAATACTTACTATATACACAAATACACAAATGATCAGGCTTGGTTCGTATCAAACCCCCTATACTATAAGGGGTGTAGCGATTTGCCCCCTGAACTTTTTTTTTGGCAACAAGCCCCTGTACTATGGATAAATAAGCACTTTGCCCCCTGAGTCGCTTTTTCCCCATTGGATTTGAATACGTGTCAACACTTTTTGCCGTTGGATTTGGACTCAGGGGCAAAGTGCTTATTTATCCATATATAGTACATGGGGCTCGTTACAAAAAAGAAAAGTTCAGGGGCCAAAGTGCAACAAGGGGTATAGTATGGGGGGTTTGACACTTTTATCCCTTAATATTATCTTTTAGATGAAGGGGCAAAATTATAGGCACAAAATTTATGAACCTCGTTTTGAAAAGTACCAAGAAATACTGATAACAAGAGATAATCAAGCAGGCTTATAGTTGAAACTAAAGATTTTATTAAACATGCAAACAAAAAGATTTTCTCTCGGCGTTTATGATTCAACAAAAACATATTTCGGTTTAATATGGATTTGTCTCGAGTCTACTTTGGACTTCTCTAACATATGTCAGAATTGCAATTTACGTTTCATTGATCACTTTACGCATTTTGTTTTTTGGGTGCGCGAGTCACACAATTTTCAGGAGTCTTTAAGACCATATAGAGTCTCTCTTAATATGTAACCAGAAATACTCAACTTAAACATCAAACATCTTGCCTTGCTTTTATCTAGTTAGAACAGTAAAGGCAATTTTAATAATCTCGACGATTCATATTATGGCCAGCAAAAGCTAACACTTGATGCTACTTCTTTTAATATATTTGTGGATACCCAAAGGATTGTGACCATGATTCACTTCTAACCTGCTATTTGGAAATTACTGGCTAGTTAGGACAGTTTGAGATTTTGTTGCATAACTCTAATAAAGTAGCAAGTTGGATTTATGAATATGCTAGTTAGTAATTATCCATTAAATATAAGTAGGAATTATTGTGAGATACCCCTCTCAAACACATTCGTTTGGATTGCACAACTTTTCAATTTTGTTTATTTCTCAGCCATCCGGCAAAAGGAGCAGCTCTCTCTCTCTCTCTCTCTCTGACATTACATTGTTGTGTCTTGAACAGATGATGGTGGTTGGCTTTCAATTTTACGGCCACATGACTGGGAAATTCTAATAATTTGGATGCTCTCCTTCATGCACCCGGGAACGACAAGAAGGAACAAACATTTCAGAGTAGTGTTTCAGAATTAAACGCTCCCTCACCAGCTTGTAATTCATGCACTGGATGTATGCCTCAACCATCTGAAGGTATACTAAAGAACCAACCTCAGTCTAACTATTCACGTTACATAAGAGACCTCAAGAGAAGCTCTTCGAAGACATTTTGGTGTGAAATTTTGTTTAGTTTATGGTTTTTGTAAAGTTCTTTAATAAAAGCTTAGTTGGAAATTCAAATAATTTTTAAAGATTGCGCATGGTATTATGACGAGTTTTCTCGTTTCATATAACAAAAACACTGACTTGTATTTTGGTGGAATGAGTTTGTTGTTTTGCGTCAAAGTATGGACTGAAAATAGTGAAGGAAGTCATTAAGACTTCATGTACCTCGGGCATATAATTGAAGGTCAAATCATTCGTAAATGGTGAGTGGCAAATGGATCAGCTGGACCGAATCCGGGCCTGGATCAATGTCTATCTGTTCCATTAGGATTTGGATCCAACCACATCCATTAGGTTGGATCTCAAATGGATTCAACTTGGACCAGATACGAGTCCCGACACATGTTGATTTGTGGATTTATGCAGTACTAGGTTCGGATCCCAACACGGATCTATTTGCGGATCCACTACGGATTCGAGCGGATCCAATGGCAGATCCACTGCGGTACCCATTGTCGGATTCGAGGAGATCCATCTTGGTGGATCCATCTAATCCACCGAACCCATATCTCTCCATACACCCACCCATCCCGCCTTAATTTAGTAATTTATATTATTATTTTTAAGTTTTCACTTAAAAAGATCCCGGGTTCTCTGGATTTTTATCATTAGTTTAGTTATTTAATCATGATAAGTGATGTGTTTTTTGTTTTATGCCTGCGCTTATATGTTTACATAAATTTGTACTTAGTGAATGTAATATTGTTTGTAAATCACTATTTTGCTAATTTACTATAGGAACGGATTTTTTCTGATTTGCTTAAGACTTAGGGGAGCACATTGTTATTATTAAAAAAAAAACTATAGTATTTGGCACTCAACTACATTGATATAAAGTGAGCATGCTATCTTTTCACAATGAATTAACTTTTTCTTTTAGTTTTAAAATATGTAATGCCTTTTTCAGATGTACGTACTAAAAATAAATATGGATACATATAAAAAAAAATTATATTATTTATATGAAAAAATTATACAAATCATGAATAATAATTGTCTAGTAAAATTAATACAATTCGTAATAATTTTAATGAGTTTGAGTTTTGGACATATAAAGACTTTCTTGAGTTGTCAATTGAGGTTTAGAAATATTCTCTAAATTATTTTTGCATAATTAACAAATTGAATTCATACTAAAACAAAGTAATATCTTGAAATGGACAAATGACTAAAAATGAAAAGATACATGGATCTAGATGGATCTGAATGTGGATCCGTCGAGATCTATTTGTGCATCCACGCGAATCCACTCACGGATCTGGGTGGATCCACCTGCATCCAATCATGGACCCATGCGGATACATGTTTGAATCCGTAGTAGGTCCGCAGAGGATCGAGCCACCCTGGATGTGTCGGATCAACTTTATTTTGGATCCGTGGCGGATCCTAAGTGGATCTGCAACAGATCTAGTTGGATCCACGAATTCGAATCCATTTTGCCACCCCTTAATCTACCTCATAATATTATTTGGAACGAAGCTAGTGGAACCGAGCAATGTATGCGTCATAATGGAAAGAGCTTGATGCTGCATGCATGGTGTTTTTGTGGTTTCTGCTAATATCATTGAGAACATACATCGAACAGCTAGGAAGCCAGGCTCATTTTCCATCAACTGGACAAAAAGATCTGCAAATGCAGCTGTGCATAATATTGCAAGAAGCGCGTTGGTAAACTGTGAGGGAACTCTAAATTTCGAGGAAAATTGTGAAGTTTCAGAACCACCTTTGAACTGGCAAAGTCATTTTGTTTGTGTGCTATCAATAAAAATATGTATATTTTTGGTTTATTACTTTTATAACTTGTTAAAAAAGTAATAATAATAAAATAAAAAACCTAGTCCGATCAGAGTGGCCAAAATTTCCATCCCATGTCTTCCAAAAGGACAAGATCACAAGACTTAATGCATCTAGACTTCAATTTAATCACAATTTCCTTCTCCAAGTTTATCTGCATATTAAAAATTTTAGAGCATCTTTACAATAATTCAAATCTCAGAAGACGTATCTTAAAGTTTTTAAACTTTGGGAGATGCTTTAATAATTGACCAAATATCACCTCTAAGAGAGTATGGTTGAATGGATGAGCTTCCACAATAATTAAAAAGTTTATGTCATGCTCAACCGTAACAGCAACTGGGACTAAATTTGAACACTTCAATGGGATAAAAAAACAAATAATAATTAAAAAAAAAAAAGGATACAGGGCCAAACGGTTATCCTCTTTGAGCTCAAAAAGGGACATGAATCAGTTCAGAGCGGCAAAACATTTGACTTGTTGGGGATCAATTTGAAAAAAAAAAATAAATAAATAAAAACTAATTGTTTATTTAGGGGACGCAACTACACCAATTAATCATCACAACAATTTGTCGCTTTCTTCAGTGGTTTACGTGACAAAAACATTTGAAATTAACTTCATCAGACAGAGAATATATTAATATGATTCACCGCCAGTACTAATGAGCTAGGAGGCTTGTGGCTTACTGATCAGTGGATCGAACAAATAATGGATCATGACTAATATATTATTAGAACGATCACTACCATGCTAGCTAGCTGCCTGCATTAAATAAAACATCTCCAGGTCTATCTTCTGATCTGACGGATGACTTAATTAAATTTTAATTAAGTAAACGATCGAAATAAATTGATATCAAATTAATTACCAAGTTGGAGGTTTGTGGCTTAGTTGACCTGCCGTAATTAGCGGAGCGAACAAATAATACATGATTAATATATTGTTAGACCATCACTACTAATTATATGCTAGCTGCCTGCATCAAAGAAAACACAATCTCCAGGTCTATCTTCTGACGGATGAATTAATTAATATTTAATTAAGTAAACGAATCAAAATGAAAGGCAAAAGATCAAATTAACCAATTCGTCTCATCTTTATTTGTTGGATCAAAATAAGACAATATCAGTCACCACTTTACTCCAAATTCATTCCTTTCATCTTTATTTCTATCCCCTGCATAAAATTTAAAGCATC
The DNA here is from genome assembly GCA_946800315.1 of Misopates orontium. NCBI lineage: Eukaryota > Viridiplantae > Streptophyta > Magnoliopsida > Lamiales > Plantaginaceae > Misopates > Misopates orontium. The sequence goes on from OX326951.1 coordinate 36,688,760, forward strand.
TAAAGCATCAAACACAGTTGTTAGAAATAATAATAACAATAATGGCTCTCTCTGTCGAAAATATTTCACTTTATTTCCGTATGTTTGGCAGTTGGAGTGGTTCTATAGTTTTGAGTACTCTGGATGAAGCAGAGGAGATCCCTAGGAAAGGTCAACGCTTTCCATGGAACGGCAGGACCTGTTTAACTGTTCTCCGTTATGTTATGAAGTTCCTTCCAAATTCTGATCATCATCATCATCATCATGCTATATTCACTGATACAATAACACGCCTTGATGATTTAGCCTCACGAGACAGAGACCTGGAATCGGAAAAAGAGATTGTTGAAATATATGTCAACTCTTTCATACCAGAGGTGCAGAAATTCTTCAGGGTTCCAAAGTTGCAGGAGTTGTCGGACAACGAAAAATCCCTCAAAGAAAATGAAATCTTGGCAGGCTTCTTGGACTTTCTACTTCAGATTTTGGATGCCGAAGCACTTATTGAAGATCCGGACTATGAGCAGCTGTTTGCTCCTCTTCGCAAGGAACTGAGGTTTGTTCTTACCATTCTTGGCGATATTCCATTTCAGTCCACTCAACTTCAACAAGTCAAGAATATCTTGGCTGAATTTGAAATCCTGTCAAACCAAACAGGAACTTTTATCTACTCTTGTTTTTTCGCAACTCATCCAATTAAAGCCGATTGGTTTTATCGGGGCAGAGATTCTCTGTTGGGATTGTTTGGGCTCTTGAATGAAAAGGTCAAAGATCATTGCATTAAATTCTCAGAGATTCCAAGAGACACAACAACACAGGCTAATGCTATAGATTCACTCTTCATAGTTGAATCTCTTCTTGAAGATCTTGAAAACGTGATCAACCGCCGGTTCGACTTGCCCATTGATGAGGTAAAGGATCAAATCAAAACAATACATGAGGAGATGATGTTCTCAAGAACTTTTCTAAAGGATGTTGAAATGGCGCAAAGTACATATGATGAGGATGAATTTAAAGAGTCTTTCATTCAAATTAGAGATGTGGCATATGAAACTGAATATCTCGTCAACTCATATACCACACAGAATGTTCCTACTTGGTACTTGTATCTCAGACTTCCCACTGTGATTCAGAATATTAGGCCTATCGGGATAAGACTTCAACAGATCAAAAGAATCTTTGACATGAAAGTCTTACAAGTTAAGAAAGATTCTAACAAAAAATTATCATTCCAAGCTATAGAAACTTCTGTGGATGTAGCTGAGGACGATAATGTTGTGATTGGCTTTGAGGATGAGAAGCTAAAGATTTTGGATGCTCTAACTGCTGGATCGAAAACACGTCAAACAATTTATATCTTTGGGATGCCTGGACTTGGTAAGACGACTATGGCGAAGCAGCTCTATGATGATGGCTTATGTTGTGATTATTTTGATAAACGTGCATGGTCTGTTGTTTCTCAAACATATCACAAGAGAGATGTGTTGATTGATATTTTCATGAGTTTAGCAACAAGCAAAGACAAGGAGACGATCTCCCGTATGGAAGATGAAAATTTGGCACTCGAGATTCATCAAAGTTTGATGGGGAAGAGATATCTTATTGTACTGGATGATGTTTGGCATTCAAACTTGTGGTATTATTTGCAAACATACTTCCCAAACGATGCAAATGGAAGCAGGATAATCGTAACCAGTCGCATAAAAGATATTGCTCCAACTGATAGCATTTTTTTCCCACTCCCTCTTTTATCTGGTGTTCAATGTTGGGATTTATTAGAAAACAAGGTGTTTTCTAAGGAACCGTGCCCTCAAGAATTGTTAATCATAGGAAACGAAATTGCGGCGAAATGTCATGGGTTACCACTTGCAACAGTTGTGATAGCTGGAGTTCTAAAGAAACTAGAAAAAGAAGAAAGAGTGTGGAAGAAAGTGGAGAGTGATTTAGGCTTATATATGTTTGATGATCCAAGAGGGTGTTCGAAAATTTTGGATCTCAGTTATGAATATCTGCCTAATAATTTAAAGCTTTGCTTTCTATACTTGGGAATATTTCCAGAAGATGCAAAATTTCAGACACGAAGGCTGCTACAGTTATGGATTGCTGAAGGCTTCATTCCAAAGCAAGAAGGGAGGAGTCCAGAGAATGTAGCAGAGGATTATCTTATTGATCTGATTAATAGAAGCCTAGTGATGATTGTGGAGAGGAAAACTGACGGTCGAATCAAGACATGTCACATTCATGATTTACTTCGTGACATGTGCCTACGGAAAAATCACGAGGAAAACTTCCTGAAATCTATCAAAGAGTATGACTGTTCATTATCTCTATGTCAATACACTTTATTTTCTTTTTAGCTTTTCAGAACTGATCTTTAGTTAAAAGCAATTGATAGGATTGGAGATTATAATTATGGGATTTTTTGAATATTTATTTTTTCTACAGAGAGTTCTCTGTCTATGAGAAACATCAACGTCTGGCCATTCATCATACGCCTAACAACGTGAGAAGTTTTGGCCTACATTGCCGCTCATTCTCGGGGCATCTTTCTGATCCATCAGAAGGTCTTTCACATATGCCTCTTCTGCGGGTCATTGATCTGCTGAGCGGGATATACAGTTTATCAAAAGAAATCTATCTTCTTGTTAATTTAAGATACTTGTCCGCTTCTTATCTGCCGCATCTTGTAGGAGACAACCTTGTTAACCTAGAAATTCTTTGTTCATTTCACGATATGGAATTGATGCTCTCGTCTATTCTGAAAATGGTGAAGTTGAGACATATCAACGCCAAAGGCGGCTGTTTAAGAATCACAAAGGATTGTGATACCAACCAAACAACGAATCTTGAGTCTCTTGGAGATCTTAGTATTAAGGACCACGATGATGAAGAAATCTTGAGGCGTTCACCCTTTCTCCGCCGACTCAAATGCGAATGCAAGGGGACTCAGTTTCCTAATCTTCATTCCCTCACTCAGCTTGAATCACTAAGCATGAACTTCTTACGTGGTTTCAAGTTTAAATTAACAGAGGTCTACTTTCCTTCAACAATCAGAAAGCTGAGTTTGTATGGAATTGAATTGCCTTGGGAGGAGATGTCAATAATAGGGATACTTCCCAATCTTTATTTTCTCAGATTAGTGTACGATGCCTTTGTGGGAAAATTATGGGCGACAGGAGATCATGCCTTTGTTGGAGAAGTATGGAAGACAAGAGATGGTGAATTCCAACAACTCAGATTCTTGACACTTGGATATCTTGATCTAAAGCAATGGATCACCTGTTGTGAACATTTCCCAAAACTTGAGTCTTTAGTTTTGGAGGGGTGTGAGGAATTGCCGGAGATTCCTAATGACTTGGGAAACATTCCAACGTTACAGACACTTGCGTTGCTGAGTAATTGTACGTACGAGGCATGCAAATCAGCTGTTCGGATCGAAAAGGAGCAGCATGAATTGGGAAATGAAGAGCTTAAGGTCATCATACAAGACTGTGAATGGTCAAAAGATGAGTTGCTGCGCGAGTGTGAAAAATCTGATGACTCGTCAGAAGTAAGTTAAGCTCTTAAAAAATTTATTTATATAAGCCTTTTCTTATCCTTTTTCTATTGATGATTAAGCTATATATTTGAGACATCACTGATTACACTAATTTTACATGTCATCACTTTTCTTATAGGAGTGATCAGTTGGCTGACCAAATTCAGACTTCAATAATAAGGTGGTGATGGTGATGGTATATATATATATATATATATATATATATAAAACTAGTGTAAATTATAAATATAAATAAAAACATAAATATATATAAGGTGCAAACATAAATAAAAACAAGCTAAAACAAACCACGTTTGTTCATAATTATACAAATACAAATAAAAGCAGCAAATAACAGTCTAAATTTCACTATCCGCTTCAAATTACATATCACCCAAGCCAGTGGTGTCGTCATCACCGCCCCCCGAACTTCTTTCCTGGTCTCCTTCGTCCTCCTGACCGATAGAATGTGACTGTGGTCGATAGAATGAACCCCCTGATACTCGCCCGCTGCCGACACTCGTGTTCGTCGGTTGCAATGGTTGGTGGAAAACTGCCGGGAAGTTGTTAAACTGTTGTGGTAGCCCCTGTTGTTGTTGACCCTGTTGTTGTTGCGCTGACCCCCACAACCCCTCGGGCACCGGCACATTCATCTGTGACATAAAGTATTTGAGCACATTCTTTAAACCGGCGATTTCTTCATTTTGAGTAGCTGTTACGGCCTCCAGTTCCGCACATTTTGAGCGAAGCGGCTCCAAGCAACTAGAGCCAGTCTCAACGAACCTAGAATGTCTCCGAGCCTTGAATCCTATGCGCTCGGGCTCACCGTGACTCGCCAGACCCACCACCCTATTCTTCTTTACACGTCCGGCTGCGGCAATTTCCACCCACGGTCTCACATCCCAGACCGGCCACTGGCTCATATCGGGCCCATGTTCTCGTAGGCAGTGTTCCACATAGGCATCCTACATATGACATATTATGATTCAAAATATTTTTTGTAACAAACATAAGTATAATTACGACAACACCAATTATTGACGATTACACAACTTTAATGAAAGAATATATTATACTCACGTAATTAGCCTTGTCCTCAGGGTTTGGCCACTCAACCGTACCGTCGTCGTGTTTCTTTGCACGAGTCTTTACAAAGACATCCTGAAACGGCACCTTGTCGGGCGTTGTATTCATTTCCTTGGCCTGTCATAATATGAAAATTCATTAAAGCAAATATAGATCACATTATTAAATCAATGATGATATTTGAAAAATAACCAATCATATTTTTCTACTTACCAGATCTATCCTATGCTTGTTCGTGCTGCGCGACCCACCCCTATAGTTTACTGTTTTCCACTTATCTCGATTTTTGGCGCTCTGCTCCGAACGACCCTTCGTGGGCTCAAGCTCCCAGTAATCATAAAATGCCTGCCGAAAATCTTCGTGAATCCAACAGCTGTGAGTCAAACTATAGGTGGGGTCAACTCTGCAGCGCAACCACCATTTCTTGGCGTGGTTTACCGAACCTGCAAATCTCGCAGTGGCGACCTTATCATACCATTCCCTGACTGCATTTTCAATGGCAGGATCCCACTGGTAAGTGTGCTGCATTTAATACAGACATAAAGAAAAGTTGGTCACATAAATGAATAAAAATGAACAAATATTTATAAATATTTAATAAATATAGAAGCCAAACTAATTCCTTACCTTAAATCTGTTCCAACACATTTCCTTCTCCTCTTCTGGCCACATGCCGTACGTGAAGTATGGCCCCTTGCATCATGTTCCTCAAATTTGTACCAATCGTCGTCACTGCGGAAGGGTTCTCTATTGAGCCGTCAAAGAATAATTCCAGTACCTCCCTGTCATCCGGATTTGCCGGGGGCTCGCGAGGTTTAGATTGTCCTCGCACTGCAACCCTAGCAATACCACCATCGTCTCCTGAATCATCGTTACCCCTCTCATCCTCGGCTAACTCCTCAGAAACGCCATGAGCACGTGAGCCTGAAGCTCGTGTGCCCGAAGCACGTGTGCCTGAACCACGTGAGCCTGAACCCCGTGAGCCCGATGATGATGGCCCAACAGTACTTCCCGTCCCCTGAATCTGTAGCTGTGGCCTCGTTAGCGGTGTTTGTGGCACACCAAATCCAGATCCACTCCCAAACCCAGGCCCACCAAATCCAGGCCCACCAAATCCAGGCCCACCAAACCCAGGCCCACCAAATCCAGGCCCACCAAATCCAGGCCCACCCAATCCAGGCCCACCAAATCCAGGCCCACCATAACCAACCCCGCCGTAACCAGCCCCACCAAATCCACCACCCCCAAGATATACACCCCCCATTGTCGATCCTACACCCATCAATTGATTGGTAAACGGCCCACTAGCGCGGGCTCCTGCCTCATTTGATCCTCCGGGAAACATCGGCATCATCGCTGAAAGTGATCCCATCGAACCAAGATCAGGCTGCGAAGAGAATGATCCTCGAGGTACCCCTTCCGGGTATGGCACCTGGTTCTTCGACACCTTCTTTTTTCCTTTCCCCCTACCCTGATCTGACGAGCCGGCCATCTGATAAATAAATATTTAGAATGGTCAAATTAATAATTTCTAAACGCTACTAACCTTAATTTTTAGCATATCTAATTAACATAAATACGTTCTAACATAAACACAATTATATATGTTATATAATACAAAGTTAATCGATTAAATTCTACAAAAATCATAAGAAAATACGTAGCTATATTGGTCACATAATCACAAATCTAATATTAATTAATTAAGCATACATATATATATATATATATATATATATATATATATATATATATATATATATATATATATATATATATATATATATATATATATATAATTAACAGTACTAATACACTCGAATCAACAAATACATCACTATTATGCGATAATATTACACAAATCTAACCGATTAATTAAATTAAACCTTAATATACATATATAGATCGTCACATATATAATTAATTACCTCTACTACCTTAATTAAGTATAAATAATTAACATATATATAAATACACTATCTAATCAACAATTACATCACAAATACTAATTACACAAATCTAACCATTAATTTAAAAAAAAATTAATAATACACATAGATCGTTCAAAATTACTTCTAATATTTTAATTAATCATACATAATTACACAAATCTAACCACTAATTTAAAAAAAAATTAATAATACACATAGATCGTTCAAAATTATTTCTAATATCTTAATTAATCATACATAATTACACATATCTAACCATTAATTTAAAAAAAAAATTAATAATACACATAGATCGTTCAAAATTACTTCTAATATCTTAATTAATCATACATAATTACACAAATCTAACAAATACAACACTATGATGCTATAATATTACACAAATCTAACTAATTAATTAAAAATAAACATTAATATACGTAGATCGTCACATAATTACCTCTAATTAATACCTTAATTAAGCATAAATAATTAACACAAATATGCCTAAAATCAACAATTATATCACAAATAATCTAATTACACAAATATAACCATTAATTTAAAAAAACAAACATAATACACATAGATCGTCACATAATTACCTCTAATACCTTAATTAAGCATAAATAATTAACACTAATATGCCTAAAATCAACAATTACATCACAAATAATCTAATTACACAAATCTAACCATTAATTTAAAAAAAAAACATAATACACATAGATCGTCAAAATTAATTCATCAAATCGACTAATATCTTAATTAATCATACATAATTAACACAAATACATCATCAAATCAACTAAAAAATCATATTTATGCAAAATAATAAAAATCTAACCGATTAAACCAAAAAAAAAACATGTATAATCGTAATTTTGAAGACATTGAACACATACCTTAAAAAAAGAAGAGATTTGGAGCTGAAAATGAGTGAAATTATGTGAATTCGAGTGAAAATGAGTAAAAAAAAAAATTTTAGTACGAGAGCAGCAATGGCGATTTTCGCAGCAGAAATCTGCTGCGAAAATGCCATATAAATATGGCACCAACGTCCTGGGGACGTTGGTGCCATGGATTAATGCTGTCGTGCAGCTTTGTGTCTGCATGCAGCAGACACAAAGTTGCACGGGAGCAGCTGGCATCAACGTTCGGCTGTCAGCAACGTCTAAACAGACGTTGCTGCAGTCAAAAAAAAAATTTTAAAAAAAACCATCGAAAACTGTTACCAACGTCTTTTTCAGACGTTGGTAACATTTCAAACTTAAAAAAAAAATAAAAAAACTGCAGCAGCAACGTCTGTACGACGTTGCTGCTTGAAAAACGTTCTGACAAATACCTGCCAACGTCCAAAGACGTTGGCAGGTATTTATTTTTTTCACTTTTGCTGTACCAACGTCTAAGGACGTTGGTACAACTAATTTCCTGCAACGGATTGAAAATCCGTTGCAGTGTGTCCGTTTCAATTGACCAAAATTCTTGTAGTGTGTGTATATATATATGGTTGCCTTATGTTGTTTGCAAGTCATTGATAATATACATGTAGCAGAAGAAATTAAGATATATATACCAATAATATAGGCCATTAATTATTTATTAGTCACTTTCTTGGACTCTTAATTTGCATGTCTTGCTTAGGATTCAACTATGTATTTTGATTACTTAAAATCGTTGCAGGCAATTAGAAACAAGCAACATCAGCAGTTGGAGAGGTTGGCTGCTAATACAATGTTGTTGTTGTTGACATTATTGTATGTTATCCGTCCATGGAACTCAAGAACAATGATTTGTGCTTGCCTTGTGTTGTTGAAATATTATGCATGTAATCCGTCCATTGGGACTGAAGAATTGTGAAATTTGTATCAAATTATGTCTGGTGTTATCCATCCTGCAGGAACCGTATTAAATTAACGTGGCAAAATTGTTTCAGAAACATCTTAGTTTTTTTGCTTGTGTTCCTTGATCGATATGCTTTTAAGGTCTATTAAATTTTATGTTGAAATTCTGTATATAGTTTGGTAATTAAATATAATATTATGTGAGATTTTGTGGTATTTTGTAACTTTTGACAACATCATTAGTAATTTGCTTTACGCAATTACAAATGTCCTTCAGAGATTTTTCAAAGCATAATTTTATTTTGTGGGTCGAAATCAATTATGTCTCAACTCTCATCTTATAAAACTTTTAAGAGAAAAGCATCATGAGCTTTGTGGAATTGTCCAATACTACTGCCTTTAAGTTCATTTTTAAGTCTTAATTTTAATTTTGGGATAAAAGCGTCAAACCCCTTATACTATAGGGGTGTAGCAATTTGCCCCTGAACTTTTTTGTTTTGGCAACAAGCCCCCTGTACTATGGATAAATAAGCACTTTGCCCCCTGAGTCGCTTTTTCACCATTGGATTTGAATACGTGTCAACACTTTTTGCCGTTGGATTTGGACTCAGGGGGCAAAGTGCTTATTTATCCATAGTACAGGGGGCTTGTTGCCAAAAAAAAAAGTTCAGGGGGCAAAGTGCAACAAGGGGTATAGTATGGGAGGTTTGACGCTTTTATCCCTTTAATTTTTGATATCTATCAGATCGAGAATCCTTTTTCCCCTAGCCTAGCTTGGCGAATGTTTATTGTTTGCTAAATACCAACTCATGGGGTACTATTTCGTAATCTTGGTACACATATATAACGAGAATCATGGATTACTGTCTCACTTAGATAATACGAATTCCCTGCTTAATGAATAGCTAGCGAGAGATTTGATTTTTATCTAATATTCTTTGGTTTCCGGTCCAAGGCATGGCTCACAAACTTAGTTTGAGACTTGAGAGTTGAGAGAAAATCAATTATATTAGTTCTGTCTTCCCAAAGATTAAGAACCAACCTCAGTCTAACTAGTCACCTTACATAAGAGACCTCAAGAGAAGCTCTTTGAAGACATTTTGGTGTGAAATTTTGTTTAGTTTATAGTTTTTTAAAGATCTTTAAGAAAAGCTTAGTTGGAAATTCAAATAATTCTTAAAGCTTTTAATTCCGTATGGTATTATGACGAGTTTTTCTCGTTTCATACACAAAAATACTGACTTGTATATTGGTGGAATGAGTTTGTTGTTTTGCATCAAAGGATTGAAAATAGTGAAGTCGTTTGAGACTACATGTACCTCGCATATAATTGAAGGTCAAATCATACGTGAATGGTGAGTGGTAAATGGATCAACTGGACCGGGAATCCATGTGGATCCGTTCCATTAGGATTTGGATCTTAAATGGATTCAACTTGGACCAGATACGGGTTCTAATCCATGTGGATCCGTGGATTTATGCAGTATTAGTTTCAGATCCAACCACAGATCCTTTTGTGGATTCACTGTGGATTCGAGCGGATCCAATGGCAGATCCATTGTGGTATCAATTGTCGGATTCAAGGAGATCCATCTTGGTGGATATCCATCGAATCCGTCGAACCCTATCTCGCCATACACCCACCCATCCAGCCTTAAATTAGTAATTTATATTATTATTTCTAAGTTCTCACCTAAAAAGATCCCGGATTGATTAGTTCTGATATTTAATCATTATAAGTGATGTATTTTTTTGTTTATGCCAGTGCTTATATGTTTACATAAATTAGTGCTCTGTGAATTTAATATTGTTTGTGAATTTACTATAGAACGGAATTTTTCTGATTTGCTTAAGACTTAGTACATGGTTATTAAAAAAAAAAAAAACTATAGTATTTCGCACTCAACTACATTGATATAAAGTGTGCATGCTATCTTTTCACTATAAAATAAGTTTTTCTTTTAGTTTTAAAATATGTAATGCTCTTTTTAGTTGTACGTACTAAAAATAAATACGCATGCGTATAAAACTTTTTTTTTAATATTACTAGAAATTGTGGCACGCGGAGCCCTACGCAAATTAATGTTTTATATTGTAAAGTATTAGATGATCATATTCAAGTGTGCAAAAAAAAATTGGAAGAAAAGAAAATGCAAGAAAAAATATTTGATTAGATGGAAAAAGTTTGAATTAATGGGAGAGTGAATCAACATAATTAAAGTAGAATGGAAAGAAAGTAATTTCCATTGAAAGAATATGAATTATAAAGAACTAAATCATCATTCTTAGTAAATAGTATAATTAATTTTGTCTAACTTAAATTGTAGGGTTAAATTGGGAAATTAATAATAAGATGCTATAGTGGAACATAAATTATAAGGTTAAACTTGGAAACCAAAATTTTGGTGTCACAAGTACCTATTCCTTTATATATTAGTATAGATATTTATATGAGAAAATTATACAAATCATGAATACCAATATACCACTATACTAGAACAAATGTTTAGTAAAACTAATACAATTTATTTTTCTGTAATGATTTTAATGAAGTTGAGTTTGGTCATTGAAAGACTTTCTCGAGCTTTCAATTGATGATTGGAAATACTCTCTAAATTATTTTTGCATAATTAACAAACTAAATTTATACTAAAACAAAGTCATATCTTAAAATGGACAAATGCCTAAAAAGATGAGATATTGGCGTGAATCAAAGGCTAAATGTCAAAAGCTGCTTAAAATTGGCTTAGATCAAAACATGGATCTAGATGGATCCGATCGTGGAGCCGCCGAGATCTGTGAATGCATCCACGCAGATCCACTCACGGATCTGGGTGGATCCACCTGCATCCAATCATGGATCCAGTCGGATACATGTTTGAATCCGCGTAGGTCTGCAGAGGATCGAGCCACCTTGGATGTGTTGGATCAACTTAATTTCGGATCCGTGGCAGATCCTATGTGGATCTGATCCGGTGGATCTGCAACAGATCTAGTTGGATCCACGAATTCGAATCCATTTTGCCACCCCTTAATTTACCTCCATATTATTTGAAACGAAGCTAATGGAACCGAGCAATGTATGCGTCACAATGGAAAGAGCTCGATGTTAAATGCATGGGTGTTTTTTGTGGTTTCTGCTAATATCGTTGAGAACATACATCCAACAGTCAGGAAGCAAGGCTCTTTTTCCATCAAAAAGACAAAACGATTAGCAAATGCAGAGGCGCGTGATATTGCAAGAAGTGAGTTGGTATATTGTGAGGGAACTCTTAATTTCGAGGAAAATTGTTAAGTTTCAGAAGCACCTTTGAGCTGGCAAAGTCATTTTCGTTTGTGGGGTATCAATAAAATATGTATATTTTTGGTTTATTACTTTTATAATTTGTTAAAAAAGTAATAATAATAATAAAATAAAAAACCTAGTCTGAGAATGGCCAAAATTTCCATCCCCTGTCTTCCAAAAGGAAAAGACTTAATGCATCTAGACTTTAATTTAATTACAATTTCCTTCTCCAAGTTGAATGATTACAAAAAACACTTTAACATTTAACTACATAGTATGGATGACGAGTTTATCTGAATATTAAAATATTAAGAGCATCTTTTGTTAGTAATATTGCACCGATAAAATAAATCGAAACAAACAGGATATAATGTATTAACGAAACAAACGATTAATGATACAACAATTAAATTGCACAAATATAAGTAAACCTTAACCAAAAAATTCGTAAGGAAACGATATGTCGAGGCCTGTGAAATCACAGTTTCCTTAAAACAGATTCGCCCTCTCCGCGGTGCTTGAGAATCGTGAGCGACTGTCTCCCAGGATACAACAACAACGAGCAGGTAGGTTTGCACGAACGAAACTGCTCCGACGAACTCGAACTGTGCCTTTTCCTCTACCACCACAAATTACCATGGACTATGCGAAGAATTTTCATGATTTTCAATGCACAAGAAAAAGTGTTTTTTGAAATTGTTTTTTGTCATATAAAACCCTGAGGAGAGCGACTCCTTATATAGACTAATGCACGGGAGAAAGAGGAGGAAAACGTGGTTTACTAGGACTCTAACTCGTGGTTACTTGCCCACTAAGTCTAGGAGTCTCGGATGAATGTAGACGGGTTTTCAGTGTTTAAAACTGATCACAACTTTATCGCAAAGATTACGATAAGTATCATACTTTATCGCAAAAGATAACGATAAGTACCAATTAAATTAATGCACAATATTTTCTGTTAAATAAGTATTATAACAGAAAATAATATTCCAGCATCAATTTCTCATTCACCCACAAGATCAAAATTACACCCTCAAGGTGTTTCAATCCAGTTCAAACACCAAATTTTCCAACAATCCCCCACATGAATGAAATTGACTCATCATGCAGACAACATGTGGTGATCAGCTGTCATGATCGAAAAAGAGCAGCGTGAATTGGGAAATGAAGAGCTTAAGGTCATCATCAAAGGCTCCAACTAGTCAAAGGATGAGTTGATGCGCGAGTGTGAAAGCTCTGACCGGTCAGAAGTAAGTTAAGCTCTTAAAAATTTTAGGATAAAAGCGTTAAACCCCTTATACTTTACCTCATGTTACGATTTGCTCTTTAGTCTTCTAATTTTTACAACTTGCCCCTTATACAATGGATATAAAAGCACTTTGCCCCTCAAGTCATTTTTTCACCGTTGGATATGGACACATGTCATTGTCTTTTGCCATTGAATTTGGACTCAGGGGGCAAATTGCTTATTTATCCATGGTACAGGGGCAAGTCGCCAAAAATAAAAGGATAGGGGGCAAAACGCAATCGAGGCTTAGTATAGGGAGTGTAATGCTTTTATCCCAAAATTTTATTTATATATATATATGGCTTTTCTTATCCTTTTTTTCTATTGATGATTAAGCTATATATTTGAGACATCACTGATTACACTAATTTTACATGTCATTACTTTTCTTATAGGAGTGAGATCTCAATTGGCTGACCAAATTCAAACACTTCAATAAAGATGAGTACGTGTCTGTCCGTTTATACATGTTATCCGTCGTCCATGGGAGTACTGAAGAATTGTAAAATTTGTATCAAATTATGTGTGGTGTCATATCCATCCTGGAACCGCAGTGGCAAAATTGTTTCAGAAACATTTTAGTTTTTGTCTGTGTTCCTTGATCCATATATATGCTTTTAAGTTCTAATAAACTACTTTATGTTGAAATTCTATGTATAGTTTGGTAATTAAATATAATCTCATGTGAGATTTTGTGGTACCGTATTTTGTAACTTTGACACCGGCATTAGTAATTTGCTTTACGCAATTACAAATGTCCTTCAGAGATTTTTCAATACATAATTTTATTTTGTGGGTCGAAGTCAATTATGTCTCAACTCACACCTTATAAAACTTTTAAGAGAAAAGCATCATGAGCTTTGTGGCCGAATTGTCCAATACTACTGCCTTTATGGTCCTTTTTAAGTCTTAATGTTTATTGTTTGCTAAATGCACGAGTCCCAACTTGTTCAATAACTTGTTAAGCCAATCCAAGGACATTGCTTTTTTTTTTTTTTATAAGCAAAACTTTATTAAATCAAGCAAAAGAGTACAAGAAATACTCTGTGAGTTACAGAGGAAAGTCATAACTCACCAATACATAACATAGACCACTGAAACCAATCAACAAAAGAAAAAACAAACTCTTTCTCACATGCTTTAACCCAAATCCTAACTCCTCACTTTGATCTCATCAATAACCCAATTTCAAGGACATTGCTAAACTGGCATGTTAGGTCTTTCTGGGGCCAACTGATCCACAGGTTAATAGGATATTTCGTCCTCTGCGATTAGTTTTGCATGCTGACAAAACACAAGTGTACTAAATTATAAGGAAAAAAACGATTGATGATTATTACTTAGTGGTGAGCGTTTGTAAACTTCACTGGAGAAAAGTTTAGTGCAAATGCACAATTTTTGCTTGAATGCATCAGATTTTAACTTTGTTAATTCAGAATTATATCACTAAAATACAAATAATAATAATAATAATAATAATAATAATAATAATAATAATAATAATAATAATAATAATAATAATAATAATAATAATAATAATAATAATAATAATAATAATAATAATAATAATAATAATAATAATACAATGAGAATTACCCCTATTTATTTTATGATGTGATTTACAAATTAGTTGTGATAATTTTTGTGACAAAGCCACGGGTCTCGAGGACATGCTAAATAGTCTAGGTATCGCTTTCAAAACCTTTTAATGTTTTTGAAAACTTTTGAACGCGTCCCGACAATCAACTTGAAAATATTTCAAGATGGATGGACAATAATTGTATTTTGAAAATCTAAAAGCATATTATATCCAGAAAGAAACAGATATTTATTCATTTTTTACCGTCATTAATTATTATAAGTGTACACAATATATGTCTATTATCTCTATTGAGCTATGAGCACTGACGAAGTTACGTTAATTATTCAAGAAGAAACAACTGATAATTAATTTCTTATGTACTGAATTAATACACATCGGTAACCTATTAATATCTTAACTTGTGGACCTACACGAAACTCAGAAAATCCTAAAATGAAGCACCAAACCCGCTTTTGAGATTTACATGATCCTCAAAACCATGTCTTGAAAATTCATCTTGCAAAGAAATCAAACACAAGTACGTACCTTATGAACATGCATCTTATATAGCTATAGAACTAAAGCCTATCTTGTTCATATATCGTACTTTTAGTACAACATGCCGCGCAAAATTTATAGTTTTTTTGTGAATTTAAAGGAAATAATAAAAGAACTCGAGATGATATCATTTAGATCATTTATCATAAAATTTATATAATAATTAAGACTAGTGTACCATGTGATAGGCTGATAGCAACCATCGATCGACAAATAAAATTTCCAGAGGGCTTTGTTTATTGACGCAGCCATACCACTTGTAATTAAACAAATATATTTAATTATTGTTTAAAAAAACAATTATAATGGATTAGTTGGTTAATGACGATGAGATTTTGTTATAAGATTATTCTTGGACAACGTTTATCGTCTGGACATGCATGTTGAGGTCAATGGCGGCAGGCTGACTAAACTCTTAAAACGACGACTGCACGCCATTGGTTGTAATTACTCATATTCGCATGCTAGTCATTTTACAAAAAATAAATTAAAAACTCCCGTAATAATAATTGAACTTAAATTAACAGTTATAATGTACCACATGTGGATAACTTAATTAATTTAAGGTTACGTTGTAATGATCACTTCAACGACACAACAGCGTTGTTATTCGTGGCATATGCAAACTTGTTTGTTTATATTCCATGATCATCTAATCTACGTGATTTCGCTTTTGATACAAGTGAAGTGCATTGATGGAAATTCAAATCTAAGCCCTTATTTCTACTTCTAATTAAATTTTTAAAGAAAGTGAAAGAGTTGGAATAAAATCAAAAGATTCACGAAGTTAAAGGATCATGTGAAATAAACTAGATTGGTGGCACATTGCATAACTAATTAAGTATAATGTTTTTTATTAAAAGATAAATTGATACTTAAACAAGTTATAAAACTACTGTAAATAAATTTCTTTTTCCTCTTATCTTGTAGTTAATCATGTTGTTAAAAAGGTTATATATATGGGGCACTGTCTTGTGATCAACTGCCCTAGAGTTGAATAATTAATATTCATTTGAAATAGAATGGAATTAATGAACTCCTAAATGAAATAATATTTCATCAAAATAAAACTTTAGGTAATTATTAATATTTCCTGGTTCATTCAAACAAACGTGTACAAATATTTTAATCCAAGTTATTATCAAGAAAACATTTGACTCTTGTTTTCCCACAATCACCACGACTAGAATGCACTCCATTGAATTAGTCCCAACATTAAAGAATCAGATTAGGTTAGACTTAGATAAGCAACCATTTAATAATCAAAACTGATTATGTCATAACAAAAATTTTAGAACGCGGAGTATGTTCCAGGAAGAACGAAACGTACGTAACAACCCCCCGAATATGCATGTAATTGTTTATATATACATCTATATAAGTTATTGCATTAATGCGATGCTTCACTTCATTATTATCTCCTGCATTAAAAACATAGCTAAAGCAGTTTCTCTGCTTAATTAGTATATTGTCTCTTTAATAGCAAACTAAGTACTTATTGATTCAGAGAGAGAGAGAGAGAGAGAGTATCAATCATGTCGACTACTACAAATGGAATAATGGAGGTGACGGTGGTGAGTGCTCGAGGTCTCAGACACACTGATTTATTGGGTGCGTATTATATATACATATAACTCGATCAATATATATATATATATATGCCTTCTTATTTTGTATTTCTGCTTTAATTTAGTTTATGTTAATGCCAATTTCTAAATACCTTAATCCGTTTTCTCTTCTGATAAATTCCTATGGATTAATCTCTATGTGGTACTTCTGAATGTACTGTAAGAAACTGGAGTTCTTTTGTATGCTGGATAATTAATAATTAGTAGCTGATGTGTTCTTGCATAAAGGGTGAATGGGTGATCACCGGGAAAACGATTAATTAGCATCTTTAATTTATTATCTCTAGCACGGCTCAAAAGAGAGAAATATTATGGGTACTATGATGTGCTTAATTGAAAGAAATAAAAAATATAATAAAAAAGCAATAATTGCGTGGAAAAGAAAGTTAAATATGTTTTATTCAATATCTACATATTTAATCTTGATTATTACTTTTAAAAAATGTAATTTTGAGAGTTGAAAGCCAGCAAGGATTTCTTTTGTATCTTTTTAGACTTTTAAAAATGTTTAGAACTAATTTGACAAAGAATTGTTTTTTTCTACATCCTAGAATGCTATATGAATATCATCAAGTATATATCATGCACGTTCCATATAGTCACTAGTAGACGATAACATTATGACAAAAAGATTGACTAACTTGCATGAACTAATAGTCCTTGAATTTTGTTAAATTCTGATCTCAAAATAAACATCTGTATCATTTGTTTTCTATTAATTGAAGAAAGAAGGAGAGAATTATTAAAAAGCCTCATATAGGAGTATTCTATAATTTGAATGACATTTGCTTGCTTTCATAACCAGCTTTTCTGGGATTGGTTTTGCTTCGATACACAAGCAATGTATGAAGTTTCGTGTTAAAACTTTAAAAACTATAGTGTCATGCAAATGTTGTTTAAGGATGTCATCATTGCATGTGTACCGAAAACTATGAATTAATTCGATATAAGTACTAAATAATGTTTTAGAACATATTTTATTTTATTAATTAGCCGTCCTCAATTAATAACCATTACACCCTCAAAAGTCATACAATTCAAGTTTCATCTTATAATAAGCATTGCTAATTATAAGATATGGAGATTCACATCCAATAATATTGCACATGTTTTAGAAACTAAAAGGAATAAAAAAATCGCGATATTTGTTAACAGTTCGTTTGTTTATTCCTTTTAGTACAACAACAATATTTCAATAACTTATAATCTAAATAATTATCATAACTTTGTTATATTGTCGTTTTATTTCCAAAAGATTCTTATTTTTCAGGCATCTCAGTAGATTAAGATTAATTAAATGGCTTTTTCAACCCCCTATAATAGTTGATTTGCTATAAATTTTGCATGGATCGACTTCTAATATATGAATAGAATTCCCAAACTAATATATATACATATTCTGAGCAATGAATTTGCTTTTTAGGTAGTTTCAACATGAGGACTGATCAGCTTTTTCAAACTCTATATTTATTGAAGTTACTTATATAAGTCTCCACACAAAAGGGTTCTAGAAAACAAATTAACGCTGATATTATAATTTACAATATTTCCCGAAAATGACTTCAAGAATATTAGACCACGTCAAAGTTGGTGGACAGACAGTGGCTAGTCTAGTTGATTGTTTAAATTAATTTATATTGATTATTGAAGTTGTCTATACATAATTATATATAACTAATTAATGTTCATATTATATATGTGCTGCAGGTCAGCTAGACCCATATGTTGTATTAGGATACAAAAATCAAGAATTAAGGAGCAGCACTTGTCGTGGTGGTAAACCTGCTGCTAAACATCGGTTGCGTTGCTGTATGTGTCTCCGCGGTGAGATTATTTAATGACATGATCTCTCTCAGTTTCTTTTAAATTGATTTTGACTTCAGTTGTCTACTCGTACTTTTGCTTCAAATACAATGAAAACTTTCATTTATTAACTCCATTGTGTATAGATTGTAGAGTACTTCTATCAACGACACATGAAACTACACATATCCATCGATCTTTGAGCTAATATAATTTTACCCCTTATCATGTGAATTAATGGACGCATCACCCTCTATGAAATATGAATAGGAAAAATTGTTCATGGACTATGTTAAACAATGCACATTATTCCCATATGATAAACAAATTGGATAAATTACTCTCATGTGAATTTAAATGATTGCATACCTCTCCCTTAACATGAATTTTAAATGAGATGAGTATTTCACAATATATAGAAGGAAGTAAATATGTATATTTTTCATATATAACATGGGAGGGTCATTTGCCTACTTGATTTTCAAATGGGGTAATATTTTTATTTTAAAATTTCACAATAGTGTAATTTATCCATTTATTTTCTACAAAGCTGTTGTGTAAAAAGAAAAACCCTAGAGAGTTTCTTGATTTTCTAAGACAAAAATCCGTATTATACTTTAGAAGAAAAATTCAATTTACAATTTTCAACCTATGCCGAATTAATATTTCGTCAAAATTAATAACGTAATATGGCGTTGTGCAGGGCAAGGCACGAGCCCCGTGTGGAACGAGAAGTTCAAATTTAAAGTGGAGTATCCTACGGCGGCTACTGCAGGGGGTGAAAATGAAATACACAAACTCATACTCAAACTTTGGGACCAGGACAGCTTCACTAATGACGACTATCTTGGCCAAGCTACGTAAGTAGAATTAATTATATGCATTCTTAATGATGACTACTTAATTATTTGATTTTGTTATCTACAAATTCAATAAAAGGCACTTCCTTAATATTTTAAAATAATTTCATATTGTTTAAGTTGCATCAGTCGACCGTCAAGTTGTAACTTTTAATCTTATAATAACTTTAGAATATTTAAATGCCACCAAGCCCTCTCAACTAATGCTATGAATTTCATGAATGTAAGTACTTGAGGTGAGCTATGATGCAAAATTATTCTTAAGAGATTAATATCAACAGTACGTAGTGTTTTCAATGTATTTTTGTTCCATTTAACTGTCTGTTTAATTTGGTCCAAACATTTATTTAAATTATAAATCGCATGCAAACTGCAGCATATATGTAAAGGAACTATTTGAACAAGGCGTGGAGAAAGGCAAGGCTGAGCTTCCTACTCAAAAGTACAGAGTCGTATCTGAAGATAAAACTTACCGTGGTGAAATTCAAGTTGGAATCACTTTTACTACCAAGGTAATTTATAGCTCCATCTAAGTCCTTATGAGATTAAAAATGATTAGTGATTTTCCTATAAATTAGATAACGTGTATATGTCGGTATTATTAAATACATACACTATTTCTTGGAAGAAACGTCACTAAACTAATTATATTAGTTATTAACATTGGCATATTTAAAATACTCTAAATTTTAATTGTTATGGTGCAGGGGGGAACTGATGAGCAAGAGAGAATGGTGAACGGAAGGAAAACCAAAAGGCCCAAAACTAACTCTTCTTCATCCTGACCATTCCATAGCATATTGGCTTTATAAATTATGTTATCAAGATTGCATTGTCTATAATTTAGTAAATTGGTTTTATTTAATTTCTCCATAATTTGGTAAATTCTTGTGTTGATGTAAAAAGCCAAGTATCTCTTTACATCGTTTCTACCTTCTACTGTATCTTTGAAAGAAATTCACCTCAAGATCATACTTGTATTCAATCTGTCTTAGATAATAATATTTAATTGTTTTTGGTAACAATGGCAACTAAAATATTTAAACTTAGTTTGGTGGGGTGCGCCAGGCCCTTGCAGTAGTGCAACGCATGGGCGACGCTCGAAGGCCCAAGACAGCAAGCTGCCTTGTTGGGCCCTCCCCCTTAAAAAATTAATTTAATATCGTGTGGGCCGTTGGCCCACATATCAGATATTAAACTGATAAGAACAGATACTACACTTGATCTTAGCCAAAAGGCCGAGAAAGGTATGAGCTTTGAAGCCAAACAGACGGCCCATCTTATACTTGCTTTGCCCAGCCTCATATGTTTTGTTGGTGATGTGGGATAAGTTACTTGGAGATATACTCTTAGTTCCTCTGTGTAACATAATTTTATCAAACTCTTGTACATAATACTGCGTCTCTTATAATCTCCCTAAACAAATGAGTTCTTTATATTTCATTCTTGGGGTTTACAAGATTTGACGATTCATTCCTCTTTGGTATATTATGAGTTGACATCCTAAACGTGTTTTGAGTTCTTCGATTGTGGTCTCTATTCTCTTGCCTTTGGTTCACACTTTATTTATTACCAGTAAGCACAACCTCTAATGGTGGTTTTACGAATTTTTGGAGAAATTTTTTAGAGGCATCTATGTCCCACATACATTAAAAAAAATGTCACGATACAAATATAGAGACACGGACATTAAAAGAAACTAACAGTATAGATACACACACACACACACACACACATATATATATATATATAACTATTTATTTATATGTTACAGGAAAAAAAATGATGTGTACCATATTATGAGAATATGTTAAGTAACAATTTAGCAATCTATCTAAAAGTATAAAGAAAAAATCAAGATTTTGTCTTGGTCATATTAATGTAAAGAAACATTCAAGAAATTGTCTAAACTTAAATTAAGAGATTTGTATATAGTATAGAAAAATGGCAATTTATGTTTTTGGCTATCCTACTTTTAATATCATCAAAATATTAAATATAATAGGGGTTTACGGTGCGTTGGACATGTTTCTCCACAGGTTTCCGAAATTGTTCTTCATTTAATTTTAATTTTAGACTGTAGGATACGTGCACGTCCCGCGCTAGACTCCCGCATATTTAAAGAATTATGATAGAGTACTGGTGTTGGTAAGACTGCATCATATGATTTTTAGAATTGGTTCTGCAACAAAAGATGACATGCGAACTGTAAAAGTATCTGTGTTCAAAGAATAAAATTTTATTTGTTAACCAAATTGAATGTATTAAATTTGTAGTTATTGGTGGTGGAACAAATAGCTATATTTGTTGAAGAATTTTATTAAAAAATCCAAGTATAATAAAAAAAAAAATACCCTTTTTTTCAAAATTTATTCAAAGAGAATTAGTAAATGTTGGAGTGGAAAGTTTCCTGTATAAAATCCAGGGCTATTAGCAAAAATTACCCCTGTGTAATTTCTAATTGGCATAAAACCCCCTGTGTAATTTTTATTGGCAAAAACCTCCCATGTGTTATTATTTAATTGACACACTACAACCATTTCAATTTTTAGCTTTGACTTGAGCTAAAATACCATCTTTGCCCTTGAATAAAGCCCTTCAATTCTTATAATAATTATCTCTCTTGTATATAAATCCAAGTAAAAAATGAAAAAAAAAAAAAAAATCACAGTGGAGATTGACTGAAAATATTTTAATTTGAATTATAAAATTTGGAGTTAAGTCATAATTTTATCAAAATATAATGTGAAATAAAGTAAACAAAAAGGAAAACTAAAAAGAAATAAAAATCTATCGTCTTCCTCCTCCTCCCGCCGCCGCCCACCACCAAAGTTTTTTCACTCCGCCCCAGATTGAAGAAGGCAAGATGTGCTCTGTTTTTATATTATTCATTTTTGCTTTCTTTTGTTTTTGTTTTCTTATTTTCTAAGAGAAGACAAGGGTCAAATGGTAATCCGCGCGTGTTGTGCAATTCAACGTGCAGAGGGGAGGTTTTTGCTAATTTCTGAATTACATAGGGGAGGTTTCTGCCAATAAAAATTATATAGGGGGTTTTATTTTAATTAGAAATTACACAGGGGTAGTTTTTGCTAATACCTCATAAAATCCATGGAGCCGACCTGGTTAATAACAAGTAAATAACTATATTGTATACAAAAATTTGTGTTATTATGTAGTAAACAGCAGCCGTCTTAGCTCAGCTGGTAGAGCGCGTGGCTTTTAACCACGTGGTCGTGGGTTCGATTCCCACAGACGGCGTAATAAATAATTATTTTTCTTTTTTCCTTTTTTTGTTCTACAAAAAAAAAAAAAAAAAGCTAATCCCGTGACAAGCAGGTCATTTTTTCCTTTTAAAGCAACAAATTAGGTGAAAAATAGGGGGAAAAGGAAATACTATACAGAGTTTTCTACATATACTCTTATAGAAAATTATCGTCCGTGGCATCATCAAATTCAGTGTGCTTCTTTTTGTAGGGTAAAACTACAGAATTCTAGTTAAATTATATAATAGCAAGCAACACATTAGACGAATATGCATGTATGACACGAGTATAGCAAATTTTGATACTATATAATACAAATGATAGCGCAAAGCTCGTTGTCGAAGATACAAACCTAGACATGTTAAAAGTCGATCATTGATTTAGAGTAAACTACAAAATTGCCCAGCCAAAGAAAGAGTAAGTTGCAAAGAACACTCGTTGTTAGCAGTAATTGACTGATGTTGTATTTGTAATCTTTATGATTATTTACTTCATGTAAACTCTATACCTTGTAGAAAAACGTAACACTTCTTTATGTCTTCATTTAGTACGTCGATAGAGATCTCTATTTAATAAAAAGCTCTAATCTTACTTACTTTAGAAAAAAGTCCAGGTGGGGTAGGGGTAGAGGTAGGTTTCCTTCTTTAAGAGAAAATAGAAACATATATATTATAACATAAAATAATAGAAATTATTTTATTAAGTTTCGTTGTAGTTTATAATTATAAATAGTTTACTAAAACCAAAAGAAAATAATATTTATACATTGAGATTTTGCTTTTTGAATCTTTCAGTTGTAATTGAATAATTTTTTTTTATATTGAGTGAGTGATTAATAGTCAAAATGTATGTTAACATTATTTTAATAATATAATTTTATATTTTAAAACTATTTTTGAAGTATCAAAAAGATCTCAAAATTATAAATGTAGTTATCTCAAAGTTTTAGGGGTGAGTTTAATTATCTAAAATATTTTGGAAGGGGAAAGTTAGAAAATCCTCAACTCTGATTGCAATCCGACGAAATTTCATGGAACAAAATTAGACCTATTACAACTTAGTAATTACACACCGGAAAAACAAATCCCTCCATTGAAACTTTAAAAGGCTAAAATTGAAATTGTGTCACAATATAGGACCATTTTTCAAAACAACCCCTACCTATTACAAACTTTCTGAGATTTCGATTTTTTTTTTTTTTTTTTTTTTTTTGTGATTGCTTTGCAACATTATGTGAATATTGAATAGTCAGTGACATTTTCATTTCTATTTGGTTTAAAACCAAATATAGTTATTTTTGTAAGAAAGAAACATAAAGAAAATTTAGTAAAACAATTTACTCTTTACATATTATATGCCTTAATCCTAATCTCGCTATTAGCGCATATACCTCAAACAACAACAACAACCAAGTCTATAATCCTTTAATCGGGGTAAGATTATACGAACCAAATGAGAATTACGTAGAACCGAGTAAATGAAGTTTACTTCTCCACTCATTTCGGTTAAATAGAACACATTTTTAAGTTTATAAGCTTCATGTCATTTTAAATGACTTGTATTTTTATTTTTATTTTGGATGATCTTAGTGCTCTATACATTTAACCTTGATTGAGGGTCTCAACGCTTTGAGCTGGTGTTTCTAAGGGATTCATTTTAAAATTCAATTTAAGACAATAAGATGATAAAAAAATGTTGACTTAAATCTTTGAACTACATTAAACATATTTACTAACTAAAAATATTACAAGTTAATCAAAAATAAAAAATAAAAATAGTACAAGAGTGTTCTTATGACCTTGGAGTTCCTTGGCACATAATTCTATATCCACTGTATTTTGTTTCATTCCCTTTCTGGTGGGGGAATCAAACCCGTGACAAGATTCAAAGATTTGACAGCTTGTTGTTCTTTATAATAAAGAAGACCAACACATATAACAGTTGACCGTTATACCGTTGAAGGCTTAAAACAATTCATGGGCATCACGTCCACCACCTCATCATCTTACACATTTTGGTGAAATTAAAGTTGAGTTCACGTTCTTCAACAATTATGCAAAGCTAATTCCATATAAAATCAGCAGCAAAAACATCTCCACAGAGAAACTCCAACTTTTTCCTCAAAGTTTTGAAGTATGAAACTCGAAGACTTGCTAATGCAGCCAGGTGAAGAGAAGCAAACTAGACAGCAAAAGCTTGAGGACGAGGTGGACTATTTTTCGCAGCGTCTATGTCTTCTTTCTTTCTTTCTTTTTTCCGTTTGCAAACTGTAGATACAAATTTAATGTACAAATTACAAACTTTTCGGTCGAAATAATAAAGGTG
The DNA here is from genome assembly GCA_946800315.1 of Misopates orontium. NCBI lineage: Eukaryota > Viridiplantae > Streptophyta > Magnoliopsida > Lamiales > Plantaginaceae > Misopates > Misopates orontium. The sequence goes on from OX326951.1 coordinate 36,713,731, forward strand.
TAATATTGAATGGCAGGTAGAGAAATTGCAGGAAGTGTTAGATGAAGAGCTGCAAGTCAAAAGGGTTTTGCAGTGTGCAATGCAGGGTCCAGTTGGGTGCTGTGAATCATGTTCAAGCCTCTCTTCCTTCCTTCCATTAAAGGTACCTAGATATTAAGAATCAATTTTATTATTTTTCTTCTTTTAGCTCAAATGACTAAATAACCAGAACAATTTATAAATTCAGGTTCAAGTGCTTTTGGCAGAACTAGCACTAGTTGAAGAAGAGATCGATTGCATGGAGACAAAGATCAATGAACTCAAATTGGATGTCTACAAAGAGAAGAAGAAGCCCATCAAACCAAAAAGGGAAATGTTGCCGTTGAAAGGATTACAGACACAATGGGACCAACGACACCTAAAGAAACTACCTTCCAGACGACCAAACCAGATAGAGTACGATGACTCCAAAACACTTTCTACGTCACAGAAGAATGAGCATGAAAGATACCGAGTTTCGAGACAGAGACGAGCTTCAGTGGGTTCTTCTATGGAACTTTATAATACGACTTTTCAAGAAACATATGGTGAGTATTCAATCTTCATTTTCTGCAAACCTAAATTAAAAATCAGTCAATATTATATCTGTCATCTCATGACGACGAATGAATTACAGAGACCATCTTCCATTCAGAAATTTTACACTGACTTCCGTTCTACCTAACTTTAGTTAGTCAAGTTTACATATTAGGTGAAATGAAGTTTGCCTTGCATTTTAGAGAGTGAGCGTAATTCTACAAAATGGAGGGTACTCTTTGTATTTTAGCAAACTAATTCAGCATAACATTTCAATGTGTCATCTCCTATACTGGCTGTAGGAATAGAGGAGGAGACTGAGAACCCCAGATGCGCAAAACCTCGCATGATTGACAATCAACTTTATATAGAGAATGAAACCGCGGACCCCAGCAAACTATCAATAGAACTGATCAAGTGCTTGATGGGCATATTTCTCGATCTAAACAAAGCGACATTTAAGAACAAAGGACCAACTAACCTTTCAAAGCACGCGCTGAACTGCATGAACTCAAAAGGTTTACCTTGCAAAGGCACATTCGGTTGCAAAACTCCTATCTTTTCTTCCAGTCACAATGCATCTCATCTTGATCCTTACGGAATATTGTCGGAGCCCGATGTCACCATCAGAGATGTTGGGGCATACAAGAATTTCATCCAAATCACGAGAAGTTCACTGGACTCAAGCCGTCTCCCTACATGTCTGCCAGCAATGAGAAGGCTCAAGTAAGTACCTGTAATTGCCTTCGAAATTGGTTACAAGAATTTCTTAGTCTTTGTTCTATTGCAGGATTTTGATGCAGAAACTCAGCAGAGTAAATATAACTTACTTCAATCACAAGCAGAAGTTGGCATTCTGGATTAATGTCTACAACGCCTGTGTAATGCATGTAATACCACAGGCATTTTAAACCTTCATATTTTTTTAATTAAAATATGGTACTAGCATGATACTAGTATCTAAATTGAGTTCTCCTGCCTGTTCCAGGCATTTTTGCAGCATGGACTGCCTTCAACGCAGGAGAAACTACTGGCACTTATGAACGAGGTAGATGGATCAACTTATGGTACTTTGTTTTATTAGTTTCAGTGTCATAAGCGACCAGTAGAGCAAAGTCCCCCGTTAATTTTTAAGGGCAAAAGACCTTCAAAGATGGGCTTGGATTCTTGAATCTACTTTAAGACCTGATATAAATCTAATCAGAATACATTTTCAATAATGTCTCTTCAAAAACTTAGAAATAACTTCCTAAAAATCAATAAAGTAATCTTATGTTCTCCTCCAGGCTGCAATTAATGTTGGTGGGACTGTACTTCATGCTTTCACTATCGAGCACTTTATCCTCCGCCATCCACCACAAAAAAATGTGAGTATAGACATCCAAGATAATGTTTCACATGTAGCTATTAATAAAAAATGGAATCAGGAAATACGTCACATGTAATATCAAATTACTGATACAAAGCTTTGCTTCCTCAATCCCATAGTAGCATTTCTTAGTTTCTGGAGTCTCCAACGTATCATATTCCCAAACATATCATATTGCACATATGGAAGTTTACATAATATTACATTACAAAGGACCTAAAATTATTATTTATGTGACATAATCATGACGAAGTACAGGAGTTAATATATGAGAAAGAGATGCCTCTAAGACATACCTGTGGTCTTGGCTACCCAGAACCCAATGTAACATTTGCTCTGTGCCGGGGCAGCTGGTCGTCACCAGCAGTAAGTGATGTAATACTTCAGCACTTTTTATTTCACCAACTTTATAGCTGCAATTTACAGAACCAGTTCTGGGGTTTGCAGTTACAGTTTTACACACCAGACGATGTCATGAATGAGCTAGAGAAAGCTAAAGTAGATTATTTGGAAGCTTCAGTGGGAATAACAAGCAAAAAGAAGATTTCAGTACCAAAGCTCATGGAGTGGAACATGAAAGACTTTGCTGATGATATGGAATCACTGTTAGAATGGATTTACAGCCAACTCCCTTATAGAAGCTCATTGAAAAGATTAATGTTGGAATGCCTCAATGGAGAGACACAATTTCCATCATATAAACTGATAGATATTCAACCTTATGACTCCGCATTCCGCTACTTGATTCCCTTGTAAGCGAGTAGTGGCATCAGACATACACTCATAGAAGATATGAAAAACTAACACAAATGATAAATATTGGGCAATTTCATCACAATTGAAGACGATGAAATTGGAAATCTTCTGAAATCAAATTTGTTGTTTAATGATAGATACCACTTGTCATGATAAAACTTTGATGTCTTCCAAATATTATGAATTGCTTCGAGTCCAATTTTATTTTTTTGATATAAACACAGAAAATTAGAACAATACCAAAACAAATGCTTCGCTGTAGCTTTTCAGACATTTGCAGTTCTAAAGTACAGGGGGTGACATATATTGACCACCAAAATCTATGTTAGTTTTCTGTCCATTGTGTCTCAAGCAAAACTGCTCTGTGATCTGATAACAAATGAAACCAAAAGTAACTGAAACCACATAGATGTTGAGTACATATTCTAACAAATGAACCACAAAGGGATTGTCATAAGCCTTTCCATATACAACACTAAGGCAAGGTACAAAATTACATGACGGCAAGGCTAATGTTTTTCATACAAACATTGATCAATCGTTACACAGAAACTAAAACATTTCTCTCCAGGACCAAATCATCACAGAGCAGGCTCAGCCAAGAAATTTGCCATCCTGTTCAACAGATTTAGAGCAAATACAGTTTCTTCACAATTTATTTTCACCGACACTTCAAGCGGTTCAGAGCAATTACCTCTGAGGGTAAGCGTGATTAGACAGGGAACAGAGTTGCTCAATATCTCACCACTAAGACGCAAGCATAGACCAGACAAATCATCGAGATTAGAAGCAACAGGCATGTCCACGGATACCAGATACAAGTTTGCATTGCTAAGCATCTTTACTGCCAATTTCTCACATATCATTATAAAACTGTCTTTCACCAATAAGCGGCCAGCTTTTTCATTTATCTTACCAATGTGATCAGTGAAGGTACACCTGTCACATACAGCAGGCAGATACAATAAGAGAACTGTTCAAAAAAAATCATTATTTTAAAAAGAAAACACAGATCAATTTGTAATAATTCAAGAATCCGTTGAAGCAAGAATTTCTCACACAAAGAGGAACATACTTTCTAGTCCCCAAGACATGGAAGCCAAATATCCCTTAGGAGTACCAACATAAAAAGAAAAAGTGACAAAGACTCGTTAACAAAATTATTATGAAAGTATAATATAAATATATGATAGGGACCACCACTCTATTTATGAAAATGCTGATCGTTGTGAAAAGGTAGAAGCACTTCTACTTGTGGGGAAATCATTTCATCATCAAATGACAATCTAAGTTTGGAAAACATTTCGGAGAAAAGGTTGACCTCCTCGGAGCAGCAATTGATTAGAAAACCATTGGGACTGGGTTACGAAATCGCTACAAAAAAGGGTAGAAACAAGATAGTTGATGGCTCGTCGACAAAGGCGAAAGAAGGAAGGGGAGGGGGTAGATATTGTTCAACAGATGAAATATGTCAAGGGGAGCTACCTTGCAGATGCTAAGTTACAGGAGTGAGTATGGGTAGCATGTCCTATCGAGAGTACAAATACTAGCAAGGAATACAGATTTGAAGGACAAGATATGCATAGGGGAAGAATCCAGATCCATCATAACTGCAACCTTGCATGATTCTTCATTAGGCAGACACTTGAGAATTCAAGGATCTTTGATGCGCCTTCTGTTTCAAGTGTATGTACACAAGAAAAGGGTTCAGTGAGAACACAGTCCTAGTGAACAGCTACCCCAGTTTAAAGAAAACTGGTAAGAAACACATTCCGAATGAGAAGCTACCCCGTCTGAAGGTGAAGGAGCTTTCAAGGTATATCTCCCAGCAAGAAGAATGGGGAAAAGAAGAAGCTTCCCAGTAACGGAATGTCAATGGTATATTCCACTCCAGAGGAAGCAACGTGGTACGGTGAAACAAGCAATAAGGTTCATATGTTACCAACATAGGAAAGGTCCATATGCTCTGCACTATCTAGTTACCATAAGGTTCTTCTGTCCCCCATATTATACCAGATACAGCAAACACTATCAAGAGAAATTATAGAAAGTCTAAAAAAAGTTTCAGAAAAAACAACACCATTAAATTAAAACACTGTACAAGTGATACAGGTTACTGTCTCCATAACCAAATCTAATTTTCTTGATGTCAGCATAAATGCAAGCATTAATGAACTCATTCCAGAATAAATATTGATTTCTAGGATGTACTCAGTCTCTCCATACTGAAATTATCTATTGGAAAGCATATGTAAACACAGAAAGAACATTCAAATGAAAGAAGACAAATTAAGTGTTCTGAGAACAGACCTTTTAATGTACTCAAACATCCCAGGCAGTTGAGATTCCTTGCTTAAAAATGCTTCAGTGTCCATAGGAAGAGGTTTAATAAAGTAACCAATGTCAGGTCGTAACTTCACTGAGTGCTTTCTGTCATTACAACTTAAAACTAGCTTCAGAGGCAAAAGATGGTGTTCAAAGTGAACCTGGAGAATTCTCTTTATTGTCTGCCCAGGTTCAAGGCTAACTACTTCATCCATAGGAACAAAGGTTGGCACTTCAACATGGGACACCAAGGAACTGCAGATCAAAGTTGACAAGCATCAATGTCAATTGTTGTAAGACAGACAACTAGACCGTCAATGCAGTGCAAAAACATAACGAGACATCAGACTTAATAATAAAAATAGGGGACTAAAAGTAGTTAAAGATACAGACTCACTACTCTGTTTGGGTCTGGGAGGAGGTAGGACTAATACAATCATAAAAGCGCACCATTTCCCTGGTCAAAATCAACCTCAAAACCAGATGTCTTTTTTTAATGGAAAGAGTATAAATAAGTTAACGCGAGAAACACCCGTACTGAAGTCATTCTAGCAAAGAAGCTCAGAGTCAGCCTTTAGACCAGATCAGGTTACATTTTTTGGCAGTGTACAGTTTCTTATTTCTTTTACCGCTCATGTGAGTGTTAGTGATTGTTTTCTTCACTAATAAATCTTTGTAGGTAAGAAATTCACTCTCTTTACATCAGGAAAAACTTTAACCATCCAAATACATAAATTTCTTGGCAAACAAATTTATATCTACACCCAACATACAATCATGCAGTGGAGTTATATAACCGCATTCCTAAAATACAAGAAAAAATAACTAACATTCATTAAACTTCCAGGTACTGAGCAATCAACTGAGTTGATTAATTAAGCTTCCAGATACAGGATTTTTATGCATTATTTAATTCATTACAAGTACATTAACTATATAAACCACCAAAATGACCACCTATACAGTTTCATTAATACATAGCTCAGTAACCTTAACATAGTGCATATTTCAGGTCCCAAGTATGGTTAAAAGATCCTACCATACATATATCATAGCTTCCATAAATTAACCAGCAAAAGAGGACATCACATCTTGAGAACCCTTAACATGGCAACATTCCAAGTTCATGAGAGCACATTAAGCTTAGTCAAAGTACATTGAAAAAAATTAAAAAAACAGCATGATAAGAATATGGATGCATGCGCTGTGTAACTTTAGAATGGAATTGATTAAATCATAGTACCTCTCACTAGCAGACATGGATTGGTCCAAAGAATCTGGACTTTTGCTAGATTCCTCTTCAGAAAGTAATATGTTTGACATGGGATCAGTTGAACAGTTCCTGAAGGAAACTTGTAAACATACAAGCTGGGAAGAAATGCTTGACACCTCAGACGAAAACACATAATCAACGCTTAACCCATTTCCATTCGCAGAATCGAGAAGTGTGTAACACTTGGGTTTAACGAGGTGGTCAATATCCTTAATAGAGATTCTGGCCAATGATCTCTGGACATGACCTAGATCAGATGAAGACTGGCTAGAACCAGGATTTTCATTCAACCATGAGTCAAGAGCTCCTCTTGACATTAGTTCACCAAAATCAGTCGAACCATATGCATTATTCTGTCTTGAGTCCTCAATCTTATTACCAGAATTGAGAGGACCATCTGAAACATGAATCAATAGGCCAGTATTACCATCGGCAGAAGACACACTATTGTCAATGCCGCTACCTGAACCAGTACTCGAACCTTGAGAACTGTAATCTGATGTGTTTTCTTCGTCCAGTGATCCTGATGTGGCATCAGAATCAATTTCATTTGTTTCACTATCGGCAGCACCAACTCCTATTGGATCTGTTCCTTGCACACTGACCTCGGTATCAATTAAACTACAAGGTTCTGGAAGAGGTTCGTACCCGGGAGCTGCGTGAAGGACTATCTGTGAAAGAGATCCCGGAAGATAAAATCGATAACTAGATGGTTCAGTTGGAGCTTTTGCTTGTCCCCCAAATATGCATTCAGCAGTTACATATGTCAAGCCTTTTAAGTGTGTTTGATCCTTTACTTCTGCAAAATCATGAACTCCCCCACTGTTTGATAGAAAACTCTTCAAAACACGAGCACGGTCACGAACATCATAATTCAGATCACATTTAGCTAGCTCAAGCACATAGCCAACAATTTTTGCCAGCACCGACATATCTTCCTTTTCTGCGTGTAATAGGACCTGGAAAAGCATGAAACCAGATCATTAAAGAATCGAGAGAAAGTTCTTGATACGACATGCATGTATCAGGCTTCAGTCTCATCCTTATAATAGACAAACTACGGAAAACACAAGAGAACACTCGAACAAATCACTCGTTACCCTTAAGAATTCATGAAAAATAGAAAACTTTACTCGCCATCTCGTAGAATCCACCGAAATGAACAAGAGTAAAATTCTCATTCTTGAGAAGTCAAAAGACATCGAATTATTTCATAAACTTAATTTTATCGTTTTCTCCTAATGACTTGAGCACTGACTAAATTCATGTCTTTGACCATCTTCTAGGGAAGATTACGATTGTTAACTACTTTATAAATTCTAAAAAGTACAACCTTCCTTATCTTTCATGCTAAAAGAGTAAGTTTAGAATCTAAATAAAAATGGCAATACTTGACTGTACAAACTTGCATAAATACAAACGGTTTCTTTATGTTTATAGGTGCTAGCATCTTAAGATTCATATCTATATAGGTATATTATAAAGTTATACGCATCATTTATAAAGAAACATAGATGTAAAAGAAAAACATACATGTGTGTATAAGCATATCTATAGATTACTATATAGATAAGGATATAAGTAAATGGTGCACAATCCAGCTAGGTCGTGTTCTTGTTCAGTTTTCTTTTGCTAGTACATGTATCTATGTGTATTTAATACAATGAAAACTAAATTGGTCAGCTAATTGATTAATGGGTATACTGCAATAGGAATAATTTTCCTCTACTAATTCAAGACCAGGAATAATAGCAGTTGTTAGCGAGTGCCACATAGAAGTTCAATCATGTCTCTAATCTACTCAAATGCTCGTGTAGATTAAAACATCAAAATCAAGAATATGAAGAACTACCTTGACACAAGCATTAATAATCTGAAGCTTCGTTTCAATTGCCTCCAAAGTAAAACGCCAAGCAAGATAGCTAAATAATGTGGGTATCATTTTTGGCATGAGAACCCCAATGTTGCTATATTCACCCATCATCCATACAACCATTGAACGAGCCGCTGGTGCACTGATTGAATCCAATCTATGCACCAAATGAACAATTACCTTCAAAAATGATTGTGAATCATATAATTAGAAATTACAATTCTTTATTCTAGCAGTGGTATATAAGCATAAAAGGTAGAATCACCAGCACGACCATTTTATAAGGAGACAATATTTAAGTAATAAAATGTGTACCACTTGGATAAATAAAGAAATATCAATCTTATCTTGTAACAGAACAATGACCATAAATATAGACCAAACGAGAAGAGATCGATAAACTTACCTTCTCATGACTAGGAGGATCTTGTTTTATGATTGACTTGATAGACTTAATTGCTTGAACTAAGACAGTTTCTTCTTCATCCGGTGATGCATCATCCTTATTTGAAGATTCTGAGGTTTGTATTTCCATTATTAAAACTTTTAACAATAAGATGAAAAGAAAAGTACATGAATAAATATAGAAGCACTATCCTGCTAGGCGTGTTATTTCAATAACAAAACTTACCAGATAAAGCCAGAACCAGTAGCCCTTCCAAACATGTCTTTGCAACGTCCGGTAGTCTTTGTGCACATAATCCAATGGCAGCCACAGTATCAGCAGCAAACCTCCTGTCCGGATCCCTGATATAATCCTAGCAATGGACTAGAAATTTAGCATCAATTTAAAATTTCACTTGAGAATCTTTAGTCTCGAACAATCTTATTGTCCATCATTTCTCTCAGTAATTTTCACTACTAACTCTACATGATGTTGAGAACCATTTAAGTTTTACAAAAGCTTTCACTGTATTGTGACTTGGCTATTCTATTGCAAATTGAACAGTTCATCTGTGAAATATTTTCTCAATGCCCTAAGCCTGGAGAATCAGTTCCACTGGCGAACCTAGTGGTTTGAATTACCCAGCCAAGGCGGGTATTTGAAACACAAGGTTCCCCAGTTTCTTTGACAAAGCGGCATCTTCTTTGGTGCCCAATCAAAATCATCTAACTTTACAAAAAAGCAGCTCATAATAACTAAAAGAGAGAGTACCTGAAACTCTAAGAAAATAGAGGAAATCGATGAATATGTGGCAATTGAGGAAAGTATTTCGAGCTTCAGAATCTTTATTTGATAAGAATCAGAAGAACTGATGAAGAAATCTTCAAAATATGGAGCAAATAGAGATGGCATGGTTTTGGCAAAGACCTGAATGTTGCATAGGATCTGAACAAGAAACATTGTACAAAGGTTAGACAGAAAAAGTGAAACTTCTTGATGCAAACCGGATATATACTGCAATATTAAAATATCCTATACAAAATCTGAGGGTCATATTTGAATATTTTTAAGCAGAATATATTATAGCTACTACCATGTTGACAGTCTAAGACCATCATTATGGCATCAGAGAATTCTATATATATATATATATATATATATATATAGAGAGAGAGAGAGAGAGACAGAGAGAGAGAGAGAGAGAGAGAGAGAGAGTGAGAGAGAGAGAGAGAGAGAGAGAAACAGATCTACCAAGATGGGTGAGTTTCAGAAAATGGCAAAGCGACCAACAAAATAGTCTATTAATAGAATAATAAGATCACCAAGATACCTAGTGCTAAAGTACTAACACAACAAATACAAGAATAATACATATAAAAACACTTTGAGGAGGATTCATTAGTTTAATATGGCATTACGTGTGGCAACGTTCTTAATTTTCTGAACTGGTGGCTGCTAAAGTTTAGCTTTCTGCATGAAGCATTTGGCTATTGAAGCATGAAATGTCCAGAAATAGTTTGAATATCACAGAGCAACTGGAAACTAAAACCATTAGATCAAAAGAAAGACTCCTGGCATGTGGCATAATTCAACAATTTATTGTTGAACTAAACATATACTTTGTAGATAGACATCAATGGAAGTAGCAGACCAGAGAAAAAGAAAAAACAAGCATAATGCGAGATAACAGGAAGACTTTGAGGACTTTACATGCACGACAGTTTAAAATCAATGTAAGAGACTCAAACTAATGTAGCATAACACTAAAGGAAGTAGAGAGAGCTTAGTCAGTAAAGATGCATTAGAATAGTAGTTTAATACAAAGAGCTAATTACCACATATTTTGAGGAGCCAAATGACCTCAGAAGAAATAACAGAGGTTTAACAATCTTAATGATATCCTGCTTTGGTGCCATAATCCAGTGAACGCCAGAAGCAGCAAGGACCACAGCACTATTGTGACTCCATAGTAATGGTGATGTACACTGCAACAAGATCTTCACATCATCATTGGTTTTGGCAGACGTAATGCGCGAAACATCCAATTGAAGGGAATCTGGATTTATATGACTCGACAGAGATAAGTACTTATCAGGCCCTTCAAGGTAACTCCTTGAGACTATACTTGCTATCTCAGTACATACGTTGTCATTGACAACATCAGCAGTTTCTCTCATTGCAACGTGAGTCTCCATATCCTCCTTCTCAGTGTCATGATTCACCAACGTATTGTAAGACAACATTATGGATTCTTGAACTACTCCATGTTTTGCAATTACATATCTTTGAAGGATACCGATCAAGACAATCTGACCCCAGTCTTCAACATCAGGAAGAATCTCACAAAGCCTTTTGTAATTTCTCCCAATCAGAGAGAAATTATTGGGGCATATAGAAGTAAAAGCAGCAGCAGCAGCTCCAACTACTCCAGGAGAGTTGTCCTTCAATAACATTCCCACAATCTGCAATATACTATCGTAAATTTATCAGCAAGTACACTGTTATGGAGGCTAATGGTCAATGAATCAAAATTCATAAAGCATTGGGATGGAAGCCAGCTTTAGCAGATGAGCCAAGAGTTGTCAACACTATCTTCTGGATTTGGATATACAAGTGTGCTCTAATGACCAGTAAATTTTGAAACCACCAAGATGCCTGGAGAACATATACAAAGAAGAAAGAGAAATTTCTCGGTAGTGCTAAACATAGATGAGTTGGTAGACAAGTTGAAGCTTTCAATCTAGGTCAATGGTCTAGAGCACGAGGACAAGGACAAGGATGACCGTGATTCTCGTTTGGTTTATGTAAAGCACACCAAATAATTGGGACGAAAGACATGGGTGCTTTTGGTTGTTTGTTTTTTGCTAACACTTAAGGTTTTAGTAATTTGAAAATGAAACATACTGTACCATATTCGGAATGAAGCTGGTAAAATTCAGTAAATTGGATTACTTATATTTTGGGAATTTAGCTTGGACTTGGTTATATGTCAGAGTCTTCATTCTGGGCCTAAGTCTAAATCACAGAGGAAATTTAGCAGCTTCAAATATCAAAAACCCCACAGTAAAACATCACAACAGAAATAATACATACATCAAAAAACAATTCCCTTAAAGAATAAAACCACGCTGACTCTGCGTGCAGAAACTTTTGCAACTTCCTATTCCTTTGACACCTCAATGCGGAAAAAATCCACAAATGGACAAGCATTCACTTCTAGTCTGCTGGAAGGAACACAACGAAATCTGAATTTGAGGGAGGGTTTTTATACAGTCGAGGCAAAAAAGGTTTATGATTTACAAAGCTCAGTGAGGAGTTAGCAGAGAAAAAGATGCAAGAAACGAGTAGCAAAGAAACAAAGCCTAGTACAGTTCAACAGACAATCACTAACCAGCACTACTTAACTCACTCAAGGGTGTAACATCATACACACTAAAAGAGGTTTAAATAACATCTTATTAGTAAATAGTCGGTTGAGTATTTCAACGATGTGGAAGGCCTATTAGCTCCTAGGGTGTTTAATAACTTGTCTAGATATGAGATATAAGAAAGAGAAAAGAACAGTTCCGTGACAATAGTCAATATTTTATGCTTGGGGCAAGTAATTGATGGTGGAGCATAATAAAAAATTCAAAATAAAATTAAAGTGGTCATTTCTCCGATTCTTAATAACCCCTGCAAGGATAGTGCATAAAGTTCATAAAATAGCACTTGAATGGTATCGGTAGGGCTTAATTTAGGAAGTCAGTGGTAAGAACCAATAATTGACAAAGAGAAAAAACTCAAGATGAAATTAGATCATGGGGAAATCCAAAATGAATCGAGACTACAGCAATGGAAATTCAAAATGAATTGAGACTACAAGATGGAAGTTCCTCTGCATCTTTCTTGCTTCCACCATTTTTGCTTTCCCGTTCCTTTCTACTTATCTTCTGACTCAGATGTTTTCTTATGCTTCTCCAAATTCAATTATCTAAATGCTTATCCCTCTCCTAGTCTAAGATTGAATGGTTTTATTTTAAACCCATTACACTCCTAAGTGTGGAAGAGCTGAACGCATTCATCAATATGATTGCTCCCTGGATGTAGTTATTTCTGAGAATATAGCCTAAAATGTTGTCATATAATGCATTAGGTGGCATGGGTTGCGGCAGTAGGTATCAAAGAACTATCAGGTATCAGCCCACTTATTTTTGGTTTTGTCAAAATAATCTCTCTGACGCATAATAAACACAACTCTTGACACAACATGCGGCCTCATGCTTAAGTTTTTTACTTTTTCAATTCATTTCAGCACCTCAGATTAATTAAATATCAAAGACCTACACACTTATGAATCAATAAGCAAGAACCTCAGAGCATTTAGATGTCCTCTAAGATTTGAATCGATAATAGGTCCTTGATAATGGCTTTGGACCTCTCATCCACCTTGATCATGAAATGAGTTGTTTTTGTTTTGGAATAGACAAACCTAAAATTCAAGGCCACCTAAAACCCTTTCCTTCCAGGACTAAGTCAACTGTTCTAGAGAAGGTTGCTCTGATAACAGCCTTTAATGCATGGTAGAGATTGTAGGAGAACAAGCAGAAGAAACCATGTGGACCAACTCAAAGATTCATTTCCTAGATCATTTATGTAAAGCAGAATTTTACACCTTAGGCTTTTTCTGTCTTCCCCAACTTGTATAAAGAAGATGCTTTCAGAAATAATTACAGGAAAATAAAAGAATAAAATAAGAACCACTGACCTCTTCAATTGCAGAGGTGTGTTCTTCCAAACGCAAATCATGCAGCTTCGGTAGAGCAGTTGCAGCACACTTTCTAACATAAACCGATGGATCTCTGGCACATTTTCCCACAGCTGCCATAACAAGGGGCGCAATCGCATGTAACCGGATCCCTGCCATTGTACGGAGAGCCCATGCCCTCACCAACGGATTTGGATCCCCTAAATCCTTCTGAAAATAATTTATTGACAGCAACGCCTCATTGGGCCGCCTAAAACATAAATTTAACTCCTCATCAAACTTACGTATTTCTCAGAGCAAAGCATCTAGCACAAAGCCTTTTAAACATTCATATCGGATAATGGAAAAGTAGAAAAGTTCAAAAAGAAAATGGATGTAGCCATCATACTTCTCGGCATACTGCAGCAGGTACAAGTAAACCAGCTTCTTAACTTCCAGGGACTGCGATGCGACATTCTTCACCACCTATTGACACATACAAAAAGCTATTCTTAAATCAATCAGAGATAATCATGCTAAGTGTTTACCAAAGCACGAAAATAAATCGAAAACTCTGTCCACAACCAATCTGATCACACGACACAGATAACAAAAACTACATAATTACTGTATATCCATAGTATCAATCAATCACATGGCATAATTAACGTCCGTGTGATTCGTCTTAAGCACAAACCATCACTCGCTACGTTAATAGTCCTATTCCAGCCAAAAATTTCGCCAAAACCCTAAGAATCTAAAAATATCAACTGAACTAAAATTCAATCCAATACTCATCGAAATCGCCGATTAATCGATAACAAATGAACGATGCTGACCTGAGGAAAGTAACTGGCGACGTCGAGACCCTGCGCAATCAGAGCGAGCAGACGCTTTAGCGCCTCGCATTTCTCCGAATCGAACTTGCTGTCGAGCAGTGGCGCAATGCTGACGTCATCCGGATCGTCGTAGAGATGAGCGTCTGTGCCGATCCGGAACACCATCGTCGACGCCTTGCTCAGCGAATCCGCCGTTGCACCGAACTGTGTGAACATTTTTCTCCTTTTGATTTAGCCTCCGATTATCGACTGTGGAGTCCGGATGGTGATCGGAAAATCTGATCGGAGCTGCAGTTCGTGTGGGTGATGGGGGTGTGTGTATATTGGATTTGTGTTCCAGTGGTTTTGTTTTTTCAATAATTGGGCACTGAAGTTACCGTAATGTTAATTTGGACCCTCCATCTTTGAATTATTGTATCGTGGTGCATTTAGTTTTTGAAGTTGTAGATTTAGTTATGATATGAAGTTGTACCTTTTGGCGCCCGCAAATCATCACCCGTGTTTTAAGAGGCGTTGGGCGTAAGGTCGGGCGTTTTGTAGACCTAGAGGCGGATATAAGCCCCGAGGCATTGAACGTATGTCTTACAAATTTTTATATTTAATTTATTAAAATTATATATTTATGATAAAAAGTAGAGAATAGAATTAGGAATATAAAGAATAAGTTAAGATATACATGAAAAAAAAATAAAAAGAAATATAAGTGCCAATATAAAGTCAAAAAATATATTAAAAACGTTATCATACTTTACATATTGTATAAATTTCATATCAACTCATCCATAGAAAACACTATATAAATGACGAAAAAGAAACTCACAAAATAATGATCATAAAACTAATTTAAAAAGGAAGAAGACTTTCAAATTTAGAGAATAATTTAGCAAGGATATCAAATATGTTCTAATAGACTTGTTAGATTTAGTCAAATATATATTTGAAACCATAGAAAAAGAAGAAAACTTATAAATAAGTGAAAAAATCAACCTTATTTGTTATCTTTCTCGGGCGTAAGCCCAACAGCTTAGGGCGCAAAAGGCATAATTTTTGACTCCGGACGTAAACCCTAAATCATGGGGCGTAAGCCTTGTGAAGGTTAAGCCCCCAACGACTGCCCTGAGGCGTTTTTGGGTTAAAAAAGCCCCGGGCGAGCCCCATAGCGAGTTTTTTTAAGTAGAGATCATCACATAATTGGTCGCCAAAAGGATATTCTTGTCACGCTTTTTATCTAACTATCTGTGATCTTTATTCTTCGCATATGTTTTTTATCTTAATACATAAAGGGTGAATGAATGACACATGTCATTAATCTTAAAAAAAATAAAAATAGAATAAAGAGCTATATAGAATACAAATGTGACACAAAGTTAGACAGAATATTTTCTCAATTTTTTTTACTCTGTTGGCCCTTTAGGCCATGGGAGAAGGCGAGGGAACATGCAAGGATGCTCCCTCCTCCCACTAAAGATTATTTCTTGCAACAGTTGCATGATGAGGTGAGGTGACACAATAAGTCAGTTACTAGTGTAAATTCACAGTTGAAATGAGATTGTGGGGTGGTTGGTGCTCATACTATAGAAAATTATTATTATCTTGACCGTTGGTTGCACCACATCAGCAATGCAACGGTTGTATAAAATAATTTTTCCTCCCACTAAGCCCCACCTCTCCTCCATTTCATATGCACATGCATGTTATAAAAAATATAAAAGTATATATTATCTTATGCTTAAATATAGTATTCCTACATATAATATAAAAATATATATTTGATGATATCTAAAATATGTAATATAATGTATATTATGTATGCTGATATATAGGTCAATAATTATAATCATGTCTTGTCAAATGACCACTCAATCAATATAAATAAAATTTAAGCCCGCCTCCCAAAATTATAAATAATAAAAGAAAAAACGAAAAAAATAAAACTTTCAATAATGCGAGAGATTGGCGTGATATTTTACAACCTTTCTCTTTTAATACTCTGAAATATGCAAAATCATTATGAGATACTAGTAATACGAATATACGATGCAAATTACTTTAAATGCAATAATAATTTGACAGAGTATAGTGTATGTTTAGGAATAGCAAAGGTACTACACCCCATCGTGGGGCCCACGTGGGCCCAACATGTGTGGGCTCCACGTGTATGTGAGAGGAGGGGAGCATCTTAGCTACCCATAAGGGTAGAAAACGTTTAGACACATGTGTGTGAGTCACAGATCTGTGGAGTTCACATATATGGAAGAGAAAGTTTTCTACCCTTATGGATAGTTAATATGCTCCCATGAGAAGAGGGCATAGTGCCCTGCTTAGCTATAAGATGTTCCCCTACCATCTATGGACACATAATGTGTTCCAAATTCATTACACAATTTTCGATTTAAACACTAGACCATTATTTATTTATTACATTATTTATTGTATCGTAGTAACTAAGTTTCATTAATTTTCTTGTAAACTCCGCAGTTGTCTTTTTATAAAACTCAAGAGTACCCAATTTTGTCTAACATTTTTTACCGTAAACATTTCCCATCACCAGAATTTGCCTTCTATCTTTACCTTTATTGATCTTTCTTCTCTTAGTATTTGCGTTCTACTTCTATCTGTCGATCTTTCTTCATTCATCCATAGTTTTTATTTTGCCTTATCGACTCTCTACAACGCGTTCTCAATTGAACAAGGCATTTGGTGCAAAGTCTGTAAGGTGAGTAAACATGTTTCAGAAAATTACAACAAGTTGAATCATTTTTTTTTTTGTCTCCAAAACACTCACAAATTAGCTTGATTATGTCGAAGACAATCAGATTTAGCCTATGCTTTGGTATTTCTCTTGTTTTTAATTTTCTTATAACTTGAGAACTTTTTTTAAGGTGAACATTGTAGTGCAAGTCAAAAGGAGAATACCGAGTTTTAGCTTTTAATAATGCTTTAATAATTACCTTCTTCTTATTAGATCTATTATATCTTCATGCTTATGTTGCTTTCTTACCTACAAATTTTAGTCAAAGTTTTGGGAAGTTAGAGATATGAATAAAAACATTAAACCTCTTATAAAATGCCTCCAATTACAATGGGTCTATTTTTTCTTAAAAGAATTAGCGACTAGGCTCATAATCTATTAAAAAATTGGCACTTTGCCATCGAAACCAAACTCGACGACCAAAAATGCAGTAATGTGTTCAGATCTAATGATAGATAAACGACTTAAGAAGCAAAGTGCTAGTTTTTTAATAAGTTGGGGGACAAGTCGCTAACTTTTGAAATAAGAGACACATTTTTGCAATCTCCAGCACTATTTTTCAATTAAATAATTATCCAATTTTTTTATCTGTTTGGCACACTATAAAGTGGCCTTACTTTTTTCTTTGACTTTCAAATTTAATCTAAAAACGTACTTTTTCGTTTCAACATGTTCAACACTTTCAAATATAATATATATATATATATATATATATATATATATATATATATATATATATATATATATATTATATAATATGTACTTTTATAACTGTGTATGTACACTTATATTACGTTTTTATTTTAAAACTTGTTTCGAATTCAAAATGAAACCAAACAGATCATGCCCTAATTGCAACCCTAACAAAAATAAATCGCATTTAAGATACCCTAATAAAAACTAAGCATCTCACCATATTTTGTAAATCTGATCATACTTTAAAAACCAAATATGCTAACCATACATGGTAAATTGATCACTTACTTATTTCATATTAAACAATTAATTCTCTTTAGATACTTATACTGTTATCTTCACATACTCAGCATCACTATTGGCGACACTTGGTACTTTTTGCAGTGTCACTGCAAAAAAGTTAAAAAAAAAGAGCACAAATTTTGTCTCAGTGCTCTGTTATCAGTGCTGTGTTAAACCCCAAAACTTTTTCACTTTTTTCACACAGACTTGCTTAATCTCTCTCTCTCTCTCTCTATGCTCGTGTCATCGGCAATTTTCAAATTATTTATAGACCTAATTTTGTTTATCAATTCAGCTGGAAGATAATCGGCGAGTCAATTAAACGGTAAAATATGTGAATTGTACGTGTGTGCATGTGTTCGTATCTTAGTGAAGTTTCTATTGTTGAGATAATTTGTGTAGTTTGTGTAATGTTGTGGAGTTTTGCTGAATTTAGGTTAGATCTCTTGTTTTTGATGGAGAAGGAGGGGGATTTGGTGTGTTGTGTTTGTTGAATTTAGTTAATTGGAGTGAATTAGCTTAAGAGAGTTGTGATTCTGTTTGGTTGTTGATTTTGGTGATATTTTGGAGTGTTTTGAGTGTTGATTCAGTGTGTTATGCTTGAATTGTTGTGTAGCTTTGTGTTTTGATTTTTTAGTTTAGTTTTTGCATGTTTAATTCTGTTCATGTGCATCAGAAAATGATGAAATGTTTCTGTGTAAACACTTTTAGGGTGGAGATAGCGTGGCTCGTTTGTAGTTTCGTTTGGGAGGATGTTTGTAGAGACGAGATTTTTGAGTTTTTCTTAGTTTTTGAGTGGGATTGAAAAATTGTATGTTGTTAAATTTGGTTAATAGTTTTCACCCGTAGGGTAAATTCTCGTTCTGGAAAATTTGTTCGATTTGTGTCTTGAGAAAGAGTTTTTTCTTTTGTAGATCTATTGTTGTTGCAATAGGGTTCTTCCGTACCAACTAAGCAGCCTGGCGCTCTACGTGGTTTTTATGTTTGACAACCGTATTTTGGCAAAAGTTTTTGTTTGGTATCAGTTCAATGGAATTTGAGGTTGGAAAATAGACATTGACGTCATTCGTTAAAGTCATTACATGAAGTTTTAAGCAAATGTTGAAACGAATGCATTTTCTCTTTTAGCAAAGACTTAAAACTTCGGGAATGGAAAAACCAAGCAAGGTCATTGATTTCCCATGTTTATTGTTTGATATGTTGCTGTACCAAAATAGTTGGTTATTTAGGTTGGCTTTTTCTTGTTGGTTTTCTTTTTGGGTGTTAATTGGAATGATATTCATGTAAAACACTTCTCTGATGTTACAGAATATTCTTGTTACTGTAAATTTTCATGAACGTGTCTTCTTGTTCAGGATAAGATTGAGACTCATGGGAAGAGCAATGGAGCAAAGTTCTGGGGAGGACACTGACATGAGTGATTCTGAAATTGAGGAGTACGCGGAGAAGGCTTACGAAGAGCTCAAGAATGGTAAGCACCAGTGCAAGATATCGGAGGAAACCTACACATGCCCCTACTGTCCAAAGAAAAAGAAGCGAGATTTCATGCATAAGGAACTCTTGCAGCACGCGAGCGGGATTGGAAAATGCAATTCACAGAAAAGATCTGCAAAAGACAAGGCAAATCACCTTGCACTGGCCAAGTACTTGGAAAGTGACATAGCTGGTGCGGTCGGTCCTTCACAACCTGCTGCTGAGGTTGATGCTCTTGCAGACCAGGACCGTGATGAGATGTTTGTCTGGCCATGGATTGGCATAGTTGTCAACCTTCCTACTGAATTTAAGGATGGTCGCTATGTGGGAGAGAGCGGTAGTAAATTGAGGGATCAGTTGACAAGGAGAGGATTCAATCCGACTAGAGTGCGACCGTTATGGAATTATCAAGGCCATTCAGGAACTGCTCTTGTTGAATTTCAGAAAGATTGGTCTGGATTTGATAATGCCATATCATTTGAGAAAGCTTATGAGGCTGATCATCACGGGAAGAGGAATTGGCAGGCAAAGAATGGCTACAAGTCAGATCTCTACGCATGGGTTGCTAGGGCAGATGATTACAAATCTAATAACATTTATGGAGAAAATCTCCGCAAAATTGGAGATCTCAAAACCATATCAGATATAATTGAAGAGGAGGACCGAAAAACTAGCAAACTTCTTGGTAACTTAACAAATGTTATTGAGAAAAAGGAAATGCACTTTCTAGAGATAAAGAGTAAATTCGAGGAGACTGAAAGCTCACTTAGCAAGTTGATCAGCGAAAAGGATAAGCTTCATCAAGATTACAATGAAGGTTTGTAATATCTCAAACTTGGTATTGGTACTTTGCCAAAAAAATATAATTGGAAACATAGTTATACCTAACACATTCATGTTGATCAGAGATGAGAAAGATTGAGGCAAGTGCTCGAGATCATTTCCAGAAGATATTCAATGACCATGAAAAGTTGAAGTTTCAGTTGGAAAATCAAAGGTTGGAGCTTGAGTTCCGGGGTCAAGAACTGAAGAAACGTGAGACACATAATGAAATTGAGAGAAACAAGCTTGCTGAAGACATCGAAAAGGTGTTGCATAATGTTCTTAGCTCCTTTCGTAAGCTTAGTACTGTAGATATTCCTCAGAGCGAGCCCTCTTTCTTTGTAAAGTTTGATTTTCTATTGTGATTACACTTCCGTCAGAAGTAAACATAAGAGTGGTTTACTTTAATATGTCTTAGGAATATTGCAGTGGCCTTCATATAACATCACTAAACTAGTTTAGGGATCCTCTCTCTGTCTGTCTGTCTGTCTCTCTCTCTCTCTCTCTCTCTCTCTCTCTCTCTCTCTCTCAGTCAATTAGTAACTGAACATGCGGAAGCAGATGCTTCTCTTTAATAAAGACTTGAAATAAGGAGCTTAACGGTCATTAGAAATCCTTACTGTTGAAATGTTCAAGGAAATTTTTACCCTGGAAATATTGTGATTTCAGTTGCATTTATTACGTCCAAATTAATAAAATATTCCATCTCCCATGGCTACTTACTTTCAGAAAAAAAAAAAGAAAAGAATCTTATTTGTCCTGTATTTCTTTGTTCGTGACTATTACCATCATCTGATGTAGCCTCTAATTTCGATAGACTGTTCTAGTGAGACAACTTTAAGTTTTATAGTACATTCTGCACTGCAATTGTCTCCAGCTTTCTTGCTTAGATACATGCACAGGAGTCACCCTATATGTTCCATTTCTCGTGCAGAATGCTGTGGAAAATTGTTCCCTTCAAGCCGCCACTGAGGAACAAAGAAAGGCTGATGAAAAAGTATTGAAGTTAGCGGAAGACCAGAAGGTATTTTATAGATACATTATCCTGTAAATGCAATACTTTCAGGATGCCGAACAAATATCGATATGGAAATGTTTGATGGGTTTATATTACAGATAGAAAAAGAGAACCTCAGTAAGAAGATTATTCAACTGGAGAAACAACTGGATGCAAAACAGGCAGTAGAGCTTGAAATTGAGCAATTGAGAGGTAATTTAAATGTTGTCAAGCACATGGGAGATGAAGGAGATGCAGAAATTCTAAATAAAGTGGACTTGTTGCTCAAGGCATTACGGGAGAAGCAGCAAGAGCTTGCAGATTTCGAAGCATTAAACCAAAGTTTAGTTGTAATGGAGCGCAAGAGCAATGATGAGCTACAAGAAGCTCGGAAAGAATTGATTAATGTAAGTGTTTTTGGTTTTATTTCCATATTTGGAGACAAAATACTGAATTGCATAACTTAAATTTGTTTCTGTTCAGAGTAAATCTGCCATCTTATTGATAATTAGAGAAGTTGATATCATCTTTGTTGAGTGTGACTTGAAATATAATATGGCTAGTTAAGTGGTTACCACCTGTGTTGCTCCAATTCCTCAGTCGCCTCAAATTTTGTAAGATCACTTGTCTAATCTTTCAAACTGAGATCATGTTGTCCAATGTGACTCTCCAAAATGAAAGGAAGCTATTATAACCGGACATGTATGTTGGTCACTCAATTTTACTTGACCGTCCTATGCATATCTCATACATGTTTCGAGTAGGAAACGGTCTTCTCTTCGAAGAATCCTAGGTGTAGTTGTTACAATTTATATATGGAATCTTGAATTTGTCATCTCCTGTCTGATTAAACTCTTTCTAACACCAGTTCATAAATAATGTTCTCATGCTTGGATCACATCGATCCTCCCTCCATGCTAATAGGACATACAGAAATATTTGTCTTTCTGAATATGGAGAATTAAAAGTATGAAGCGGGCAAAAGCTGTCACTTTTATTCATGGGAATATGCAAATTATTTTATTTTAACTTCGTGAAGTAGCTCATGAGGATTCTTTGTAGGGCTTGCAAGATCTACCGACGAATAGTCATCTATCGACAAATAGTCATATTGGTATCAAGAGAATGGGGGAGCTTGACAGCAAGCCATTTTACCAGGCCATAAAGAGGAAGTATAGTGAGGCAGAAGCAGAGGAAAAGGCCTCAGAATTATGCTCGCTGTGGCAGGAGTACCTTAGAGATCCTGGATGGCATCCGTTTACGGTGGTAGAAGTTGACGGGAAAACTAAGGTATCAACTAAATAGCAAATGAAGTAATATTTGTGCTTTCAAGTTTTGATTGTTCTCATGAGAGCTTAAAAATGGTGTCTACGCGCATACTTTAAACCGGGGGGGGGGGGGGGGATGGGGTTTAGAGTGTGGTTATCGCTCATCAAAAATGGTTTTTATGTAGATTTTCACCCTTCTCAACTTCCTTTTCTAAATGTTGCTATAAGTGGAGGTATTAAAGTTCAGTAACTAGCAATAATGGAGAACAAGAAAAAAATGCTAGAGGCTCATTCAGCTGACACTGTTAGCCTTCTTTCCTGAACCTTCTACAACTCCTGAGGCTAATTTTGATTAGTTTTTGGATTAAGGTGATTGTTACGATCTAGGGTAACCTTTTTGGCTGGAAGGAATTGATAGCAATTTAATTTGATAATTTTATATCATTATTTGTTTTAAATGTTAAATTACGACGTGAAAAGGTTTTTCCTTTTTCCATTTTCAAATACCTTTATTTCCCTTCATAACCTCCTTTTTCTCACCAGTGCTGCAAGCTAATCTGTAATCATTGTTATTCAATCTATTTGAATGACCCAATTTCTTTTGTTGGGAATCATTACTTTGGTTCATGGATAAATTAAAATTGGATACTACCACGTTCAAGTTCTTTGGTAACCAAAACTTTTGGTTATTTCATGAGGTACTCCTTGGAATAGGTGTATCAATGGAAAGTAAGTATATGGAGCTAATGTTCTCATATATGAGGTTCTGTCTGTCGATACTTAATTGAGTTAATTCACACAATTGAATGGTTAATTAGCATGAGACCTTGCAGGCATCAGTTAAGTATGCTTATGTTTTTCTACTTCTGTTTTGTTCTTCAAATGCATGCCTTAAAGAACTGACTTTGTTGTGTCAGAGGGTGGTAAACGAGGACGATGAGAAACTGAGGGATCTAAAGGAAAATTACGGTCAACAAGTTTGCAATGCCGTGATATCAGCTTTACTTGAGATAAACGAATACAATCCAAGTGGAACGTACATTACTTCTGAACTTTGGAACTCCGAAGAGGGCAGGAGAGCTACTCTAAAGGAAGGAGTTGCAGTATTGTTGGAGCATTGGAAACTGAAAAAACTGAAGTTGGGGTTGGACTGATGATAGTTGGAAGTTGGAACTAGAATAATATGAACTCTTTCTGTTGTGTCATTAACTTTCGGATTTAGCTATTGAGTATCTAATAATTGAATTGTGGTCGAGAACATTTGTATGGTAGACTTAGTTATTATTGTTCTATGGCTGGATATTCATGGATCGGCTTAATTTTCTTCTTTTTTTCTGGTAAAAATTTTCTGTTCCTAGTCTTATGGGTTTGTGCAATGGTCTAATTTATAAAGTTAGTCGAAAGTATGGTGTTAAACTGTTAATCTCACAAAAAAAAAAGATGCTCAGTAAAAATTATTCGTTAAAAAACTATACCTGCTTTTAACTTTATTTAAGCACTTTAGGGTGTTTGGTTTACGAGCTAAAATCCCATAAACACTTTTTTAAGCTAAAAATGACCACAATCTAGAAATTGTTATATGCATGCTTTTAGTTTGTGGTGGTTATTTTTTATAAACATAATTATATTTCTGAGAGCTTTTAGACCTTTTCTCAAACTCTCTTCACTTATAATGAGCTTTTAGTTTGTTTTTTTTTTTAAATCAGTCTCAATTTATCTCAATTTATGACTTAAACATAATTTCATAGCTTCAATTTAACTTACGAGCTTCTACTTTTAGATAAGAGTTTACAAACACCACTTACATGTATATCACCGAATTTTAGTATAAATATACCGCTAAGGCGCGGTTACATCGAGATTATTATCTATAATTACACCACGTCATCAATGCGGACGCGTAATATAATTTTCCCCAGTTGAAAGGGCTTGACCTAGTTTTAGGACTAATGGGCTTCCACTCCATTTCTTTTCATTCATGGGCTCTTATAGTCTTTCTTCTTACTAGTATAAGATTGCTAACCTTTTGTAACCCTAATAGACTAAAATTCTCACCACACCATTATAGATGCCCAGTTTTCAGCAGCAAATATCATTATATTTCAAATCAATTCTTTGAAATTTTTTGTGGGGCTTTGATTACAAAGAGAGAGGCTTGAGTGGGGACTAATTATCTCTCAGTTGAAGAAGATCAAAAAGATGATTTTTTTTTTTTTTGTTTATTGAGTTGTTAAATTTTGCCGCTCTCTTTTTTCTTAAGGGTTGAGTGGCTTTTTTACAATTCAAGAAAAAAAAAATCATCTTTAATTTTTTCTTCTTCATACTGGATATGGGTTTTTAAATCCCACTATGAATAAGCTATAAAAATTTACACTTGATATGAGCCCTATTTTTTATTTTTTATTTTGTTTTAGCATTTGTTGGTTTTAATTATATGGGGTGAGTTTATTTTTATTTGCTCAGCCCATTTGACAACAATGCTTATATAAAAAGCTTTAATTTTTCCGATTAATCGGAGAATTGAGGCAGCGGCCAGACAACCGTAGAGATGGGTTTTCCACAGATGAGCTGATTTTTTTCATTTTGTTCATCTACTGATTACATCTCATATCTTCAAAGTATATTTTTGATTGTTTTTAGATAGCTCATTCATTTATTTCCTGATAATTTGTCATTGAGCATTTTGTCATAAGTTTCTACAATTGTATCGAATTATGTTTTATTGATTAGCATATGATGAGTTGAGTTGACATTTAGCTGCAACACTAGATTTTAAGTTTTGTTGGCTATAGATATTTGACATTAGATCTAAAGTTTTACTAAAAGGAAATTGAGTTGTTTTTTTAGTTACTATGAGTATTGTGTATTAATGAGTTTTGTCTCTTGGTTGTTTTGTAAATCGACTATAGGATAATGTCTATTCCTGCTAATTGCAACCTCATCTCATATTGTTTTCTTTGCTAATGGTCTTGTAAGTTTGTTTTCTATAAATAGGGGTCTATCCCTCTTGAATACTATTGTCAAACAAAATCAAATATAAAAGAATCATTTTATTTTCTAAATTCCAAGTAGGGGTAAACCTCTATTTATAGGAAATAATTAAAAGGGGTTTTGTAGATAAAGCAATGTGAGGTTGAAATTGGATTAGAAATTCGCCTCATTATCGGTTTACAAAATTTGAATGTTAATTAGAACGTCACTCGTTAAAGACTTACTAGGTATAACCGTATAACTTAGTCGGATAAAACCGAATTGAAGAAAAAGATTGCATGAGTGAAGGAATAGGCTAGAATAGCTAGTGGGATTATCATCTGTGCTTTTGATCGCTTATTCTCGTTTTTCAGATTGTGTTAGTAGGTCTATAGATTTGGCAATTCGTCGGTAACCGATTTGTCACAACTCACAAGTTTATATATTAGTCATTTGATTGATTTACATGATGATTTGACAGTTAGGCTTAGTTTGATTTATAGGGGAAAATATTTTTTTTCGGGTGTTTGGCAACACAAGAATTTCTTGGAAAAGAAAGGAAATTTCGGGAAAAGTTAAGAAATTTTTTTTTTGCCTAAAAAAAAGGAAAAGAAGATTATGAAATCTTTCCTTATCCTCTCCTAAAAAAATAGGATTAAAATATTTTTAAGCTTTAATTTTTGTTTTTCTTACGTAATATGTAGACAAATTTTTCCAATTTATATTTTCACCGACATGAAATAAAAGACACTTATTCAAAAAATGAATATTATCTTCAAATTATATTCCACATAGGTATAAACACACACTCACATGTATGTGAGTATACATGTAATATTTATTTGTATTTTTGTTGTATTATATGATAATTATTTTTCCTCTTATTCTACCATATGTATTATGGTATTCGTTTATCTTAGATGTATTACTTTAAAAAGGATTTAACTAAATCAGTAATTTATTTCATAAATCCAATTATTTCAATAGTGTAAAGAATTTATGGAAAAAAATTATATTAAAAATTATATTAATAGTTTAATGGATGTCTTTTACAACTTCCTATTAATGCATGATTTAAGTTTTAAATTGAAATAAAATAATTTAAAATATAATTGCACAAAATTATTTAGAATAACCATTTTCTTGGAAAATGTATAATGATGCCAAACACATGGAAAATAAAGGAAAATTTTTATTTTCCATAAAAATTTTCCTAGAAAATCCTGTTTTCCCTCATTTTCCCTCATTTATTTTCCTTTTCCCCCATTTTTCGGGGAACCAAACTGAGCCTTAGCTACATCACTACGTTTTAGATAAACATTAAAAAACCATTTTTTAAAAAAAATTTATTGTAAATATATTATAGTAATAAGTTTCTTCATTTTCTTGTATCTATTTATCTATGATGTTATGGTGGACTAGTAATAAAGGAACGAACTCAATTAAACTCGTTTTTAACAAAAAAAAAAAAATCAATTAAACTCGTGATAGAACTGATTCTACGAAATTTGTTAAAATTTGGTATTCTGAATTGAAGAAAACAAGAATAGTTTGTGAGAGTCTCGTTGAAATTACTTAAATTTTAATTTCGAAACTGTAAGACTTCGTCCATTATTAACTTACATAAATTGGAAATAGTCAAGTTAAATATACTCTTTCGTCAAAAAATGATATTTCGATGTCTATTTTAGTTCTACAGTCAAAACAAATGACATTATAATGTCTATTTTAGTACTATTACTGAAAGGATTTAATTTACCGCGCCATTTGAAAAATTAACTGGTCTAGACATGGGACATAGAATCACTATTCTAGTCGTGACTTGACCATTTGTTAACGGTCGCCCTATAAGTTTGATCTGTTAAATACGTAAACTGTGGTGGGGCTTTCAATCTGGTAGTTTGCTTTGAATCCTCCCATTTCTTTGTTTCTTAACGTAAGAACACCAAAGCAAATGAGCATTGGATTCCTTTAATTGTATTATGCCATTAATTTTAGATACTTATTTTGTAAGAGCATTAGATTCCTAGTTTATGCTTAACTGTATTAGGACGCATGACCTTTCAGCTCAACTTAGAGATTCAGACTCGACTGACTAGCTTCACGACAATAACATATACTTTTCGCCACCACGAAACTAATTAGACAATCGATCTTGTGGCCAAGCTTAGAGCTCAAACATCCTCATTTGCTTTGACGAGGATTGCACACATGCAAATTTACATCTATGGGTCATTTAGCCTCATGAATATAGCCACTTTTACTTCTTGATATATGTGTTGTTGTAAGTTGTAACTTGTAACTCATAGTTTCCATTCACATACTTAATGTACTAAAACTATTATCACGCGTTGTACAAATGATTGAGGTCTTAGTAAAAAAGCTCCAAGTGATTATAGAGTTCTGTTCATGGTCTCTGTTTATTACATACCTTATGAAAGGAAAATTAAATCGACATAATATGATAAAAAATGGTTCAGGAAAATGTCATTTTTTTTTTTTTGGAGTTTTATGAACTTATATATATGTGATATGTCCACCAATTTCAAGTTCAAATTTTTACATGTGGGTTTTATACTAACAGGAGTAGTTTGTGTTATTCAAGCCAAAAAACCAAAAGACTTTTGTGTTTATTATCGCCATCAACAGAAGTGGTTATATTATAAATTTAGTACGAAAAATGGTTTTTGAGATGGTATAAAGTGTACTTAATACTAGGTGACCAGATTCAAATAACAATGGTGACTTGTTTAAAGTTGTGTGAGTTACACTAGGAGGCAATAACCATTCAAATTAACCCAATAATGAAAAAAACTATCGACATGGGCATATTAAAGGAATTTCTATTAGTTGTTGGGTGAATTAGTTTACACAAGTGAACTACTTCAAAAAGTAAGCTTATTTCACCTTCAAATGAATTATAGATTCTAATAATGAAAGAAAAGAGAAACCATACATAAAATAAAGTATGATTTAGCATAATATGTGGAAAAGTAAGCTGAGGGCCACATTTGTTTTGCAGCCACTTCAAGCTTCTACAATTGGTTTTCACCTTTTCTCCCCCACTCACTCAATCTAGTCAATCATAACCTCTACTATTTTACTCTTCAAAAAAGTTGACACAAACACAAACTCAACACTCCTAACTTGCTCCACAGCAAATTTCACTCTACTTTCCCCCATTTCACTCTCCAAAGACAATTTAAAAAGAAAATAAAATAAGAACTAGCTCAAAATAGTTTAAATCTTGACTCTTTCTTTTTGGCTCCAAGAATAAACTTGCACTAAACTCTGAAGTTTTTGCCTGTAAAAGTCTGGCCAAATTGCCAATTAGAAGGGGCAATGTTCCATGAAGTGGAGCTCCGACGGTCACTCGCTCTGACCCGAAACGAGAGCGATTGACCGACCAATACAGAGTTGGATTGCCAGTTTTGCCCCCAATTGCGACTCATTGTCATCCAACCGGTTTTTGAACCTTTGACCCAAACGCTCACGATATCTCCTGCACCCGCGACGTTGGTGATCAAAACCAAGTTGAAGTAGCGGAAGCCGTTGATTGTGAACCTGATTCCACCCTGTTTGTGGCATGGAACTCTGCATGCAACATAATAAAACTCTACATCAATTATAAATTAAGGGGAATAAAAATAAATAAATATTTTCAAAAGTAGTGAAGGATCCTAGGTAAATAAGTTATGATTAATTATGGAAAGTCAAAAAGCAAAATCATATAGCGTGAAACAACTTCACATTGCTGTACTTTAGATTCTTGGAAGAGAATCTCTTCTACAATACCACCAATTTTATGTGATGAAAAATTAATGAACTTTCTTTCTACTGCACTAAAGAAAATAACATTGTGATATTTTCCTAAGGAGAAAATACAAATCTTTTTCTTTCTCTTATTTTGCCAATAATTTTATCCAACAAAAATGCACATATAAATGTAGTAAATTAGGTTATTAACCACAACTAATATTAACAACTAATATTATCACATTACTGGTTACTGGTTATAGCTAATTAACTAAATCCTTTATTAAATTCACAAACTACCACGAAACACGAATTCAACATGCATTTAGTTCTAATTTATCGGGATAGTCTTTAATATTCAAGTACATACACACAAATAAAAATAAAACTAGCCCCACACATAATTAGTTTTTTCACTTTTTGTATGCTAAACTTACAAAACATAGCAACTAAAAACGTTATTATGTTAATAAAGAATTGGTTAACTAACCGGCGAAAAGTGACGGGCACAATACCCGCCCGGTACTCAGCAATCTTGAGAAACATGGGCATGGCCAGGTCAAAATGGGGCCGGGGCGGGTTGCACCACCCGCCATTATCATTGGGCAGGGCGTAATTCGGCGGGCAGAAATTAGTAGCTGTGATAAAAATAGACGGGCTGCCCGGATGACACCACTGTGGCTCGTCCTTGCATTTTATTTCAAAACAAGCACCACAACTGAACCCACTATTGAAAAGTGCAGTACTTAAAGCAGCACTATTCACGCCATAACCTTGGCTGTATAAATTGCCATAACCACAAGCACCCCCTGGTAACAAAAATGATTAATAACATTGTTACAAAGAAAATAATGTCTCAATAAGCATTGTTCCTTAAAAAAATATGTTGTACACTAATTAAATATTTTAGAAGGACCGCTATTCATAAATTATCTTTTATTTTGTAATTAGTTGGGTCAAGACTGTGGGAAAATGAAGTTCAATAACTTAATATGATACTATAGGTCACATGTCAAAAGTAACAAAATTATTACAGTTGAAAAGACGTTCTATATAAAATATATGCTATAAAGTCTTGCTGACGCTTAAAATGTATTGTTGGACAAATCAACAACGAGTAAAAATGTGCGTACCCATTGTGCCAGAGGCATCACTTCCGCCGTAGAACGTGGCGTGTGCCGTCTCCCACGCGCCTCCAGAGTAGACTCCGGGGATTCTAGCCTCAGCATAGCTCACTATGAGTAGTACAAAACTAGCAATGCAAATTAAATTCAACCTAGCCATTATCTTGGTGGTTGGTTGATTAGTGATTAGTGATTGTGCAAGTGTGAGAAATGAAGGGTGAAGCTCAGGTGCTACTTATTGGGCTCAACGTAAAGGAAAATCATGAGACGCCCCTCAATTAATGCCTGCTTAAAAGTGCAAATTGGCGGAAGCTAGATTGCAACTTTGTCTAGTTATTTAGACCAATTTGCCCTTCCAATATTTAGAGGTTATGTTTGTGAAGAGGGGTATAAACGGGAAATCGGTAAAAGAAAAAAGGGTAAATGGAAAATGGAGTTGAGGGGCCACATAATAAATATGAAAACGGTTTTGCCGCTTTGCTTGAATTGCAAGTTGTACTCTGTACCTTCAAAACGCCTCGGGATCTCTCTCTTTCAAAGATTTCATTCTTTGCAATATTCTTTTGCCTCTATTTATATTATTTTTATTTCTTTAAAGTATATAAGTGAAGATTTTGGAAAATCAATTTGTACGTTTGGTATAAATGTTTTTCCTAATTAAAGAGTTTCGTGGTTAGTAAAAATTGTTAAAATTAATAGAACTTGATTTTTACTAAATGAATTAGTGGTTTAATGAATTACTCTTTACATTGTAATACAAAAGTTTTAAGGCAGTAAACCAACACTGTTGCACACATTTGATAGTTCTAACTTCTCCATATATTTTGTTTTATTTATAGGAAATTATATAGGCAATACAAAATTCTATTATTTTCTATTATAGCATTCCTTAATAAATTGTATCAACCTCTTTTATAATTTTATGGCTACCAATAATCAACAAGGATCTTCAATTTTTTAAAAATAACCTCTTCTTTTTCTTAGTAAAATCATAAAGGAGAAAGATTACCTTTATTCATGTAAAATAGTGAATAGTTAACAAACATGCAATCAATGTAGATGTTATCTGCATTAATGCTTCGCGTACTTTTCAACTAACCTACCTCGATGAGCATTTCAACATTTTTGAATTAAGTTGCACGTACTTTAGTCTTTAATTGATATATACACCAACTTAATTTACAATCGGTGATTTGACGCCATTAAGTGCAGTAACGCTGTTACTTAATAAAGAAGTCCAAAATAGCATAACGGACGAGAAAAAAAATGAGACAAAATCTTTTCACAAGTCTGCTAAAATGGCTATTGATCACTGTTTTAGGTCAAATTTTCACTTTAATTTTTTTTTCTTCTTAATCTTATCTTCAATTTTTTTACTTCGCCGCCAATGACTGACTTTTGAAGCAGATTGCCGCAAAAATGCAGAAATTGGGCAATTGTGCACTATAGAGTTTTACTTTTCTAGATGTAAGAAAAAGAAGCATCGAGACTGTTAAACAATAAACATAAAAATCACAATGTGGACTGCATTCACTATATTAATTAATCGACTCCATGCAACTCATAAACTAAATATTCTATATAATTGTAAAACTAGAGCCGTAAATTGTGAGATAAGAGTCTCAATAAAGCAATTTTATTACTAAGATAAGAAGAGGGCGTTAGCTCATAGTCTTCAAGGGTTTTATCGTATACATATATAAAGATTTCTAAATGATAATTATGTTTAAACTCCTTAAAGTTTGATCTAATTAACTAAAAACTTTTCCTTCATAAATTTGAAGAATTACATCGAAATTTCCTTTTGAGAAACATAATAGATGATGATTCTATATGTACGTAATGTTATAATTTGAATTTCAGGGGGACATCTATAGATAATCAAACTATCAAAAAGTTTATATGGACAGTATTTTCAAACCTTAAAGTTGTCTATGCGGTTGTCCAATTATTAAGAGATTTTTTGTAATCAAACAAAATTATAAAGGATGTAAATGTATTGAAACTACATTAGAGTGTCAGAGTGGCTGTACATTTAACATGAAAATAATTAACTTAAAAATTAAAACACTATATAGCAGTTTAGCACTTACCAAATTTCTACCCTAATATGATGCTGT
The DNA here is from genome assembly GCA_946800315.1 of Misopates orontium. Lineage (NCBI taxonomy): Eukaryota > Viridiplantae > Streptophyta > Magnoliopsida > Lamiales > Plantaginaceae > Misopates > Misopates orontium. The sequence continues at coordinate 36,746,092 of OX326951.1, forward strand.
TTGACATGAGCAGTTAAAATACTATATAGCAGCTTTTTCTAGTTGAAGACATGGTTGACTTGGTCATAATTTTTCCATACTTGGATAACTACGTACCTAATTAAGTGGTGGTTTGGAGGACGACAGTTAGATATTTATTTTACAGAGTGTTATTATAACTTATGGCCGCATAATTCACCATCGATTTAAGCTAAGTTTTAGGTGTGATTTGGATTTTTAAATCTGATTTAGCTAATGCCTCTTGAGTTTGGCTAAGGCGATTGATTTGCATTACAAGTTCGCGCGCGACTTTTGCCATTCGAGGTGCAGTTCAATTTTACCCCCCAAAGACCAAAAGGGGAGATGGGAAAAAGCAGTCAAAGGAGCTAATGTACTTCTTTTTTGTTCCACATCTCCGCATTCACCGCTCCAAATGGCCACTCACTTTAAATTTTGGTCAACTTATGGCTCATTCAACAAACATGAGATATACATATGTATATATATGTTCAAAAATAAATATCAATTTATAATAAGCATTCAATAAAGAAAAGATCTATAATAAGCATACTAGTACTTTTGTTGTTGTTACACAATCAATTATACATGAAAGATTTATTTTCTTTCTCTTTTTCCTTTGTAAATTAGACTTAGTTTAGAGACCATTAACTCTCTAAACTAATGAATAAGACAATGGATTGTCAACTTTCGGGGTTAATTTTTCCTTTTATATGCGGTTTGTAAATGTTATAAAATGTAATCAACTGGGTCAATAAAACCCTATTTCTCTTGTCGAAATGCAAAGTGTTTCTTTTTTGCTCAACGATAATTAAGTATTCAGTTAATTCGAATATATTGTTTACTCTACGTTGAGTAGCCTCAAAGTCAAAGGAATGAGTTAGTTGCGGAGCCATGATGTGTTTTGACTTTTGAGTCTTTTGACTTCCTATTAATATAAATTTTGTATTTTTCTTCTTCTTTGAAGTCCCCAAGTTTTGAGTGGATAGATTATTAATTCTTGACTTGAATTTATGAATATACTTAATTAAATTCCATTTCATATATAATCTAGTTGAAGTATAAGGACAAAAAATCAACTTATCTAACATTGTTTGACTGACTAAACCTATTAATTCATTGTACTAATTCAATGAGAAAAATCATATTAGAGATACAATTGTGCGTATAATATAGTATATATACATATACATTTTCATGTAATGCTTGTTAATTACTCAAAATGATCGTTACTCTACAAAACCATCCAATTAACTCATTAACCACGCCAAAGATTGCTCCAACATTCAAGAAATTGTGATTATGCAACAAGCATGCTTTCTTGCCTCTTCTTTGGCAAGCCATTCAACTCGTAAAGAACATTACTATAAGCTATGTCGACTCCATTAGACAAGTTGTCATGATTCTTCCCTTAGTTTTTTCTTTTAACTTTACTTATTATGTAATCTAAGCAAAAAATAATAATTCCAAGTTGCTCTTCAAAAGCAATTTGTAAGACCAAAGGGTCGTCCAGTTTTCACATCTTATTGTTGAAATAGACTCACTTTTTATGTTCCACTATTTGAGAAGGACCTAGGACCCTCAAACACAAACCTCGTCATGCCTCATCAAGAAGATAAAGGAAACGCTATATATCTAGCTTTAACACGCTCATGGAGACGTTTTGCTATTAGGAACTAAATGCAGTTGCTGACTTTCATGCAAAGATTCGTTTTGAGAAATTATCAAAATGTATGAATTTTTGAAGACAAAAGAAAAACCCTTTCATTTTTACAGATATGGATTTTTTGGCATGCTAGCGTTCGAATTCATTCAAGCAATGACAAACTTTGAAGGATTTCAAACTGCTGCAATCTCACATTTTTGCGACATTTATCTAGAGTGACTTGTACTTCTTTCTTTTTAATATTTCAAAGTTTGAATTCTGCTGCACCCATTCCTCGTATATTAAAATGTTACATTGCGTTTACTTTGATATATTATTATGGGATGTTTCTTTTTAGATCGAACGGGGCCACGAGAATCATATTCATGTCTTGTGACGTTCTTTTGTTCTTTATTAACTTTGTATAAAAGAGACCGCCGTGCATGCCTTCAAATGATTCCTGGTATCTGCACCTATTTATTTTGTCCCCCAATTCTTTCGTCATAAAGAAACCATGTGTACTAGTTGTAGATTAACTACCAACAAGAACTATTGCACGTAAGAAGATTACTACGTCCTTTATTGAGTGTTTAGACGGTCCATTAATTCCAATATCAGAAGTAAACTCACATGGCTCCACAAATAGTCAAATACATGATAATTTTTTTGTAAGAACACGCTTGTCGAAATAGTACAAAAAAATTGTGAATCATTCCTCCCTCTTTAGGTACAAAAACGAGTCCTCATTGTACAACAAAGTTTAGGAATTTGACTAAGATCCAAAATAAACTAAAAAGAAACAAAGGTTGAAACGTAAAAATTGTTTTAATTTATTCTCCAAACGAAAATTCAATTTTTAATGTGTTCATTAACTATAAAGTATAAACAGGTCACTTGTCCCTTGTATTCTTTCTTTAAAAGATTAAATTTTGAATTTAGAAGAACAAAATAAAAAACTTAAAAATAAAAACTAATTTAACGAATCTCGTGGAACTTTTCTAAAGCCCAAGGCGTTTTAAAGCGTCAAAAGAGTTTATCATGGACTTTGTTGCAAAAACAACAAAGCCACAAAGCCCAACACTGCACCAATAATATGTAATAATTTACCATCATTCCATTCTCATTCCTAAAGTTTAATTATTTGATTTCTTTCAATTATATCAGTAGAGAATTTACCTTCCTCCGGGAAGTTGAGATATGTTTTATTTAAATTCTATTTATATAAAAATGCATTGCTAAAAATAAATTTCGACTTCAATTTCTGGAGCTTTAGATTTAGAGTAGGGGTAGCATTTTAAAATTTCTAGTTTTCTGTGCCATACACCTGGAACACGGGTAGCATTCGAAGAAATTTCTCATTTAAAACATGTTTCTTTTCTCCGTTTTTGATAATTATTTATAAACATATTTTCTAATTAATTATTCAAATAGAACTATTATATTTATTCAATCATTCTATATACATTAGATTCGTTCAAATTATCTTTCGATATCAATTGGGTTCGTATCAGAATCCGTGATTAATAAATAAGTAAAACAAATAAATTTTAATAAGATAGGGATTAAAATCCCAACAACTGAGAATTGGACTTGGTTTAAAATCAGTATTTCAAATAGACCAGAGGAATGTCCACTACTGCCAAGAATCCAAGAAGGGTGGTCCATCTATGGATCCAGCCCAAAGTATGTTTTGCATACTTGTATATCACTTATTATGTACATCGAAAACTCAAAACCTTCGCTTAATGATGTAAAACCCCATTAATTTTTCACACGTAGATGGTAATCTATTTAGCAGGTTGTCTCATTGTACACAACAATTTTCTCGAACAAGCGACAACCATAAACAACAAATGAGGATTATTCTTGAACTTTTTAGGCTTGAGTAATCTCGATGGTGCAATTGTTTTGCGGATCTATGCAATATTTTTAGTTATATTATGGATCTAAACGATATTCCATAATCGGCTAATAATAAGTTGCTTTATTTGTCACTTGCAACAATGTTTTGCATACTTATACATCACTTATTATGCAAATCGAACTCAAATGTTCGCTAAATGGTGTAAACCCCCTTTAATTTTTCACATGTAAATGGTAATCTATTTAGTAGGTTGTCTCATTGTACACAACAATTTTCTCAGACAAGCAACGACTATGAATAACAAATGAGGATTAGTCTTGAACATTTTAGGCTTTGGTAAGCTCGACGGTGCAATTGTTTTGTGACATAATGTTGACATAGAAAATTTGAGATGGCCACATAAGTATGAGTGTGCGACTTGTATTAACTATTAAGAGCATTTACAATATAATCCAAATTTAATCAGTTAATTATAAATTTAAATGACCACTAATAATTGAAGGAGAAAAAACATGAAACTCCATAATTCTATTTTTCTCATTCAACTTATCTACTTTGTTAAGAATAAGTTGTTATGTACTTATGTTTAAAAGAAATGATTCACAATTGCTAAATTTGGACATTAGATGGACATTGCTTGTTTAACTTAAATTCGAATTCTAAACAAAGACTTAAATCTAGACTTCGAATACGAATTTTTATGTACCATATTTCGGTAGGTATACTTGACAACCTCTCGCTCGACCACGTGTCACACTTTGAAATCCATCCACTATAAATTTACAGAAGTATAAAAGTCCATGGTCTTGTAGAGATCTCTCAAGTAACAAGGATTCAAAGTTGTAACTGGAGGTTCATTTTCAAGTCAGTTAGTGTTGAACCAAATTCATTATTAGTTGCCCAACAAAGCGTCTATAAATGCCATATTACTTGAATGCTAAGTCCACATTGTTCGCAGTTCTAAATTTTCTGTTTTAAACCAAAACTTCATCTCTTTAGACTTATTGTCTACATTTCTCACTTACAAATTGAAGTTCCTAACCAAAGACCGACTGACAAGCTCAAATGTGTTGTTTGAGTGCAGATAGTCTACAACTAAGCTAATAATTCATTTAGTCGAGCACAACCTTTGAACTCTAATTACTCAACGAAATTACCTCACATGAAATTGTTATACATAAGCCAATAATGTCAAAAAAGTAAAAATACCGACTCGTCATTTCGAAAAATTAGCAAAAGATATTATTATATTGAAGGGGTATGGTTGAGCATATAACCTCTTTAATACTTTCATGTTAGTATATTATCTCAATTATTATTATAGCAAAAAAAAAAAAAAAACAATTCGGAAAATTCGATAACGCATTTACAACGTTTCGTAACTTTCAATGCGAATGAAGACAAAAGTCAGCCTTTCATCCACTCCTATTCCTAGGGAGAAGTGGAGAAGTGAAATTAAAGCTGGAAAACTTAAGTGCACAAGGGTGGGCCTGCAAAGGCCCAGTAAAAGCCCATTCCGTCACTGTAAACTAGGGCCCATTTTTTCCCACCGGAAGGGCCGGTGACGGAGAAATATATTTGCACTTTTGGTTTTTTTAATTTCTTTTAACGACAGAGGATAATATAAAGAAGTTGTAAGCCACTACTCACTTGTTTCGTTATCTTCTATGCTACCCAAAATTGGGTCCCACTTTCAACTGACGTCGTCAATCTTTCTTGGTTCTATTGTTCTCCATTTGCTTCGATTCGTTGCGCCGTTAACAAACGCCGTGAAGTGTTTTCTATTTGTTTTTGTCTTAGCCCCACGTGTCACGTTTTTGCTGTTGTACTTTTTCTTATTATTTTTCTGTTTCTTTCTTTAGCAGTCTCTAATATTTAGAATTTTCAAAGTCAATTATCTTTTAAGTTCTAGCCCACCGGTAAAAAAATTGCAGCGTTTACTTATCAATTATCATCAAATAGTTAATAGTTCCATTATGATTATACGCATTATATGAAACATACTTGTGCTGCATGGAATATAGTTCAATTTCTGACACATGAAAAAATTAAATGAGATAGGTTATAATTAAATGATTTATAAATTTAGTGAGTACATATAAGAATTTGAAATAATTGAAGTTTGTTTTTCCTGAACCCATCTACACAAATCTGATGTTGTGAAAGTAGTACACAAGCACATTAAGTTAAAATTTGATCCATTTATGCATGAAATTATAACATTCTTTGAATCTCTTGTGTTAGTTGAAAATTGAAAGAACTTCACTAACGTATTCAAGAAGATAACCATCTCATCCCATGTCACAAACATCCAACGTGCCTAAACGCCAAGATTTCGTAACTTCTAAGAAGTTTAACAGCAAATTAAGATGCTAATTCTGAGATTTAATAGAAGTTAAATTATAGTAATAATTTCTTACGTCCCAAAATCTAAAATAACACCGAAATTATATTAGTAATAAAAGAAAATAAGATACCCCCAAAAAATATAATATGTTATTCAGACTGTTGTTGTATCTTTTATATCATTAATTTTGATTATCACTCTACATTAAACCACATATGACGATACATATATATATAATATAAAATATAATATACTTTTAACTATTCGAATCAGCATTTTTAAATATTATATGTACATTTCATAAATCTAAGGGTGACTAATATTTATTTATCACAAAAAAAATAAATTGACAAATAAAAAGAAAGGTGAAAGGACGCATTCGTATATATCAAGTGGTAAAATTGTAAGCTTTTTGTTACTAAAATCTCAAATGTTTACAGAACTAGTCTATACATTAAAAAGAGATTTGGGACAAACCATTATATCTTATTCCTATCGTTATGTATTGATCGTTCTTTATTATCATGCACACAGATAAATATTTAAAGCTTAAAATTCAATGAACTACTTAATTGATCATTTGTTAAATGTGATCCTACTTTTATGGGCATACTTAGTTATGCTTATTAGAGTCGGTGAAGTGTTGACAGGCGACAAAGTTAGGTTAAGAGGTCAATTTCAATTAAAGTGTAAGTATTAGCTTAATTGTCAAGTAGTGTCATGTCATTAGATGCCTGGGTGCTTTATATCAGATACGTATTAGTTTTATATCTTTTTATGCTTCCTATAGTACTGGTGATGCATTAAAGGATATGTCGTCTTTAGAAAAAGGGATAATACCACTCACACCCCCTGAGGTTTGGTGTAATATCAGTAACACCTCTGAGGTTTCAATAATATCAGTGACACCCCCTGAGGTTTGATTTTCAGGGGAGTGTCACTTTTAAAAGGACACTTGTACCCTTTAATTTAATATTACCAAATACCCTTCAATAATTAAAAGACACAAGTACCCTTATTGTTCAAGTAATAAAATCAAACAATAATATAATTAAAAGACACAAGTACTTTTTTTTTTGTTCTTTACATTTTGTTAAATTTGTATTCTTGTTAAATCAAAAATCGTAGTTCTGTTATTAGTAAAAGAAATAACATTGTGATTTGAATACTAACATATCCCAGTCAAAATTAATTTCTTTTAATTCATAACTACGAAATTATTTATGTAGTAATTGTTTATAATGATGTTAACTTTATATTCTTGATGTATTATATAGAGTCATTCCTGGAGTTTCGGTAATATATTTCATACTAAGGAAAGGGCCGCCCAATCTTAAAATTTTGAAATCAAGTGACTAGGGTTACAAAGGACTTTCTTTTGTCTTCTTATTATTAAATATAGGAATTGTTTTAATTTATGCAAGATGATCAACGATATTCTTAGTTGATTTTATTATTTGAACAGTAAAGGGTACTTGTGTCTTTTATTTTTGAGAAGTTTTAGGTAATATTAAACTAAAGGGTACAAGTGTCATTTTATAAGTGACACCCCCCTAAAAATCAAACCTCAGGGGGTGTCACTGATATTATTGAAACCTCAGGGGGTGTTACTGATATTACACCAAACCTCAGGGGGTGTGAGTGATATTATCCCTTCGAAAAATGTTGGGTTAAAATCAGGCTGTTATCATATGCTCTCTGTGTGCAATCACAAATAATGTTCAGAAATAGTATTTGTTAGACGTAAAGTTTTGATTCTATTAACAAATATTTGTGAATAAAACTAAGATTTCAAAAACATCTATCTTTTCCCTCCGAAATAATATTTGTTCGATATCAGGTTTACTAATGAAAGTGATTTTGGATAAACTTGTGCAAAATTTATTGATTGAATTGCAAAACTCTCAATTTAATTCTATTAAAAAATACCACATTTGTGAATACAAATTAGATTTCAAAAACAATATCTACCTCCCCTCGCCCCCCTCCACCACCACGTTTTTCGCTTTTCTTTGACATTATCTTTCCCTTTAATTAATTTACTCTTATTTTTTGTAATTAAGATTTATGAATTTTTGGTTTTTGCATTATATGTATTGTTTTAAGATTTTGCAATGAAGTGTGTATCCAAATATAAAAAAACGTAAACAATTATGTATATAACTGCTTTTATTTTTTTTCCTAATTAACTTCCTTTTATTAATTATGTACTATAACGTCGAACATATAGTTTTACAATTGCTACTGCATTTCAATATCCAAAGAATAAACTTTCAAAAATTCGTAATATCTTCGGCGCTAGTGACATGATAACAAGAATATAGATGCAACTGCGCAAGGCTGGCAGTGTCGTTTAATCCATAGATCAGATCCGACACACTTTTGTAACAATATCGAGTTTTACAACCTTAACTATACGTTAGCTGTTCAAATATAGCTGGATATTAATATAAGCAATGTAGATCCAGATTAAATACAACTCATGCGAGATTTAGTGTTAAGACACAAAGTACACTTCAAATTGAAATAAACATAAGAGTTAAGACAGTATAACGTTTTGCATGTACTAAATTAGAAGTCCGTGTACTAGTAACATGCTCCAAGGTCTACGGTTATGTTGGATAATTTCATCGACATTTCCTACTTCTGTATGCTAAGTTTTATTTATAGGCATTTAAGATAGAAGAATGAGAACAAACACAACAAAGTAGTTCACACTAGGTGTGGTGGTGGTCGATCGGGTTTGGGGTGGGGGGGGGGGGGGGGGGGGTGGTGTTGTTGCTGGGTTGGGATGGGGTTGGGGGTGTTTAAGGTTGAAGCCTTTTTCCTTTTCGTCTTCTTTCTTTTCTTAATATAAACTAATATCTTAAAAATAGTTTTAAAGCTAAAAATAAATATTATGTAGTATTTCTATAATTTTAATGTTATGTAATAAATAATGTATATTTACAATGTTGTAAATTTTAAAAAATTAATTTTGAAGTATAAGAAAATTTTACGATTTCAAATGTCATTATTTTAAAATTTCAGGGGTGTAATATAATTTTATAAATTTTTTGGAGTGCAAATAAAAAAAAAAAATCTAAAATCGAGCAATCACGTGCACATCACATGTCAAATTCAGGGTCGAAACTCGAAATTGAAGACTTCATCCAATTTTTGATCGAAATCCATGACTTCAGTACAAAGATTAAACTGGATATTTTCCTCGTAGGATTCAAATCGGCTATTCCTCTTGAAAATGTAACTAGTCTACCACTTTAAATGACTAATGTAAAAAATTCAATAAATTATTGTTGCTCATGGGCATTATATTATAATCAACAGAGACCTACATGAGATATTATAATTTATTATAAGTTGCACTATTTAATTTCTTATATGACATTATGTTATTATAAAAAATACCATGTTTATTTAAATCTTCAATTTTTAATATACATTAATTAGTTTAGTTAGTTAAGAAATTGTCTTTATTTAATTAATGCCCTTATATTTCATTGTTTCATTACTCGATTACCAAAACCATACACGTATAACACAAATTTTGTTGTATCCTCATTCTCAAGGGTGTTCGCGGGTTAGATGCCGTTAAAGATATGATTATAACCAAAAATTGTGAGTTATCGATTTGTCAACTTGAGCTCGTGAAGTTAAAACTAAATAATGCGGGTCGGGGCTTGGTAGGTTGAGCGGGTGACGAGTTTAAATAGTGAGCAAAAATATAACAATATTTCGGTATAAAAACAAACATAACTTACTTTGCATGCGTTTTAAGAAACAACAAAAATATCACCATGACTTAATAAAAATGCTTAGACAACAACATAACTTAATTAAAATAACAATATAAGGATGCAAACGAACATCTTATCCACATAAACTATAAAATAATAATTAAAATGTCGATTCACGGTCCAAACATAACTATCAAACAACATAAAACTAACAAAAATAATAACTATATTAGTTCAAAGCGACAAAGATGACATAGTCCCACTACAACACATTTAACACTTAAGTATTCCTAACATCGGTAAAGAACAATAATCAAACATTGATAATTAAGTCGAGATAGAGGTGGTTTGTTGGTAATAAATTATAAGATGTTGGTATATCTATATGATTTTCAGAAACTTTTCTAGCTCCATCATTCCTCTACAAATACATAAACTAGGGGTGTATGTAAACGGGTTCGGACGGATGTGAATTTGGTAGGTCAGGTTTTAACTAGTCGGGCGGATCTTTAACACCCTTACTTATACTTGTTGGAATATTTTGCATTACTGTATATATATATATATATATAATTGGGTGTGTATGTGTGTGTATATGCAATTGTATCTATTTTTTGCAAACGTTATATATGACATTGCGCAGGTAAATAGTTAGTTTTCAACAACATAAGATCGAGATTAATTATGAATTAGTTAATGTAATACAAAACAAGTTTAACAATTTTATTAGCTTCTTCGAATGTTATTATGTCCGAGAGCTGCGTGAAATCTATATATATATATATATATATATATATATATATATATATATATATATATATATATATATATATATATATATATATATTAAAAAGTGCATCTCCAAATTATATAAGTTATTCGTATAACGGATGCATTTATCTCTTTACTCCTTAATCCTTGTAGAACGTGGTGACTGGTGAGCTATCGTTAACATCCTTATCATCAAATACAAAAAGAAAACTTTCATACAGAAATTTAATAATCAGATTCTCGCCAATTAATTGGATGATTACCGGTGCTTATAAAATCTTTAAATCTTACACGTCAACTTCCTCGTTTTAAATACTCATTTCTGAAGAATGATTCATGAACATAATAGTTCAATGAATAGACATGTTAAATTATTAATTGCATACATACTTAGTCGTATAGAACTCTTATAACATACTTTCTTTTTTTTGGTAATTAAAACTCTGATAATATTACTGAATATGCCCCTGTTCCGATCACTAATATTCATAGAGCTAATACTTAATTTCTTATGTGTTATGCTTAATAGACGAATAAGCAAAAAATATTCGTGGACTTTTAAATCGTTTTGTCATTTTTTTTTACTTAAAATAACTCAAATGTCTTTGGGCAAAAATTAGAATAATAATAATAATAATAAGATATATACATACACATGCCGGTGGACGCGCACATACACAAACTCTTCATTTCTTGAAATTTTAGGTGTAATATATATATATATATATATATATATATATATATATATATATATATATATGTATGTATGTATGTATGCGAGTGTGTAATATATAAGAGGACTTTCTTGGACTATGTGGGGGGTTTTACCATTTTTCACGTGAATTTTTTTCTCTACAGCACATAACACAGACAGGGTTGCCAATGCTCCATTATGTGGCTCATTAATTACTGTAGTTAAACACAACTATTAATACTCTATTTTCTGTAAGAATAATGTCTCTATCAATTTCCTTCAAATATATTTTCTTGTACGCATTCATATACTCTAATAAGGAAATGTACGAGTTACGCATTATTAAAGTTTTGCGCCCACTTTTATTTTATTAATCGAATTTATGACTCCAACGACTATCACCACACGTGACGTGACTTTCCAAATCAATTAAATTTGATGAAAATTTAACTACTTATTTAAGCGATGAATTTATTTATCTAAATTAATTAGGATTTCCCGGCTTAAGGGCATAATTTTTAATGTAATAATTATTTAACCAAAATCAGGTTGTAAAACTTAAATTTCGAAATTTGACGAGTGTATTTGAATTACTGAAAATTAATTAAGTAAATGAAAATTAAATGTTAGAATTGGTCACTCAAAAGAAATCAATACTTGAATTGGTGTTAATTGGTTGAGAATGTGATAGCTTACAAATCGCACTCAAAGTTTATATGAATTATTTGGACTACTTCTAGCACAGGATTATCTGTCGGGTTTTGATTTAAAGGGTAGCAGTAGTTTTTCAAATTAATGCAACTCCTATAAATATTTATTCATGGTACAATACCTTCTCTAAACCAGAGTACTATTCTCTCTCGAGAGTCCATATTTTATCTTTTAGCGACTTAAGTGTTGGTGGGTACTAATAGAAGACTAATTCACAACCTTAAATGCCTTGATTTAAGTGTAGGTGGTCTCGGATCAAGAAGATGATTTCTCTTTACGAGTAACCGGACAATTCTTGATTTGACGTGACGTAAGTAACAGCATAGTTTATCTGTATATAAGATATGTATTAAATTATTCTATAATAGTTATTTGTTAACCAATCATACAATGAAGGATTTAGTTAATAACTGAAATATATGAAATTATTCACTTCATCGAGTTGGAAAGACATCGGTCATTAGGTAAGTTTAGGATAAGCAAACAAATAAATACATGATGTATACCCTACAATATTTCTTTTTATTATTTTAAACTTATCCTGCTAGCTCCTACCTAAGAAAAGTTTAAGTCACGTACGTCTTTTTTATTTCTTGTAGTTAACGTAACAGCTGGAAAATGTAAGTCGCTAGTTATCCACATTTTGACTGCATTAATTACTACTAATCTAAAGGTAAACATGTTAATTGCAATAAATTAACTATATAAACAAGTCAAATTCAGAAGACAGTAAAGGCGCAATTAATCTGATTGACAATTCCTCAAAGTCCGAACGTTAAGAATATTCTTTCGAAGTTTCCAGCAATTGAGATTTATATTATAGTATTCCTTTCAATTTCTCAATTGATAAGCTGGCGTTATTGACCACTTGGGCACTATTTTAGCTAGAAAGAATGTAATTTTTAAAGTAGATTTTAATATAAATTTTTTATAATGTTTGATTATTACCAGATACATTTCTAATCATACTTAATTACCAGCTGATAACTTAATATGAACGCAGTTTAAGTTAATTTGTTGATTAACACAACATACACATTTAATCTCTGGTTATAAAACGATAATCGTTAACTCTTATATAGTTAAAATGAAACATATATATATGTTGACTCCTGAAAATTAAGAAAACATAGAAATTTGTTTCATTGCAGGCTTGAAGCATGTGGCTTTTTTCTCAAAATTAATACTTTGTCCCAGACCAATTAAACTAGCACTTCGCCGCTTAAACATATGTTATGAGTATAATTAGAATATAGTACATACCTTAAGGTTTTTGAGAAAACCGACAAAAAATAGGCAAGGACTACGGTTTTTTTTTTTTCAAAGGTAAAATTCATACTTTTTATCTAGTAAGATTGTGGACATTTTATGAGCTTTGGAAAGCTAACATTTTGTATTAATTTTAAGTTCTAAACAATTTTTAGAAATAGTTTCAAAAACCCTAATCACAACACTAATAAAAATATACAGCTTATTGAACATGAAAAAGTGAAAGATAATGCTAAATCAATTGATGATGCATCATTGAAGATAATTACTGTTCGATTCAGACTAATCTGAGAAAAAATTGAGATTATATTTTAAAGATACTTTTACTATACATTACCATCACATGCCTTGATAATTGTCAAAGTTGTTAGACGGCCCCTCTTAATTTGAAGGGTTTTTGACAACTTATCCCTTGTATGTTTGCGAATTACCTACATGTAGAAAATAAGTAGGCATCCTCTGATTTCAAAAAGTTGCACACCACCTACTTGTATTTAGTGCATTTTTATATTTACTAATCAAAATACCCCTATTATTTTGAATATTGTCCTTTTTATAATATCAAATTTCATTATAGCCTTTATTTCTAAATATTATAAGTACAAGTATAAAAAAACATCATAAATACATATTAAATTATAACTTATTGTTATATTTTTCTTTTGTATTTTTGTAATAATTTAAAGTATTAAACGAAATATATACATATTTTTTAGAAAAGAGGATATAATTATCTCTTTTCGCCGATAAACTATCCTCTCTCACTTTGGGCAAGTGATATAAACCTGCCTATGTACGGGGTAATTTGCAAATTACCAGGGGTATTTTGGCTATTATTTTCACAAGGGAGCAATTTGCCAATTTGATATAAAAGGGGGTACATAAATTGCCAAACCCTCTAATTTGAATAATAAAAGGATATTTTGGTAGTAACAAATTGGTCAAAGTTGAGCAAGAACAAAAATGTGGTAAACAGTAAACCTATTTTGAAACGTATCGCAAATTTGAGAGGGTGTTGCCGATATTATTGAAACTTTAAAGGGTGCAAGTGATATTTGACTAAACTTTTAGAGGTATTACTGGCATTAACCCTCTTTGTAATTATATTTTTAGTGTTGATACCAAAAAGAAATACAAAGATTTAGGCTTCTACTTTCTATAAGCCTATATACATATAAATATTTCATCTATGCCTAGGTTTCTGTATGTATGCGTTTGTTTGCTAATACAGTCATCATATTAAAAATGGTCTGCAACGTATTATAGGCTTCTACCTTAGAGCCTAATGCTAGTTGCTGCAATATTGCCAGAAACGTAAATGATCACTTTTGTTATTTGTTGGTTGATGCAGTAATATCTCGCTAAATGACCATCTCTTTTATCACAGGGCGAAGATGACAGTATAGCTTTGTAAACTTTTTTTTTTTCAAAAGCAAAAGCTTGTAATTTAAATTTAAATTTTAAAAATAGTAAATAATAAGTTGTAGGTGTTTGAAAAACAATCCAAAAACTAATATTTAAGTAGTAGAGTTTTTGCTAAAAAAACGTTTTTACAGATTTTCTTATAAATTGACTATAATATTCATAACTTATATACTATCAAATTATAAATGTATTACCGTTAAAACTATAGCTACTTATAAATATTTAACCAACTGCAAATTTATATATAAAAACAAAGAACAATCTTCATAAATAGAATAACAATAAAATTTTATATTTTTATATACATAATGTATATGTAAATTTTAATTTATTGAAATAATGCTATTATAAGCTAGAAGCATCCATATATCAACTTCAAGATTGTGGTGTTTTTAGTTTAAAAAAAGTTTTTCAACTAGGTAAGCTAGATTTGCAAACACTCCAAACTGCTCATTTAAATTAAAACCTGATTTTAGTTTTTTTCAAGAATTTACCAACACCACCTATATATTATGTAGTTATATTGACAAGAATATAAAAACGATATTCCAAAGGAATATAAATATAGGATCTACAAATGCGTATCTACGTTAATAACATTCTTAAATATCATATATCCATAGTCATAGAATCATTGTAGAAAAATGAATAAACTCCATAATAGGAATAAAAACAATGAAGATCTAACCATAAAGAAGAAGAGATTTGGATTAGATGGCCAAAGATTTATATCATCAGCTACTTTGTGATTACAAGTCATTACGATAGTTTACAAGGGTAGCACTTTTATCTTCTTCTCTTTTGCACTTAAAGAAAATATAGCCCTATAATATTTAGCTTTAAGGGCTTACAGATCTCACCCTTAAAAGCTAGTGTCAATTTTTTAGTTTCACTTAATATGTGGATGATTCGTTAATTTACCTTGATCTCTTCTAATTGTTAGGCAGATTGAGGGCCAATTCCAATCAATATATCAATTAAAAAAATATTACAAATATGTAGCAAAGTAATAAAAATGGCAGGTATTTTGTAATTTTTTACCTAAAAAACTTCCCAAAATAATTGAAAACAACATTCACTTGTCCTAGAACTAATCACTCAATCTAAAGAGGGGATACGATATATTTCAAAAATGCTAATTCATTTGCACAACTTCAACTATATAATTGATTATTCTCATTATGGTAAATTCTGAAAAAAAAAAGATTATTCCATTTCTGGTCAAACCTACAAAAAATGTACTCAATCTTCAATCAATAGGCATAAAAATTAAACATTAACTCCCTATTCAATACACTATAACCTACTTACCTTTCCACTGTTTCATTTAAACAACAAACAATAATAATTCCCCAAATGTGTTTATTTAAGGCCACAATTGTTTCAACTTTCAACACCCAAATTAATATCAACATCAAAAAAGAAAAATACAAAACACCCCCATAAAAAGCGAATTTAGGACAACAAATTAGTTAATTGACCTAGTAAAAGAAATACACCAAAAAACATTAAAAAAAAACACATACCGCCACGTGGCACATCCTATCTAATAGATAGATGTAGTGGTGGTGGTAAATAGCTTGAGAATAGTTAGGAAGTGGTCCAACAATCCCCCCCATTCCTTATTTTTTCAAAATACCCAAACTACCCCCCACCCCACCTACGTCACATCCCTCATTCCCACCCACAAAACCCCTCATTTGAGATTTAGATAAACTCTGACCGGACGATTTTACCCCTGTGACCGGCTGAACCGGTTACATGGCACATAAGTTGTATAAAACAATAAGCCACAAAGGGGTTTTAGCACAGTTTTTCATTTTTGCTTTTGTTTGTCAGTTTTATTGGTTGGTTGGTTTGTTTTTGCCAAAACAAAAAACCCAGATAGAGGTTTTATATTATTAACTCCCCCTTTAAATTCTTGACCACAAACAAATCTCTTATTTTTTGTTTTAATTTTAAAGGAAGAAGTTTAATTGCGTGACGTAAACTGCCTGATTCAGATCAATTAGCAGGTAATTGTCAAAATTCTTCATTTTTGTGTTGCTTTCATTTGAATTTGTGATCTGGGTTTTTCTGGGTTTTGTCAATTTTTTTATTTTTTTTTTTGGGGGTGGAGAATTGAAGTTGATCTGGTGAAGATCTGATCTGGTTGTGTGAAATTGAGTGGTGATTGATGGGTTTTGCTTTGATTTGAAGTGAAAGATCGAGGCTTTTTCGTTAAATTTATGTATGGTTTGTTGATTTAATGAATGGTGTTTTAGTTGATCGGAGTTGAAATCAGATTTGAGATTTTGTTAGTTTTTTGTGATAATTTTATTGTTGTTGCATTGAAGTTTTGGAGAATTTTGGGTTGTGCTCTGCAATTTTCGATGGAATTGGCGTTTTGATTTGAAACAATTTGAAGATCAATTGGTGATACTGTGAAGCATGTTATGATCTTAAGTTTGTGATGTGTGTGTATTGTAGTTGGATCAGGGGATTGTTTTGTGTTCTGTAAATGATGAGGGTCTATTTGTTTTTTACATCACACTTGTTTGATGAACTTTGTTTCTTTCTGTAATTCGATGAGCGGTCTGTTTCGCCTGGAAATGTTGCACGTATTTGAGGATTCAGAATCGGTTTTGATCATCCGAATCTAACGTTGGGTTTGGGATCATCTTAGATTTTAAGAATTGTTTATAAATAGAAATGCAATTATATATCTTTTTGTGTACTCTGGGATAATCTGGATTAGATCATGCTCGATGTCTTGAATCGTGTAACTGGGGTTTTTGTTTGTTATATTGTTCCAGGGTAGATGAGTATTTGAATTATGGCTTGGTTGTTTTTATGATCCATGTGTTGTTTTCTCTGTTGATTGAAGAAATGCTTGCTGATCCTTTTTTGTAGGATTGAGGGTGTCTTCACGTACTTTCGCATTTGATGATCTGATATTGGTATGCTGCGTAAGTTATGGTGTCAAAGAAGAGATTGGACTATGGATTCAATGGCTACCGAGTTCCCGTTATTCCTAGAGCTCCTAGATCAATCAGGGTAAACCTTGTTTATGGATCATGTTTTTTCTCTCATTCTATATCAATAATATATACAGTTAATGACCTCATTTCTTTAATTCTTTTCGTGTTATCAGAGGAGAAACCCGCACAAGAAATTGGTGGAGGACAGCAAACTTTATGCCTTTGAACTACTAGCAGCAGTAGCTGGGAAGTTGTTGAAGGAGAGTGAAAGCTCTTCTTCCAGTAATGTAGCCGAAGAGAAAGTCGAGCATCCCATTTCCCTAGAGGGAAATGAGAAGGTGCGGCATGTGGACGATGAAGCTATGAAATCAGAGAGCTATGGCCATGGAAGTTGTGCTGAGAGTGCATTTGTTCCTGAAAATTCCGTTCAGGAGCATAATCTCCTATTCAACTTCAATGGAGATCCAAAAATGGAAAATGATTCCGTCTTAGATCAGTCGAGTTCTGAATTCATGAAGAAACTTGACTGTGATATAAAAGTAGGAATCTGCAAGGAACAGCCAGATAGTTTTAAGCATAAAGTAGAGAGTGGGGATCAAACACTATCGGAGGATGATAAAAATTTAGGTGACTTATCTATGGCTAACATATCCACTATTAAGGAACCTATTGGTGATTGTGTGAATACTAATGTACTGATTAACTCAGAGAGTAGTGTACAGCCCTTGTACAGGGACCCCATTCCTGATGCTTTGTTGCAAAAGCACTGGAATAATGTAAAGTTAGGGATTAGAGATGATGACGAAAATTCTTTTGGGTGCAAACCATTTAGCACCAAGGTTAGGCCCTTTAGGCCACAGCCACGTCCTGGACATCGTAGAATAAGGAAGACATTTGCATCCAAATACTGGAAATCAGCTCCAAAACTGAAGGATTATGAACTTTACAACAATGGTAAGTGGTGTTTATATGTTTATGTAAGCTTGAGGGTCTTAAATTTCTGAGTACATTCACTAACATGAATGTTATTTACAGGCGATGGAATGAAAACCTTTTACAAGTACAGGAAGAGCATTTATGCACGTGAAAGATTTCAACGAGCGCCTTTTAAGAAAAGGAAATTGTCTGATCACAACTTTGCTGTTGCATATGATCAGGATGTCAGCTGTGATAGTATCTCTAATTTGCCCGAGATGGGGACAAGGAGTGGCGAGAGTAACTCAACCATGATCTTGCATAGAGGTACGGTCCTGTATCATGTTTGAAATTATAGTTTTGGTTTTAGCGGTAATTCTGAAAAAATTGTTATAATATCTTGCAGCGATTGGAACGTCAGATGCAGTGAAAGGTTGTCAAAAAACGAAGGATCCTCATGGTATCCGATTTTTCCTTATGCAATATTGTAAACTTCTCTTTTCTTTTGTGCAATGTCTTGATCAGAATATCTTATTTCTTCAGTGAAATTTAGCATCAAGTCTTTTAGGGTGCCGGAGCTTTACATTGAAGTCCCCGAAACTGCAACTGTTGGTTCTCTGAAGGTTTGTGAATGTTTATTTTATTAGCGTTTTAGATTATACTCCTGCAGTACAACAATCGCAGAATATTGCTTTTAACTAATTTTGAGTTGTTGGTCTTTATTTTTAGAGAACTGTTATGGAGGCAGTCTCTGCGATTCTTGAAGGGGAAATACGTGTTGGGGTAGTTCTTCAAGGAAAGAAGGTCAGGGATGATGGTAGAACTTTACAGCAGGCCGGTATTTCTCAGAGCAGTCCCCTTGACACTCTGGGTTTTACGTTAGAGCCGAGTTTTGCTCATTTTTCCCCAACCAAAAGTTCTAAAAAACGTCCCCTAGCACTGCCATGCGATGCAGATCAACAATTACCAAGGTACATTTTCAATGTCAGGACAGCGACCTTAATTCATCGTATCATTCCTTCGCCAATTTTGTTATTATAATACTGACTTTTCGTGTATCATTTGTCCAGGTCTCCTGCCACTCCAATGCTCGATTCTGGGATTTCAAGTGCATCGATTGAGCCTCCTCTCGTCGTTAAGTTGGATAATGATGTTGGTAATAATGAAGTTTTTTCTTCCCCAAAGGCCTCGACTGATACACTGACAGACGGAGCTATGGTCCTCGATTCTAAGGCCCTGGTTCCTATCTCTCCAACTAACATGGAGGCACTTGCAGCGGTTCCAGTGAACTCAAAACCTAAACGCTCTGAACTTTCGCAGCGTAGAACTAGGAGACCATTCTCTGTAGGAGAAGTTGAAGCACTCGTTGAAGCTGTTGAAACACTTGGAACAGGAAGGTAAAAACATTCTACAGATTCTGGATTGATTCAAATATTTCTAGTTTTTTAGAATTTCGTTCCTCTTTGTCATGAATATGGAGTCTAATTTCCTTTTGACTTTGCAGATGGCGCGATGTTAAAATGCGGGCTTTTGAAAATGCAGATCATAGAACGTACGTCGATTTGAAGGTATGAAAGGCATCTAGACCATATGTCATTGTTCTGAACTTTATTTTATGACATCATATGATTTGCATTATATTAAGTGAACTGCACATGATTCCATGCATATAATACTTCAAAATGAATCCTATAATTGTGCAGATTTCATACTAAAAGCCAAAGAATAGTTCACATGGGCTGTTGTGGATAGACTTAGATTCATAGACAGACTATTAATTAAGCAAATTAATAACATTATTTTGCCCATGTGATGTGGGTTTTTGTTTATACAGGATAAATGGAAGACCCTTGTGCATACAGCTAGCATATCCCCCCAGCAAAGGAGGGGGGAGCCCGTGCCGCAAGATCTATTGAACCGGGTATTATCCGCACACTCCTATTGGTCGGATCATCAGTCGAAGCAACACGCGAAGCATCCGGTGGTTGTCGATACTCTGAAACTCGGGGACGGCCGGGAGGGGATCGTGGGAGCGTGAACGTGAAGGTTCCAAAAAGCTGTGATTGTGAATTTGTAAAAAAAGTTTACTTACTGTTTATTATCATTATTATAGGGAGAAAGGTATAACATTGAATTGAAGTTGTAAAAAAAAATTGTTGCTTAAATTTCAGTTTTAGTGTTCTGAAAGTTACTGATTTGTTGGCTAGTCTTTCACTGACTTTTGAATAGACTGGTTCTTTTGTACATTGGTTGGTGGGAATAAAGGTGGTTTTAACAGAAAACAATTGTTCAGTCTTATTCTATTGAACTAGTTATTTATTTTTGGCTTCTTGTAAGTTGTAACCAAAAATATACATTTTTGCTAGCTATGTTGGTTATTTGTCACATGCCATGATAAATAGTTATCATTTTGATTGTGAATTATGCCGGTAAAATTGGGAGCTATATGGTGAATCATAGAATGCAAATAAGTAATTAGAGTATTATTAACTAAATATTTGTTGTTCCAAAAAAAAAAAACCAAATATTTGAGTTTCGACGACGCGTGTACGATTATTAAAAGAGACTTGTCTAAAGTAAGATCTATTGTAATAACTATGGAAAATTAAATGGAATCTTAACGTAACAAAGAGCGGGAAATCCTTAATGATGATTAAATGAAAATTACCTGGCGTGACGGCAGGATCACAGAGCTAATAAATTTAAATAAATCCCTAATGTCAGAAAATCTACTTTCTTAATAAAAGTGATACATAATATTCTTCCTCGTAAAAATGATAAACGAATTTGAAAATTAGCTGCCAGAAAAAAGTAAGATAACATGCAGCAGATCTGTCTGTTTTTAATTTTCTTAATTTGGCGGTGATTCCAAAGGGCACGCTGTGGCATGTGAACTGAATAACTGTTATTGCGACATACATATGATTAGGCCACCTCGTGACTTTCGTTTAGGTACGGCTATTTATGACGTGCATGAGAAATTCTTTTGATATTCTTTTTCATATCTTTTATTAGTTTAAAATCACAAAAGATAAAATTATAACTCGATATTTAATGCCCAAACGTTATTATTGGCATATATTACAGTGTCTCACGTAAAGGCGATATTGGTATTTGATCGGGGTTGATGAATGAACAATCATATCATCGATATCATTATATCGTGTAGTGTCAAAAAAAAAAAAAATATCGTTATTTGTAAGAAACATAATGCAATCATTTAGTTATAATTCAGACAATCCCATCTCTTTTTCTCTTAACTAAATGATATAAATGCCCATTTTACTCTTAAAAATCCAAAAACATAGTTATGCAAAAAATACTTATCAAAATAGAGATCCTACCAAGGATATTATTTATCTTTTCAATTCTTTTGAACGACAAAGACCAAACACAATCCCACTAATCTAAATCTTAATCTCCTATTCCCTCGCGGCTTCTTTCTTAGATCCCGCTACTTTTCTTGTTTTCAATTTCATAATGATCTTTTAATTATCTTCAATTAAACCCTAAACCCACCATGATATGCTATACATTTGGTCAGCCTATTATAGTACTTGGTTGATTTTATTGAACGATTGACCCGTTACTACATAGATAATATAAGTCATCTTTCATTAATAGGTTACAATCTATAACAAAAAAAGATATCACTATACTAGATAAATTATGTGTGTACGTAGGTGAGATCTATGTTGTGTATTTACATTTTAAATATTAAATTCAAAAAATATTAAAAGTGAAACTCAAAATGTAAAAAGTATGTGTTTTATATTATTTATGGGGTAAGATTTAAGAATAAGATAGCTTGTGGTGGTGGAAAGGCATCCATTGCGCAGCAATGATGGGACAGGGAGGTGGTTATACATTTAACCAACACGTAAGCATCAAGCAACAAATAGAAGAACTCTCAGTTGCACATGCCTATACGCAACCGCAATGTTGTAACAGTTAAGCATTCAAATCTCACAAAACAACTTTTACATACACATACACCAACCAGCCTGGCAAAAACTATATACGTCTCTATTCATTTCATTAATCTGAATCTTATATAACCTTTATGCGGGTACTTAGTCAAAATACATATAAATTAAGGTGAGGCGTTGTTGTGTTAATGTTGTAATTTTGTGCTGATTAAGCTTTATTTTATTTGATTTTGAAAAAAATGGTTGGTTTATTTTTAAATGATATATGGTTTTATTTTATTAGATATATTGAAAACTGAGATTGTGAGTCATTATTGAGCAAATTATTTAACAAAATTAGTAATTATATATTGTTAGAAACACGGTCAAATTGATTGGTGGACTTTAACTTTAGTAGGTAGCGTTTCTTTTAGGATCTGAGGTATATAATGTGCCTTTATACTTATATACTTATCTATCCAATAGCCTTCTTTTTCAGAGTCGAATATCCAGTTATAATATTCCCTTTTTCTTTTTTCTTGAAATAATAACCAATTAATTTCCTATCTGTATGGAAGCAAAGAATCTATTACGGATCAGATCTAAGTTCCATTTGTTGTGGATGAGATGCATGTGGCTGACCCTGCAGGGATTTATTAATGGTATTAGATTGGGCTTTACTTTTTAGAATGGGTTTGTTGTCAAATGGGCCGTTCATATTATACATGGAGCTATTGGGGGTGAGGCTCGTGAGTCTATGGTTAGCGGGCCTTCTATTTTCATAAACTTTTAAATGTTGATTAATTAAGTTTCAAATGAAGATTATTCTTTGAATGATTTGTAAGAACTAGTTATTTGTATTCCTAATCAGAGGTGGCAAATGAGTGGATGGTATCACTTTAGAACTAGCTGTATGTTGTTTATAATTAGAGGTGAAAAACGGGTGGGTTGGCTCAATAGTGAATCAACTATATGATCTAACCCTATTATGACCCATGATAGAGATTGTTAATATGTTGGGTAAGTTCATCAACCCATAAACAACTCATTTAGCATTAATCCAATTAACACTCACCAAGTTCTCTCTAAGAACTAAAAACACACACTACACGTGTAACAGCCCCAAAATACAGAAAGAAATATATAAATGCAAATCCAGAGTCATGAACTACGACAACATAACAAAAACTGAAACTCGCGCACAGGCGTCTAGAAACTAAAGATAGCAACAATCCTCAATTTAAAAAGGTCAAAACAATAACCAACTAACATTCATAGTCTAGACATAAATTCTAAAAGGAAGTAATAACCCCAAAGATCCAGAAATTCTAAAGAACTACTAATGTTGAGAAATGATCATAATATGCTATTCTTCTGCAAACTCCCCTCCTCATGGTTCACCCGAGTCATTATCTAAATCTGGAAGAAGGAAAATTTAAAACTTATGAGATAAAAATCTCAGTGAGTGTCCATGTGTGTGTAAATTGTGCTTTTCATGATAAAACTTTTATTTTGAAAAGATTTAAGAAAGGGAAACCAGATAGAACATGCAATCACATTAACTCTGAAAATCCAGGTATTTTAACTTAAGATCACTTTATAGTGAAACATTAGTCACTTATGATGATGAGCGTCCCCGTTTATTTGCTGATGCAGACCCCCCTTATAACCATTTCCAGAATCATTGCCTTATCGCCCCGTGTAAGGAGCGACCTTACAATCAGACAGAATTAAGCACATGTACCCTACGGTTCCATCATGAAATAAGTATACACTTGATGTTTTCTTTTCATTTAACCAAGATAATCTCAAGTTGTAAGTTTTAGGAAAAGAACAGAGAATCATCATATTTTATATGTCATGTGTATGCAATCATAGATTGAGTTTTTGCACATTAAATCAAGTACAGAACATCAATCCCAAAACTTGGCATAATTTTCATAAGCTATAAAAGAATAAACTATAGCCACCAAAATCAATTATAAACACCAGTATGCACGAATTTGTCAGACAGGTATGTGCGAATTCTCATTATCTTGGATTAGTAGAACATTTCAGAAAATCATAAACAACCATCAACAACAACTTCCACGCTTAAGTCCCCTGTTTCTAATATCTTACCCCTAATTTACATATTTTTGATTTCAAAGTGATCAAAGCATGAAACCCCACCACAAATCTTATATATAAACTATACTATCATAACTCTATGCAAATCCCATGTCATTAATTAATCTAAGATGGCAAAGCAGCCAACCAAGTCCCACTTTTAAGAATAAACAATGCGGACTACTCAATTCCACAAGACAAAAACTTTAACAATGATTGGCATGAAATTCAAAGAATTACATGTAATAGAGAATGGAATTTACCGACAGTTACACGAAAAAGGGTCGGCGATGACGTTTGAAGGAAGAAGAAGCAGGTTGATTGTGGTGAAAGTACAAATCGTCTAAACCCTATTACTGATGTTTATTTTGAGAATAAATTATAAACCTAAAACAATTAAAGGCTTTAAAGCTATGGGTTTATTAGCAAAAAATAATAATAATAATAACATTAATTAAAGTCTGACTATTTATTAAATTTAGTTTTTTTTTTTTAAAGCAGACTTTCACAACTTGATATCCTAAACTTAGAATAACATAAATACTTATCATAATTAAGGAGACTTAATTTAATCAGAGTAATATAAACGAATAAATAAAAAAAAAATTAAATTAAGAGGAAGCAAAGAAAATTCAAGATATTACAACACTTCTACACCTAAAACATCTAAAGAAACACACATTACACTTAAAAAGCGCGCGCACACACTCCGCCAATCTTCAAATAATATAGCATATATATCATGAGAAGTTTGAAAACATAATAATGTAGTAAATTATGTCAAGCTTCGAATAAAATTGGTATCAAATATTTTTAATATATTAGAAAAAGTTTATACAATTTAACCAAAACTCATGATTATCCTTCATATTTTTGTTGCATTTTACATGACAAGAACGTGCCACTAAAGAATGGTCAACCAAAATGAATAACTCGATTTCATCAATCACAACGCTAACCAAGCAGCTCATAACACTACTAAATGGACCATTTTGAATCGTTGGTCCAAATTTTTGATTCTTGTAACCTCCCATTTATGTAGCTTATGTGATGGAGGAAACCCTGTTACTAACTTTTGTAACACTTTTGTTCGGTAATATACTCCTTCTCTTTTTGTCAACAAAAAAAAAAGTCATCACCTCGTGTTGCAACAAAGTCGATGCAGTGAAGTCTAATGCAACTCGTTCTAGTGCAACAAAGGCTGGACCATCTAAGACATTTGGAGCTTCGCTGCCTGATCCTTACTTATATAGGATCACCTTGCAGATTTCATTAACTAAATTAATCTGGTATCCATGAAGCCTTGCCTCCTTAATTATATGAAACTGATCAAGTTGGGCCTTCATCTTAGTCCGGCAAAAATGGGCATAAAGAGATAGGGGGAGTTTATCTTATGGTTTTATTTTTATGAACTTAACTATAGTTTGATTTGAAAATCTTCCCTCTCATTAATTCAAGGTTTGTTTGTGAATTGATTCAACTTCGGCTTCCAATTCAACCATGGATTCCTTGATCTTTGTCAGAAAATCAAAATAATAGAAAAGAACATATCCATGTGTGTGAGAGGGTATAAGTATAACCACTCTCTCACAAACAAAAATTCAATCCACACTTGAGAATTTGAACAGAAAATAGATCAAAAGTTTAATTGTTTGTTTAGGGACTATACTAACTAATCGCTTTCTTCAGTTACATTGCCTGACAACAACACTCTAAACAAACTTGTCCATGTATATAGATCAATATATCTCTTGAATGCAACAAAATCAACTCCAGCTAGCTCATGAAACTTGACTCAAGCGTCTTAGTATACATATTATTCTGCACTCTGATCCAAGTTTATAATATGATAGAAACAATTAATTAATTAATTAATTAATTACCACTGATGAGCTAGGAGGCTTTTGGCTTACTAGTTGACCTGCCGTGATCAGTGGATCGAACAAATAATACATGATTATATTATTCAGACCATTAGTACAGACACTGAGTTAAAATAAATTTGTCGAGGTCTATCGTTTGACGGATGAATTAATTAATTTTTGATTAAGTAAACGAATCAACACAAGGCAAAGTCATCCGTTTAAACTCTTTCCACTCATCTTTATGTTTCTCCTCCATTTTGTATCAATACAGTACTAAAAGCATCAATCTCATTCTCAACTATCAAACCACCAAAGACTATTATTAGAAACAACATATAGTAAAAATGGCTCTCTCTGTTCAAAATATTTCAGTTTATCTCCGCACGTATGGCAGTTGGAGTGGTTCTATGGTTTTGAGTACTTTGGATGAAACAGAGGAGATCCATGCAGTATCCCTTCCTTGGAAAGGTCAAGACTTACCATGGAACGGCGGGATCTGTGTAGTTGTTCTCAATCATGTAATGAAGTTCCTTCAAAATTCTGATCATCGTCATCATCATGCTATATTGACTGATACAATAACACGCCTTGATTATTTAGCCACCCAATACTATCTAAAATGGTCGCCCCCAAACCCCAATTCAAAGAAAGATATGCAGCAATTGGGAAGAGAGACTTCTGAAATATATGTCAACTCTTTAATCCCAGGGGTGCAGAAGTTCTTCGGGGTTCCAAAGCTGCATCAGTTGTCGGACAACGACAAATCCCTCAAGGAAAATGAAATCTTGGCAGGTTTCTTGGACTTTCTCCTTCAGATATTGGATGCCGAAGCACTTAATCAAGTTTCGGACTATGCGCAGCTTTTTGCTCCTCTTCAGAAGGAACTGAGGTTTGTTCTTACTTTTCTTGGAGATATTCCATTTCAGTCCACTCAACTTGAGCAAGTCAAGACAATCTTGGCTGAATTCGAAGCCGTGTCAAACCAAACAGGAACTTTTAAAGACATTTATTAATTAAAACTCATCCAGTTACAGCCGTTTGGTTTTATGGGTGCAGAGATTCTCTGTTGGGATTTTTTGGGCTCTTGAATGAAAAGATCAAAGAGCATTGCAGTAATTTCTCAGAGATTCCTAGAGAAATAACTGCACGGGCGAATCCTATAGATTCACTCTTCATAGTTGATTCTCTTCTTGAAGATCTTGAAAGCGTGATAAATTGCCGATATGACTTGCCCATTGATGGCATAAAAGATCAAATAAAAAAAATACATGAGGAGATGACGTTCTCACGAACTTTTCTCAAGGATGTTGAAGTGGTGGAGGATACATACAAGAATGAACTAAAAGAATCTTCCGCTCATATTAGAAATGTGGCATATGAAACCGAATTTCTTGTCAACTCATATACCGCAGGGAATGTTCCTATTTGGTACTTGAATTTCAGACTCCCCACTGTCATCCAGAAGATTAAGCTTATAGGGATAAGACTTCAAGAGACAAAGAGAATCTTTGACATGAATGTTATACAAGTTAAGAAAGATTTTAAACAGAAATTTTCTTTCTAGGATATAGAAACTCCTGTGGATGTAGTTGTGAATGATAATGTTGTAGTGGGCTTTGAGGATGAGACGTCAAAGATTTTTGATTATCTAACAAGAGGATCAAAAACCCGTCAAATAATTTCTATTTTTGGGATGCCTGGACTAGGTAAGACAACTATGGCGAAGAAATTATATGATGATGGCTTAAGTTGCGATTATTTTGATAAACGTGCTTGGTGTGTTGTTTCTCAAACATATCAGAAGAGAAATGTGTTGATTGATATTTTCATGAGTTTAGCAACAAGTAAATTAGACAAGCTAGCCAAGGAGAGGATCTTTGAAATGGAGGATAAAAGTTTGGCTTTTGAGATTTATAAAAGCTTAAAAGGATGTAGATATCTTATTGTACTTGATGATGTTTGGCATTTTGATATGTGGGATGATTTGAGAAGATACTTCCTAGATGATGCAGTTGGAAGCAGGATAATATTAACCAGTCGATTAAAAGATATCGCTCCAACTGGTAGCATATTGTTCCCGCTCCATCTTTTGTCTGATGTTCAATGTTGGGATTTATTAGAAAAGAGGGTGTTTTTTGAGGAACCATGTCCTCCAGAATTGTTATGCATTGGAAAGGAAATTGCAGCGAAATGCCATGGATTACCACTTGCAGCAGTCGTGATATCTGGGATCCTATTGAAATTAGAAAAAGACGAAAGAGTGTGGAAAAAAGTGGAGAGCAATTTAGACTCATATATGTTCGAAAATCCAAGAGGGTGTTCTAGAATTTTGGATCTTAGTTAAAAATATCTGCCTAACCATTTAAAGAGGTGCTTTCTTTACTTAGGCAGCATTTCCTGAAGACGCAGAGATTCAAACACGGAAGTTGATATGGCTGTGGATTGCTGAAGGCTTCATTCAAAAGCCAAAAGAAAAGAGTCCAGAGAATGTAGCCGAGGAATATCTTTTTGATCTAGTTAACAGAAGCCTAGTGATGGTTGCAAAAAGAAGATTTGATGGTGGGATCAAAACATGCAGCATTCACGATTTATTGCACGACATGTTCCTACGAAAAGTTCACGAGGAAAATTTCTTGAAACCAATCCAAGAGTAAGTTCATTCATTAACTATCTCTGTTTCAATACAATTTTTCTTCTATTTCGTTACTTCACATCTGATCATATAGTTAGTTATAAGCAACTGATAGAAATCTATGGATAATTTTTCAACAGAGAGTTCTCTATCTACGAGAAACATCAACGTATGTGTGTTCACCCTACGCCAAACAACTTGAGAAGTTTTGGCCTACATTGTCGCTCTTTCTCTGGGCAACTTATGGATCCATCACAAGGTTTTTCACGTATGCCTCTTCTACGGGTCATTGATCTGCTGCCAGAGAAACACACTTTCACGAGTATATCAAGAAAAATTTATCTTCTTGACTTGTCTGTTAATGAGCTGCCACATCCTATAGTAGAAAGCCTTGTGAACTTAGAGATTCTTTGTTCACATTACAATATAGAATTGATGCTCTCGTCAATTCTAAAAATGGTCAAGTTGAGACATTTCAACACCATATTCACTTCAAAAATCATAAAGGATTGTGATACCAAGCAAACAACTAATCTAGAGTCTCTTGGACTTGTTTGCATTCATAACCACGATAACGAAGAAATATTGAGGCTTTCACCATTTCTCCGCCGACTCAAATGCGATTGCGTGGGGACTCTGTTTCCTGATCTTCATTCTCTCACTCAGCTTGAATCACTAAGAATGAATTTTGATGGTCATTTAAAATGTAAATTAACAGAGATCTACTTCCCCTCAACAATCAGAAAGCTGACTTTGTCTGAAATAGGCTTGCCTTGGAAAGAGTTGTCAGTAATAGGGATATTGCCTAATCTCTATTATCTCAAATTAGAACACAATGCCTTTGTTGGAGAGTTGTGGGAGACAAGAGATGGTGAATTCCAACAACTCCGATTCTTGACACTTTGGAAGTTTGATCTGAAGCAATGGATCACCTGGAATGAACATTTCCCCAAACTTGAGTCTTTAGTTTTGCATAAGTGTGATGAATTGCAGGAGATTCCTAATGACGTGGGAAACATTTCAACGTTGCAGACCATTGAGGTGAATGATTGTTCATACGGGGCATGCAAATCAGCTGTTCGGATCGAAAAAGATCAGCATGAATTGGGAAATGAAGAGCTTAAGGTCATCATACAAAGTTATGAATGGTCAAAAGATGAGTTGCTGCGCGAGTGGGAACAAGTAAGTTAATTTATTTATGCCATTTGTTTTCCTTTCTTTGAAAGACTAATTACACAAATACATGCGTGTCTTTTTAATTAGTTTTTTCTTCTCTACTTTTCTTTTAGGACTAAATTGGCTGACTAAATTCAGATTTGAACGAGGTAATGGTTACCTGTCTGTCTGTGTGTGTATATATATATATCTCAATTTCTCCTCAATATTTATTTGTTTGTCTTTTGTTGTTTGGAAGTCATTGATAGTATGTAGAAAAAGAAATTAAGATATAGCATAGGCCATTAATTAATTAGTTATTACTTTGTTGTCTTAATTAGCAAATCTCACTCAGGCTTCAACTATTTTGATTACTTTAACTCAATCCAGTGAAAGAAGTAACAGAAGAAACCTCATCATCGTTCGTCTCAGTTACTCTACGACGAACAAGCAACATTGATAGCTGGAGATATTGACTGCTAATGTATTGCTTTCCCTTTTATAATGTCTTCGTCTAAACATCTGCAAAATCTGTGAATAATGTTGCTGTTGGTTTTAAATTTCTATGTTACAACATCAATGATACTCGAGTTAAACTACATTGTGATTAGAACAAGAAGAAACATTACTATCGAAATATGTATTCAGAATTGTGAATGTATTCTCCATCATGATTTGCAGGGCCACCATTCAGAAATCAAATTTCTTTTACTTGTCAACCGGAGCTCAATCGGCTACTCATTCCGACAAATTGGATCTTGGCAGTAGCGAACAACAGTAACTGGTTCTGGGATATTCTGATTTCAGTCTATCTAAATTATGTCTCTCTGAGGCTATAATGCTAATTTCCAGAGTTACTCTTTTTTTTTTCCTTCGAGAAAACTAGTTTGAGTAGTTCTATTATGTATCTTTCTGTAAGTTGGGTGGCACTGGAAAGAGTATGAATGAAAATGGATGGTTTTCCATGTATCGCCACTAATGCAGTTAGTGCAAACTGGACATAATTTTTTGTGCATAGGATTTCCAGAACAAAACCAAAACACTCATTTATCTATCAATGAAATGATTACCTTTTGCGATTTTCTGTTGAGCTATATGGTACTTGATCACTTGGATTGATGTACTGAACCTATAGTAAGCAAATTGCAAGCCTCAATCGTCGTACAACTAATGCACAAAATTCAACTAAAATGGGCAGAAGCAAAAAAAGAAGATTCATGTCAAAAAACAGTTGTATGTTTTCTCATCTTTCATATGGCTTTCGTTACACGGTACATTAGTAGGCATCAAAGATAGGTACCTTCCTTCCCCATCATGTCGAGGAGGCGCCCTAAAGTCCATGATAGTCAGGTAGAAAAGGATAGACGTGATGAGTTCGCATAGTTACGTCAGTAAGTGGGAATTGGTGAAGCAATAAGCAATGATGTTGATTGCGCAACAACCTACACAACACCTGAAGATCATTTGTTCAATGATTTTGACATATATTGGCCTCAATCGGAGCACAAAAGTTATGCCAATTCTCATGAATCCTCTTTGTTATTGCGCGAGTATTCAAAATCGAGGGTCTCTTGTCCTACATCAAAATCAATGTTATTTAAGTGGGTTTTTCGCAATTTACTCCTGTGTTATGCCAAATTAACAAATTACCCATTGTGAAAAATAAATAGGGAAAATACCTCCCCATGATTTCAAGAAGTTGCACACCACCGCTCTCTGACTTTTTCAGTGTATTTTTTTTATATTTAATCACCATGATACCTTTTTTATTTCAAATAGTTTTTTTTTTAAAATTTTAAATTTAATTATTGCATTTCTCTAAATAAAATTACAAGTAAATGTAGAATAAATCACAACTTATTTTTAAATTTTATTTTGCATTTTGCATTTCTTTTGACAATATAATGTATTAAATTAAAAGATCTACATATTTTTTGAGAAACGGGGATATAATTATCTTTTTTTCACCCAAAAAACTATCCTCACTCTCAAGTTTGGATTAGTGAACTACACCTCCTATACATACGAGGGCATTTTAACACTTTTTGAAACGACCACAAGAGATAATTTTCCTATTTATTTTTTACAGGATGGTAATTTGTGAATTTAGCATAACAGAGGGGTATATATTATCAAAACCTCTATTTAAGTGGGAGAGATTGAAAGGCCCACACGACAGCTTATATGACCATGTTCACTGAGTATTTCAAACATGTATTGGCAATCATCACTTCACTGTTGACTTCAAACCCATTGTTCCTTTCATCTTTATTCCCATCCATACATTAAAACCTTTCATTTAAGCTTATTAGGATAAGACTTCAAGAGATCAAGAAATTTTTTGACATGAGAGTCTTACAAGTTAAGAAGGATTTTAACAGAAAATTATCATTCCAAGCTACAGAAACTTCTGTGGATTTAGCTGCGAATGATAATATTGTAGTGGGCTTTGAGGATGAGAAGCTAAAGATTTTAGATGCACTAACTGCAGAA
This sequence comes from Misopates orontium, assembly GCA_946800315.1. Classification (NCBI taxonomy): domain Eukaryota; kingdom Viridiplantae; phylum Streptophyta; class Magnoliopsida; order Lamiales; family Plantaginaceae; genus Misopates; species Misopates orontium. The sequence goes on from OX326951.1 coordinate 36,778,589, forward strand.
TCAAAAGCTCATCAAATAATATCTATTTTTGGGATGCCTGGACTTGGTAAGACAACTATGGCGAAGAATCTATATGATGATCGCTTATGTTGTGATTATTTTGATAGACGTGCATGGTGCGTTGTTTCTCAAACATATCAGAGAAGAAATGTGTTGATTGATATTTTCATGAGTTTACGCATATTAAACAAGGAGATATTCCAAATGGAAGATGCAAGTTTGGCTCTCGAGATTCATAAAAGTTTAACGGGACGGAGATATCTTATTGTACTGGATGATGTTTGGCATTCAAATGTGTGGGATGATTTGAGAAGATGCTTCCCAGATGATGCAAATGGAAGCAGGGTACTAATAACGAGTCGAATTAAAAATATTGCTCCAATCTCTAGTACTTATTTTCCGCTCCATCTTTTGTCTGATGTTCAATGTTGGGATATATTAAAAACGAAGGTGTTTTTTGAGGAGCCGTGCCCTTTAGAGCTGTTAAGCATTGGGAAGGAAATTGCAACAAAATGCCATGGATTACCACTTGCAGCAGTCGTGGTATCTGGAATTCTTGTGAACCTAGAAAAAGAAGAAAGAGTGTGGAAAAAAGTGAAGAGCAATTTAGACTCATATATGTTTGATGAATCAAGAAGGCTTTTGAAAATTTTAGATCTTAGTTATGAATATTTGCCTAATCATTTAAAGTTGTGCTTTCTCTACTTGGGAAGATTTTCTGAAGATGCAGAAATTCGAGTACGGAAGATGACACGATTGTGGATTGCTGAAGGGTTTATTCCAAAACAAGAGGAAAAGCAGCTAGAGAATGTAGGAGAGCAATATCTTTTTGAACTGGTTAACAGAAGCCTAGTGATGATTGCAAAAAGGAGATTTGATGGTGGGATAAAAACATGTCACATTCATGATTTACTGCATGAGATGTGCCTACGAAAAACTCACGAGGAAAACTTCATGAAATCTATCAAAGGGTAAGTCCGTGCATTACATCTATTTCAATACACTTCATCTTGTTTAAGCACTTCAAAACTGATCTTTTAGTTAAAAGCAATTGATATGATTGGAGTTTACATTTATGGAATTATTTTGGACAATTTTTCTACAGAGAGTTCCCTATCTACAAGAAACATCAACATTTGTGTGTTCACCCTGTGTCAAATAGATTGAGAAGTTTTGGCCTACATTGTCGCTCTTTCTCTGGGCAGTATTCTGATCCATCACCAGGTTTTTCACATATGCCTCTTATGCAGGTCATTGATCTACAGCTCAATCGAAACGATATCTCACCTGTTTCAAAAGAAATTTATCTTCTGGTTAATTTAAGATACTTGTCCGTTGGTTTTCTGCCGCACCCTATAGCAGACAACCTTGTGAACCTTGAAATTCTTTGTACAGATTACAATGTAAATTTGATGCTCTCGTCCATTCTAAAAATGGTGAAGTTGAGACATATCAGCACAACGGGAACGTTAATAATAAAAAAGGATTGTGATACCAACCAAACAACTAAACTAGAGTCTCTTAGAGGTGTTGACTTTTGGAGCCATGATGATGAAGAAATCTTGGGGCATTCACCATTTCTCCGCCGACTTAAATGCTTTTGCGGGGGGACTCAGTTTCCTGATCTTCATTCCCTCACTCACCTTGAATCACTAAGAATGAATTTCCGTTCTTGTTTTGAATGTAAATTAACAGAGATATACTTTCCCTCAACAATCAAAAAGATGACTTTATCTGGAATGCCTTGGGAAGATATGTCAATAATAGGGATACTGCCGAATCTTCAATGTCTCAAATTAGAAGACAATGCCTTTGTGGGAGAAGTGTGGGAGACAAGAGATGGTGAATTCCAACAACTCAGATTCTTGACACTTCAATGGTTTGATCTAAAGCAATGGATCACCTGTAGTGAACATTTCCCCAGACTTGAGTGTTTAGTTTTGGTCGAGTGTTTGATATTGCGGGAGATTCCTAGTGACTTGGGAAACATTATAACGTTACACACCATTGAGATGAGAAATTCTTCGTATGAGGCAGCCAAATCAGCTGTTCGGATCGAAAAAGAGCAGCATGAATTGGGAAATGAAGAGCTTAAGGTCATCATACAAAGCTATGAATGGTCAAAAGATGAGTTGGTGCGCGAGTGTGAACAAGTTAAGCTCTTCAGATGTACTTATGCCTTTTGTTTTTCTTTTCAATTGATTAACTTCTTTAAAACACTAATTACACAAATACAAGTGTGTCTTTTTAATTAATTTTATTTCCTTACTGTAAACAGGAACAAATCGAGATGATTTGCTCGAGAAAAATAGAGAGAGAAGAGAGCGTTTAGAACTAGGGTTTTAAGAGAGAGAATCTGGAGAAAAAGAATGAATTAAATTAATTAGAAAAATACCCTAAAATGGACCTTATATACATGGGGTCCCGAGACTAAGGTTCAATAGTAGAAGGACTAAAGAGCAAATATACATAAAACGTTAAAAAGTAAAAACACGCTTATTATATAACTTAAGACCCCCCCGCAAGAGGGGCATGGATGTCAATGATGCCCATCTTGGACATCATTTTGAAGAAAGGCTGTGGTGACAACGGTTTTGTGAATATGTCCGCTAATTGATGTTCGTTGGAGATGTGCATGACCTTGAGGATTCTTTGTTGTACTTTCTCGCGGACGAAGTAACAGTCTATCTGAATGTGCTTCGTGCGTTCGTGTTGGACCGGATTGATCGCAATACAAGCTGCACTCTTATTGTCGGTGAACACAACTGGAGCTCTTGTTTGAAGAATATGCAGATCTTTGAGAAGTTGAGATAGCCAAATGACTTCGCAAGTTGTTGAAGCTAATGCTCGGTATTCTGCCTCGGTTGATGAGCGGCTAACCGTCGGTTGTTTCTTTGCTTTCCAGGAAATCAGGGAGTTACCAAGATAGACCGCAAAACCAGTTATGCTTCTTCGAGAATCAGGACAGCTTGCCCAGTCGCTGTCACAAAAAGATTTAAGATGAGATTCAGATTTGGTGGGATAAAATAAACCCTTACCTGGGCTGCTCTTTATATATCTGAGCACCCTATGAGCAGCAGTGAGATGATTTTGTGTGGGATGAGCCATGTGTTGAGTCAAGCTTTGAATGCTAAAACTCAAATCAGGCCTGGTAATAGTAAGATATAAGAGACGCCCAACCAACCTCCTATAAACTGTAGGATCACTAAGTAGATCAGAGGAATCAGCAGATTGTAACTTTATATGAGAATCCATAGGAGTAGAAATGGGTTTACAATTCAAATAACCAGAATCTTGTAAAATGTCTAATGCATATTTGCGTTGACACAAAGTAATACCCTGTTTAGACCTTGCTACTTCAATACCTAAAATGTATTTGAGATTACCAAGGTCTTTAATAGTAAAAGCAGCATGTAAATGACTCTTCAGAACAGTAATTTCATTAAGATCATTACCAGTCAATATTATATCATCAACATATATACATAATGCAGTAAAAGAGCCATGAATATTTTTGATAAACAAAGAAGAATCAGAAACAGTTTGAGAATAACCATGTTGGAGAAGAAAAGATGTAAGTTTGTTGTACCATTGTCTAGAGGCTTGTTTGAGGCCATAAAGACTTTTCTTAAGCAAACAAACTTTATTTTCATTGTTAGAGCAATATCCTGGAGGAGGAGCCATATAAATCTCCTCATCCAAATCACCATGCAAAAATGCATTGTTAACATCTAATTGATGCAAATTCCAGGCATGAGATGAAGCTAAAGCAAGTAAAACCCTAACAGTAGTAAGCTTAGCAACAGGACTAAAAGTATCAAAATAATCTAGGCCTTCCTCTTGGGTATACCCTTTGGCAACTAATCTAGCCTTATACCTTTCTATAGTACCATCAGATTTTAACTTAACTTTAAAAACCCATTTACAACCAATGCAATTATGACCAGGGGGTAAATCAGTAATAACCCAAGTATTAGTTTTCTCTAAAGCATCAATCTCAGCTTTCATAGCAGCTTGCCATTCAGGCACTTTACTAGCCTGTTTATAAGTTCTAGGTTCAACAATGTGAGTCACAGAAGTGGTGAATGCTTTATGAGATGAACTAAGATGATCAGTGGTCATGCAAGATGAGATAGGATATCTAATCACTTTAGATTTTGAGGAAAAATTGCTCTTATGAATGGATGCAGGCAAGTTACACTCATAATCATGCAAATAGACAGGTGGAACAGTGTTCCTAGAAGACTTTCTAATGACAGGAGCATTCATGATAGGAACAGAATCAAGCACAGGAACATTAACAAGAACAGAATCATTGAACATAAAAGTATTATGAGTTGGAGAAATGTTACTAGAGGATGGCACATCTGTAGTTGAGGTGTCATAAAAATGTTGATCTTGTTGAGAAGACACTTCTGGAGTGTGAATCTGGGACTGAACATCTTGAAGAGACATGTCTGGAGATGGAATATCAACATCCATAAGGGGTACTTGAGGTGGTATAGGATCAGCAACTGGAATATGATCCTGCAAAGTAATAAATGATTCTGTACAAACACTGGGTTTGTCTTGTCCAAGGTTAGTAGAAACAGATAAACTAGTATCCTTAAAAGGAAACTGAGTTTCATAAAAAATCACATTCCTAGAAACAGAAATCTTACCAGTATCTAAATGCAAAACCAAATACCCTTTAGTACCTAAAGGATATCCTAAAAACACACATTTAGTAGCCCTAGGATCAAATTTACTTCTATGAGCAGAAATAGTGGAAGCAAAACAAAGACAACCAAAACATTTAAGGGAACTATAATCAGGAGCTGTGTGAAAGAGCATCTCATAAGGAGATTTATTACCTATAGTAGCAGAAGGTAACCTGTTAATTATAAAAGCAGCAGCAGATATACAATAACTCCAATATATAAGAGGAACATTAGACTGAAACTTCAAAGATCTAGCTACTTGCAACAAATGTTGATGCTTGCGCTCAACTAAACCATTTTGCTCAGGAGTTTCTACACAACTCTTTTGGTGCAAAATACCATAGGTGTCATAAAAATTTTTCATAATGAATTCTGTCCCATTGTCAGTCCTGATTACCTTTATTTTTGAAGAAAATTGAGTTTCAACCATTTTATGAAAAGAGATAAGTTTGGACTGAACTTCAGACTTCTGTTTTAACAAAAAAACCCAAGTACACCTTGTGTAATCATCAACCACAGTTAAAAAAAAATTTAAAACCATCACTTGAAACCACTGAAAAAGGTCCCCACACATCACAATGCACAAGATCAAAAGGATGCAAAGAAACAGTATTACTATGAGGAAAGGAAAGCTTCTTTTGTTTGGAAAGATGACAAGTATCACAATGAGTATGTAAACTATTCTTAGGCACAAAAATTTGAGGAATAGCAGCCAGCTTCTGATAAGAAGGATGGCCAAGTCTGAGATGCCACAATGTATCAGTAGTAGTAACAGAATTACAAGAAATAGGAACAGAGTTCATGTTACAAAGTTTATCACTAATAGGAATATTAAAACCAAGAATGTATAAACCATTCTGCAAGTTAGCAGAACCAATCATCTTCCTCTTGAATGTGTCCTGCAAGATACACATAGAGGAGAAAAAATGTACATGTAACTGGCAGAAAACAGTTAATTTGGATACAGAAACTAAGTTGAAAGTGAAATCAGGAACATAAAGAACATCTCTCAGAATTAAATCAGATGAAATAACTATGTCCCCTATCAAAGTAGCAACAGTAGTACTATTATTAGGCATATGAATAACAGTATTAATAGGTTTAGGAGAGTTAGTATAAAAACCAGAGTGACTAATCATGTGATCAGTGGCACCAGTGTCTAGAATCCAAGTTTTATTATTTTTAGTAGGATGTTTAAAAACAGACAAGGCATGAACAGCAGCATTACCAGCTAAAGTAGTAGCAGCAGAGTGCTGAACAGGGTTTCCAGATTGAGAAATAGGAAGCTGGTTTTGAGATTTTGCAAAAGCCAAAAATTGCTCAAATAGAATCTGATGAGAATCAGCAGCAGTTTCTGAAATAACAGCACTAGTGTCTTCTTCATTAGTGTTAGCAGAGTTAGCAGAATGATGATTAGGCAAAGACCTCTTGCCAGTGGGTCCATCCCATCCAGGAGGGTACCCAATAATTTGGAAACACCTATCCACAGTATGACCAGTGTACCCACAATGGGTACACTTCAGCTTTTTCTTATCTTTACCAGCAGGAGGTTTGTTAAATTTACCAGTGGTAGGATTAGACTTGTTCTGACTTTCAGTAAAAGATTTTCCTCGTGTGAACATAGCTAAAGGATCCACAGAAGGAACAGAATAAAGAGCACGTTGATTTTCCTCTTGTAAAATCATAGAATAGACCTTTGAAAGCAGGGGCAGGGGAGATGTGAGGAGGATTTGACTACGAATAGCAGTGTACGAATCATTCAATCCAATCAGAAAAGCCAGAACACAATCATGCTGTTGAAGATCTATCATATGTTTGTTCATGTCACACTTACAACCACCACAAGAGCATGCAATCACAGGACGTTGACTGACAAATTCATCCCACAGTGTACGAAAAGAGTTATAGTAAGCAGTAACAGAATGTGCACCTTGAGATATCGTAGACAGAGATTTTTGTAACTGGTAAACACGCGAACCATCGGTTCGATCATACCTGATTTGAAGTTCTTGCCATACCTCAAGAGCAGTAGTGAAGTAGAGGAGACTGTGGCGGATTTCTTTAGAAACGGAGTTAAGAAGCCATGACAGGACCAAGCTATTAGCCCTAGTCCAGCAAACACGCAACAGATCATTGTCTTCAGGGAGGGGAAGTGAGCCGTCGATGAACCGAATCTTATTTTTAATATTGAGGGCCATCTGAATACCCTTGCACCAGGAAATGTAATTTTGCCCGTTGAAAACATCACCGACTATAGAAGCGCCGGTAAAATCTTGCGATCCGAGAAAGTAGACTGAAGATGAGTCTTCACTCGGATTCTTGACACCAGCCGTTGAAGAAACCGGAGCAGCAGATGATGAACCAGAGGCCATCGTGGATCAACAACAACCTCAAATAAACCACCGTAGATCAGCAAAAAACAAGCGGATCTGAACAGATCGAGGAACAAACAAACGGATCTGAGAGAAAAATCCGTAAAAGTGAACGGATCTGAGAAAATCGAACGGTTCTGAGAAAATCGAACGGATCTGAGAGAGGAATCCGTAGATCTAAACAGATCGAAAGAAAGAAACACAAGATCTGTAAAGATCGAGCAAGATCGCCAAAGAGAACTCTGTAAACACAGAAAAATCGCGAAGACGATGAGTCAAACGCGCAGAAGAGAGCGAAAAAGGACTTCGCAAGACAGATTATGCAGCGGAACACAAGGATCGATCACTCCTAACGAATGATACCATGTAAACAGGAACAAATCGAGATGATTTGCTCGAGAAAAATAGAGAGAGAAGAGAGCGTTTAGAACTAGGGTTTTAAGAGAGAGAATCTGGAGAAAAAGAATGAATTAAATTAATTAGAAAAATACCCTAAAATGGACCTTATATACATGGGGTCCCGAGACTAAGGTTCAATAGTAGAAGGACTAAAGAGCAAATATACATAAAACGTTAAAAAGTAAAAACACGCTTATTATATAACTTAAGACTTACTTTCTCTTCTAGGAGTGAATTGGGTGAAAAAATTCAGACTTCAATAAGGTAATGGCTACATGTCTGTCTGTAGAGAACACTTGAAGCTTGTTGAAGTTACTACTTCGTATTGAAAAGGTGGGGTAACAAACCTATGAAAATCTAGAATCTCAACGTGCATATTTGTTTGAAGCAGAACCACCATTATCAGAATAGCCACCAACTCTCTGCACGGTCAATTATAGCATTAACAAATTCTTATGTTTATTGGCTTAAAAATAAATGATGTGCAAAAGTTAAATTTCTCACAGGATTCGTCGTAAATGGTATTGGATAAGGCTATGGAAGCTGGTTAGTTCTGGAGATATAAAAGGCGTTACTTGAATTTGATCAAGAGCATGTAAATGGTGATCAAGAGCGGAGATATAGTCGACAGATATATATTGTGATGGTTGGATGTCCATTATTTTGAGAGACAAATAGCGGTTTGTTAAAAGCTTTTGCTCCCTGTGAAGCTCGAACATGGGCATTTTCCCTTTCAGCTTTCTGCCTTTTGTGGTAGTCTCTGAAAGTTAATTTTTATTAGAAGAAACATTCTTATCAAACAAAACCAATAATACTTAGGTTCGGTTAATGTGACACAGGTTTTTGAGCTTTCACCCTTTTCTTCTGTATTTTTTTTCTTTTGACGTCCCAATGACGCGCACATACATCTGTTCTTCCTCTTGATTTAACACAACGAGGATCAGTTACAAGCATATCATCTCTCACCAAAATATCTCTTTCCAACCAAGTCATTTGGAGCATCCAGATCAGTTGAAGTAAAATTTTGACCAAGCATTAAATTTTGACTCAACACTTTCGAGTGATTTTGTTAGGATTAATCTCGTTTCCTTGTAAAATTGATCTGTAATGGAAAGATCATAAGTTCTTCTAGTTGTTTCAAGAAAAAATACTTAGAAGGTGCTAATCTACTACCGTTGACGCGTAGTGCATCACAAATTCTACTTTACACTTTAAGTCCTCTTTTTGATGTACATTTCTGGAATATACTCCATGTTGACACTGTCAAGAAATTTTAGCGCACAGACGTTCGTATAATACACCGAAAATTTCGAATTTATGACAACTGCAATTCACAAAAGATTTCTCACTATCAAATTGTACTGAAATGATCATTAACCTTCCTCCTCAAGATTTCATTGTCAAACACATCAAAGAAGTCCCAACAACTTCCTTTTTATTGATAATTACAAATTTCATCGACTCGGAAATCTCCTGTTGAAACAAAGTGAATATTGCCATTGTATAACCTAACAGCCTTTCTTAGCTACGTGTTCTCTCTTTCCGGAAGTTTACCATGATGACTGTGAGTGTCTTTTTTCTTTCCTTCCATAAGCCAAGACTCCTTAAGCTTTTCAAAACCCATGACACAGTTATACCACAGTTGGCGTTGCTCTTCTTTTTTAATGCAGCGCCCCTCGCTTCTTGATGTTGCCTTAAGTCCAGCAATAAATCCGTGACAACTAAAACTGTAGCCCATTTATGGCGTAAGCTATATATAAGATTAAACTAATTTTTGCTGTTGATGCTAGACTCAATCATCATTCTTCTCCAAGTTTTTTCAAATTCTTCTTCTTCCAAACAATGATTCATGCACTTGTGACATAAACTTTTTAAACTTGAATTACCTTTCAAGTTGCCAAAATGTGAAGGGACATTCTGGTTGATGTGCCATTGACATAATCAATGGTGTGGGAGCAGGAACACCGTTTGAATTGCATTCATTATTGCCTAACATTGACCAATCAAGATTGTTTTAGGTTGTTTACCACCCGTAGACTCCAAGAATATTCGAAACAACCACTCAAAAGAACTCTCAGTTTCGTCTGACATAAAAGATCCAACATGATACCCTGCAAATGATAGGTTAATGCAAACAAAAGGACAACAAATCATATTGTACTTAATTGTTCGGTAAGTAGTGTCAATTGAGAGAACATCGCGAGGAAATATCCAAACTCAATGTTGTATCAATAATCTCGGGGAAAATGCATAAAACCCCCTTGTGGTTTTGAAAACCTGCACGGAATTCCTTTATGGTTTGATAATTACCTAGAATCTTCTTGTGGTTTCAGAAACCCTGCACAAAATCCCCTTGTGGTTTCAGAAACCCTGCACAGAATCCCCTTGGGGTTTCAAAAACCTTGCACAAAATCCCTAATCCGTTAAACTCCGTCAGAGAGTGGCGACCACTCGCTCTATGTGAGAGTGAGTTTAACTTTTGTGTACTTTTTCGAATTAAAAAGTCTATTTCACCCTTAAAAACTGAAAACATGAAACCCCCTTGTGGTTTGATAACCTGCACGAAATCCCCCTGTGGTTTGAAAACCCTGCACAAAATCCCCCTGTGGTTTGAAAACACTGCATAAAAACCCTGTTTTTTTTGTTTTTTTTTTAAACATCCAGATTTTTTTTAAAAGAAGTTAAAAATAAATAAGGGCAATTTAGTCATTCTTAAATAAAACTAACGGAGTTATGTTAAATATAACGGAAGGGAATGTGTGCAGGATTTTTGAAACCACAAGGGGATTTTATGTAGTTTTCAAACCACAGGGGGATTTTGTGCAGGTTTTCCAAACCACAGGGGGATTTTAGGTTGATAGCCCCAATAATCTCTGAAGAAAAGGTTCATAAGTCTATTATCTTAATCTCTCTCTACATTCCAAAAAACGAAAGGTTCAGACTTCTCTCTATATAGTATTGAATCGATTGAGCCTCATCTCCACTCTCAATTCTACTTTGTTTTCTTGTACTTGAAGATAAATCTAATACATCTTGTTGTGTACATCCAACATTTCTCTCTCCTGTGATGAAGATTGCAAAATAATCATAAGCATCCGCAATGGAAATTCCACATTTAACCATTGCTGTGATGCAGTTCTCCATTTCATATATAACTCACACGCCTTGCCATGAATATGTTCCTTGTTGAAGATAGTAACCCTCTAATTTTCTCCTTTTAAATTGTATTCACGTGTAAGTTTTGCTTTACATTTGCGTCTAAATGTCGGCTTTAGAGAAGTTGGTATGTTGAGCTTCAAAACGTTTCTCGTATTTGTTTCCTTCACAATAACATACAAAACCCGTGAATAACAAATTGGTTTCATGGCTTCGATTCCCTTGTCCAAATTCAAATCCGTTCCATTAGATCAGCAATCCATATACTTTTTATAAACTAAATCACACCCGAAAAAGTACTCATAACATATCACATATATACCTTGACCAGATTCTAACTTATCAGTACCATGTGCTTTATTAACTTGTAGTTGAAGAATTGTGAAACACAAATTTCAGTAAAATAGAAGAGGATAAAAAAGAGTGAAGGAGCTATTAAACGTACTCTATAGACAATAGGTATAAATGCAATTATTGAAGAACTTTAGGGTAGATACATCCAACTTAACTAGTCTTTATTCGTAAAAATGAATTAACAAAAATAGGGGTACAAGTCACCATATCTAGCTTTTACAGTCACACCATAATTGAAAAGAATATTTATGTTATTTTTTTTGCCGTCACACACAATACTCTATCTTATTATATATGAATGTTCTCAGCATAAGAATAAAGTACTTTACACGTTCAGAACCGATCGAATATATGTACATATATATTCTTTTGTAATTATTGAATCCTATATTTGAAATAGCAGGGACATGTGTAGCTTGTTAATTGGATCTTATATATGACCACTGGTTAAAAGAATATAATGTTGAATGCTCAAACATTAAAAGCTTTCATTTCATATCCATACATTAAAAGCTTTCATCTAAACTAGCAAAATCATCAAAGCCTGTAGTTAGAAATAATAATAGTAATGGCTCTCTCTATTAAAAATATTTCAATTTATCTGCGCCTATGCAGTTCGACTGGGAGGCCTATGGTTTTGAGTAGTTGGGATGAAACAATGATGATCGATGAATCCCTTCCTGGGAAAGGTCGAGACTTTCCATGGAATCGCGAAACCTCTTTAGTAGTTCTCCGTTATGTAACGAAATTCCTTCCAAATTCTGATCATCATCAAGCTATATTGAGTGATACACTAAGACGCCTTGAAGAGTTAGCTGCAGAACACATGGAACACAGGGAACAATCAACACTTATAGAACTAAATGGTTCAGCGGCAGACTGCGATTCAGACAATAGGATGCTGGAATTGGAAAAAGAGATTGGTGAAATATTTGTGAACTCTTTCATTCCAGAGGTACTGAAATTCTTCAGGGTTCCAAAGCTGCAGGAGTTGTCGGACAACGACAAATCCTCCCTCAAGGAAAATGAAATCTTGGCAGGTTTCTTGGACTTTCTCCTTCAAATATTGTATACGGAACCGCTTATTGATTCGGAGGATGAGCAGCTGCTTGCTCCTCTCCAGAAGGAGCTGAGGTTTGTTCTTAGCCTTCTTGGCGATATTCCATTTCGGTACACTGAACTTGAACAAGTCAAGACTATCTTGGCTGAATTTGAAGTCGTGTCAAATGAAACAGGAACTTTTATCTATTCGTGTTTTTTAACAACCCATCCAATTAAAGCTGTTAGGTTTTATGGAGGCAGAGATTCTCTGTTGGGATTGTTTCGGCTCTTGAATGAAAAGATCAAAGAGCACTGCAGTAAATTCTCAGAGATTCCTAGAGACATATCTCCACATGCGAATGCTATTGATTCACTCTTCATAGTTGATTCTCTTCTTGAAGATCTTGAAAACGTCATAAATCGCAGGTTTGACTTGCCCATTGATTGCATAAAGGATCAAATCAAAACAATACATGAAGAGATGATGTTCTCACGAGCTTTTCTCAAGGATGTTCAAGTGGTGCACGATACATATAAGGTTGAACTTAAAGAATCTTTCTTTCGAATTAGAGATGCGGCATATGAAACTGAATATCTCGTCAACTCATATACTTCAGGGAATGTCCCTATTTGGTACCTGAATCTCAGACTCCCTGCAGTAATTCAGAATATGAAGGTTCTTGGGATAAGACTTCAAGAGATCGAGAAAATCTTTGACATGAAAGTCTTACAAGTTAAGAAGGATTTTCACCAAAAACTATCATTCCAAGCTATAGAAACTTCTGTGGATGTGGTTGTGAGTGATAATGTTGTAGTGGGCTTTGAGGATGAGAAGTTGAAGATTTTGGATGCTCTAACTGCAGGATCAAATACGCGTCAAATAATTTCTATTTTTGGGATGCCTGGACTTGGTAAGACAACTATGGCGAAGAAACTCTATGATGATCGCTTATGTTTTGAATATTTTGATAAACGTGCATGGTGCGTTGTTTCTCAAACATATCAGACAAAAGATGTGTTGATTAATATTTTCAGGAGTTTAACAACGAGCAAATTAGATAAAGGGGCGATCTTCCAAATGGAAGAGGAAAGTTTGGCTCTCGAGATATATAAAAGTTTAAAGGGACGGAGATATCTTCTTGTACTGGATGATGTTTGGCATTCAAATATGTGGGATGATTTGAAAAGATACTTCCCAGATGATGCAAATGGAAGCAGGATAATATTAACCAGTCGTATAAAGGATACTTCTCCAATTGATGGCATTTTTTTCCCACTCCCTCTTTTGTCTGATGTTCAATGTTGGAATTTATTACAAAAGAAGGTGTTTTTCGAGGAACCGTGTCCTCCGGAATTATTAGGCATTGGAAAGGAAATTGCAGCGAAATGCCATGGATTACCACTTGCAGCAGTCGTGATTGCTGGAATTCTTGTGAACCTAGAAAAAGAAGAAAGAATGTGGAAGAAAGTGGAGAGCAATTTAGACTCGTATATGTTTAACGATCCAAGAGGGTGTTTGAGAATTTTGGATCTTAGTTATGACTATCTTCCTAATCATTTAAAAATGTGCTTTCTCTACCTGGGAAGATTTTCCGAAGATGCAGAATTTCGAACACGAAAGTTGATACTGTTGTGGATTGCTGAAGGATTCATTCCAAAACAAGAACATCCAGAGAATGTAGCGGAGCAATATCTTTTTGATCTAATTAACAGAAGCCTAGTGATGATTGCAAAAAAAAGATTTGATGGTGGGATTAAAACATGTCACATTCATGATTTACTGCATGACATGTGCCTACGAAAAAGTCACGAGGAAAACTTCTTGAAATATATCAAAGAGTAAGTCCTTCATTATCTCTATTTCAATACACTTTATTTTCTTTTTAGCACTTGTGAACTGACCTTTAGTTGCAAGCAACTGATAGTATTGGAGTTCATTTTTATGGAATTTTTTTTGATAATTTTTCTACAGAGAGTACTCTATAAACGAGAAACATCAACATCTGTGTGTCCACCCTACAGCGAAATACTTGAGAAGTTTTGGCCTACATTGTCGCTCTATCTCAGGGAACGTTTCTGATCCATCACCAGGTTATTCACATATGCCTCTTCTCCGGGTCATTGATCTGCTGCCTTGGGCTAACAATTTCTTGACTCTATCTGAAGAAATTTATCTCCTTGTTAATTTAAGATACTTGTCCGTTGGTAGTCTGCGGCATTCTAGAGTAGACAACCTTGTGAACCTAGAAATTCTTTGTGTATTTTACGGTATGGAATTGATGCTCTCGTCCATTCTAAAGCTGGTGAAGTTGAGACATACCAACACCAAAGGCTCATTAAGAATCACAAAGGATTGTGATACCAACCAAACAACTAATCTAGTGTCTCTTGGAGGTGTTTGCATTTACTCCAATGATGATGGAGAAATATTGAGGCGTTCACCATTTCTCCGCCGACTCAAATGCAAATGCGAGGGGAATCTGTTTCCTGATCTTCATTCCCTCACTCAGCTTGAATCACTATGGATTCATTTTTTCTCTCGTTTTGAATGTAAATTAAGAGAGATATACTTTTCCTCAACAATCAAAAAGCTGACTTTGCGTAAGATGGGATTGCCTTGGGAAGAGATGTCAATAATAGGGATACTACCGAATCTTCAATATCTCAAATTATCCGAGGATGCCTTTGTGGGAGAATTATGGGAGACAAGAGATGGTGAATTCCAACAACTCAGATTCTTGACACTTTTTATTCTTGATTTAAAGCAATGGATCACCTGTAGTGAACATTTTCCCAAACTTGAGTGTTTAGTTTTGGACACGTGTGATGAATTACCGGAGATTCCTAATGACTTGGGAAATATATCAACGCTACAGACCATTGAGGTAAGTTATTGTTCATACGAGGTAGCCAAATCAGCTGCTTGGATCGAGAAAGAGCAGCATGAATTGGGAAATGAAGAGCTTAAGGTCATCATAGAAGACTCAAGGTGGTCAAAAGATCAGTTGGTGCGCGAATGTGAAGAAGTAAGTTAAGCTCTTCAAATTTATATGCCTTTTCTTTTCCTTTTCAATTGATTAAGCTCGTTGCAACACTAATTACACACATATATGTTTTCTACTTTTCTTCCAGGAGTGAATTGGCAGGCAAAATACAGACTTCAATAAGGTAATGGTTACGTGTGTGTCCGCATTAGAGTGTTTCGCTGCTAATGCTTTCCCTTTTACTATATATTTTCAGATATCTGCATAATCTGCGAATAATACTGCCGTCGGTTTTAACTTTCTATGTTTAAGTTGTAACTATTGAGGAAATAAAAGACGAATGAGTAATTTGCCAAAACAATACTCTGTAAATTAGTTCTAAACTTCAAGTATATCATCTTATATACATTTTATTTATTAGAATTTATTCGCCATGAGTTTGTTAATATTATTTTGGAACCAATGAAAGATGACGGGAGAGCGAGAATTACATAATAAAGGAAGTAAATTTAGCCAAGAAGAAGTGTAAATGGTGGAGAGATTTACTCATCCAATAATTAACAGAAAATAGAGAGATTTAGCAACTAATTGTTACATAATAATACTGGATGTTCTCATTGTTACATCTTAGAGTTGAGTATATAATTTGCTGCCCAACAGAACTGATCTTGTATTCTATAACGTGGCCGGAGGCCCGGTACAGTTGGCTTGATGAGTGTTCCAGTAATGGGGATTGCACCAGAATCATCTATTTGAGATCAGATAATTTACAATGCAGCACTCTACTTAGGGATCGGAAAAACGACTCACAAATATTCTAAGAGATGTTGGAGAAAAGTACGTGTTTCTCACTTTTTTAGAAGTCCCGCAGTAGGATTATCTTAAACGCTGATACTATTATTTGTTTTATGTCCATGTTAAATGTATTTGTTTTATGTCCATGTTATGCCGTGTATATCTAAAAAGATTTCTAATTATATAACATTCCATATTTTATGATAGTTCCTGAGGATTGCCGTGTAAAAATCTGAAATTAGAGCTTAAAGAGGAAAGAAAGCCAAGAAAATAGTAACACCAAAAACAGTGCGTGGTACTACAAAAACAAAATTGTCATAGCGTTGACAGATCGATTAAAAGAAGCCATGCACATACGGCCTTGGAAGTTATAACTAGTTTCATGAACTGGAAGAACTCATTTTCCTTTGGGTTATTCTGTAAGGTTGGTCATCGCTGATGATGTACCACATGATCCTGGATTCAATGGAAGACAACGATTACGATAACTTGACGAAGAGAGCTCACGTGGGGAGGACCAAGAAGCCGATGATGTTGCCTGTTGCATACACAAATCCCAGTGTTGTTTTCCAATAGAAATCTTGTTAGATATGCATGTACACTGTAATACAGAGTTAAATTCCAGTTTGAATTCCCTTGTCAATTAAAATATTTACAATTTCATTCCATTTGCTGGCGGATAAAAATGTGATATGTTGTACTGGTAACACTAGCTAGAGGAAATGATCAATTACCACTTATCACTCGGTCAATTGGGACTGGTATTGACTAAGTAATGATCAATTGCACAACCCCATGCATGTTCCTGCATAAAGCAGTTTATAGCTGTATACTAGCTATAAACCCATCCTGCATCAGAAGCCTGTTCAATTAGACATGCCAAGTTAAGTCCCTCCGCGTGCTCCAGTAATAAGCGCCAAATTCTCCAGAAACATCAATATATCTATGTAAAGATATATTCGGACTTCAATAAGGTAATGGTTATGTGTCTATCTGTCTGCGTCTATATATATCAACTTCTCCACAATATTTGTTTGTTTGTCTTTTGTTGTCTAATTCATCGTTCGACTCAATGCAAGGAGTAAATCCTCACTTTTTTCCCCTTTGGATCTGTCTAAAGATAGTTGCAGCATCAGTTGTGATTTAACTGTGTTAAAAAATAATATCTTCATCCCAACATTTATCATGCTCTTCTGAGCAAAGTTGGGTTCAACCACAGTATCTTTTTCTATGATCTTTGCAATGTATAAATGCAGGGGCTATCTTACATCTCTTACGTAATCACATATTAATGTTGCGATGCAAACTTGATGTTTAGGAAATAAACGTTCACCGGGAGGCCATCATACAGAGCACGTGGAAAAGAAAACGATACAACAGCATGAAAAGTTTATTTTTGAAGACATTCTCACCGCTGCAGCACAAGCATCTCCAAGAACATCAACTTCTTATTATCCTGTTGGGCAGCTAAGTTGCAACCGTGGCAAACAATAGTTTCATGTGCTTTAGGACGTGTTACCAATCATTTGCCACTCTGTTACCTTTCCTGGACTTGTGTGAAGCCTGAAAATCAATGGAGCTAATGAAATTTAAACAAGCCAACAAACGACTCCTCAGATTCCAGGGAACCTGCTCGATTCGACACTAAGCAAATTGACAACGTAAGTTGAGTTGCTCTCCAACCACAAAAATCTCCAGTTGAACTTTGTACATTTGAGATAGCATACATAACCATGGATCAAAGTTTCGTTTCCAACATATGTTTCAGTCTGCTAAATATTAGACATTGTTCGCTATGTTTCAAGAGACATGTTTCGAAAAATTAGTACAAATTTGAGTTGAAATGGAGGTAGAAAATACATGTATGTTTCATTTCCACATGGTAAAAAATGGAAATGTTTCGGCACTTCTCATGGAAACATTTCAAAACTTTGATCCATGTAAATAACCACCCTCAGAGTGAAATACCGATTCCAGATGGACGTAAGTTGGCCAAATATCAGAAAATGTAAATTATTTTTCTTTTAAAAAAGAACTTGCACATGTCTTGTCTCTCCAAGAGAGTATGGTTCAAATATGGGCTTCACAATAATTAAAAAGTTTATGTCATGCTCAACCGTACCAGCAGCTGGGTTTAAATTTGAAACACTACAATGGGATAAACAATCACAAAAAAATATAATAAAAAATGAATGAGTTTTATCAATTAGGCCTTTATTTTAACAATCGCAGTCATATAATTTACAAAATAATTATAATCATAAAAAAAAAGTACATCCGTATATGTCAGAGGTGAAACACTCCCAAAATGAAAAACCAATTCACAACTTGAGAACTTTAAAAATCAAAAAGTTAATTGTATGTTTACCTGATTCATCAAACCAATTTGTCGCTTACTTCAGATTAGAGAGCATTAATTGGATACTCATTCTTTGTAATTGATATTCTGCCAGATAAGTCCTGAATGAAACAAAAACAACTCCAGCTCATGAAACTTGTCTCAATTACTTCATATGATAGAGTTGACCTGCCGTGATCAGTGGATCGAACAAATAATACATGATTATATTACTAGACTATCACTACCATTATGCTAGCTGGATTAAAGAAAACATCTCCAGTTCTATCTTCTGACGGATGACTTAATTAATTTTTTTTAATTAAGTAAACGATCAAAATAAAAGGCTAAGATTAATTAATTCATCTCATCTTTATTTGTTAGATCAAAATAAGACATTCACCACTTTACCGTTTACTCCGAATCGTTTTTCCTCTCATCTTCATTCATTTCTATCCTTCACATACACTAAAACCATCCTGCATCTAAACTACCTAAGACTGTTATTACTGATCAAAAAAAAACCTAAGATTGTTATTAGAAATGGCTCCTACTGTTGAAAAACTATCACATTATCTGCGCACACGCGCTAAGACTGGGTCTATGGTTTTGAGTACTCTGGACGAAGCAGAGGAGACCGGCGAATCCCTTCCTTGGAAAGGTCAAGACTTTCCACGAAATGGCGAAACCTGTTTAGTTGTTCTCTATTATGTAATGAAATTGCTTCCAAATTATGATGATCAACAAGATGGTACATCGACTGAGACAGTTACAGACCTTGATGATTTAGCCTCACTAGCCCAACAACTAGAACAGCAACTAGAACAGTTATTGGCATGGCCAAGTTCTGATCATCATGGTATATTGTCTGATACAATAACACGCCTTGATGATTTAGCCTCATTACTAGGACTGGTATTCTCATACCATTCAGAAAGTCTGCTTAACTACGAAGTGAGGCCGGAGGTGCAAAAGATTGGCGAAATATATGTGAAGTATTTCGTCCCACAAGTGGAGAGATACTTCAGAGTTCCAAAGCTGGAGGATTTATCCAACAAGGACAAATCCCTCAAGGAAAATGAGATCTTGGCAGGTTTCTTGGACTTTCTCCTTCAAATTTTGAATGCTGAAGCACTTATGTATTCGGATAAGGAGATGTTCGCTCCTCTTCAGAAGGAGCTAAGGTTTGTTCTTACCTTTCTTGGGGATATTCCATTTCAGTCCACTCAACTTGAACTAGTCAAGAATATCTTGGCTGAATTTGAAATCCTGTCAAACGAAATAGGAATGTTTATCTACTCTTGTTTTTTCGCTACTCACCCAATAAAAGCCGATAGGTTTTATGGGGGCAGAGATTCTTTGTTGGGATTGTTTGGCCTCTTGAATGAAAAGATCAAAGAGCATTGCACTAAATTCTCAGAGATTCCTAGAGACATAACTACAAAGGCCAATGTTGTTGATTCACTCTTCATAGTTGACTCTCTTCTTGAAGATCTTGAAAATGTGATAAATTGTCGATTTGACTTGCCGATCGATAACATAAACGATCAAATCAAAACAATACATGAGGAGATGATGTTCTCAAGAACTTTTCTCAAGGATGTTGAAGTGGCGCACGATACATGTAAGGATGAATCCGAAGAATCTTGCATTCAAATTAGAGATGTGGCATATGAAACTGAATTTCTCGTCAACTCATACATTGTAGGCAGTGTTCCTATTTGGTACCTGAATCTCAGACTCCCCACCATCATTCAGAATATTAAGCTTATCGGGATGCGACTTCGAGAGATCAAGAAAATCTTGGACATGAAAGTCTTACAGGTGAAGAAAGATTTTAACCGAGAATTATCACTCAAAGCTATAGAAACTTCTCTCGCTGTAGCTGTGAATGATAATGTCGTAGTGGGCTTTGAGGATGAAAAGTTAAAGATTTTGGATGCTCTAACTGTAGGATCAAAAACGCGTCAAATAATTTCCATCTTTGGGATGCCTGGACTTGGTAAGACGACTATGGCGAAGAAACTATACGATGATCGCTTATGTTGTGATTATTTTGATAAACGTGCATGGTGCGTTGTTTCTCAAACATATCAGAAGAGAAATCTGTTGATCGGTATTTTCATGAGTTTAGCAACAAGCAAATTAGACAAGGATAATATTTTCCAAATGGAAGATAAAAATTTGGCGCTCGAGATTCATCAAAGCTTGAAGGGGCAGAGATATCTTATTGTACTGGATGATGTTTGGCATTCAAACGTGTGGGATGATTTGAAAATATACTTCCCAAATGATGCAAATGGAAGCAGGATAATACTAACCAGTCGCATAAAAGATATTTCTCCAACTGGTAGCATCTTTTTCCCACTCCCTCTTTTGTCTGATGTGCAATGTTGGGATTTGTTAGAAAAGAAGGTGTTTTTTGAGGAGCCATGTCCTCAAGAATTAGCATACATTGGAAAGGAAATTGCAGCAAAATGCCATGGATTACCACTTGCAACAGTCGTGATAGCCGGAATTCTTGTGAAACTAGAAAAAGAAGAAAGAGTGTGGAAAAAAGTGGAGAGCAATTTAGACTCGTATATGTTAGATAATTCAAGCGGGTATTCCAAAATTTTGGACCTCAGTTATAAATACCTGCCTGATCATATAAAGCAGTGCTTTCTCTACATGGCTGCATTTCGTGAAGATGAAGAAATCAAAACAAGAAAGTTGTTACGGCTGTGGGTTGCCGAAGGCTTGATTCCAAAACACGACACAAAGAGTCTAGAGAATGTTGCAGAGGAATATCTCTTTGATCTAATTAACAGGAGCCTACTGATGATTGCAAAAAGAAGATTTGATGGTGGGGTCAAAACATGTGGCATTCATGATTTACTGCATGACATGTGCCTGCAAAAAGTTCACGAGGAAAACTTCCTGAGTGTTATCAAACAGTAAGTCCGTTCATTACCTATATTTCAGAACAATTTATCTTCTTTTAATTACCTTATAATTGATCTTTTAGTTTAAAACAATTGATAGCATTGTAGTTTATATTGATGGAATTAATTTGGTTAATTTTTCTTCAGAGAGTTCTCTATCTACGAGAGACATCAACGACTATATGTTCACCCTACGCCAGACAGCTTGAGAAGTTTTGGCCTACATTGTCGCTCTTTCTCAGGGCAATTTTCTGATCCATCACCAGGTTTTTCACATATGCCTCTTATACGGGTCATTAATCTGCAGCTCGATCAAGAGGATATCTCACCTGTTTCACAAGAAGTTTATCTTCTTGTTAATTTAAGGTACTTGTCTGTTGGTGGTTTGCCGCAACCTATACCAAACAACCTTGTGAACCTAGAAATTCTTTGTTCATTCAACAAAATGAAATTGATGCTGTCATCCATCCTAAAAATGGTGAAGTTGAGATATATCAACACCGTAGGCAGCATGTTAAGAATCAAAAAGGATTGTGATACCAACCAAACAACTAATCTAGAGACTCTTGGAGATCTTAGCATTAAGGAGCACGATGACGAAGAAATTCTGAGGCATTCACCATTTCTCCGCCGACTCAAATGCTATTGCAGGGGGCCTGTGTTTCCTGATCTTCATTCCCTCACTCAGCTTGAATCACTAAGGATGAATTTCCAAACTCACTTTCGATTTAAATTAAAAGAGATCTACTTTCCCTCAACAATCAGAAAGCTGACTTTGATTGACATGGTATTGCATTGGGAAGAGATATCAATAATAGGGATACTGCCCAATCTTCAATATCTCAAATTAGACGGCATCATTGGGGACGAAGTATGGGAGACAAGAGATGGTGAATTCCAACAACTCCGATTCTTGACACTTGAGAATCTTTGTGGTTTAGACCAATGGATCACCTCTAAGGAACATTTCCCCAAACTTGAGTCTTTACTTTTGGTCCTGTGTGATGAATTGGAGGAGATTCCTATTGATTTGGGAAACATTCCAACTTTATACACCATTGAGGTGAATGATTGTTCATACGAGGCATACAAATCAGCTGTTCGGATCGAAAAGGAGCAGCGTGATTTGGGAAATGAAGAGCTTAAGGTCTTCATCAATGACTCTGACTGGTCAAAAGAACAAGTGGTGCATGAGTGTGAAGAAGTAAGTTAAGCTCTTCTAGTTTATTTATATATGCTTTTTTCTTTTCCTTTTCAATTAATTAACTTCTTTGAAACATTAGTTAATTACACACATGCGCTTCTCTTTCATTAATTCTGTTTTTCTACTTCTCTTCTAGGAGTGAATTGGCTGAGAAAATTCAGACTTCGATGAGGTAACTGTTACGTGTGTGTGTGTGTATTTACACAAATTTTATTTGTATAGGTTGTGTTTTGTTGTTTGCCACTTCTCAAATCGGTGAAAGTCAAAAGATATAGCATAAGTAACTTACTATGACTTTGTTTCAGTTACTGCACGGCAACATTAATAGCTGGAGAGGTTGGCTGCTACTGCAATGCTTTCCCTTTTATTATGTTTTCTTCTAAACATCTGTGTAATCTACGAATAATACTGCTGTTGGTTTTAATTTTCTATTTTCAAACATTAATAGTACCCGAGCTAAACTACATTGTGATTAGAACATGAAGAAACGTTATTCTTGAAAATTCGTATTTTTCCTTGCCTTATTTTTTTCTTGAAACATTATGTATGTCATTCATCGATGGAACTCAAACATGCTAAACTTTGTATAGTTTTTGGACTAAACTTGATCTGTTGCATCATGTTGTCCCATCATTAAAAAGTTTCTCTCCCCCATAATGAAGATTGCAAACAGTGTTGTCGTGAAGCACATGATACTAACAAATTGAAATCTGGTCAAGGTACGTGATATGTCATGAGTCTTTTTCTGGTGTGATTTGCTTTTTAAAAAGTATACTGATTGCTGATCCAACGGAAAAGATTTTTATTTGGACAAAGGAACTAAATTAGTATTGAAGAAATGGATTCTCTTGCATGAACAACTGACTCCTCTGTTTGTAAATCAGTACATCTTGTACTTACTCCGCTGACCAAAAAAAAAAAAGGAAACTATTGAAGAAATGGAGAGTATATTAGAAATCTGCAGCCAACCCATGCCAAATGACCTTGTTGCGTATGGAATTGTATTCTATATATGCACGTGCAAAAGGGTTTAGTGTTCGAAAAGATAATACGAGAGGTTCACGGATGGTTCAGGAACATGAGCAAGAGATTTTGTATGTTCTTGTGAAGGAAACAGAAACGAGACAGGTTCGAGGCTCAGCATACCAATTGCTCTAAGTCCGACATTTAGATGCAAATGTAAAACAAAACTTAGAGTCGCACAATTAAGATGACAAAATTGGAGGGTTATTGGCTTCAACAAGGGACATACTCATGCTATATGTATCCCCTGATCAAGCGTATTTGTTGAGATTGGCAAGGCGTGTCAGTTCTGAAATGGAGAATCGCATTGGAGCAATGGTTAAATGTGGAATTCCTATCGCGAATGCTTATGATTGTTTGCAATCTTAATTACGGGGGAGCGAAATTTTTTAATGACGGGACAACATGATGCAACAGATTAAGTTTAGTCCAAAAACAGTACAAAGTTTAGCATGTTTGAGTTCCATGGATGAATGACATACATAATGTTTCAAGAACAACATAAGGCAAGGAAAGATACAAATTTTCGAGAGTAACATTTCTTCAAGTTCTAATCACAATGTAGTTTAGCTAGAGTATTATTAATGTTGGAAAATAGAAAATTAAAACCAACAGCAGTATCATTCGCAGATTACACAGATGGTTAGGAGAAAACATAATAAAAGGGAAACCATTACATTAGCAGCCAACCTATCCAGCTACTAATGTTGCTTGTTGCGGTGCAGTAACTGGAACAAAGTCCTGCATTGAGTTTCATTAAGACGACAAAGTCCTAGTAAGTTACTTATGCTATATCTTTCTTCTGATACACACTAGCTATGAAGTTCACCAATTTAAGAAATGGCAAACAATAAAAGGCAACCTGTACAAATAAAATTTGTGTAAATACACACGTACGCACACAAACAATTACGTACCTTTTTGAAGTCTGAATTTTCTCAGCCAATTCACTCCTAGAAGGAAGTAGAAAAACAGAATTAATGAAAAAGACACGCATGTGTGTAATTAACTAATGTTTCAAAGAAGTTAATTAATTGAAAAGGAAAAGAGAAAAGCATATATAAATAAATTTGAAGAGCTTAACTTACTTCTTCACACTCATGCACCAATTGTTCTTTTGACCAACGATAGTTTCCAATGATGACCTGAAGCTCTTCATTGCCCAAATCATGCTGCTCTATTTCGATCCGAACAGCTGATTTGGTTGCCTCGTATGAACAATAATTCACCTCAATTGTCTGTAACGTTGAAATGTCTCCCAATTCATTAGGAATCTCATGCAATTCCCAACACGAGTCCAAAACTAAAGACTCAAGTTTGGGGAAATGTTCACTCCAGCTAATCCATTGCTCTAATTCAAGAGAGCCAAGTCTCAAGAATTTAAGTTGTTGGAATTCACCGTCTCTTGTCTCCCATACTTCTCCAACAAAGGCATTGTCTTCTAATTTGAGATATTGAAGGTTCGGCAGTATTCCTATTATTGACATCTCTTCCCAAGGCAAGCCTATTCCAGACAAACTCAGCTTTCTGATTGTTGAGGGAAAGTAGATCTCTGTTAATTTACATTCAAACCAAGAACGGAAATTCATCCTTAGTGATTCAAGCTGAGTGAGGGAATGAAGATCAGGAAACACAGTCCCCTTGCAATAGCATTTGAGTCGGCGGAGAAATGGTGAATGCCTCAGAATTTCTGCGTCATCGTGCTCCTTAATACTAAGATCTCCAAGAGACTCTACATTAATAGTTTGGTTGGTATCACAATCCTTTATGATTCTTAACATGCTGCCTACGGTGTTGATATATCTCAACTTCACCATTTTTAGGATGGATGACAGCATCAATTTCATTTTGTTGAATGAACAAAGAATTTCTAGGTTCACAAGGTTGTTTGGTATAGGTTGCGGCAAACCACCAACAGACAAGTACCTTAAATTAACAAGAAGATAAACTTCTTGTGAAACAGGTGAGATATCCTCTTGATCGAGCTGCAGATTAATGACCCGTATAAGAGGCATATGTGAAAAACCTGGTGATGGATCAGAAAATTGCCCTGAGAAAGAGCGACAATGTAGGCCAAAACTTCTCAAGCTGTCTGGCGTAGGGTGAACATATAGTCGTTGATGTCTCTCGTAGATAGAGAACTCTCTGAAGAAAAATTAACCAAATTAATTCCATCAATGTAAACTACAATGCTATCAATTGTTTTAAACTAAAAGATCAATTATAAGGTAATTAAAAGAAGATAAATTGTTCTGAAATATAGGTAATGAATGGACTTACTGTTTGATAACACTCGGGAAGTTTTCCTCGTGAACTTTTCGCTGGCACATGTCATGCAGTAAATCATGAATGCCACAGGTTTTGACCCCACCATCAAATCTTCTTTTTGCAATCATCAGTAGGCTCCTGTTAATTAGATCAAAAAGATATTCCTGTGCAACATTCTCTAGACTCTTTGTGTCGTGTTTTGGAATTAAGCCTTCGGCAACCCACAGCCGTAACAACTTACTTGTTCTGATTTCTGCATCTTCACGAAATGCAGCCAAGTAGAGAAAGCACCGCTTTATATGATCAGGCAGATATTTATAACTGAGGTCCAAAATTTTGGAATACCCGCTTGAATTATCTAACATATACGAGTCTAAATTGCTCTCCACTTTTTTCCACTCTCTTTCTTCTTTTTCTAGTTTCACAAGAATTCCGGCTATCACGACTGTTGCAAGTGGTAATCCATGGCATTTTGCTGCAATTTCCTTTCCAATGTATAATAATTCTGGAGGACATGGTTCCTCAAAAAACACCTTCTTTTCTAATAAATTCCAACATTGAGCATCAGACAAAAGAGGGAGTGGGAAAAAGATGCTACCAGTTGGAGAAATATCTCTGATGCGACTGGTTAAGATTATCCTGCTTCCATTTGCATCATTTGGGAAGTATATTTGCAAATCATCCCACACGTTTGAATGCCAAACATCATCCAGTAGAATAAGATATCTCTGCCCCTTCAAGCTTTGATGAATCTCGAGCGCCAAATTTTTATCTTCCATTTGGAAGATATTATCCTTGTCTAATTTGCTTGTTGCTAAACTCATGAAAATACCGATCAACAGATTTCTCTTCTGATATGTTTGAGAAACAACGCACCATGCACGTTTATCAAAATAATCACAACATAAGCGATCATCATATAGTTTCTTCGCCATAGTCGTCTTACCAAGTCCAGGCATCCCAAAGATAGAAAGTGTTTGACGCGCTTTTGATCCTGCAGTTAGAGCATCCAAAATCTTTAACTTTTCATCCTCAAAGCCCACTACAACATTATCATTCACAGCTACACCCAGAGAAGTTTCTATAGCTTTGAATGATAATTTTCGGTTAAAATCTTTCTTCACCTGTAAGACTTTCATGTCCAAGATTTTCTTGATCTCTCGAAGTCGCATCCCGATAAGCTTAATATTCTGAATGATGGTGGGGATTCTGAGATTCAGGTACCAAATAGGAACACTGCCTACAATGTATGAGTTGACGAGAAATTCAGTTTCATATGCCACATCTCTAATTTGAATGCAAGATTCTTCGGATTCATCCTTACATGTATCGTACGCAACTTCAACATCCTTGAGAAAAGTTCTTGAGAACATCATCTCCTCATGTATTGTTTTGATTTGATCGTTCATGCTATCGATCGGCAAGTCAAATCGACAATTTATCACATTTTCAAGATCCTCAAGAAGAGAATCAACTATGAAGAGTGAATCAACAACATTGGCCTGTGTAGTTATGTCTCTAGGAATCTCTGAGAATTTACTGCAATGCTCTTTGATCTTTTCATCAAAGAGCCCAAACAATCTCAACAAATAATCTCTGCCTCCGTAAAACCTATCGGCTTTTATTGGGTGAGTAGCGAAAAAACAAGAGTAGATAAACGTTCCTATTTCGTTTGACAGTATTTCAAATTCAGCCAAGACATTCTTGACTAGTTCAAGTTGAGTGCACTGAAATGGAATATCCCCAAGAAAGGTAAGAACAAACCTTAGCTCCTTCTGGAGAGGAGCGAACATCTCCTTATCCGAATACATAAGTGCTTCGGCGTTCAAAATTTGAAGGAGAAAGTCCAAGAAACCTGCCAAGATCTCATTTTCCTTGAGGCATTTGTCCTTGTCGGATAACTCCTCCAGTTTTGGAACTCTGAAGTATTTCTCCACTTGTGGGATGAAAGACTTCACATATATTTCGCCAATCTCTTGTACCTCCGGCCTCGCTTTGTAGTTAATTAAGCACACTTTCGTATGAAAATGACAGTCCTAGTAATGAGGCTAAATCATCAAGGCGTGTTATTGTATCAGACAATATACCATGATGATCAGAACTTGGCCTGCTGTATGACAATAACTTTTCTAGTTGTTGGGCTAGTGAGGCTAAATCATCAAGGTCTGTTGTATCAGTCAACGTACCATCCTGTTGATCATCATAAT
The DNA here is from genome assembly GCA_946800315.1 of Misopates orontium. NCBI lineage: Eukaryota > Viridiplantae > Streptophyta > Magnoliopsida > Lamiales > Plantaginaceae > Misopates > Misopates orontium. The sequence goes on from OX326951.1 coordinate 36,806,354, forward strand.
TTGGAAGGAACTTCATTACATAATAGAGAACAACTAAACAGGTTTCGCCATTTCGTGGAAAGTCTTGACCTTTCCAAGGAAGGGATTCGCCGGTCTCCTCTGCTTCGTCCAGAGTACTCAAAACCATAGACCCAGTCTTAGCGCGTATGCGCAGATAATGTGATAGTTTTTCAACAGTAGGAGCCATTTCTTATAACAGTCTTAGGTAGTTTAGATGCAGGATGGTTTTAGTGTATGTGAAGGATAGAAATGAATGAAGATGAGAGGAAAAACGATTCGGAGTAAACGGTAAAGTGGTGAATGTCTTATTTTGATCTAACAAATAAAGATGAGATGAATTGGTTCTTTTGATCTTTTGCATCCGTCAGAAGATAGACCTGGAGATTGTTTTCTTTAATGCAGGCAGCTAGCATGGTAGTGATGGTCTAGTAATATAATCAATCATGTATTATTTGTTCGATCCACTGATCACGGCAGAGTCAACTGGAGTATGCCACAAGCCTCCTAGCTCATCAGTGGTAATTAACTAATTGTTGTTAAACTCTATCATATGAAGTTTGAGACAAGTTTCATGAGCTGGATTTGTTTTTGTTTCATTCAGGACATCTCTGGACAAGTTTCTTTAGAAGCAGAATATCAATTACAATGAATGAGTATCCAATTAATACTTTCTAATCTGAAGTAAGCGACAAATTGGTTTGATGAATCAGGTAAACATACATATAATTGACTTTTTTATTTTTAAAGTTCTCAAGTTGTGAATTGACTTTTTCATTTTGGGAGTGGTGAATTTCACCTCTCACATATACGGATGTACTCTTTTTTACGATTATAATTATTTTGTAAAATATATGACTGCGATTGTTAAAATAAAGGCCTAGTTGATAAAACTCATTCATTTTTATAACATTTTTTTGTGATTGTTTATCCCATTGTACTGTTCAAATTGAAGCCAGCTGCTGTTACGGTTGAGCATGACATAGACTTTTTAATTATTGTGAAGCCCATATTTGAACCATACTCTCTTGGAGAGACAAGACATATGTGCAAGTTCTTTTTTAAAAAAATTTTTTTTTTTACATTCTCTGATATTTGGCCAACTTACATCCATCTGGAATCGGTATTTCACTTTGAGGGTGGTTATTTACATGGATCAAAGTTTGGAATGTTTCCACGGCAAGTGCAGAAACATTTCCATTTCTTACCGTGTGAAAATAAAACATACATGTATTTTCTACCTCCATTTCAACTAAAATTTGTACTAATTTTTCGAAACATGTCGAAAAAGTCTTGAAACAAAAGTTTCTAATATTTAGCAGATCGAAACTTATGTTGGAAACGATACTTTGATCCATGGTTATGTATGCTATCTCAAATGTACAAAGTTCAACTGGAGATTTTTGTGGTTGGAGAGCAACTCAACTTACGTTGTCAATTTGCTTAGTATCGAATCTAGCAGGTTCCCTGGAATCTGAGGAGTCGTTTGTTGGCTTGTTTAAATTTCATTAGCTCCATTGATTCAGGCTTCACACAAGTCCAGGAAAGGTAACAGAGTGGCAAATGATCGGTACCAGTTGGAGCAATATCTTGTATCCGGCTGGTTAATATTATCATGCTTCCTTTTGCAACACAGCTCCTTCACTCTTTTTTATCCTTCTATGTTGCGGAAAATAGTGTTTCACAACTCTTAAGTACAAGTGAATGTTTGTGAATTTGATTGAATCTACTCAATTCAATGTATCTACCATTCAATCAAATGATAAACTCTCAACCAAAAGAAGAACTAAACGAATCAAAACAGAGACAAAAACACACAAGTTTACTTGGTTCGATTAGAGTTTCAATGATCAAACTCTAACCTACATCCAAGGAAGAAGAAGAAGATTTCACTAAGTTTTCAGTGTTTGCAATGTGGATGAATCCAGTGATGTGTCGTGTATAATGCTACTGAGTTACCAGCTCAATTTATACACTTCGGAGCTGTGTTCATTCTCACAGAACACAGCTGGAAATAACCGAATCTAACTAACTCAAGCTAACTAACTTTCCAGCCAAATCGACTGCTCAAAGTTTCTTTTGTTTTAGTTAAATTCTCTCAGAAAAACGCGCTTCTTTTAAGTTGTTGAACCAACAATTAACACCATGATTGTTGAGAACTATGTTTTGAGTTTATGATTGGCCTCAAACCGATTTACTTATTATATTATTACAACTATTCGTGTAAAAAATGTATTTATAAACATAGAAATGCAGTGATAATATAAGAATATGAACTTATTAAAACTCGATTGTAACAACCAAATTTGCATCCACGCAGGTGTGAATATTTACTGGTTAACTGCTCAGTCCCCGGTTGTTAATTTTATCTATGTTGCGATAGTAGTTAATGCAATTTACTTATGTTGCGATAGTTGTTCTACATTTGAAATTTAAATTGAGGCTGTTTTACATTTACTAACACAAACACAAGTTCGCCTCAAAACTTATGCGCCAATATTTAGGAAAAGTAGGTGGAGTAGTTTGATTTTGCAGACATAAACTGATGATACAATGAGATGGGAAATGGCCAGAATAATAGTCATTTGGTTTTGGCATAAATTTCGTCCTGTTTTTTATAATTCATCTTGTAAACCTTAAGATTCATGCATGTTCTTGTTTAACTTGTTTAAAGGTGGAAACAGGATTTTCAAGCTTGAAATTATATCTTTACATGTAGATATATTGATGTTTCTGGATAATTTGACGCTTATTACTGGAGCACGCGGAGGGACTTAACTTGGCATGTCTAATTGAACAAGCTTCTGATACAGGATGGGTTTATAGTATACAGCTATAAACTGCTTCTTGCAGGAACATGGGGTTGTGCAACTGGTCATACTTGATTAATACCAGTACGCCAATTGACCGAGTGATAAGTGGTAATTCATCATTTCCTCTAGCTAATGTTACCAGTACAACTTTACAACATATCACATAGTAAGTCGCCAGCAACTGGAATGAAATTGTTAATATAGTAATTGACAGGGGAATTCAAACTGGAATTTAACTCTCTGTATTACGGTGTACATGCATATCTAACAAGATTTCTATTGGAAAACAACACTGGGATTTGTGTATGCAACAGGCAACATCATCGGCTTCTTGGTCCTCCCCATGTGAGCTCTCTTCGTCAAGTTATCGTAATGGTTGTCTTCCATTGAATCCAGGATCATGTGGTACAACATCAGCGATGACCACCCTTACAGAATAGCCCAAAGGAAAATGAGTTCTTCCAGTTCATGAAACTAGTTATAACTTCCAAGGCCGCATGTGGCTTCTTTTGATCGATCTGTCAACACTATGGAAATTTTGTTTTTGTAGTACCACGCACTGTTTTTGGTGTTACTATTTTCTTGGCTTTCTTTCCTCTTTAAGCTCTAATTTTAGATTTTTACACGGCAATCCTCATGAATTATCATAAAACATGGAAAGTTACATAATCAGAAATCTTGTTAGATATGCACTGCTTACATTTAACATGCACGTAAAACAAATAAATTAGTATCAGCGTATAAGATAATCCTACTGCGGGACTTCTAAAGAAGTGAGAAACACGTGCTCTTCTCCAACATCTCTTCGATTGTTTGTGAGTTATTTTTCCGATCCCTAAGTAGAGTGCTGCATTGTAAACTACCTGATCTGAAATAGATGATCCTGGTGCAATCCCCATTACTGGAACACTCATCAAGCCAACTGTTCCGGCCACGTTATAGAATACAAGATGAGTTCTGTTGGGCAGCAAATTAAATACTCAACTCTCTCTAAGATGTAACAATGAGAACATCCAGTATTATTAAGTAACAAATGCAACAAAAACAATTAAAAGAAAAGTTAAATTTTGGGCTAGCAGTACTCATCATGGGGGCGATCTAGGGTTCTTACTTGGACAATTTCAACGGAGGTTGGTCCAACTTAATAGCAGTCTTACTCAACTAAAAACATGATAACGTGAGCACGCGCATGTAACAATCACTAACAATTCTTTATCCAAAAAGTAATTTAGTTTGGTGTCTAAATTCATGCATGCATTAACTCTTGTTCACCAGTCAATTATTCACGTGAGAAAAAAGGAATTTATTAGATAAATTGTATTGAATCAGGCTCGACTCGTCAACATCCACATATTTTCTTGCGATGCTTGAATATAATTCATTGCTCCTGCATTGACTATTCTTCGGGATTCCCAGTTCAGTGCAAATTATTTACCATTTTCTTCTGGAACGTGAGTGAAATTACATGTGTCAACCTCTAGCCTCAAAATGTATTATAGATATTGGATGTTAGTTAGACTTGGAAGACTATAAAGCCATCAGGCATTATACTCTAGCTAGCTCTTCAATCTAGCTTGCTTCTTTCTAATGTCGTGGGAATCCACGACAACCATTCTTAGGATGTGTAATTGGATAACCTCTCAAGCTAGACGTACTAGTCGACTGATAACGTTAGTTTGACAAACTACGGTAAACAAACTAAGTTTGATAGACACGTATTTAAAAGACATAAAAATCAATTAATGTTCCGCGTAGAGATTGAATTTGAGATAGAAGGAAAAAAATCAATTTTTCAACATTCTTTCTGCTCAACTTTTTCACAGGGTACATGCCGATTTATTATGGCATCGAGCACCATCTGCAACAAATTAGTTAGAATATGTACGACCAAGGGAAAAAATCATTTTTCATACCACAACTTGGCACGATTTTTGTTTTCATATCTTAATTTGACACTAATCAATTTGCATATCATAAGTTGGACAATTTCTTCACAATGGATACTTCGGTCCCAAAAAAGTACAAAGTGTCATCCAATGAAATCAAATTTGCAGATTTAGACCAACTTAGACCGATTCCAACCTTACACCTCACCATATTCCGCATCAATTGCACGTACATTTTCGACATCGAAATACCCAATGTGACGAAAATGTTCAACTTATGGTATGCAAATTGATGAGTGTCAAATTAAGGTATGAAAATAAAATTTGTGCCAAGTTATAGTATGAAAAATGATTTTGTCTCTGTACGACCAACTTGATTAGATAGTGGACTAGAATGAGATCTGAATTTATTGCAGATTCAGTTAGATGATCTGTTTTATGTGGATCCACAATGAGTCCCAAAGGTCCAAAGATTATTTTACTGGAAAATTTAGAATTGACACTCCAATCTTAATTACCCAAAAACTATAAATGACAAATGTCGTTTGACTGAACGATTTCTGTATAGTGTACAAGATTCTTTGATTTATGCTTTTTCTTATTTTCTTATTAGTGCACCACTAAATGGCCTTCTAATGCCCAAAAAAAAAAAACAATACAGGTTTTATTTGTGAGGAAATTATATTGTTCAATGTGAAAGTGGTGATTCAAGAAAATTTTATTTTGGTCCCTAACCAACTATAAATACTTGGGAAGAAATTAAGAGTCCTTAAAATACATTTTTCTTGCGGGGCATAAGTACTCATAATGATTAAATTAACCCTAGACACTTCCAAGAAATTATACGAAAACTGAATAAAAATCGATACGAAGAGGATGACAAGATCGATCTCCTCTTCTAATGGAATATATGTTTTCAATATCAAGTTTATTTAGTAACCTTGTCCATTTTGTTAGCATAGTTTTATAAAAGAGAAATTTATTATTTATGACAGGTTTTATGTGTAAATCGTATACTGAAAAAAAAAAAAAAAAACTAAACAAAAAATCAATATCGCAAATTATATTGTTGAATGACGTGATTACACTTTCGGTTTTAACGATTTGGTTTAAAAATAACCTACTCGATAATTTTTTGTTTAAACTCACGATAGCCACAAAAATATAGTGGGACAACTATTATAATTGTCATGTAGTATTTTTTGGTTGTGTGGACAAACGCGATAAATGAAGTGGCACTTACAGTATGTTCATGACTTTAATAGGTACGAACAATTTATGATATTTAAGAGGATAATATATAGACGACGTCCCTTGAGGTTTGATAATATGTCAATGATAACCTCCGGTACTCACTAATCTAATATTGTTGATAAAAACATAAACATGATGAGAGATAACAATAGCACCTTTTAAATAACAATGTAAGACGATCTTTTGAAGAACAAATACATATACACTATATATATATATATATATATTTTTATTATAAACTTATTAACCGAAACATATGCTTATGGACAACTTGGTCATTATATTTTGATTAAAATTAAACAAGGACCAGAGAGATTTTTTAGCCAAAAAAAACATCAGTCATCGTTACTTTTTTTAAGTTTTGTAACGGCATGCATGGACCCGTGTGATATTTGCTATCAAACTTCTAATTAGTATTTTATTATTATTGAAACCTCTTCCGACAAAAAAAAAAAATATTATTGAAACCTCAGGAGACTTTTGTGAGATAGAGCCAAATCTAGAAGTGTTAGTGATAATAACCCCAACTTAAATAGACATAATCTGATTGTAATTTACTAATAAGCAAGGATTATTAGAAAGTCAGTAACTTATATATATTGTATATTTTTGAGTTTTGACCAATGACCAGACAAATCTATTTAAGGAAGTAAGAGGGTTAAAACAAAAGTTGTGGAAAAGGATTCTATTGCTTGCGTACTATGCGCAGTTGAACGTATTGTTGTTGTCATAAACTCATAAGAAGACAGAAAATTTGAGAAAATACTTACACAGACTAGATATATAATAGACTCTGGTCACAATATATTGGTTTATGCATTCAACTATATCGACTTTTTATATTTAGTATTACAATTTCTAATGATGTGGAACAATCAAATTATGTGATCTACGTAAATATCATCCGCGAAATAGAATTGGCCCAAAGTCCATGTCATACTGTAATATAATATAGTCACTTTACTCTTGTAAAGAAAATTTTGTTTTATATATGTATAAATGATGAATATTTTAATATTCTTAGTAAAAAAGATGTTCTTTTGAGCAAATTATATTTCAGATTATTTCAACTTTTTCACGTCAGATGTGCTTATATCTTTCTTCAAAAACAACTGGTTTTACACGTAAAAACACAAAAACCTCGAAGTTATGATAAAATTAATAGATAAAGTTGCAAAAATCAACAATATATAAGTATACCAAATTAAATACCAATCCATAATTCTCTTTTTTTTCTTTCTGTTTTTATACTAATTCTTCACTTGAAATTAGAATCTTTTCAAGTAAAAATTCATAGAAAAAAATGAAGAATGCGAATAGTCAGCTATTTCAAATTTATTAGGAGTTATACTAGGAGATTTGGGTGGTGTTGGTGGGATTTTTGTTGTTCTCGAGGTTCTTTATTGATTGTCTTTTATCATTACCTAATGATTTCTTTTTAAAATACTTGCGTGCAAAGTAACCTAAAAAAAAAAAACTCACGAAAGGGCAAGTGTCGTGCATACCATATAAAATGTGATATTCTTTCGAAATTAAATGAAAAGGTACACAGAGATTGCTTGCACTTGTTCTCAACGGAAAATGTTTTGTGCCTTTTAGCAATATCTTGAAAGCGAATATTATCCTCCCCACGATATTTGTGGGCACAAAACTTAGTTTCTCTTTTCACAAAAAAACAAGATCGGATAGAGCCATCAACCAATCAATCAACTTCATTCACATGAGCATCACTCATTCACACTTCTTTATTTACCTAGGTCTAAATCTGATCGTGTACTCACATTATCAAAAGCCTCTTGTACCACATTTTGCCTACATAATGCAATTTTAGTCCATACAATTTTTTGGCGTGCTTACAATTTTAGTACGTTTTTAAATTTGTAATATTGGTCCATTGACTTTGATACATTAACAATTTTAGCCATTTTCTTTGGTAACTTACAATTTTTAGGCCTATATATCTAGCAAACTTGCACTTTTTGGTCATTTATCCATAAGCTTGTTGATTTGGTCCTTTTATGCAATTTTAGTCATTTATTTACCAGAAATATTACGTTGAACACCTTATTTTACGGTTCAAGTGACGTTTTGAGTTGTCATATCACCTATTTAAAGAGACTAAACTGCAAAAGTATTCCTCATTGTGAAGCTCACCTTCTTAATAATGCAATACATGCACCACATTGACACATCGGTCATACTTTGCCTTCTGCCTTGAGACGACGACAAACGCATTGAAGGGCTACCTAAAAGAGATAATGTTGTGTTTTTCTGGTGAGGTAGGAGGTTTGAATGGCGAATTCCCACCAAGACGACAAAAGCAGGCGACCGCCAAAATTCAATGTTATTCGGCAAAATAATGGGCTGAAACAACGGAAGAGACCACTATTACAAGCTCGGTAAAAGTTAAAAATCTTGCGACAAGTTCGCCAAAAATACATGATCATAGTTACAACCTATCAAACAAAGAAAAAACACTAAAATTGCAATCCAATGTCAAAATTTATAGACGAAAAATCGCAAGTTATTAAAAAACAAGGACTAAACTTATAATTTGATCAAAGATTAAGTAAACAATCAAAAAAGCCCCAAATCTTTTTACGAGTTACGAAAACAACGACAAAACAGAAGAAGCCAGGGATATTAATGTAGAATTTACCAATAATAATAATAATAATAATGACTATTGACCATATGTCAACCACAGCCTTTAGATATATGGGCATATTCAACGGTCCAGATCACTCTCTTCACCTTTTTCAGTGAATAAAATGCGATATGTATCAAACAGAGACAATTTCTTTTCCATTCTCTCTGACTTTCATTAGGGTTCTTCAACTCTTACGACTTCTATTTGACATATGCTATTTACCTTTATTCGATTCCTCCAGTTAATTTTTGCTTCTACGAGGTCTTCAAAGAGTCACAGGTGTGTTTAATTTCTTCTCAAGTGTGTTCTTTTTTTGTGATAAATGATATGTTTTTTGATTAATGATGTTGTTGTTGTTGAGGTTTAATTAGTTTATTCTGTGATTTTGCTTCTGTGTTCGATGATTTGATCTGAATAAATTTTATAGTTTTGAGTTTTGTGTAATTTGATCTGTTTCATTTTGCATGTTCCAGGTTTATGGTTTGAGATTTGATGTTAAATATCTTGTGAAGTTGAAATATAGTTCTCTGTTAGTGGTACTGGATTTGATAAGGAAGGTGTTGTGAAGAACTTTGATGTTGTGGTGTTGTTGGATTATTAAGTATAATTGCATCTTTTTAGAAATAGATGGTCATGGATCAGAAATATACGGATTATCGCTGTCCTCTGTTTGACACCGTGTTTAACAACCAAGCTGCGACGATGGTGTTTCCCGATCCCGGTCCGCTAAACAATTTGGGAGTTAGTCAGAGGTTCGTGAACGGGAATGGTGCTGAATCTGTACAGTTCTCTAGCCATTTGAATTTTGACGCCAGGGGTCAGTCGTCGGACGGGGATTCTCCTGAGGATTATGATTTTAGTGACGAGGTGCTCAAGTACATAAACCACATTCTCATGGAAGAGGACGTCGAAGAGAAAGCCTGCATGTTTCAAGAGTCTGCGGCTCTTCAGGCTGCAGAAAAATCGTTCTACGAGGCCCTTGGAGAGGAGAAGACTCCTTCCGTAGATTACCTTCGGGTGCCGAATCCTGTTCAGGGTAATGAGAACCGTGATAAGAAGGTTCCTGAAGAACTGAGCTATTTTGATGATTTGGAGTCATTGTGTGTGGATTGGGATTCTGAGCCCAGCTGCAACGAGTTTGATAGACATTATCGTACTGTGAGTTCTGTCTCACAGTCGACTTCTTATTCATCTCATTGTTCATCTGGTAATAGTGGATCCATTGTTGATGGTCCACTGGATTCTCCTCCGAGTACCCTTGTTGTTCCCGATATATTTAGTGACAGCGAGTCTGCAATGCAATTTAAGAAGGGGGTTGAAGAAGCAAGCAAGTTTCTTCCTAATGGCAGTAATTTTGTTGTGGGATTGGGTTATGATGAGTCAGCGAGGCGTCAGAGAAAGGTAGATCCTGTGAAATTCATGGTTAAGGTGGAAAAGAAATTGGATAGTGACGAGTCTCATGATGTCTCAAGGGGGAGGAAGAAGCCATATAATGAGGTTACGGGCTCCGAGGAGGAAAGGAGCAACAAGCAATCCGCAAATTTTAATGAATCAACTTTAAGTCCAGACATGTATGACAAGGTACTCCTATGCAGTGGAGGAAAAAATGAGTCTGACCTTCGTAAAGCATTGGACGAAGTAGCTAGAAGCACTTTACAAAATGGTCCTCCTAAGGGGTCTAATGGTGGGAAAAGTCGTGGGAAGAAACAAGGAAATAAAAGGAATGTGGTTGATATGAGAACACTGTTGACTCTTTGTGCACAAGCTGTTGCTGCTGATGACCGCAGGACAGCAAATGATTTCCTGAAGCAGATTAGGCAGCATGCTACTCCAGTAGGTGACGGAATGCAGAGGCTTGCTTATTATTTCGCCAATGGTCTTGAGGCACGAATGGCTGGCTTCGGGACTCAGGCACCCACACCCCTTAATAGTTTTCCTACATCTGCTGCAGACATCTTGAAAGCCTACCACATATACCTTGCGACCTGTCCATTTAGGAAGATCTCTAATTTCTTCGCTAATAAGACCATCATGCATGTTTCTGAAAAGGCCACAAGCCTTCACATTATTGATTTTGGTATTCTGTACGGTTTCCAGTGGCCTTGCTTTCTACAGCGTCTCTCGAAAAGACCTGGTGGACCCCTGAAGGTTCGTGTTACTGGTATTGATCTCCCATGTCCAGGTTTCCGTCCAGCACAAAGGGTTGAAGAGACTGGGAGGCGCTTGGCTAGTTATGCTAGAAGTTTTGGTGTCCCATTTGAGTTCACTGCTATAGCGCAGAAATGGGAAACAATCAAACTAGAAGATCTCAAAATCAAGGCAGATGAAACGGTTGCAGTGAGTTGTCTTTATAGATTTAGAAATCTGCTAGATGAGACTGTGATAGTAAACAGTCCAAGAAATATTGTTCTGAACCTCATAAGGAAGATGAATCCTGCAATTTTTGTACTTGGGATTGTGAATGGCGCGTATAATGCTCCTTTTTTCATAACCAGATTCCGCGAGGCGCTGTTTCATTATTCATCTTTCTTTGATATGCTCGATGCTAATATTCCCCGTGAAATTCATGAGAGGATGCTGCTTGAGAAATTGATATTTGGGCAGGAGGCAATGAATGTTATTGCATGTGAAGGTGCACAAAGGATTGAGAGACCAGAGACATATAAGCAGTGGCAAGTTCGAAATTTGAGAGCAGGGTTTGAACAACTTCCTTTGGATAAGGAGATTCTGAGAATGTCAAACAACCGAGTTAAGTCATCCTACCACAAAGATTTTGTGATAGACGTAGATGGCCACTGGATGTTGCAGGGCTGGAAGGGTCGTATCGTATATGCACTTTCTTCTTGGAAACCAGCATAATGAAAAATGTTCTTTCCAACATGACTGCGTCCACATCATTTTCGAGGTTCATGACTTGCATACTCCCATTTAGATCCAAGGTATTAATCCATTTGTTGCTGAACTAATAAGTTTTCGACATCATGATTTTATATAGGTATTAATATTTTCAGGGATGCTCGTGTTTTGGTGGAAGTCGGTTTTTGGGGACCCTTTACTGATCTTCTTGCTATCTGGACCTCAACCATAATGACCAGTTAGTATGCTGTTTAATTTCGAAGAATATGAAGTGGTTTATAATAGTACCCTATTCAGCTATTGTGCCGCCAAACAAGCATGTGTTTACAAGACAAGACTGTAGTAGACGAAGGAAGGGCCTCCGGTGCTGTAGCCGGGTAATCGTGTATAGTTAGTCAGGAGTCAGGACAATGTCGTGGAAGAAGGCCAAGTAGTGCAAGATGTTGCAGAAGGATTCTGTCCGTCGGTGCGGTCATTCATCCTACCTTGCTGTGTACTTTCTTGCATTCTAAAACACTTCAGCTGGGGAAATGGCGATGCGGACCGGGTTCCCTTTTATTAGATCGGATGCTCTTTGTGCTGTATGCCTTAGAATCAGGAATATATAAATTCTCATATTCTTTATAGGTGGATGTTAGTATTGCACATTTGCTCATCTGAGTTTTGAACTTTGGATTATCATTAGTTTTTGAATTCACAATGTTGGTGAGTAATAAATTTGCATTTCGTTTTCTTATTGAAGTTCTGAATAAATATTAACAGTAAATTCTCTTTTATTGATGATAATATTGTTGCATTTGTGGTAAGTCAAGCTTATATAACATCATTGTGTACAGCTGCAAACTTTATGCATCCTGTTTATTTCTTTCAACATACTTTGTGGGTTACAGCAAATGTTTTTTTATTTAAGCGTAGTAGTTATTGAGATGCATAAATGTGCGTCATGGATTAGGTAATGATGCAGTGTGTTTCGTAGTTGACTTGAAGCATGATGAAACTATGTCGGCCTGTGAATTTGATTTGATGAGAAGATAGTGCCGAAAAAAAGGTTGAAAATAATCAGAATAATTGAGGGTTGACAGATTCAGTTCATTTCATTCGCCGATTAAAAAACAGTAGTGGTTTATGATGTTTGAGTATTTAGAAAGTTAAAAACAAAGGATTGAATATTTGTATTGTATCAGTGGGAGGCAGATGTGTTTGACCTGTAGATTACGTTAATACGATAAATATCTTATGGGGGAGCGGGAGGTAACCGGTAAGATCTTCTTTCTTCTCTAAATTACTCCCCAACATGATACTGTCATGTTCTAAGATAATAAAAGTACCCACTTGACAAATACAAAGAATAACAAAGATATCGAGTTTTATTATATATAAGCCTTTTGAGATACTTTCATATCTACTACTTGTATTTACTTTTTTTTGAGAATATAATACAAATTTCAGTAGTAACATGAAGGAAGTGCCTTCTTTGAGTTCTTATTAGAAAAAGTCCCCAGTTTGTCAATCCTTTTTGACGTGAGATTTGCTTTTTATAGCTAGTTCTATCATTAAAAAGACAGTCATCTTAATCTAGACCTACTGGAACCTTAGAAATGTTAATTATACCCTTCACAATTTTAACCGAATGAATAACTAAAACTCCAATATTATAGAGAAAATGCAGATCTACACACCTCTGACTTGTTCTTTTGTTGTTGACATATGTCGAAAAATGATATATGTTTCATCTTTTCTTGTTTCATTTCAGTCATTCGTAGTGAAGCCATATTGGTTAAGAGTGAATGGAGAATAGCACGTCCAGAGTGACCGGTCCTGCACGTCAAAAGTTCAGGATCACAACTAGAGTGAGTGTTCGTAGGGTCCTAGATGAAGGGCAATTAGATGAGACATAAAGAGTGTGATTTCTCTTGTAATTCTTCTTATCTATTAGTGTTTTTCTTTCTCTTTTTTAAAAATAAAAGATTTACATATTTGACAACATATAATTTCTCCGAGTACGTGGACACACAATGTTCAGTGGGTGTTAATTTTTTCTCAAGTCACGAGTTAAATTGCCTTAAAGAAAAACTATTAAGTATTTGTTCGATAAGTTAGTATTAAAAAACAAAGGTTTTTGGGACAACAACCTTTATGGTATATGAGACGGGCAAATTATCGTCTTCGTAAAGATGAATGGGTAGATCACTCCATGTATAATATTGGAATATGTATATTAACCTCCTATGAATAATAAATAAGTAAATTAGCATTACATCTTATACTAATTAATAGACACATTACTTTTCTGCTTCATTTTATCCCATGGCTCCTCTTATACACAAGTACTGTTCGACGATGGAGTGCAACCTTTTAAAATAAGTCAACGGAGGCAATTTACCTTCTTTTTTTTTTTTTTTTTTTTTATCAAATAGGGTAGCATTGCCCTTTTAACATAATACAGAATAATTATTCACCTATTTATCTTTCAAGATAATATATGGAGTAAAATGCGCGTTAGCTCAAAAAGTGATTCGTTCACTATTTCTTGTAAAACTCACGATTTTTTCGTAACACACATCATATCACATGCTACATTCTGACTAGCCCCTTTTCTCCAAAGCTAGAATGATTTAAATGGGATCAAATTGGACAAAACCTAATTCCCAAACAATTTTTATTTTTTTAGGATAAACCTCAAATATAATTAATTATAACATACATACTTATCTCAATAACACAATTAACCATCTTTGTTAAGTTAACTTAACACAAAGCGAGCAAAGAGCGAGAACTCCCAATAAAATAGACTTAAATTGCACTTTTTGCCCCAAAATATAACGAATTATCACCACAGCCCCTCATAAACCCTAACACAAAACCTCAATCTCATTTTCATCTTTTTTTTTCTGACAACAAAAATGAGCGGAGCGCCTGATTTCTTCTACAGAGAAGCTCAGCGCCTCGGCTATGTTGCTCGCTCTGCATTCAAGGTCTGTGTTATGTTTACACACGTTTTTTATTACTGTTAATTCATAGCGTATATGTTTCAAATTGATGTACATTTTGATAGTTTTAGGTTTTGTTTTTGTAAAGTTTCTCAATTGAATTGTAAAAAATTGGAAAAATTTGCAGTTGCTTCAGATACAAAATCAGTACAAATTGATAAAGCCAGGTTCCTCTGTTCTCGATCTCGGTTGTGCTCCTGGCGCTTGGCTTCAGGTACACTGTGTATTAGCAAAAAAAATTATTCGAGATTTTTTTGTAATTTTTTGGATTGTGCAAAGCATAATTTAGTGGACAATTCAAGTATCGTGATTGTTGCGAAAAATTGCGTTTTGTGTGGTGTGATAATGCAGGTAGCTTGTCAGAGCTTGGGCCCTTTGGAGAAAGGTGGAGTTGTCGTGGGAATTGACATTAAGGTAATTCTTTTATAGGGAGTATTGTTGAAGTATTATGTGACGAAGTAGTCGATTTTCTATTTCGGTTATGTATTACAATGAGTAATGAATATGTGATAAGGTCTTATGGTTTGGTTTAGTGTTGTCGTTTAATTGTGAATGTAATGCTATAGTTGGATTGTGTAAATCATTGGCCTAATGTGTGATTGCAGAGCAGAAGGTTAAGGTTCCGTCTAAGCATTGTGATGCGAGGGTTAAAACCGTTTGTGCTGATGTTATGAAGTTTCCTAGAGTGCAAGTTAAAGCACTCTCTCCGAAGGTACGCACATATTTTTGCATTTGGTATTAGAGAAATGCTGGTATACTACTTTAACTAATTGACTGTATGAGTATTATATTGCAGACTCCTTAGGATCGACAATTTTGCAATAGCCATGCATTACTGATCCAATTATCCCCTTTTTCACTGAATGAAACTACGAGCAAAAAATTAAAATCTGTTTTCCCAATATGAGATCCTCCAGTCCGTGGTTCGTGGAAATATAAGAAGCTAGTCTAGGCTTTTGAATACGAGCTCCATTCACATCATTTTAGTTGAGTAAATAGTATTAGTATTAAGGCGTTTTAAATTTGGTATTTTCTTGTGTTCTTGCTTTTGATGACCACTGGTCATTATGCACTCGTTTTCCTTTATTTGATGGCATTAATTTGTTTTGCTTGCTGTAGTTAAATAGGTATCAGGTAACACAATTTGCTCCCAGCCAATAACAGACATGAGGCATCAAATAAATCTCTGCAAGTGCCATATTAAATCCTAGTTTCTCATATTTGGTCTTGGTCCTACTTAACTACAACAAGAAAATAATTGGTGATATCAAATAAGGAAACAAGACTGCATAGTGACTAGTGGTGTGAGCAATATATCTCCACGAGTGCCATAGATAGTGGGCTTGGATTCAAAGTAAATAGTAAGACATATATTGTTGATTTTGAAGAAGTTATTCTTTATATATAGTTTTAGACTTTTCTCTTTAGTTTAATTCATCCTCTAAAAGCTTTATCTCAGATAAATATGTGTTAGTCTTTGAAGAGGATGCAAAATGTTGAAATGTTGTCCGCTAACTTTTGTATCACTAAATCCAGTTTAAAGTTCCGCCTAGGAAAAGACTAATGGACTAAGGCATTTGTTATTCACTCATATGTATAATACATCTATATCTAGTTTGTTTATTCACTCATATGTATCACTAAATTCTGATAGTCTTTTCCTAGGTGGAACTTTGAAATGGACTAATAATTTCATGAACTCTAGTTCTTTTGTAGGAAATGTTTTTACTCATTAGGGTATGGGAAAAAATCAGGCGCTGTTCCTTTTCTATTGAAGAAATTAATAGTCCCTGATGCATCATAAGTTTGTAAAAGAAACTCTTCTCATCAATCTCTTAGAAGAATGAAATCATTAATCATTTCACATAGCAACAAAAATGAACACAATGTGACTATTAAATCAGTAGAATCCTTAGAGCCCTTAGAAGGCTTTTCCAGAAAGCCCTCAAAGGTCCTCCTGTATATCATACGACATTCCCATATCAAAGATGTCGAACTATTTTATAAGACTGCCCTCAGAGCCCCTTGGAATAGTTAGAACTTCTCATTCTTAAGAAGAGGCCTTGCACCTTTTTCTGCCTTGCTTAGATCATATTTCCTATATACATTCCATTAATGGCTTTGTTTGTTTGTCATGCAGCAAAAAGGGTTTTCTGTCATACTGTCTGATATGTGTCCATCAGTTTCCGGAATCTCAAGTAAAGATGCGGCTTTATCCGCTGAACTGGGAATGAGAGCAATTGATCTGGCAGTTGGTGGAGCCGCTGCCATGAATCGTGGTGAACAATCTACATCACCGGATGATTCGCTGTCTAATACCTCTGAATCTGCTCCAGATGTTGAAAGAATGCTGCAAGCCGGGGGGCACCTCGTGATTAAGCTTCTAGAAAGTGAAGATACAAAAGGTTGGTGGTGTTTGCTGGGTTCTAAGTTTGTTTTAATTCGAGTTGTATACATTTTCATAGGTCTCACTCTGATTGTTTGGTATACAGAATTCAATCAAATGTGTAAGCCACTGTTCAGAAAGGCGTCGTGGTTGCGGCCGAAAGCAACTAGATCTTGTTCCAGGGAGATTTATTTGATTTGCCAAGGATTGCTATAGAGGTTCAACCATGAACATGTCACGTCCCAACATTCGCCATAATGAAATTAAGCAAGAAACATTTCTGGAACTGCTTGCGTGGAATCTTCATGGACCTTTGAAGGCACAGCAGGGTATATTGATTTGTGGTTCTGTTTTCAGGGCATTTAGATGTACTGTAGTTCTGTAGCTCTTTTGGTTCATTTTATATTTGGTTTGATTTGTTGAAGGTTATTTAAAAATTTGTGGAACATTTGGAACGTAGGATAGATTTAGCTTCAAGAGATTATTATTTGTTAGCATGTAAAATGATATTCAATAAAATATTTGAGATACATTAATTTACATAATATTTTGTTGATGTAGTCTGGATGTGGAGTGAGAAAAATAAATTAGGAGAACAATGAAATGGGGAGGTTGAGCTGGTTTCCATTATATATAATTAAACACCCGGTTGGGTTGTTAAATAATTTCATTATTTATATTCTTTTGTTGCTAATGTCTGAGAATTATGGCATGAAAAGTAGGTAAATTGCTTAGGTGTGTTCTGAGAAATTGACAAAAAGCCTAGGGTTTTCCATTCGTGAGAAACTTCAAAAAGAAAAAGAAAAGAATCTTAAAATAAAAGAACTTAGAGGATAAGATACTTAAAATGTTTCTACCTTTATAGCACACACAGTATCTGCACAAGTTGCGAAAAAATAATGTAGAAAATTTTCAATTTACAATTCCCAGAGAAACACGAGACACACAAGTCCCTGTGCTTGTTGCACTAGAGTTTGTTGAGCTCAAGATTGTATAGTATGACACACTTTACATGACGATGATTTTGCTAGTACTTATACTGTTTATCATCATCGTATTTGAGTTCTGCCTAACGACCAAAGCCCGGTGTCCTTCACTGGTGCCTGAAATAACAGAAAGTTTAGAAAATACCATGAGAATTTGGATCAAAAGCAAGCACTTTTGAGACGATGATGAATTAGCATAGTGTATACATGTCTAATTTCGACTTACAGGTGTTTTAACTGATGGAAAAACGTTCCAAAATCTGAGCGTCTCATCTCCTGCTCCAGTCACTATCGTCTGCAAATCGTAAAAGGAGTTCATATTCTGATGAGTTTCACAATGACCAAAGTAATGAAATTTAGAAGGATATTGGCTACTGAAAGTTATACCTGGCCATCAGGAGACATTGCCAGGTAGAGTACTCGTAAGCTATGTCCAGTTAGAGTAGCAACCTATACAGCAGGACCAAAAACAACTTAATTGAACTTCATGTCATCAAAAAAAGGGCTTAAACGTGATAAAAATGATGGAATCAATGAGTTTACCTTTGACATAGATGGATACTTCCACACCATTATTTGATTCTGAGAGTATCCGTGTGTGCTCACTATTTCGTTCACATTTTTACTCCATGCCAGATTGCATACCTATCACAATTAAATCAAACAGAATTTTGAGTGCCTTTAGCTCACAGTTAGTTCTCTCTGATAAGAAACATGTCTTCGCATAACAATACACACCTGGCTCCCAGTATCCACACTGTTTAGTTGATGGCCACTCCCAGTGTTCCAGAACCGAATACAGCGATCTGCCGTGCCTCCTCCGGATGCTAGAAGACCACTCTGGTGCGGCGACCAGGCTATGGCTTTCACGGCAGCCGTATGCTCGGTCAGTTTCAGTATCGGCTGCTGGGAATGCTGATTCCATACCAATAACTGAACAATGTAAAACGTTAGCATGCAAAAACTAACCCTTCTCCACTACAAGTCTTGATAAAAGACTTTTTAAAGTAGGGAAAGGAAGTATCAAATTCATGAACACCTACCTGATTGTCATTGCCACCAGACGCGAGTTCCCGATCATCATGAGACCATTTCAGCCCACATATCTAAAGTTTTGAACATAATATTAAATTTAGATGATCTTAAAAGATAGTGAAGATGAAAAAACTGTGTATTTAGATAGTGAAGATGAAAAAACTGTGTATTTCCAGCAAGAATGTGCTGTTCTAAGCTTTTTACCTCTGATTTGTGTCCGACAAGCTTGCTAATGTAATCACTAGGAACACGAAGATCATGCTGAAGTATGTTTCTATCTCTGCTTCCAGAAGCTAATACTCGAGAACCCCATGCGAGGACTCCAGTCCTAGTTTGATGTCCTCCAAGTGTTCTAACACGCTTGCACTGAGTTCCGTCCCAGACCTGAAACAATGGCAAAAAGGATAAGCTTTGCCAATTCAAAGCACTAGAGTATTTCCACAGATGCATGATCACATTTACCTGAACTTGACCCAGCCCTGTGCCAATTGATATGTATGACCCCTCTCGAGTCCATTGGACCGAGCACACGCTATCGTTAGGTCCTAAGTCACACAATCTTGTCACCTGTGAATAAATGTTGTGCAAGTTTAATGACCAAAACATGTCTGACAATTCATTGACCAACAAGGATAAGAAGTAAACAAATCATGTTCAAAACAAAGTTACACAAGTTCCAGAATAATGAACTGACTTACTTTACTATTTGAGGCATTCCATAAATAAACACAAGTTCCCAATCCAACAGCAAGGACATTCTGAGAAGACCAATCCACTAAGTTCAGATAGAAGTCATCTTGAAGGGCTGGTGCATCCAGAACCTGAAAAATTAGGCACTATCATCAGCAACGAAAAATATTTCATCTACCGGCTTCAGCTGTGTAGCTCAACAAACTTTCTCTCTAGCAATTTGCCACTTCAGCTCCATTACTTGAATTAAACCAGAAATCAAGGTGTTTCTTCATCAGAGCCTATGCTACTTGTAACACTTTAAGACCTTCTAACAACACTTGAAATTTAAGGTGGATAAAGCTTCAGTATTTTTGTTGCATTTGAAAGCTACTATTATACTCACAACCACACAATTGATTTAGCTTCATATATGAGCTGAATCTATAAGTTCTCTATCCGCAGCTAATTTAAGCATAAATGGATGCAAGCCAATTTTATCAAAAAAAAAAAGCTAAATTTTTCACCTTGTTAGGAGTCTTGGGCACCTTCCTCGGCGGCCTAGGTGGCGTCGAGACCTCACTCGAGATCCCACTATCCTGCCCCAAAATCGAAGGCGAATAAGGCGAATTTGGCCCACCGGAAGAATGCTGCTCCGTCTTAAACCTCAGCATATTCTTGCTCGGACTCATAGGCGACGACGATCCTCCTCCTCCTCTCACACCACCACCACCTGCACCAAAATCAGAACACCCAAAATCAGTCCCAAAAAGCTCACTTTTCAACAACCTTGAATACGCCTCACTCCCTCCTCCCCCTCCTCCTTCTTTAACCGGCGACGCCTTCTCGATTAGCCCAAAAGTGTGCAGCCTCGACGAAGACCTGCACGGAATAAACCTATCGCTACATGAAGAAGCAGATTTAGAAGGCGAAGATGAGGCTGATAAATTAGATATAGTCCTCGGAGACATCGATTTCAACGGCGACGACAGCTTTATCGAGGGAGACGAGGGGGTTTCGAGGCGTAACGACGTTCCGGACATCGATGGTGGCAGATTAATGCCACTCTTTCTTCTTTGAGATGAATCCATTATTATTTTTATTTTCTTGATTATTGATTGATTATGAGAATTGAGATGTGGGATTTTGTTGGTTTGTTGAGATTTGAAGAGGGTGTGTGAAAAAGGCCTCTCTTGGTGAAGTAAAAGAGAGAGAGGCTTTTTTTCTTGCGAGATTGGTTGTGGTTAATGGCGGAAGAGAAGTGATGATGTAGTGTTTAAGGTTTTGTTTTGAATAAAGTTTGGTTGCAACGGTCAATTTTTTGGGTAGGAAGCTTTGGGAGCTGGATTATTCAGGCTCCTACTAGCCGTTACTTACTTACTGACAGCGTGTTTCATTATTTCCTTTTTTTAGTTTATGTAATAATTCTTATTATTTTTTGTGTTTTATTATTAATGATAAAAAACATAACGACTAAGTAGAACATTCCGACCTTAGCTCAGTTGGTAGAGCGGAGGACTGTAGTATGTTTACTGAAATCCTTAGGTCACTGGTTCGAATCCGGTAGGTCGGAATATGTCTTTTTTGCCACGATCTGAATTGGTCAAATGAAGTAGGAAGTAAAAACAAAAGAAAATCACTATATTATATAATTCACAGTGAATTATATAATTCATTCTCCAAGTTGTTTTATTCAAATTATGACAGGTGGTGATTAATTACTCGTTTGTGTGTTAATTTTCATTCACTGTGGACCTTCTTAAAGTAACTAATCTCTTTGATAAAAGATTTTTGACAAAATTTGTCACCGACACATGGAGTAAAATGCAAATAACTCTTAATTATACATATATCTTTAGTTAAGTGATAATCACACATCAATTGTAGCTTTTCCCATGTATTGCTTAAGAAATAATGTAACCCATCCAATCCAAATTAAAGAGTTCGGGAAATCATGTAGTTTTAGCTAAAACCATAAGTATCTCCGGCCTTAATAGAAAATTAATAAAGAAGAATAATTGATTGCACGCCTAGTTGGTTAATTAGAGGAGATTATAGGTAAGTTCTTGGAAGTTATTCGTTTACATCTAGGAGATCATAATTTGTTGAGAAAACTTTCTAATTAAGTTAGGATGTATGATTGAAGTGAACTTTTTGTTGTAACGGGCTGATATCGTTTTAGTAATCTTGATTGATATTAGCTAAAAAAATTACGACATTATAGAAATGCAGCTAATAATACATATTGTATTGTCGCAAAACAAATTATTTAGAACATAAAGCACAAATTCTATCGACACTTGATACTATTTCGTATAATGATAAATGAACTTTTTAGATTACCAACACTATCTTCGGGTGAAAGTTGATGTGGTTAACATTCTGAACTTAAGAGTGAAAGTTGATGTACAAATCTACATTAGTCAATAAACTTTTCAAACCCAAGTTAAACAAAAAATTAGTAAACAAACTTTTCAATCCCAAGTTAAACAAAAAAATTTAGGATTACAAAGATTATTTTTTTTATAAAAAAAAAATAAATAAATAAAAAACGTTGTAGCTTTAATTTTCCCAAAACGTTACCGCGGGAAAACTTCGAAACCTCGACTGTAGCAAGCCAATTAAAATAATCCAAACATACACTACTTCAAAATACTTTACACATACGTAATTGCTTATTCCTTCCACCACACGATTTGACAAAATACTCAAAACTCCCACAGCTTACATAAGAAGCCATTTGAACACTCATAATCCACAATAAAACTAGAACCTCTTCTCTTACATATATATACACTCCAACTCTAACTAATAGTAATAAGATCAAAAACACTAATTAAAATGGAATCGAATAGTCACTACAAGATTGAAGAGGGGTGCAGGACACCGCAGTGCAAGATTCCGACAACCACGTCGTGTCCGAAAGCGCCGAGAAAGAAGTCGGCCGTCAAATTAAAGCAAGGAGGAGTTGTTCATCCCAAAAATGGATATTTTCATCATCCTGATATCGAGATGTTCTTTGCCGTTTCATTAAAAAGAGAATCGGATGCATGTACTTAGTTTTTCTTCCTTTTTATTTGTCCCCAAGCATATGTATCATGATCAATGTATGTGTGTATCTGTAATTAGGGATATGGAAGACAAGAATCATTTTGCTATGATCAATATATAAAATTGATTTGATTCTCCTCTTACATAAGTTTATTTCAATATTCTGATCATTAAATTGTACCTAGAGTGAATGGCGTATTTATTTTATGTGTTATGTTTAAAAGAGTATATTATTTTCTAAGGTCTAGTTTGGTTCGAAAGATTACACCTGATAGGAAGTTGTAATCATACAACAACTACAAATTCCAGCAAATCCTATGTAAAAGTTTAATCACCCCGGTTACGACTTGCGAATCAGACCCCCTCGGATTATTGTAAATAGGTTATGATCCGACCTTACAACTTTCTTGAATTATGTATATAAGCAATTTCAATTTTTGGATTAACTAAGACAAAAATAGTAATGATACTGAAATAAGGCAATAACATAGTCTACTCAAGCGGGTGAAATTGTTTAGTCATCAACAATTAATCTAAAATTTAAATGCTTAGATAACATAGAATTGGATTATTATCACCTATCCCAAACTAACAAAAACGAAGAATTCTTTTTAATCCAATTCGTTGCGATTTAGTATATTTTGAGCGGTAAGATCTTATATTGGATCTCCATTCGAAGTAAAGAGGAAATATGGGCCATTATAGTTGGGCCTGTGACTGAACTAATCTTAGAGAAGAGATTGAGTGATTTAAATTTTAAGGGATCCGTAAAGGCAACGTGATCCATATTTTATGTAATTTGGATTAGCATTTACAATTTGGGTTGACTGGGCTATGGAAAATGAGCAACAATGTGATGGTGGACTGGGCGGTAGCTAACGCATTAGGTAAAGGGCTTCAAATTTTGAACAATGGGCTTATAAAAGAAAAGGTGAAACACAAAATTAACGGATCAGCGTAAACTGTAAAGACACGTCTTCCAAAAGTTCTAATGATACTTACCAAGTTACCAATTGCAAATGAATGATATTTGATCAAAAGTATTTGTGCTTGCTAAGAGAAAACCATTATTGCATTAATGTTTTAAAATATCAATTGTTAGCAAGATTTTATTTAATCACTTAAACGAAAGTCTATTTTATTGATCATGACTTAATAGAAAGTTTAATAGTAAGTTTCAATATTTTAATCAAATGTATTTAACCAAGAAATTAGAATTATTAGTTTCAATTAAAAGTTATAACACATCTTTCTCAATATTATTAGTATAATTTGACAAAAAAATACTATTAATATAGAAATTTTCCTCCTAATTCATACATATTTGAAACTATGCTCTGCAGAAACTATGCTCGCAAATGTAATTATGAGATGCTCAGATGCATATACAGATTTATATCACTTTTTTAAGTAAAGGTAACTGAAAAAGAAGTTGGTAGAAAAAGTCTAGCAAATTAAATGCTCCACCTAATTTTAGTTTATTGAGTTCTTTACCCCCTATAAGATCTGCATGTTGGTGAACCTATATATGTAACATATCGCCAATACACTCAAACACGCATGGTCCTGTGATTACTAAAAGTGTCCCACCAGGATAACATCCGAGATATGTTGGACTACAAACGTTAATAATAATTGAAAAGAAAAAAAGTACTAGATTGCATGAAAATATGGTGTCGTGTCCCTCATATTATCTTGAATTCGAAGTGTGAAATATGAGAAATCAAAAGGGTCAAAATGAACAGAACTTATAAATTATGGGAAAAAGGGAGTTGAATAAAAGGCTAAAATTTTCCAATTGAAGTAAGCTATGAGGGGATGCAACGTAGTATTTGGTATGCATAGGAGAGTACAAGTCCCTTTTTAGCGTATCAGGGATATCTATCTTAGCTAGACTTTGACAAATCATTTCAATTTGCTTAGGCTGCCAAAACCTACCACTTGAATAACATTTCATACATATTCCGTGGTACTTATAAGTTAGAACCAAAATGAAATGTTACATCTTTGTTTTTGTTTTTTTGTATTAATGTAATGTTTAAGGTCTATCATATTCTATAATCTTGACAGGGTCAGATAGAATATCTATTTTGATAGAAATAATAAGTTTTAGGTATTGGCAAGAGATTTTGAATATTAAATATAATGTTTTGTGATGAATCAAGATGTTTTTTAATCTAAAGACTAGGGCTAGTCGATTCTTAATCTACTAATGCTCCTACTAGTACTACTACTACTACCACTATTATTATTATTATTATTATTATTATTATTATTATTATTATTATTATTATTATTATTATTATTATTATTATTATTATTATTATTATTATTATTATTATTAGAAAACATAATAAAATTCTTATGATTGAAGATAAAAACTATGCATGTGTAAATATATATGAACCTACTTCAAGAAAAGCGATACACACATATCAATTTAAACGCAATTGAACTTCTTGTTTATTATTTCCTAATACCATAGAAGGAACGAAGTCTCGGACTAGAAATGGTAATTTGGCTTTAAAATCAAAACCAAAACACTTGTTCAAGACATGAGGAAAATGAACGTCGTGGAAGAACGAGAACCTGAGAAATATACGAGTGTGTGCAGTTTACCACTTCCTACTGGGGTACTAGGAGTTTTTTTCAACTTTGGTCCATTAATGAGTACTGATTCCATCTTTGGTCTCCTATTGAATTTTTTTGTAACTTTTAGTCCCCTAATAAAAAAGTGTTTAACAAAAGAGGGGTTCGATTTTAGAATAGCGACTTTTTTCCCACATGAAAACAACCCTCATGTGACCACGTGCACAATACGTAATTGGTTTTGGCCAAAAAAGACGATTTCGAAGGAAAAATGGATCAAGTATGAATTGTGAGTCAAATTAAAGGACCAAAATTGCAAAAGAACTCAATAGGGACCAAAGATGGAATCAGTACTCATTAAGGAAACAAAGTTAAATTAGTACGAACCAGGTGTGCTAGAGATTATTTTTTTGTTTCGTTAGATTGATCGGGAGCGCTATAAAAATTAGTTTTTTTTTTTTTTTTTATCAGCAAAACAAGGACTATAAAAATTAGTTATATTCGTTTGTCTATCTGGATATTTGCAAGAATGTTAAATCGCTCTAATTCTAGCAACTCCGGTTTGGCCATTATTTATGACATGCCCATAGTTCAGTAATATATGTATATAAATATGTTGTGCTCTAGTGCTTTTGAGTAGTCCAAAATCTCTCGAATCTTATGATATGATTTTTTGTTGAATCTACTGTTACTTACATATGTATATATGTGCGCGCACTATGCATATCGATATTCTAGGGAAATAAATTTGCGGGCCATGAATTAAAATCATTTCATTTAACGTCTTTAATTAACTCCATATATCATGTACATAATATACGCAAAATTTAATATATATATATATATATATATATATATATATATATATATATATATATATATATATATATATATATATATATATTAGGAAAATGCTAAATTTATTAGAAAATTAATTTTTAATTGAACGATACTACTATCAAGTATCAGCTAGATAAACTTCACGCAAATGGTTTTGTGACAGATATTTTTTTTTTTTTCAAAGAATGGTTGAAATTTAACGGAATTCAAAGTTTTTCTTTGTGAATTTGATTTAATTAGATTTCGCAATCAACACTGGCCAGCTAACTGGAAAGCAATTAGTTGTAAAAGATAATTGTACCGCCAAAATTAAGAACATGATATTGATATGCATAATATATTACGCATATTATCATTAGAAGAAGCTTATTATTCACCAAAAAAAAAAAAAAGACATCAAATAATTCATGGATGATCACGGAAGATTTTTAAATATCTATGTGCACATTTTGGCTCCCTTTAAGTTGTATGAATAAAAAGAATTGTTCAAAAATATATTAATCAACAATTATTCAAAATTAAAAATTGACCGGATGCCAGTTTCTGTCACTTCTAAAAATGCAGAAATATTTTTTTTCTTTTGAAGAAATTTATAATAATTAAGAAAGGTATGGCGAATGAGGGAGAGAAACGAGGTGCGGCGAACACGGCGTAGTGGTTTTGCAGAGATAATGCGGTTGTCATCACAAGTATTAATTAATAATAATACTACTCATCATCCTCGTACCTTGTTCCTCGATTTCGCCACTGATTTATTTGACATTCAAACGACACTTTCGCAGCATTTCCACGTGCATTCAGGTGGGTTTTGTTGAAGAATTTACGTGATTAATTTCCGTTTCTTATTCTGAAATATTCACCCTTGATGTGATTTGGCTTTTTAAATAACCAAAAAGAGGAAGGCCAATGGCAATAATTAATATTTTGTAGTTAAATTGATTGGAGGAACAAGTACGCCAAACATATGTTGATACAGGGGAAAATCGTATAAAATCCCTTGTAATTTCGAAAACCTACACGAAACTCTCATGTAGTTTGTTAATTTTCTAAAACTCTATTTGTGGTTTTATAAATTTTTCGCATATTCCTCTAACTTTCACAAAATTTCGTTGTGGTTTCAAAAAGTTTTGCACAAAACCCTTTTGTGATTTCATGAAAAAATGATTTTGTGCAGAATTTATGAAACTACAAGGGGGTTTTAGACAATTAACAAATCACATGGGGTATTGTACAGGTTTTCAAAAATACAAATCATCTCATGCAGTGTTTCTCTTTTAATACCTAGGTAAACTATGATTTTATTTCCGAAAACTTTGATAAATTGCAAAAATTTCTTCTAAACATCCATTAAAACATTAACGATTTCACAATATTTGAAACAAAAACATAGAGAAAAATGATAAAATCATAATAAGACATTATTGTCTGGTTGATTCGTGCCCAAACATAATCCAAGTGAAAATATTTATTAACCTATTAATTTATAAATTTTTACTGATCAGGGTAATCAAACTACTGTTAGTTAATTACTTTGACCTATTAATCTACAAAATAAACTATTATTTCTAAATACACTAAATAATTAGTTTGCAGTAAATCGTATAATTCGAACATGCTATTAAACTGAGAAGGCAACGGGTGGAGTTATGAATAGACCTCCAATGTCTCGAATTCCTTTTACAATATTTGTTCCGTTAATTCGTCCATATTAAGATTATTCAACTTAATGTTAATATGTTAATTTAGGTAATAAACTGTCACCATTGTAAAAACATAATTACTCAAATTTATTTCTAAGTGTTTACTAATATAGTCTATTCTTGTTTGGCAAGTCGATCCTTCATATTCAATTCGTGATCCAATAAGTAATATTAGTTACCCAATTAATCAGTATTCCTCTTTGATAAAATCTAGTTTTTAGGTTATACAACAAATCCACACAAACTATGGATTAGGGGGGATATTTTTTTCGAGGTGTTTGGTAACACAAGAATTTCTTGGAAAACTAAGGAAATTCCCGAAAAAGATAGGAAAATCTTTTTTTGCCTAAAAAAGGTAAAGAAGATTATGAAATCTTTCTTTATCCTATATTCAAATTATTTCCTAAAAAATATGATCAAAGATATTTTTAAGCTTTAATTTTTGTTTCTATTACTTAATATGCGGACAAATTTACCAAATTTATATTTTCACCAACATAACATAGAATACTATTATTCACAATTAGATATTATTTTCAAATTATATACACATAGACATATATACACGTGTATCTATATGTAACATTTATTTGTATTTTTGTTGCATTGTATGATAATTAATTTTTCTCTTATCCTACCATGTATTATAGTATTCTTGCATTCATGTATTAGTTTTAAAAAGTTTAACTAAATTGGCAATGTATTTCACAAATTCAATTATTTCAACGATTATTTCAATGGTGTAGAGAATTTGCGGAAAAAAAGAAATATACAAAAAAGTACATTAAGAGTTTAATGGCTTTCTTTTAAAATGTCCTATTACCGCATGGTTTAAGTGTTTAAAATGAAATTACAAAAATTAAATTTAATTGCACAAAATCATTTTGTCTAACCATTTTCCTGGAAAACTGATAATGATGACAAACGCACGAAAAAAAAAAGGAAAATTTTATTTTCTAGAAAAAAATTCCTGCAGTTTTTCATCATTTTCCCTCACTTATTTTTCTTTTCCCTCATTTTCCTAGGAACCAAACTGAGCCTTAGAGTCTTTTCTTGTTAGGATCTTTTATTAGCCGATTTTGATTTTTGGGTTGTTCATCAATTGCACGAGAAGCTTACACCCTTGATAAACGAATTCTCTGAGGTGTGTCGAAGCATGTACTGTGACATTCTTTGTAGCCACGTTTTGCAGGTCACGCGCCAAAATAGCATGAGCCTGCTCGGGTCATGATTGTATAATATATTGTAATAATTTTCTGAAAGTTATGATTTTTTGTTTTGCCCATTTCCCACATGTATGTGAGGGCAGGAGGTGGTGTATCATGAGGTACGGAAGACTATCCCCAATGGAAGAGGGGAGACCCCCAAAGGTGGATTAGCACCATGATGGTATGGTAACTAAAGCCGCCAACAACATCAAATAAAAGAGACAAAGAAACAACACTAGGAGGGCTACTAAAAGTTATGGTTTTTAAATAAGCCGAAAATGATATAAAGAGAAATTACAGATTGACATAAATTAATGGGCATTTTTGTTTTGCCCATTTCCCAGACAATAGTAAACACCGAGAGAGAATTTTCTGATGAAAGTCGTTGGAGCATGGACAAAGAATAACTTAGTAAAATGGAATAGTATAATGCAGAGGGCATTGCGCCAATGTCAATTAGGTTGCTAATGAATCGAAAAAGCATGAAATGTTTAAGAGCCAAAATGTGGATGCATTCATTATAGCATAGAAGAATATCACAAAAATTGGTCGCAACATTGTTTTCCTTTTTTACTTATTGCTTTTTTGGCGTGTGGCTTTTGGATTCAAACGTCTCGTGCTTGTGTATCTACAAATATATGTACATTATGAAGTACTTACAACAAAAAATTCAAGTTTTATCTGCAAATAATTAGCCTAGGTTACATGAACCATGAACAAAAGACACAACATGTGAACTATATTCTCTACTAATTCAATTCAAATGAAATATCGGTATGAAAGTACTCAATTAATGCCTCTATATTTTGATATTATCATTATTTACTTTTTCTTCAATTATCTCTTATCTTTTGCAAGTCTATATGTATGTAAACTGACTTATTTGGGAGCAACTACAACAATAAATTTATAAATGCTTGTTTCTCATCGTATATTCGAATTTTCTTATGAGATATTAGTTTAAATATTAAAAATTGATTAAAAAAGTAAAAAAATAATAATATAACAATTGATACATTTGTACACATGCATAGGGTTTGCAACAAAAAGGGAGGGCTAAAATAAACCCAAAAATGGAAAATGGAGGATGAAAAGAAGCAAAATATATAGTGAAACCCTAGGTAGGAGGAGGCGACTCATTTCAAATGTCACCTTTTTGCAAATGCTTTTGCAGGACGCAACAAATTCTCCAAAATCTCTAATAATGTGGTAACCTCTCATTTTCCATTCTAAGATATGATATCATAACTGCGCTGACTCAGTAAGTATTAAAGTTTTAGGTGAGATTTGGTAACTCCGATTGCGATGCTTAACTGTTATAGTTACTAATCCATATCAATACAGATACGCGTATACATATACACATACACATATATATTCTCTCTCTCTCTCTCTCTCTCTCACCAACCAGTACGACCCCCTTAAATCTCGCATTCATTACGTACCCCCTTCTTCCATCAAAAACTCTATAAATAATAACCCTTTTATGCTCTTTGATTCATAGTTTCTTCTCTTCTCTGTTTTCTTTACTTTTCCATTATATCTCTCCTTAATTTATTTTTTAGTTTTGTTATATTCATATTTTTTCAGTATCCCTTTTCTCATATGCTCCTCTCTATTTAGTGCACCATTCCCTTAGTTTATTTTCACACTTGTGCCATCTTTACTAGTGGTTTGGAAGTATGTATAGTGATGTCAAATTAGGGTTTTATTTTTATTTTAATTTGTCTTTTATTATCCATTGGATCGATGAAGATGAGAAGACCCTCAAGTCAGTTTTTGCTGGTGGAGCATCATCAAGATTCACATATTATTTTTCTAGGGCTACAAAGGGTCCCATTTTTACTTTATGAAGTTTTATTGAAAAAATCCCTTATGAGTCTTGAGAAATTTTAGATGTGAGAATCTTGATGATGCTGCAGCGGCAACGAATGGCTATCAATTTTTGTGACATGGCTCCACAAGGATTTTGTGGCGTACGAGTTCATCACGAGGTACGATTTTATTCCTCCACTAAATTTAGCAGTAGATCCATTATATAAATATGCAATGATGTGGTTTCTAGGGTTTTCTTTAAACTATTATTTTTCTAGTTGAAGTACATAAAATATGGCGTTATATCACGAGCAACGATGACAAAAAAAACATATTTTTCGTGTTTTTTGAAAGACTTAAAAGATACTTTAGTTTAGGGTTTTCACTTGCATTTGGAGACAAAAAAGATTTCTTTCTCTCTTCAAGAGAACTATTTTTATGCAAACACTGCCTTAATAACGTTGTACAACCAATAGCTCAGATCTAAACTGTATTTTAATAATTTTAACTCATAAAATATTAAAGAGTTTATAAATGTTTTACCAAAACTTATCAAAGTGCTTCCATTTTTTCTCAATAGCAACTAAGCATAAAATTATACCTAGATCTAAACTATTACTTTTATAAATTTTACGCATAAAATATGGAGAGTTTAAAATGTTTTTCGAAAATTATCAAAATGCTCATGAAATTACCTTTTGCGTCTACCGCAACAATACTTTTTAACCAATTACCCTAAACATGTCATAAAAATCTCTAAATATTTAGTAGGCCGAAAGACACGGCGTCAAAGAAACTTTGATCCACGCCCATACATTAGTTTAGGGTTTTCACTCGCATAAGGAGGCCAAAAAAGTTGTTCTCTCTCTTCATACTTTTTCCAATGAAGAGCAGTGCTCATTATTTGTGAGTTCGTGTGTGTTTGTAGGTTAACTCCTAGTCCCGTGTCTGAATTTACATTATAATGTACTTGTGACCGCAGCCAGGATAAACTGCAATAACCGCAGTACACAAACAAACATCCCAAAATCTTCATTAACTCCAATGGGACGGGATGTTATCTTCCTTAACTTGCGCTTAAAAGCTGCCTCTTATCACCAGTTTTGTCTCTGCTTTAATAGAACATTTTGTACGGACAGATAACTCTTCACTCATTTTACTTTTTATTACACTCCATTTTCTCTCAGCAATTCAAGTTACTGACATGGATATTTATTTTCAGGTATCTCTATCGAAATATATACTCAATAATGAGTCTGTTGTTTTGGTACAGCAATAAAAGTCTTTTTGATAGATCTTTATTTTGCTTTTATGAATATTTTTGTGGATCTGGTGCAAATATGTGGTTTCTATCTCATATCCAAACTTGCAGCTATTGAGTAATTACTTTAGGGATAAAATCTTAAAGACTGTACATGTTTTTAGTTTCAGAAGATCAAATTGTACTTATCGTGCATCCAAAAAAATCGATTGTGGCCAATTAAGTTATTGGTTAATTTTAAATGCATAGTTAGAACTTAGAAAGTAAAAGCCTTTCTGCTAAGAAAATATTCATGAAAGGGTTTGTCTTTACTTAGGTGCATAAAAAATCGATAGGTTATTCGGTACGGTGGTTGCACAATGAGGGTAGTGCAACCAATTTATTTTATTGGTTTAAATGCATAGTTAGAAAGTAAAAGCCTTTTATTAAGAAAAACATTCATAATCTTAACTATTAGTTGCACAACTTCACCGTACAGAGAATTCATGAAGTATTTTTTCCCAGAAATCAAACGCTAATCTGTCACAATGGTAGGGTTTGGGACCTTTAGAAATTCCCTGTAACTTGGCTATGTTATGTATTCACACACACACACACACTCACAGCTTTAGCATAACCACTATTATGTTATACGGTTTGGGGTTATAGACAAATCTTTTATTAGATAAGTTTACTTTCAGTCTCTGATGTTATTTTAGCCTATAAAATTTGTCTTTTCTTGTGTTATGAACTGAAGATATGCTTTATGTAAGTTCAGGATTGCATGACATATGAGTTTGCTTGCACTATCTGTTTCTTTGTAGTCTGATGATGTGTGTATATATGTTAATCGGGGTAAAAATCCGTTTCCTTTCTACATCTTTTTTTCTTGTGATGATTCATGACATTGTTCTTTATGTAATTTTTAGAGTTTTGAGTATAAACATTTCTTATTTTCTACACCTATTACACGATAATATTTCTTCAAACCCTTGAGTTTAGCTTCTCAATATTTCTATGTTTTCGTATGAAGATTCGAGTTTGTAGCTTTGAAGCATAGGTTAAGCTGCAAAGGGTACAACTCGACAATGACATTTTTATCTGATCAGCACTCGACAATGACATTGATTGAGACCAAGATAACTGGAACCAATGGTGTTATCATTTTACTTTCTTTAAGAAAAAATAATAATAAACAAACAAACTCGTGTTATCCCTCCGCCATTCAGGTTTGGCTTAAAGCATTTTAAAAAGAAAGAATGCAAACAACATTTGAGTTTGTAGCTCTAAATTTTTTCTTTATTTTTTTCACGGATAAAGATAAATTTATCAAATTTTGGGTACAAGGGTTACTCCAACCCCTCATTGCATGTTATTGAGATTGTATGATCGAATCTGAGATCGATATTGACGATTACAGAGGAAGAATATTAATATCTGATCATTGTGAACAGATTACTACAACTGAAAAAAATGAAAAGTAATTAAACTAACTAAACTAATCTGCTATAAATAGTAAAACAGAACAGCTAAGTTCCAACGGTCAAAAGCTATAAAATGAATAATTAGAGAAGCGTACTAAGAAAGCGCGCTTCTTAGTTAAGTTAAAAATCACGCTTTGTTGTGTAGTTTAACATCCCCCCTCAAGTTTGGCATGGATGTCAATGATGCCAAGCTTGGAAATAAGTGCATGAAACTGAGGTGAAGCAAGAGGTTTTGTCAAAACATCGGCAACTTGATGATCGTTGGTAATATGAATGATTTTCAGAAGCTTTTGATGAACCTTTTCACGCACAAAATGGCAGTCAATTTGTATGTGTTTAGTTCGTTCGTGATGGACAGGATTGTTTGCAATACACACTGCACTTCTGTTGTCAGTAAATAGGACTGGAGTTTTAGTCTGGTGAATGTGAAGATCAGATAGAAGTTGTTTTAACCACAGCACTTCACATGTTGTTGTTGCAATGGCCCTGTATTCTGCTTCAGTTGAAGAACGGCTCACTGTTGGTTGTTTCTTGGCCTTCCAAGAGATTAAAGAATGTCCAAGAAAGACTGCATAGCCTGTAACACTTCTTCTTGTCTCTATACACCCTGCCCAATCACTATCACAAAATGATTTTAGATGCATTTCAGATTGTGAAGAGAGAAAGATACCTTTACCTGGAGCTGATTTGATGTACCTAAGTACCCTGTGAGCAGCTGCTAAGTGAGAAGCTGTTGGTTTTGACATGTATTGTGTCAAACATTGTATACTGTAAGATAAATCAGGTCTAGTAATGGTAAGGTAGAGCAATCTACCAACCAATCTTCTGTAGGTTGAAGGATCAGATAATAAGCTCTGCCTCAAATCTTTGGCAACTGAATTCAGAATCCAGGATAACACCAATGTGTTTGCTCTAATCCAACAGGTTTTAGTCAATTCATCATCAGGACAGGGCAATGAACCATCAATAAACTTCACCTTATTTCTGATTTTCAAAGCCATCATGATGCCTTTACTCCATGAATTATAATTTGAACCAATCAAAATATCTCCAACGATAGAAGATCCTCCAAGATCCTGAGTACCGAGAAAATACACCGATGAAGAATCATCGCTAGGGTTTCGAGTAGGACCAGTAGAAACAGTAGGAACAGTAGAAGTAGGAGGATTATTGCTAGACATATTTAGCAACAATTTTCAACAATCAAACCGATTAAAACAATCGCAAGATGATCAGCAACAAAAATCACCGATCAATTTCAAAGAACAACAATCGATCGTGAAAAACACAAATCGCAGATTAATTTCAACAAAAATTGCACAAAAACAGTAACAAGATCGCGAGATCAAGCACGCGCAGAGAGAGTAGAACACAGCGGAAGAATCGATTTACTGGCGAAATGATACCATATTGAGATTGTATGATCGAATCTGAGATCGATATTGACGATTACAGAGGAAGAATATTAATATCTGATCATTGTGAACAGATTACTACAACTGAAAAAAATGAAAAGTAATTAAACTAACTAAACTAATCTGCTATAAATAGTAAAACAGAACAGCTAAGTTCCAACGGTCAAAAGCTATAAAAGGAATAATTAGAGAAGCGTAATAAGAAAGCGCGCTTCTTAGTTAAGTTAAAAATCACGCTTTGTTGTGTAGTTTAACACATGTTTTACACAAGAAATTTGGGCAATTCTGTTCTTCGCATTTGATTAATGCTTAATTATGCTGAACAATTACAAAGAACATGGTTTAAAATTTTGAAGAAACTAGCGGTGTAAATAACTCAAAATAGAAGCTAGTAAAACGTATAACAAATGAGTCATTCTTTTAAAGGTATTTTGTCTAGCTGTTCAATTGGTTTTCCCATCTAAAAAAGAACCTTGAACTTTTTTGACATATTAGTTTACATGTCTCACGAATAATTAAGGATCTAAATGATTCTATTATTCACTCAATGTAACTAATATTAAAGATATTTTTCAATTCTCATTGCAATAGCTAATTTTATATGTTTGGGAAGCTCTTCAGAGTTCTAAAAAAAGTGAAAAGTCCTTATTATAGACTTATAGTGAAACTCTAACTTAATCCATGCATATTATCATTTTTTATGCGGAAAGTTAAATGACAAATATATCACATACGGAATTATCTTAAGAGTTTTCAACTGTTATTCTACTGGTAAATCTATTGTCTCGAAGGCTCAAATAGAGCAATTAACTTCACCATGGTAATTGAATACCATCAATAACGTACTTCTGACACCCACAACTTGTCGTCATGATGAAAATACTTGAGTTAGCCGTAAGAGATGCTCTTTTTCATTTAACTGTTGCTTGGTGTAAATTCTTGACTAGCCCGTGGATATAACATTTTTAATTTTCTAAAAACTTATTCTTGCAGTTATACTTTTACTATATTGTTATTTGTTACTATGATTGTGCTAAAATTGTATTCGCCAAATCTTTTTGCGTGATCATATTTCTGGTAGGTACGGCTGGCTTTTGCTAATCACTACAACATTCTATACATACTCTATTTGATATCAAGATCAATTGCCATTCACGAATTTGATGGGTAACTAAGAACGCGATCGAGAGTATCTGGATAAATTAAGAAACGTTAGAAGTATGCATTTACAACCATTTTAATAGACGAGAATGTTAAACAAATCTACACGAGTGTAGTCCCCGTTTAAATGTATAAAATGTTAATCAATGTGCATGCATCCTTTCTTGACTTAAATTAAGTAGTTTAGGGTGTTTATAAATCTAACTTCTATGATTTGGAAATCTTTTATAAGCTAAAAATTGTCACAATCTTGAATTCCGTAAAACAATCCTTCTAATTTATAATAGCACTATTTTAAATAAATCAAAATATACTTATACAATCTTATCATATCTTCTAATATTATATAACACTATTTTTCCCCGTTATGTTTGTAAATGTTGGACTCATTTTTTGTTTTCTTTGTTGTTACCATTGGTGATTTCTGGTTTGATGTATCTGTTCTTTGAAGGATCGTATCAGTGCTCTTCTTCATTGCTGGTGTACACCTTGTACACTAAATAAAATTCTTGCTTTTGCTGATAGAAAAAACAACACTAACAAATTAACCCAAAAGTTAATATGGAGGAGTTTTTAGTCTTCCTTCCACAACAAAAAGTCTTACACTCTACAAATGATTTATGAGTTTTTAATTGATTGGAATTTTTTCCACAAGTGTAATTTATTTAATGATTTATCAATTTGAGTTATTAGATTAATACCTATAAAAGTTTGTTTAGTTTTACAAAGCTTAATTAAATGAAAGTACTATAGTTAAATTATCAAAGTCATATAACTGCAAATATATAATATGTATATATAATATGTATATAATATAATATAATATCTACTAAGATAAACATTATGGATATGAAAATGTAAACAATTATTTTTATCATATCTATGATTTTTTTTTCTTGTCATAACTTTGTAGTTACTTCAATTTTTTTCACGAGTTGAAGAATCAAAGTTGTTTTGGAAAGAATGACATCAATGGTGTTTCATATTCATCTTCATTATACCTAGAATTCATTGATTATTGCAGCACCTTTTGTTAAACTAGTTGATTATTGAGATATTTAATGTCTTTTGTGTTGAGGGATACCATATTTTTGTAGAATGTGTATACTAACATGGAGAACCAGTTGGGCTTCCCTCTTTCTTTCGATGAAAGCCTCAACACTCGCGTAGTCGCGTTCTACAGGAACTTTGTTTATCAATTTAAGTTAATAAAAATATATGTCTTGTCGTTGAAAAGTATTTATTACAACAAATCACTTGTCCTCGGGAGTTCAATTTTCAATAACATATGATTCCCGATAAGTTTTTTTTTTTAATGAATACCCGATAAGTTGACACTTATGTTTTTTAGAAAGCGCCATCACTACCATGTTGCTTAAATTTATTAACTTTTCTAAAATAACTCGTTTGACTATGAAAAGCTTCATCAATGATCAAATTGGGACTTTTAAGAAGTAATTTCGTTATCATTACGCACTTTTCTTGTAGTGTGTAGTACTAGGGCAGACTGCATGTAGTGCATAATGAAAACAATAAATTATTACTTCTTTTTTTGATGCATCATTCTAATACATATATCATTCATAATTCATAAAATCACGAGAAAATATATTAATTTATGGTCCGGTATTTCCTATCATGGTGGATGCTAGGCTTGCTATTGAAGTGCTGTTTTTCCTATAATTGTTGCATGTCCTCAGACCAACTATGTAAGAACTATTAATATTGCTACCCCAAGACCCAAACAATAAAATATGTGATGTATGGGATAAATATTAAACTAATGTAAACCGTGTAAATTAACAAGTAGTGCTACTTTTGAGACGCACCCCTAGCAAAATATTTTATATTTATAGTTTTGCCTTGACGACGGTATATCAATTAAATGTCGCCGTTTTGACGAAATACATTTTTGACCCTTGTAGAGTATCGAGTTTACGATCATCAAGCTCACATGGAACCATGTGTAATTAAATTAAGTATGTTGATAATTTGCTTAACTAGATTCCCACTAAGGAATAAAGACAAATGGGCCTCATGTATTGGATATTCCATGCCCGATTCTTTTACTGCACTAAAAATTACGATGAACTAATACTTGAAATATTTTTAGTAAGTTTCGTTTTGAAAAAAGAAAAAAGTTAATAAGACTGGAATAGACCAGACCATTTTGACTCTTTTAATGTGATCATATTATGATTTGACCGATAGGACTTGTTGATTCAAGAATCAAGACACTTATGTTAATCAATGAAAATCTATGTAAACGTATATAGCGAACTGTCAAATTTATTGAATTGTATTTTGATTCCGATTTTTTTTCATATTTAGATTCTCCTGTACTAACAACATTTGTTATGCACGTATGTGGAACCGAACTAACTCAAGTCTCAAACTTTGCAACCCAGAATATTTGAACATAGTATTTAGTTCAGTGTTGGTGTCTAACAATTGTGAGCTTGGGTTTAGCTGGAAACTGTTTGAGCCTTTACCTATCAAAAGAAAAAAACTGTTTGAGCCTACTCGGGTCGGTTGGTCCAATCCAACTCTATTGGGCTGCTTGGATCCGTAGTATGTATTATCCTTGGGCTTGGCCCAGCAAGCTTAACTCCAAAAAGTTTTGTTCAAAGCCCAACACCTCATATTTTTGTTTGCAGTATTTAGGTCGTGCTTAAAGTGGCTCTAAGGCCCTAACGCATCATCTCTTCTGGTTGTGTTGTATTTGAGAAATAATTATACAAAGCGATTACCAGTATTTCTTAAGCACACAATGTGAATAGAGGAACAAATGTTAGATATCTTATAGTTTAGAAAAAATGTTATTGGAATCATATGGCAATTTAAAAAAAAAAAAAAAAGATAGTACGAGATGCATAAGTAATTTAGGAATTAGGACAATTACATTTGGACTCTTTGCAAGTGATCATTCGATAACAATAACATATATGTGATCTGAGCAGAGAGTACTTGGAGTTTGCATAAGATGTATTAAGGTTTATATCATGTTATAATTCCTTTACAAAATAATTTAAGGGATGTTTGTTGGACATATTCTTATGGGCTACATATTTACATATTGTATTGTTACTGGTAGTGTAGGTAATTTTCAAGTTATTAATTTACTTGTTGAGCTATAATACATTTCTTTAATTTGATATGGGTTTCTAGTACTTTGAAGTATGAACCAGTAACATACTATTATGATGGATCATAATACTTTAAAATAGTATGGTCCGGATCCAGGAGAAAATCTTAATCCTAAGGAGAAAATCTTAATCCTAATTTATGGGTCTTCTCATTATCCCATTTATTGGTAGGTCATAGGTTTATAAGGTGTGCAAAAACTCTCTATATGCGTTGGAACCAATGTGATTTGAAAAATGTTGATTAAGGTATGCTTCCATATTACGTTTATAGATCTAGTTTCATATAATTTAACATGTGTGACATTGAGTTGTTGATTTCATATTTACTATTGGGTTAGATTGATCAGTTTCTGTATTAATCATTCAAATCTTAGAATAACTTTTAATAATAAATAGATCAAAACTAAACTCATATCAACATGAAGGGCCATTTGGGTTTCAGTTGAATTTCGCCGTAGTTTTCTCGGTTCTAAATTAATTTTGTCTACCCAAAAAGCAAGGAGTAAAGACTAAGTTCTCTCTGTTCATTTCAAGTGTTCTTATTTTTGTCAACCCAGAACCAAAGACTAAAGACCAAGTTTTCTCTGTTCGTTTCACATGAACAAATTTTGTCAACCCAAAAACAAGTACGGTTCTTTTGGTTTTAGTACTTTTTTACAGAAAATACATTGCATCTGAATCTGTTCTGCGTTATTTTCAATTTGCATGTTGCTCCTCAAAAACCACATTACCTGAGTTAGTATTACGCTACTGCAACATTTTTTAGAGAAAAATACAAAGAATTGGGAAAAAGTTTGTGCCAAACATTTGACTATCCAAATTCATATTATTCCAAAGTGCCGCCGATTCATTTATTCTCATCGGATTGGTTATATTTATATTTTATTACATATCTAAGAGAATATTGCAGTTTTGTATTTTAATTCTCCTTAATTAAATCATATGAAGAATTCTTATGTCTTCTTATTTATAGGACGGTGTAATGTGTTGCCAAAAAAAAATTATATATATATATATATATATATATATATATATATATATATATATATATATATATATATATATATATATATATATATATATATATATATATATATATATATATAACTAGCAATCTTTTGCACAAGCTTTTAGATGAGGTTACGATTCAATATGTTATAAGAGCTAAAGATGAAGAACATGTCCTGAGTTCGAATATCGCCATAAAAAATATCATGTTTCAAGTGAAATAAAAAGATTTATAGCATACAAGTGGGGACCTTTTGCAAAAAATATTAAAAAAAAAAATTCGATCTCTCGACAAGCTTGAGCTTATAAATGATACGACAATTTAATATGTTATTTGAAATCTGATATTGTTCGAATTTCATCACCACCCACTTCACAGAAAACGTGATTTGATCACGCGTTATAAAAAAGATATAAAATCAGCACATAAGGGAGTGTGTTGAAAAATATATATAAAGGTCAATTATCTCTGTAAGGCGAAACTTTTAAATGACGAAATAAGTTAATATGGTGCTTAACTACATAGAAGCTAATTTAAAGCATATAATTTAATGCTCACAGCTTACATCATTGGATATAAACTTTTTCGGGCTTTACACGTTTTAAAACTCTTTTTCCTCATAATTTGGGTTTTATTAAATGATACATGTAAAATTACATTATCATTTGAAGCTCCCTTTATAGAATGGAACAATCAAGGAAATAGATTATGTGGAATCTAATGATTGTTTGCGCTAATATTGATATTGAGAACATAATCAACAAATTGAGTTGACTGAGAAAAGAATAAGACCACGAGACTTTTGGTCTGAGTGACCAGCAACACAAATCCTACGCCGTGCCGACCTAAACGTGCGGCACACAACAAAAGCATGCACCTTTTATTTATTTAAGACACATGACAATTAATAGGCAATAGAAATACCTTAGTAATTAAACTTCTGATTCAGTTTGAATGCATCTTCACGTTGATGCTCATTGACTGCGGAAGATGTTTTTGCCTTTTGGTCAGTCTAAAAGCATATTTGGAGATTGATTGACAAATCATCCTAGTCTTCTTAATTTCCATATAATATAATATCTAATTTTGAAAACTTTATATTTTATATATTACAATTGATAGAACAGACTCTGCCGTCATGAACTAAATAAAAAAGGAGAGCTAGAGAATACATATAAGATAAGCCTTTAAATTATAAATACAAAAATAAAACAAAATCCAACACCTCCTCCTTGTCGTTTCTGCAATGCACTGACCATTGGAACATGTAGGAAAGGGGGAAAAATAGGAAATGCAAAAGAAGAAAACCAAAAAATAAAATAAAAATGAAAAGCCCAAATAAGAGAAAAATAATATATACTTAACTTGTGTTTGCATTGACATAAGTTAGAGATATGTGTGGGGAGCACATATATATCATCCATAAAGGATGCTTTTATAATATACAAGAAAAAGGGAACTTTGAACCAAAACAAGGATAATTTGTTTTCGTTTGAAACTTACACGGTGTTTCATTCTATAGTTGATCTGGGCATGCATGTTACCTCTTAATTCAACTAGCTATAAGCATTTTGGTTGCTTTTAAGTTATTTAACGTATAAAAACAATAAGAGTACGAAGACGAACCCAAATGCAACCAACACTATATTTTTAACTTTTTAATTAAGAACTAATTCTTTATACCCCTTGATAATTGTCAACCCCTTTTTAAATATAAATGTCAACCCTTTAAAACAGTACTAGTAAGTAGTAAACTAATTTTCTTAGACCTAAATTAACCCTCAATTTAATTAGACCAACTTGGTCCAGTTCCTTCTCTTCATGGCTACAAAAAATGAGGGGAAAAAAGAAAGTCAAAGGCATTGCTAATTTAAGTGGCTCTTCTTCCAAGAGAAATTAAAAGGAGTAGCACTGACTGCAGCTATAGAATCCGTCAGCAGTAATCAATCGTTATTGGCTAAAGATCGATCATTGTAGAAAAAAGGATTCGATCGGCAGTACTGATCAGTTATCCAGTGTGAACTTCTCAGGCGCCAGTCCAATTTATTAATTGATGACTGTAAAAGAATTAAACAATAACCAACTTGACTAATCTTTTTTCAGCTTTCAGGTAGGGAGCAAGCAATTTCATAGGTCAGTATCAAATTTAATTTAATAATGGTTCCTTAAATTTCGCTATATCAGGGTGCATGGCACGTTACGTCCTGCATAGTCTTTCACAATTTATTATAAAATATTATATATATATATATATATATATATATATTAGTCTTTGACGATTTTAGTTTCCAAGACATTTTCTCTCTTGAATTTGTCTGATAATTACTTTTTAGTTGTCTATTTGTAGTGTATACTCGGACTACGAAAGAATTGCGATGTTGACAAAAGTATATATACAACATAAACCATACTTGTCTCCATAAATAATCGCTTGCCATAATTAAGGGAGTGTTTTTCAAGTCAAATTTGTCAAATAATTTTTTAATTTGTATTTGAAACTGGCCACTTGAATAATTTTTCTGACTCTCTGAAAGGACGGAGTCACTAAACCATTTGGAGTGAATACGAGGGATAGTGCTCCACATTTATTAATTTCGCAAGTAGAAACAGCTCTCACCTCTAAGGTTCTAAAATTGTGTTGGTCATTAGTCTATTGTCAATTAAGTCTAAATCCTATCATATTATAAATTAAATCTTTACTTTTTGATCAGTTCAATCCGAATGACTTCCACGTCCACTTAAGAATGAGTTAGTTTCACAAATATCCCTTGTATTTTTTCTAATTGGCAAAAAAAAACTCATATCCTTTGCATTAAAAATTCAATGACCACAAACCTCCTTTGGTCAAGCCATTACTGCACTATATAAGCGCGCGCTTTACCTTTTTCACGCTCATATTCTAAATTATTGAAGTTACATTATTAAAAACATAACATACAAAAAAAATAGCACTCTTAAACAAATTAAGGAGATGTATTTGCAATTTTTTTTTTTTTTTGAATGCAGATGTATTTGCAATTGATTCATATATATATATATAAACATATTATGTTCCAAGTTATAAATAGATCTCACAGTAGTGATATATTAGAGAGGACTAAGGAGGGAAGGAAATAAATTACGTATGTTAGGGTTTATTGAAAGGCCATTCATAACGTCTTCTCAAGCGGAGCAGGCTTTGATCCGAAAATAGCAAGCTTTGATTGATTAGTCAGTTGATGTTTTTCCCTTTCACCAAGAGCATGTCTGTATCATCACGTCTTAACCAATGGTCTCATCTTTGTGATAGTACATGGAATAATTTCGACCGTTGCTTTTTCCTTTGGACATACAATTCTATTGCTACAATAATTTATATATTATGCCTGCGATTATTTCGTATGTTAACCATCTTTAGAACTCCGTATACGATTATTTCAATAACTCGTCGGCTTGTAAAATTATCTAAATAGCATTACCAAACAAAAGTTATATGGTTGTTCAAATGTTTTATGATGTCAAAACTGTGAAGTGACTTTGTGAATAAGCTTGTGGAGCCAATTCAAAAATAAAAATTAAAAGCATCCAAAGATATTGCTAAAAGATTAAATGGCACGAAGTCGCTTGCATAATCTTAAAATAAAAAAACTAAACGAAAATGAAATATAAATAACTTGACACACTTGAAACAAGACAAATGGTTTTCGGCAAATGAGATTTACTTTAGGTAGTAAAATTCACTAAGTTGAATGCTATGCCTAATATATTATTTGTTTTCATTTCATATGGTTTTGTTCAACTCTTAATCTATCAAAATTCTGCACTATTTATCTTAATATCGTCTCCGTGCGTATCGTGGTTCGGAAGCTGCACATGTTTCTTACATTTAATTAAGTTAATTGCTTAAGTTTACTAGGAGAAAAAAGACATCAGTGGTTAATGGACGGACAGATTGCAAGATTGATCTCGACTTTGGAATGACACAAGAAATAGTCCTATTTTTTAATAACTCGAAGACATCGCCTTAGCAACATTGATTTTGTATCCAGTTAAATGTTGATGAGTGTTATATTATGTATAAGATATTAAATGATGTATTACCTTTTCAAATTTGGGAGTTTATATGAATTTAATTCCAAAACAATAGTATAGTTAATTAATTGCTAACATACTCGGCTGGTTATTTAACGACACCAGCCGTTAAAGTGAACTGTTCAAGCCAATCAAATTACGAAAAAAAAAAATATAGAAATATGGTGTGAATCGTTGAATGGATATATAAA
Source organism: Misopates orontium (assembly GCA_946800315.1). Classification (NCBI taxonomy): domain Eukaryota; kingdom Viridiplantae; phylum Streptophyta; class Magnoliopsida; order Lamiales; family Plantaginaceae; genus Misopates; species Misopates orontium. The sequence goes on from OX326951.1 coordinate 36,850,796, forward strand.
ACAATGTTGCGAGTTGTAAGAAATTTGTCTGTTCTATTTTTATGACAGCACCAAAATGAATATTATTTTATTAGTTTTACAATTTTTTTATATTAATAGATGAATGAACACAAAAAGAAACATATAAACATACAATTAATTTGACATTAAATACTGGAGGATTTATAGCTAGAAAATACTGGAGTTTTAAGATAAACGATGGTATGTACATTCACACAAAGCCTGACCGCTAGGTTCATTGTTTCTGTGAAGGATTAGGTTGATTTTGAAAAGACTATAGCGTGATGAAGTTTACATTAATTAGTCTTGAAAAAATTATCCCATTTTGTTCAAACGTCGCCTGATTATTAGGTACGCATTGAGAAAATAATATGAAGATTACTATGCAGTATGCACATATCACCGATTTGTTAACATTACTAGATACAGTACTGATCTCTTGAAGGTTCATTAATCCGATTCAGTGATCTATGACTATTACTAGGTACAAATATCTTCGTCCATTGATCAATTAATCTGTGCTGTAACAACTCAATTAAAGTAGGTGAGGATAACTTTGAAATACATTTCTTTGTGCCATAATTTAAGAATTTATATATTCCTTTAATTTATATAGATGTAAAACTAGACAAATTATTTCTGTTTCAGACTTGTTAATCTTCCATCCATCAAACATGAATCTAACTATCATGGTTCTAATCAACATATTTTAAAATTGAATTTACTCGGGTCGGATCTATTTGCGACCCTACTTATCTTAATTCGGTCCTATGATAATTTTTAAGAGTTTGCAATTAATTTTTTTATATATATTTTTTGTGCACAGCTCAATATTGGAAATCGCAAAAAGGAAAAAAAAAAAAAAAAAAAAAAAAAAACCTTACGACTAGTCATCCATCCGTTTTTTTTTTTTTTTTTTTTTGGTAAATCAGGACCATCCAATTCTCAGTTGGTTTGATCATCAGTCTAGTCTACGATTCTTTAAGGTTAACCCTAAAATTGGCATTTAGCCCCGCAGCCTACAATTTCAGTGAGATTCATTCGCTCCAAAATTGCACTTATTGTTTATCGATAAATAGCCTAGTAGCCCTGACTCTTATTGCACTAGCCCATGACGTGTACACTTTGTCCATATACTGCAAACCCCACTTAATCTATATCCCCATTTTTCATTTTATAAATCAGATCCCATTTATGCACTTTAGCATATACCCATATATTTTTAAAAATAAAAATATCAAATCACTCCAAACTATTATAAGACAACTAGTAAATGTCATTCGCCCTACTCATGCATCTAACAGTTATTTAAGTGTGACGAAATTTTTTATATAAAAAAAATTAAAGATGTGGACTATTAATTATTATTATAACCTTAACTTAAATTCATTTTTTTTACGAACACACCCTGAAACACAATGTTGAATCAGTAGAAATTTTCAACACTAACTTAATCGAAATGAGAGAATTATTTATTCTCCTCAAAGACACGCATATCCCATAAAACTTTTCTTCTTCTTATTTTTGTATATTTTATAATAATTATAAAATAATATTAGCAAGATTTGAACATATATACTTTGTCCATATACAACAAACCCCACTTAATATGTAACCCCATTTTCATTTCTCCAAATCAGATCCCATTTAATGCACTACTATAGCATATAGTCAATAATACCCACTATTTCTCAAAAAATAAAAATATCAAGTCACACCAAACTATTACAAATCAATAATTAACCAATTCTTTTTATTTTTCTTTTCCAAAAGGTGGGTCTCCCTAGGCAGGTGACACTCACTGCCACGCCATCTAACACCCCACCCCACCCCACCCCACCCCCCAATCCAATCCTCCCCCTATAAATTAAAACCATACTTATCTACTTCTGTACCATTTTCTCCCAAACTTAATCACCAAATCCCACAAAAAGTCCAAAAGTGCTTATTTTCTCCCAACAAAAAAATAAGCCACTTTTTTCCTCAAAATAAGCTGCTTATTTTTTTCTCAAATGGCTGTATCAGTATCAACAACACCTCCACCACCGCCGCCGTTTTACTTGGACGATAAGCTGAAGCTGTCCAAAAAAGACAGCTTTTCAAGAAGCTCAACTTCTTCTTTTTTAAGGAGCAAATCTCATCATAGAAAGTGCTCTTTTACAAGAAAGTGTGTGGCGTTAGTAAAAGAACAGAGGGCCAGATTCTACATCATGCGCAGATGTGTCACCATGCTCCTCTGCTGGCGTGACTATAGTGATTCTTGACTGGAAGTAGCAAAAAAGATTGTTCAATTTTTCTCTTCCTTTCTAAGAGATTGTTTAAGGCGTCCGAGGAGGAAGAGAAGATGGGTTTTCAGTTTATGTTGTTGTAATATGTATATAGTGATATAAAGATTTGATTTTTTTTTTTTTTTTTGTTCTTTTTTTTTGTTCAGATTTTTGTTATGTAATTTGGATCCAAATCTCTAATGGAGAAAAGGGTTGTTCTTGTTTTATGTTAAATGAGAAAGATTATAGAGGAAAACTGTTGAAATTTGATGATTAATTTTTGTTGATTTTTATGAGTTTTTAGTTGTGAGTTTCAGTTTTCTGTTGATGATATTTAGGAGTGTGTGGATCTGGTCCAGTGTGCTGACGTCAGCTGACGAATGTTGATTAAATTTTCTAATGTTTTATTATTTATTGTAGTATTAAATTGTGACAATTTATATATATATATGATGATTGTTTTTTTATGTAATATAGACGTGGAAGTGATGGTGAAATGGATTGTGAAAAGAATATTCGGAAAGGTGGGCGGAGTTGATGGATCAAAACGTGGGCGGAGTGTGTGAGAAAAGTCTCTTTGGATGCCTCAATGGGCATTCAATTGGTGAATGAGAGTTGAAGGTGCCATTAATTTAGATTAATTGCATTGTGTTTAAATATGTGACATCGACGTGTTGGTACTTAATTAAAATGTATCGTGAAAGAAAATGCTTCTTGCGTATTAAATCTATGATAAATATCATGTATTTGGCACGATGTGGCAATCATTTGAGACTCAAAATTTGTACTTGTCAAGTGGTCATAAACTTTATAGTTTTATCATTTATGATATATAAATTAAATGATAAAATTTAGTGAAAATTGTAATTGAGAAAGTCAAGCAAATAGATATTTATTTCCATGGACACCCAAATCAATTAGTATTTACCAACAAGGGTAAATTTCTTAATTTGATGATGACAGTCTTTGGAGGCTCATCTAACTAGACTCATTAGCTTTGTTGTGCTTGTGTTACGAAACAAATCAACTAACAATATTTCTAGCCATCATCAGAGCATATTTTCATTCTGCAGTGGAATTCGCAGAACTACAATACCACGTCTAGGATAGGTGACTTGCCAAAGTACAACCTCTTTTGATTTTTAATATTTTTAGTGTTGTATAATGTAATTTCGGTTCATTTAACCCATTAGAAAAAATATCATTCTTTGTTAAATAAATTACTTTAATTTTGTTTAATGGATATTAATATATAACTGTTAGAAGTTGATTCGACACTGAAAGATTTGAGATGATTTTTGTTTGGAGGAACATTAATATTTTGTATAGTTGACTAAGTTGATTTATGGTTGTCTGATTCTTCTTTAAACATAAATTATGACTCATTTGGGAAGGAAGAGACGCTTTTGTAGCTGTCATTTCTATAATAAGGAGAGGGGAAAATGAGCTGGCCGCGGAGACAGTAAATTGGCTCGATTTACGATGTTACATATATATATTTTCAGTTTTATTATCTATCAAATGACAATTCTGTGGCGATTCCTTCAGATTTTGACCAATGGAGGACCACTTTGACTTGTAATAAACGGTTGAGTGTCGAAATAACCAAAATTCTCATGCAGCAGAAATCCATGTGTAGCCAGGTTTTATTTGGGTAAATTACAGAAGAGAAAACTCGATGTTTTTCTCGATACTTGAAAACTATCCTGAATTAGAAAAATCATTTACTTTTACGAAATTTGTGCATTTCTTACTTTTTTTCCCTGGATATTTAAGGTTTATTAATTTTGTACGAAACAAGGAATTGTTGGATAGCTTTATGTTTTTACAATCTTTTTGTTAGTTTTTCTCTGATTTTATTTCTTCTTGAAGTGATTTATGCATTTTAATAGTCATATGATAAAATTAGTTTTTCTTCAATAAAATAAACAAGATTTGCAGTTGTCCTGAAAACACACGATAATATGTTATAAGCAGTGTTTTTAAAACCGGACCGGACCGGCCGGTCGAACCGGTCGGACCGGGACCCGGTCCCTTGTCCATCTACTGGTTTTGACCGGTTGAACCGGTTTAACCGGTAAAACCAGTGAACCGGTGCCTTGCCGGTTCAAAGCACCGGTTCGGTTTTAAAAACACTGGTTATAAGTAGTTTACTTTCTCGATTGACTAAAATGGTCACATGATGTGCAAAAATAACAAATGATGTACGGTTTTTCATATAATTGTGAATGTGTAATAACAAGGTAATGTCGAGTTTGGTATAAAAGAAAACACTTTTAGTAAGTTAATCGTAAAGGTTTCATCAAGGTAAAATATTATAAAGTCAATCTACTTTAATTAATTAAAGCAATGAATATAATTTAAAGAGGCCCAATCAGGTTGTAAGATTTATTTATAAAAATTGATAATTTAAATAGAATATTTTATTAATAAGTGAATAATTATAAAATATAATTAACTTAACTACAAAGTGAATACTTGATCTATGTCGTAAAAGAATTGTAAAATGCAACTCTAGACTAATTAACAATATTATATCTAATTCTTGTAAAGTATAAAGATAATTATAATAATAAACCATATTTAATTCACACATAGAATAGATATATACACTCATAAGCATCCACGATATCTAGTTGTACTTAATTAGCGTGTTAAATTACGTTGGACATTTCGTAATGATATATAGAAAATTAGAATTGAACTTTGTGAATATTCTGAGCAGTTTCCTAATTAATATTCATCCCTTAAAAGTAAAATGTATAAGAAACCATTTTAGTTCGGAATCGTGGCTTCACCAATTTCATATCATTCACATCCAAATATAAAAAGCTATATAAAGTTTGAAACATCCTTTAAAGTATATAATAAAATATCTTTTATTTTTTTCTCACAGATACATCATAGATGAAAATAAAGACAGAATTGAGAAAGTATTATGATAAGTTATTACAAAATTATAGAATGAAATAGAGGAAGAATACAAAAAAGTGAAAAGCTTAAAATTATATAAAAGTGCCTTAAAATTAATTGTATCGGTTGACCCTTAGATATCCCCTAGGCTCCACCACTTCCTTGGTGTCTGTCAAAAGCATGCACACAATTTCTCGAAAAATACTAAATAGTGGTGTCTCATAAAACACTTTATAAATTAATCTATTATGAACAAACAAACCTTTATAATGGTGTTATCAATGGATTGATCTGACATGTTACCTACATAAATTGTATGAGCTTGTGATATGTTTTTTCAACTTTTTTGTTTTCAAGTGCAACTCTAGCTGATCATATATGGTAGGTCATAATTAAAGTGAATCTTATCCATTACTTTTAATATTATTTTATGTTTTAACGACTGTCTTGTGACTATTATGATATATAACATAAGTTTTAAACATTAAGAATAAAAAAAAAGGACATGATTGTTACACAATAATGTGCTGCGAAAAATATATAATACAAAAACAAGAACAAATTAAAATCAATATTTTGACAAAACAATATATTTAATGCTTAGAAAGTTGTGCGATTGTGGAACTATGTTGTATAGATATTTTGTGTACTGTTTTAATACTTTGATACTTCTTTGTTTCGTAAATAATTTTTAGTGAATGATTAGATAAAATTTGTATACTTCTTTGTTTCATAAATATTTTATAGTAAGTGATTAGATAAATTATGTATAGTAATATTCTTAAGACTTATCATAATAACCCGTGCATGTTCCTATTTTCTAACCAAAAAAAAAGAAGCATGTTCTTATTGAGTTTAAGAGAATTTTGCACATCGAGTTATGTGATTCTATGTAAACCATGTCAATTTGTTTATCTAACAAGTAGAATCCAATAGATAAATATTTATCTTTGAAACTTATTCATCGTGTAAGCTCACATATATGTGTCAAACTATTAATATTAGTATCATGTATACAAAAGCATTAAAAATAAGAAAGAAAAATCGAAAGTTACTCAATTCATTAACCCCGATTTGCAAACAAGAGTTCAACAAAATAAGAGGTTACTGCATCCTAACGCTAAAAACAAAGAATTCATCTTATGCTTATAGCATATGATTACAAAGATATTCAATTGAATAAAGACAAATTAAATATGAATAGAAATCAGAGAAGAACAAATCCACATGAGACGTTGACTTCTCCGTGGATTCTCGATTCATCAATAATTTTCTCTTCGACATCTCTCTTTTTTTTTTTGTGTGTGTGTGTGTTTTCAGCTCTCTCGACTTCTTTTTTTCTTTTTCCCCTTCAAGTCTCTTATGTAGTTGTAGGACACTACTTGTGCTTGTGTGATTAGAAGTATTAAAAGAAGTTCACAACGCATCAAAACCAACAAATAGATAAACATCTCTTCAATGAGAATTTGCGCAATCATACTAATTTGACTATAATTCTCTTTCTACTCGTATGTTTTTGCGCCCAACTTTTGGTGTAGAAAATTAGATTAATGGGACTTTTCAAAGATGTATCATGTATGAAAAACGGTTATGACACAAACTCTAGCTAGTTCACTTCTGCAGAAAATTAGATTAGTGTGACTTTTCAAAGATATATGAAAAACAGTTATGACACAAACTCTTGTTCACTGCAACCAAAGCAATTTTGTGAAATTGATAACCTATCCATTCGGCTAAAAACAAATAGTTTCAACTTATTCACACGTATCTTCTATTTTCCCAGTTCTTTTTCCGCGCTTGTATCAATTTGATTTTCTTTCTTATCCTTTTGCCACTATTAAGCCTAAATTATAAAACACAAAATAGTATCTAAAGTAGAAGTAAAATTTAACAAAAATCATCAATATCGTAAATGAAACGGTCGTTAATTTGCGAGTGTTTTTATCATTTATACTTTAGGGATTAAATCATATTTGGTGCCTCAATTAGGCACGATTTCAATAGTGGTGCCATATTGAGGAAGCCATCAACATTGATGCCCCAATTTGGAATTTTTATCAATTTTGGTGACTCGGCGCCGGAAATGTGAAAATCTCGCCGGAATCGCTTACGTGGACGTGACATGGCCCCAAATTAGGGGATTTTGACCACGGTCAACGCCACGTGGTAAAATTGTGCCACGTGTTATGCCACGTAAGCAAATAAAAAAAAAATACAAGAAATAAAAAAATTGTATTACAAATTTAAGGTATAAACATTTTTGTATTTTAAAATAATAAAAAAATATATAAATTCCAAAAAAAAAAAAAAATTCAAATTATTGTAATTAAAATTTTAACAGATTTTTTTTTTCTAATTTCATAAACAAGTAATTAATAAAACAAATTAGAAATTAAAAAATTAGAAAAAAAAGAAAGAGGGGGAAATCGTCTTCCCCGTCACCCCCGCCCCTTCGCCGATCGCCACCAACAACCACCCCACCTCCGCCATGACCAACCACCCCACCTGAGCCACGGCGGTCGATTCATACAGTACAACATATTCGGCAACATTTCCGAGGTCACATCTAAATACAAGCCCCCAATCATGCCTATAGGCAAAGGAGCATACGGCATCGTTTGGTACAATTCAATACAACACAAAATCAAATTAATTTATCAATTTATCAATTAATTAATTGATTTATAGCTTTGTTGTTATATTTTGCCTAATTTTTTACATGTGAAATTGATTGATTGATTTGCTGTGTTGGTGAAAAAAAAGCTCGGCGTCGAATTCGGAGACGAATGAGAAAGTGGCGTTGAAGAAGATTGCAAATGCTTTTGATAACAAAATTGATGCTAAGAGGACTCTGCGTGAGATCAAGCTTCTTCGACATATGGATCAACGAATAATTCCTTTTTTTTAAAAAAATCAGATTTATCTTCTTCTATTTCGTCTTATTCGTCATTAAATCGTTGATCTGAACGAACACACAGAGCTCAAATTGGTGTACCAAAAATCTCGTCGTCGTTCAATTTTAGCTTCAGATCTGTAGCAGCAAAAATGTACGGATTCGAAGCGCTGACCTTCAACATCCATGGCGGTTATCTCGAGGCGATCGTGCGGGGATACCGCTCAGGGTGGTTGGTCATGGCGGAGGTGGAGTGGTTGTTGGTGGCGATCGGCGAAGGGGCGGGGGTGACGGGGAAGACGATTTCCCCCTTTTTTTATTTTTTTTTCTAATTTTTTAATTTCTAATTTGTTTTATTAATTACTTGTTTATGAAATTAGGAAAAAAAAATCTGTTAAAATTTTAATTACAATAATTTGAAATATTTTTTTTTGGAATTTATATATTTTTTTATTATTTTTCTTTCTTTTTTATTTTAAAATACAAAAATATTTATACCTTAAATTTGTAATACAATTTTTTTATTTCTTGTATTTTTTATTTTATTTTATTTGCTTACGTGGCATAACACGTGGCACAATTTTACCACGTGGCGTTGACCATGGTCAAAATCCCCAAATTTGGGGCCATGTCACGTTCACGTAAGCGATTCCGGCGAGATTTTCACATTTCCGGCGCCGAGGCACCAAAATTGATAAAAATTTCAAATTGGGGGCATCAATGTTGATGGCTTCCTCAATATGGCACCACTATTGAAATCGTGCCTAATTGAGGCACCAAATATGATTTAATCCCTATACTTTACTATTATATTACATAATAAGTTTATGAATGTTATAAATTGTTCATATTGATTGCATAGTATTAAAAATACTAATATTAAAACTAATAGCGCATGTCATACGTAATTACGTGACATTTCAAATGTATTCGTATTGTTGTACTCGTACCGTATCCGCATATTTGCAGGGGCGGAGGCATTGGGGGCCACCCCCCCCCCCCCCCCCCCCCCCCCCAACCTCACCCCCTCCCCTTGTATATACATATATATATAGTACTATGTATAATAATTATATAAAGAATATATTTCTATAAGTATTTATATTATATTATTACATATACAGTTTATATATATATAACATATATTTTTCATATAATCATAAATTTTAGTTTAACATGTAATGAATTTTTTGTAATATTTACTTTTAGTGTTTCAATTTTAGTAATTCATTTGACTTGTCATATATACTACTTTCTAGATTTTAGAATCTATGCATTTTGTGTAATAAAAAAATGTTTTCTAACAACATTTGCATGTATATTATTCTTAATATGATAATTTATTTTTAATCGAAAACTCTTTTTAACACTCAAGCATGTATTTTTGGATGAGAAATTTGAGTAAGAAGATTACAGAGTAAAATTAAAGAAATTATTTTACACATTACATTAGAGTCAATGACTAAATTAGATAAGATTTAATATTAATTTGATATACTAAGCTTGTTGCACGATTAAAAATGTCCAACATAGTGACTATAAACCTATTGTGAACATAATAGGGCAAAAAGATACATGTGAAAAATTACGCAATAACATTGGTTTTTTTACATGTTTTAAGAAAAAAAAAAAAAAAAAAAAAAAAAAAAACCATGGAAGAGGAGTACGGAAAAAAAAGAACTCCCCTTTAGAAAAATAGGAACCAGGAGGGAGAGGTGGTCGCCATTTTAAAGAAAATGATAGTGGATATTTTGTGTTTCTTTTTTAAAAAATTAAACTTTCATGATGAATTATAATTTCTTCAATACACTAAAATATTAATTATAAAAAATATTCATGTTAGTAAAAAAATTAACGTATTTCGCCCCCCTAAATAGAATTTCTGGCTCCGTCCTGCATATTTGCTATATAGTTGTTGACACAAAATTGCCACTAATTTCAAAAACTAACCCTTCATATAGTACAAAATTTCAAATGGACCCTCCCACAGTAAAGCCATCACATGTATGACATAACTGAGGAGCTATGCATTTGTTTCTAGAGTATAAAAGAAGAGTCCAACGGCTGTGTGGATCTAAGTTCGGGTTTTTGGATTTGGGCAGGATCCCATGCATCGACTTTTCGTATTTTATCCTATACTCTAGATTCTAGAAGCACCTACGCCATAACATCACCCGATCGAGTAAACAAATCGATTATTTGCCGATCTTTGTTTTTTTAACTTTGTGGCTGTTTGGAGTGCTACATGCTATTTAATTATTATGTGCAAAAATAATATTAACTTTACATAATGAACGAGTTTAACTTCCACTCTAGCATGTGTCTTCGAAGAAGATTGCTCTATTATAACATCCATTTTTAGGAGATTAATTAATCAATAAGTAGAATGGTTATTCATTAAGTTCTTTTATTTTGCTCATTTTCCTAGTCATTGTTAGCAAAAGATAGATATATTTCCTGGCTTCCGAAACTATTAATTTATTAACCCACGTTCTTTTTGACCACATCACAATACGTTGAAGTATCAAAATCCTTGTCCAATCCCAGACACCTCAGTCCAAAATCGAAAATTCTAGAAAAAGCTATTCTTAAATTTTCTTTTCTCAGTGACCAATGTGATTTTTGCAATAAAAGAAAAGTTGTTTTGAAATTCATATCAAGTGTAGTATTACAGTCAATTAACAAAGCAGTATACATAATATACATCTAATTTAAAAAAAAGTACAATATATTTCGTTGTTTAAAGGATCTACCATTAGTTTTAAAGTTTTTCATTAATAAGGTAATATGTATTCTTTGATAGTATTTGATGCACAAATGTTAAAGTTGCCTCTTGTATATATACAAAATAGTCTTTATTTGTGTAATATTAATCTAACTCATCAAAATTATTGACTCTCTCTTAATTTTTATTATTTTCATATGTATGCTATCTTTTCTGTCCTCGTATTGTCGCATAACACGTATGAGACAAAAAATTGAAACACATCAAAGTAAATGGATGAACCCAATAATAGGTCGAACAAAGAACAATGAACAAATTTATCATTAATTCTCAGAAGTTATAATTATATATATATCACCATTGAGCTCAATAAGTACAAGACCTGGTTACTTAAACATACAAGCCCTTACTATTTATCTTGCTCTAAATCCTTTTCACTCTATATATTTTACACAAATTTTAGTTTTTTGTCGTTTTTAAATCATTTATATCGTTCGTATAAGTTAAAAAGTCAGACGTGGTCCTTTTCCTTTAATAATGATAACACACCAAGAAAATACTGAAAAGAAAATAAAAATTAACGGTTGTTAAATTTATAGCTAGACATAAATGAAAAGTGTGCTTACATATGCGATTTTGTCTTCTCATTAATCCATAGCCTGCATATTATTTGAAGTCAAAAATTTAATATTGGTAGGACTTCCTAATCCGCATCACATCAATCTTTTGGCGGGCCTATTTATATCATAAAATAAGTGACCTTTTTCAATAACTTCCCAATACAAGATTCAAATCCATTTGCAGCAGCAATTCTCTCCAAATCATATCTTAAGTTTAAATACGATAGAGATATAAGAAATTTATAAATGACTCTCCTAAAGTTTAGTCTAATATCAAAAATCTTCCCAAAGGTCTTAATTAGTAATATTAGTAGCAAACCTCTTGAAGTTTAATGTTCCATACCGAGTAGGTCCTAACCGTTAAAATAGCTAGCAAAAGTTATGATTCTTAGTATTATTTTTAGCAATATATTAGTCATTTTTTTTCTTTCCAATTTCTGACCAAAATTTTAAGACCATATAGCCCTTCGATTTATGGAGCGTGTGAGTCATGCTTCGTAAAATCTCTTGATGTCAGATATCTTTTCGCATGGGTCAATACACGTCATTGTTGTCTGCTCGGACATCAAACTTGACCTGAAAGGATTGGGTGCTGGCGGAGCCGCTGGTGCACGATGGCTGAACCTAATAGTTAATTTAACTATGTTAGTTGCATGTCAGGTCTCGACAATATGTCATTGTTATTAGTGAAATTAAAAGAGGTGTAAGTAATATTAAGCAAAACTTTTGAGGATATATTAATCAAAACAATATGATCATCATGTTTCGCAAAAATGTTAATTAAAATATTTTCATTACATTATAGGTACGTAAACACATTATGTTCATCATGTACAATAGAAAGACTAAAGAAAATATCTAATTCTTTTTTTTATTTTCCATGAATCTCCTGATTTTTTTTTCGCACTTTATGTTTCAGTTTGTTTTCATATTCTGAAGCCATATATATAGGTATTATCTTTCATTTTTACTTTTAATTTTTTATGTGTCTTTGTGTTTTTCCTGTGGTTAAGGTTGGATGTACTCTGAAGAGAGCTTGTGCCTTCTCTATTTTGAAAAACCTCAGAAGTTTATTCTAGATATAATAAATACACTCTTCTTTATTTACATATGCACTCTCTCTACTTTTTCGCATAATCAAGAATTCCACTCACTCCTCATAAATTTGTTAAGTTAAAAACAATTTCACCGAATTTTTTCTTTTCTATATACTATAACCATGTTTTCAATCTAAGTACTTACCGAAAAAATCCAAATAAAATAAAATAAATCACATTCATCTTCAAGTTCTATTTAGAATGGAAAACCAAGAAAGCAACCATATGGTTTCTATCAATATAAGATGGAGATTCCATAAGATAGTATTTGGTCAATGGTCACATCGTTACGGCTATGGTCAATAATTACCAAATAATCAATCATAGGATAATGCAAACCAAACGGGCCTGTGATCTTCTATCCATTTGTTCACATGGCTCATGTCTAACGGACCCAATCTCACGTGCTAGACGGTCTCAATCGTCATTAGTTGGTGTAATAATTAAACAAATAAAAAGAGCAACTAAAGAGAAAAAAACCTAGAGCTAAAAGAAATAAAAAATATCGTTATATATATATATATATATATATATATATATATATATATATATATAGTAGAAGTAAAAAACTGATTGTGTGATAGTTTTTATTTTCTATTTACCCTTTTTTAGGGGTACGAATATGGAAAACTATTTAATGCTAAAAATTTAAATAAAATTATTATCCACTATTATTTATTTATAATAGAATAAAAACTATTAGCTCGGGGGAGAATCGGGATCCGCTTTCTAACATGTGGTCAAAGGGACATATAGCTATCTTGGACGACCATATGATATAACCACAGTATCTTTTTGGGCAACCTTTAATTAATTATATATGTTAATAAGAGTACTATTTTGTTATTTTTTTTTTTTTTTGGGAACAAAGTACTATTTTGTTATTGATTCAGTTGAGATAGAAACTTTACATGCAGTATATGTAGGTGGTCGGTTTGACTGAAATTGGACTTATATGAAGTTGGAGTTCAATGAATTTGCCATCAGCATATATTCATTCACGTGTTGCGGGCATTGTTTTCCTTCGATAGTATGATATGTTAGATTAACCCCTAGCATATGTTTTATAACGATTGTCTGAATGGACGATTTTGTCCCTCATTGAAAAACTTAAAGGATAATAATTAATAAGATCAATGTTTAAGTGGATTGGACATTCAAACGATAATCTAATTGGCGAAACGGTTCAACCTTAAATATCATAAATTTAAACAAGGATGATGTCATAAATTCTTGACTCTTAAAACTATAGTTCAGTTATAATTCAATCTTATCATTACGAGAATCCATATTTTTTTTTTATAATAAAAGAGCATTACAATTATTTTGTATCTCCCGTATGTTAAATCTTTTGTATGATTAATTATACTTTACTCTAGTGTTATTTCGAGCTCCTGAAATTGATTCTTTGCATTTGAAAAAGAAGAAAAAGGAAACAATTTTTTGATGGCTGTAGGAATTAATATTAAATATAGCCATAAACAATCGATTCTCTTATGTTTTGAAAATTAAATGAAAGAATCATAATGTTTCCCAGCTCAAATAATTTAGTATAGACGTCGTTGTTCTAATCTCCAATTAGTCTCTTCTTGCACCTCTAACATTTTTTAAAAAAAAAACGAGCAATTGTTGTATGAACAAACATGATCACCACGACATCATGGATTAGCAACTCCAACCTTTTCCTAAAAAAATAAATATTATTTGGGTAAACAACTCAACTAATTGGTACTCACTTGTCACAGGATATTTTTTTTGGTGTGCGACGACAGGATTTATAGTACGAAGATAATCACAATAATACAAATTGTGGATGGTATTTAACAAATTCTAACTGATTATCCAAATTCATTGAACTTGGATTACACTTTATTCACATTTATTACATATCTCAAATCAAGGATTTGGTTCTCTTATTCCAATGAGATGGAAATGTTACCTAGTTTTATCCAATTTGCATTCTCACTCGTCCTTAACGCGTAGTATATGCTGTCTCATTTGTTGTTGATGTTGGACAATTATCATTTAGGTTCGTCTAATATATAAATTTAATGTCGTAATTTTGCATGTGATGTGAATATAAATATGCGATAAAATAATGACTAAGTAAGGTCTAGTCTAATAGTTTATACACGGACTTACCGAGACGAGTGAACCTTGCTTAAATCGAATCTCTATGCTTTATAATTTTGATTTTGTCACGCCATTTCGATTTTCATGGTACTTAATTATATATTATAAAGTATTTAAGACGCGAATCATTATAGTTTGAATGTGATTCTCAAAGTGTAAAACAATACTAAAAATATGTCTCAGATGCTGCAAAGAACTGAATGTAGTTAATTTATACACAATTTAGATGTGAGAACTATAAGAAATATAAACTAATATTAAATGCGCAAGGATGTATTAGTCATACATGCGTGACATAATAATTTCCAGACAAGCACATTTAAAAATATTGGGGTTAAGGTTACCAAACTCGTTAGTTATGACTTATGATGAGGCCATGAGCATAATTACAAACTCGTCCTTGGTTATATCTTGCTTAGATCTTAAAGATCATCACGCGGTATTATTCAAGTTGTTTCAATATGATATAGCATATATTATAAAGTGTCCCATTAGAATTCATAATTGATTCTCGAATAAATATCCAAAATTTTGAGTGCAGAAATTTTATACATTAAATCTTCAATAATTTTCATCTTATGAGAATGTTATTAAATTCTTATTAGAATTCCTATAATGATGAATCACCGATAGTGCGAACTTTTTATGACTTCTCATTTACAAGTGCAAAGACTTGGGGTCAACAGTAAACACAAACTGCAAACGAAGATTAGTCTTGAATCCTCAAAACTTAGAAACCTCTTGTCTGAAACAAAACAAAACCTTGCATAAATTTGTAAATATGGGCCTACTCAAAACCCTTTGGACCCAGTAACTGGACACAACCGCATTGGGCTGGGCTGGGAAAGAGAATATGGGTCAACACATCTTCTTCTAGCTATGAGCTGCTTAAAAGAAGAAGAATCAAATTTTGTTAATATGAGCTTATCCAAAAGCACTTGGGCCCAAACCAACATATTGGGCTGGGCCGAGAAAGAGAATATGGGTCAACGCATCTTCTTCTGCTATGAGTGTAAGCTGATTAAAAGAAGAATCGAATCAGTGTGTGATCTTAAAGCAAAAGAGAGCACACCAGAAGCTTTATGGCCAACGACCTCTCCTTCAACGACACCGATTTACCCAAATTACCCTCAATACTTCATCAAATTACCGCCCTACCCCCAACCCTTCTTCTCCACTTAGCTCTGGATAAAGGTATGCCTGCTTTTTTAAATACACTCAATTATTATTATTTTTTTCGTGTTTAATTTAGTGGGTTTTTGTTAAAATAGCGAAAAATTAGGTAAAGTTTCGATCTTTGCAGTTTTTTGGGGCCAAGACAAAAAAACCCTTTTTCTTGAAGTGGATAATAAGACTATAAGAATTGTTTTTTATTTTTTTAATTTGTAAAAATTGTTGAGTATAATTGTTAATTGTAGCTGTGATGAAGTAACTGTTTTATTGAACCTCGAGAATATAGGAGTTTTGGAATATGAACAGAAATTAGGAGCTTTTTATGACTGGATGAAATTAGTTGAAGTTGGGAAATATTGAGTCAAATAATGCCATTGATTTCTTTGGCTTGGTAGAGCAATATATTCTTATTCGTTGAAAACGCAACTGCGAAATCATAAAACTTATGAATTAAAAGAAAGGATAAAATTATCTTCAGGCTAGGTAATTGACCAAACAAGTTCTTTGTGTGTCTATGACAGTTTTTTTCTTGTTCAATCTATTATCTTGATCTACATTTTAGTCGAGTCATTGGCATTAATGGGTTGTCGTATAAGCAGCAAGTTAGGATTGAGTTATTTTGCTTTTAAATTATGTATGTCCCTGGTTTCATTTTGCAAGTTTAACGGCAAGATCTTGCTTGTTCGAAGGTAGCTGATAGATATTACAATGGGAGATTCTATTGATTTGACTGGGGATGGAGGTGTCTTGAAGACGATTGTAAGACAACCCAAACCCGATGCTATTGCTCCATCGGAGAGTCTTCCTCTTGTCGATGGTAACTTAACGAAGGAACCTTTTCTTCATTACTTTCTCTTATGCATTTATAATTTCAAATGATAAATTATGTAAGAGGATTATAATGTCTTTCTCAAGGTGTACTTTCAGCTGCTAAATCCTTGAAACTGTTAGAAAACTCACGCTTAATTTAACAAACAATTTTAATTTAAATTGGGAATTTTAAATTTCTATGATTTTCCTGAAAACCTGTGTGGTATGATACAACAAATCCTCCATTTTGTTTATAACTCGAACCATTTGGGAAAACCATAATGGTAACAATTTCACACAGCACTTGAACCGTGTATCCCAGCTGCTGCTTGAGCTGACATTTTACTTCCAGCTTAAAGTTGTGATCGGTACAGGAGAACAATCAACTTTGCTCAATACTTCTACTCTACTATAATTTATTTCGCTCAATAAGTACAGTTCACATTGTTAAGTATCTGAGTGACAGAAATTTCATTTGCAGACATGAAAAAACAAAGTCGCCTAGTTGTAAAAACTCAGCCATATGAAATTCATGACTTAAAAAATGTAATACTTCACTTAGATTTTAGTTAGCTGATCATATTAGCCTCTCCACAATTGGAGCCCACCATTGGTTGCTGGGCCACTGTATGGTATACTTAAAACATGGGCTTCTCCTACTAAACTTTTAAGATTTAATTGATTTAATCACAGAAGTGGCTAACATGCCAGATGCGTGTTATTGGGGATTTTTGATTGGAAACAATGAAGTGAAATTATTGCTGGGACATTTTGTTCATCTAAAAGTAGAAAATGGAAATATCATCGGCATATTTCTTGAATTAACCCTTACCATAATTTTTTGTGGACGTTTACTGATTCCAATTTGTGTTCATCTTGAAAAGGATAAGTAGTTATTTTATCGTCAAATCTTTTTGTATAGTTCATTATGAAGGCACACTTTATGAGACCGGTGAAGTATTTGATAGCACACATGAAGATAATACCGTGTTCAGCTTTGAAATTGGCCAGGGATCTGTGATTAGAGCATGGGATGTTGCTCTGAGAACCATGAAGGTGAATACGTAATTCACTCCTTCACAACTATTGTTTATAGTTATATCTTAAATTCTTAATCCGTAATTATACTTTGCAGGTTGGTGAGGTCGCAAAAATCACATGTAAGCCGGATTATGCCTATGGCAGTGCTGGTTCCCCACCAGAAATCCCCCCAGAGTAACATTTTCTTCTTCTTTAACTGAAACTTTTTGCATGGGAGAAGCTATCGGATTATTGTATCATTAGCTCAACGTCATAACTTTTTTCCTTTTCGTAAAAACGTTTGAGGAAGTGGAACTATTTTCCTGCACTCTACATGCATTGCGTGCAGAAAGGAAATGTTACATCATATGACTTTACGATTTCTTCAGGATCAACTTTCCCATCTTCCACATATAATGATAAATGGGCTGTGGAAGCTTAACCAGACTATAAGTTGCAATTAGACTTTTCAGGATTGTTATATATAATTAGTATATTTCTCTCAAAGTTGTTACTTGTTAGCGTAGAATTTGTATGAATTTTCTATCTTGGGTACTATTCAGATAGTTATAAACATAAAAAACTATAGAGGCTTATTTGTCAAAATCTTAAATATTTTGGAATTTTATCGACCGAAATCGGTGCTAGACAGTATTTTTAAATTTAATCCTCGAAAATGTATGACTTGAAAATCTCATAGAAAAAATTATAATTTTGAGCAAAAAGCTCCCAACTATTTTAGATGCTAAACTTACATGTTTTTAAATGATATAGTTATATCAATAAAACTTAACAAAGAAAGAACTGTGAGAAGGTCTACTGTTTTATGATAACTGAACGGAAACAAATGGTAATACATCTATCTCGAGAGATAAAGAAGGTGCGATGGTCATGTCTCGTTTTATTTGGGTTTTAGCTTCCGTTGGTAAAAATATAGATGTTTTTATATCTGAGGGAAGGTCTAGTTACAGATGATATGTTGCCCTTTTCTCGAGGGAGAAGTAAACAACACTGTACCTAAAAATGTTGTAAAGTATCTAGTCGATGTTGTCCTCGTCAATTTCTTCTTCAGTTATTTGAATAGAAGTTTACAGGAAATTTTTAACCACCCACTTTTTCTTCGGCGGATCAGAATGACCGGAGGAGTACTAGTCTACCTGGAATCAACCTCGTAAGACCAGTAAAGAGATTTTCTTATAATTGTTTGGTTGAATGAGAAGTAAAAAGGAAAATAAGTAGCTTCTAATGGTTTGTTGAAATTCACTTTTTTTTTTTCTTCTGGGGAAGTACGCAAAGAATTGTTGGGAAAGTTTTTGTATAAAATAGAAAGGTTTTTCTGTGTCTGTGTTCCGCAGTTAGAAGTTTGTATACATGTTGCATGGTAATCTTTTAAACTTGTACAATATTTTCAACTATGTAATAAATTTTACATCATTAATCCCTTTATGTGTTGATCAACATCATAGCTCATAACTAGTCTCTTCTATTTTCAAGTAGAATATTTAATCTGTTAATGTAACTCCCTCACGAGTAAGAAGATAATACTTTCTGATTATACATATGCATGTATGTCTGTGCATAGACGTATATACCTCTGATTATAACTGCGAACTACATTGTGCAGTGCAACACTTGTCTTTGAGGTTGAGCTGGTGGCTTGCCGACCTCGGAAGGGCTCTAGCCTGGGCAGTGTTTCAGATGAAAGGGCTAGGCTCGAGTAAGTGTCGGCAATTACATCGTTTAGAACCTAATTATTATGTCCATTAATGTATAGGAAATGTTTTTTCAGTACTTAAGCTCCTTCAAATTCTCTGCAGTATATAGAGTTTCAAAGGTAATTTCTGAAAGTCTAATGAAAATTATTGTACTTTGTCGTTCAGTGAGCTAAAGAAGCAAAGGGAACTTGCTGCAGCAGTTAAAGAGGAGGAGAAGAAGAAAAGAGAAGAAGCAAAAGCCGCTGCTGCGGCAAGGATTCAAGCCAAGCTCGACGGAAAGAAAGGCAAGGGCAAGGGCAAAGGCAAATAAGGTTGCAACCAAATTTCATCCGGTATAGATATTGGCTTGCTGGCATTCTCCAGGAAACTATGATTTTAAACCAAATTTACCTGACTAATAATAAGCCAACCGTTGTCTGTTATATCTTTGAGGTGTCCAAATCCTTCTAGGGATTCTCTTTATAGAATGTCCAAATGAATATTTTTTGTTTGGATTTTTGCCAGTGACAAAAAGCTTATCATTGAACTATTTGATAATAAGGTTGCTTATTTTGTTGTAAGTTCAGATTGGAATTGCAGTGCAATATGCTGAGTTATGGCAGTAACGCATAATATGGTATACTTTTAGCAGGTAAAAAGTTGTTCAAAACTTGCTCTGTACAAATTTCTCAATTCCCAGTTTGTTCTGGCAATGAGGTTTCTACGGTTAAGGTCTTCCACTTTGTGATTTCATTAATAATTGAAAAGGGAAGAAAATAAACGAAGATTTACATGGTGTCACTCTTAACTTCTTCAACGTCTGTATTTCGCAAATGAGGATTTTCATCATGTCAAAATACTGGAACGAATAGGCAATTTATATAGATTACGTACATGATGCATTTAATTAGAGAAATATTAGTTTTTAAGATATGTTTCGGTATTTGTTGTGGGTGTTTATTTTGGAAAATCGTTAGGCACTATCTTCTACTGGCAATGTTGTCTAACCTCTTTGGGGTTTAGGTCTTGGATCAAAGTTTAAGTTTTTATTTTATGTTACAGTCTGTTAAATATAGAAACTTTTTGTAAATTCTTGAAAACTTATTATAAACATAGTCGAATTGTTTATATACTTAAGAGGTACCCTTTGTCATGTTTTCACCTACAACGAAAACGCCTCGATACTTCAAAAAAATCGTTTAGAATTTCTAGTACACTGTTCAGGTTGGACTTGGAAAATACCTTGCGGACGTTTCAATATAGGCAAGTCTCGTGTAACCCTAAACCCTGTTATGTTTTCGCAACAATCACAGAAATTTGAGTCGCGTGTTTTCATTCTTTTCATTTCCGGTTGCCAACAGAAACGAAACTCAATATTGCTCGTCAGATGTGACAAAAAATGGACATTATGAAAATCAGACAAGTAGATCTGAAACAAAAGGCCAGTTATCCCCTCCCCACCCCCCCCCCCCCCCCCCCCCCCAAGGCGTGGGCAGTTTGGGGAGGTGAATAGCATTGTAATTTACACAAATTTTAGTGTCATCTTGATTTTCAACTCAAGATACTAAAGATATATCCACATTGAATAACCCCGTCAAATAATACGTTCTTGGATTAACACTCAACCACTTACTCAGTAACACTTAACACAATGAATATACCAAATCAAAGTTACAAAAGTCTATACACTTTTGATTAAAGCAATATTTGATAACGCTTTCTAATATACGCTTAAGTTTTAGCAATTCTTTGTTTATCTTTTGGATAAACTCAAAAGCATAGTATAAACACAGTTCATTACCATTAAATCACAGGTTTTGGAAAAATCTCTTTGATCCAGCCTCAAGGAAATTATAGCTAGGCAATCTCTTTGATGCCGCCTCAAAGGAAGTTATACTTTTGTGTTCAACTGCTTAATACTATTTTTGGTCTTTGTTCATACATATTTACTACTAAATATAGCAATTAGTAATGTATGAAACTTCAAAAGTCAAAACTAAACCATGTAGGAAGCATCAGTTTCTCCTTGCTCAACCTCAGACCATCTGGACCCTGCTCTAAATTTGCAAACGGGACATGTCCCCTGTTGCCGTAGCCATGGATCAATGCAGTTCACATGGAACTGTAAAACAAGATTTGCAATGAATTAGACATCATAACGCAAGCTTTCAAGTAAAAAAGTACCTTGATGTTCAGAAAATTACAAAAACTACGCGTATATCGTGTTAGGCATTGCATTTAACCCCTTACTCCATTAACTTCCTACTGGAGAAAAGGTAAAGTCCACAGGTTGATTTTAATTTCAGTAGCACTATCAGTCACATTAGCGCTCATATTAAC
Source organism: Misopates orontium (assembly GCA_946800315.1). Lineage (NCBI taxonomy): Eukaryota > Viridiplantae > Streptophyta > Magnoliopsida > Lamiales > Plantaginaceae > Misopates > Misopates orontium. The sequence continues at coordinate 36,872,481 of OX326951.1, forward strand.
ATTCTCTCTCCACATACTTAGGTGCAGCAGGTCTGGTTAGTGAAATTTCTAGAACATGAGGTCATTTGTGTATGTAACTTGTGCCTTAGCGATAGTTTGTGTGATTTTTCACAAAAACCTCTATACAATGAAGAAGACATACCTGATGCAAGCATGGCAAGCTACGAATCAATTCTCCATCATTAACTTGCTCCAAGCACACACTACAAGTCAGATCATCTTCAGAGTTTTTTACCCCACCTTGTGCGTTTCCATCTTGTTTCTTCTGCATAAGTATCATTAAATGGTGGATGAGATGGTAGTATGCATTCGCCAAATTTTCTTATTAGAAAGAGAAGTGTGAATTCCATAATACTATGTGTCCCTTGTAGGTGGATGTAGATGATTTTCGCATTCTTTTGAAATAGAAAATAATCTCTTCAGAACATGGCAACACATTTATAAAATTAACTTTTATCTACAGAAGATCAAAAGTCCCTCGGATTTGTGTGAAGATCAATAAACATCCATACTTCTCTATTTATAGTTGTCAACATCTTCAAACATGGCTGCTGTCTATAGCAAGAAAAAAAGGGAACAGAAATTCGAGTTTTGAGATACTTTTCTGTTTATAGTTGTTATACTTTTTGATGCTGGAATTTTGAGATCTATAGGTTTGATATCGTCGAGTTTTCAAAAGCAAAGGAAAATTGAATATATTGTTCAAGATAAGCTTGGAAAAAGAGAGCAAAAAATTATAATGTGTGGAAAGTACAAACTCGTTATCTGTATTTTAAATTGTCAAAAACTAAAATGAGACAAAGTGGTTGGCAACTACAGAAACTTTAAGAATCAAGTGGATCTTTTATCTTGGCAGCCAAGAAAAGAAGAAAAACAAACAGTTGATAATGCATTTATCTATCGTACTGATTAAAACCAAATGTAGTTAAAGAAAAACAAACAGTTGATAATGCATTTGTGACCACTGGCCAAAGAAAAACAGTACCTCATCAGAGGTTGAAGAACCAGCCTGCTGCACTGATGGACCCACACTGTCAAAACCAATACCAAGGTTCACTCGTAAGCAACACAGCAACAGAGAACTTGATATGAAGCATTAACAAATTCATCCTAAAACCAAATGGCCGAGTGATTCTTAAGACCCAGCATACTGGTTATATTTTTTACTCCCATGAGTGTATGGTAATTGAAATGCAATTTTTAAAGGAAAATATAATCGCCACAGCTATTTTGTCTAACTTATAAAAGCCTTCATGAGGGAACGGTAGGCCAACATTACAACTGAATATACTCATCAAAACTTACTAACAAGATTCTGGAAAGAATGTTAAACATTTGGAATATCTGCAACATGTTAGTGCAACACAATATAAGCTAGTCCGATCATTAATCTAAAAGGGACTGCTACTCATCAAGAGAATGAATATAAACTACCCCCAAACAAGCTTTATGCAACCATACACACATTGAGACCATGAAAAATCTCTGTTTCATGCACTATAGACAATCAAATTACAGTATTTGATTAATCTAAGCCAAATCAATTTAAATGTGTGACTCCTGATGCTGCAATTAAAATGTCCCAATTCTCATAAAGTACCATGGTGATTTCCCCCAAGTGTAAGAAAAAGTACCTAACTTTAACAGTTTATTACAGGAGCATATAAAGCTAAAAGGTTCCGTTCGTCAAATATTAAGATGGAAAAGCCATACTGGAAAGGATAGCAAGTGCCAACAAACTAGCATTTAGATATGACATGATGATGCACAGAAAATAGACAAAAGTTGATATAATAAATAAATATAATATAATAGCAAAGATAGGAATAACAAAGGAAAGAAATTGACTAATTATGAACCAACATTGGAAAAAGTTACCATACAATGCTAACCTCGGAGGGCCAGACACCTTATACTTGTGAACAGGAAGGGCATTGATCTGATCATCAGTCATAGAAGCTGTAGGAACATTGTCAGCATCCAGTGCTCGAAGAGTTTCATAATCTGTGCCAAGTAACAGATAAAAGATTAGTATCTATCCAAATATTCGTCAAAAACACCTTTCAGATATAGAAAACTAGTCAGTATAACTGATCATCAACATTTTTTTAAACTACGGTTTAATATATCTTATAGCTCAAAGTGCAGCTTTTTCCCTTGTTATGCTTTGGCTTATCAGGTTTGAATAAAGTGGGAGCTTTATTGCTCCTCAAGCAACATTCACTTTTTACTTTAGACAGTCACGCGCTAAAACACGCTTTATTGCTCCTCAAGCACATTCACTTTTTACTTTAGACAGTCACGCGCTAAAACACGCTTTATTTGTGATATGACATTGAAGAACTCCTTTTCCAATGACAGAAAGTTATCTATACACCCAGAAGTCCTAATCTTCAAAATTCTATTCAGGTCTATCCGCATCTGAGTGTTACTCCTACACATAGCAGCTTGTGATATAATCTATTTCGTTTCTTCCCCCTTCTTTCCTTCTTGTGTCTCTTCTTTTTTTTTTGTTTTTTTTTTCTTTATTTAGCTAATAACACTTTTTTAAAGTATCTGTCGATTTAGCATTTCTAACGCAAGTGGTTCCATATGATATAGGGTCTAAGTAAATCGTACATGTCTGAATGCAATAATTACTTTCGAAATCTACTATTAGATTACTCAAATCCTTAATGGATGGTGTGAACTAAAATTATTATTTGTGAGTTCTACTTCGAAGAAGCCCACACCTCGAACTTCATCCGCAAGAGTTTTTGCACCTACCAATAACGAGGATTCAAATAGTTACTTGGACTTAACGAAATAATGCATGCTCAGTTGGTTACCCAAGTCGTCGAATTCCCTGTCAAGAAGTGCAAGCTGGAGTCTGAGACCTTGCAACCTTCCTCTGGTTGCAAGCGCTATTGATGGTGGCATGTGCAGTCGCAATTCGGTGTGGCCGAGGAGGCCACTAGCTGCAACAGCATGGGCTTGTGCCTGAGCTTGAAGTTGCTGACATGTCGCGTACATCCTCAAACTTGTTGCCATAAAAAATACAGCAAGCACCAGCCAGAGCTTCACAACATAGAAAAAAAGAGAGTAATTTATATTTGTTTTAGTTGAAGTTAACAAATCAATTGCTTTAATAAAACAATACCTACCAGAAAATTGGGAGACATTTGATGCGAGTTCAAAATCATAAATAGCAAAAGCACTGTCACATCAAAAAGATTAACAACAAAGTGTGGTTAATAAGGTGACTGAGCAGACAACTCTATAGTTTAAACAGTTATCAAAATAATAAATACCTGTGACAAGAAAAGCGAGTGAGTTCGAATTAACTGGTCGAGCATGAACCCGCTGATTAGCAGCAATTAAATTACAAACATGTGTTAGAAATACATCTTACAATCAATAATGGGAAAGTCTACATTTCTAGAAGCAAATTAACCAGGGCTAGGAAGTCACCACTGCACGTCGCTCGGGAATAAGTCCTGGAAACCCAGTTTCTATATCTCCTCTTGTGCCTCGGAAAACAAAGCTCATTGTTTTGAAAAATTGCAGCACACTGAGAGAAAGGTTCTATTCAGAATAATGCACCACGAGTCGACCTTAAGCTAATGAAAGAAAAAATAAATTGTAACAATCCAAAAATCCAAAAAGAAAGAGATCAAGTAGCACTTTGAAAGCAGGGATGCATGTAATATGTTGTGGCATTTACACGCCAGATCGCAAGAAGTAAACCGAATATCAATGAATTTGCTCACAAACCAACAAGCCTTCTCTCGACCATTCTATTCACACAAAACAAAAGTCCATTCACAATTTTGTCGGCTCTCGGCGACAAAAGTACTTCTCGGGAATGTCAAAGAGCTTAAAAGGCAATGGCAACAAAATTAATATATTGATTGAACACATCGCCCAACTTAACCAAGTATACTTCAGCTGCATGTAGATCACACATTTATTGTACCAAGCATAATTTTGAAGTATAAGTCAAGCCGACAGATCATCAGAAATGTATGCTGATAAGAACACAAATATAGCAATGCAACTAATTTTTCCCCAAACCTCGATTCTATAACCTCTGTATATGCTAAATTTATCAAAACCCCCATTTTAATTGAACATGTAACTTATCAAAAGTTCTACCATGTCCAATTTCCTATTTTTTCCACTAAAAATTGGCAGGGGACTGAAAAAAATTCAATCTTGCATACATTAACCACTGATAATTCCGAAAAATCCTTTCTTGTAGCTCAAACACTCAAATTTCACAATCTTGCAAGAACCCAACAGATAAAAATAAGCTCCAATTTTCACTAATTACACATATAATAATCCCAGCAGAGAAAATAAATTAAAAAAACGAAAAATACCCATGATGCATCATCAAATTACTCAAATTCCCACAAAATTTCCACTACCGCACAATCAAGTTATTGATCATAAAAAAACAATTAACAAATAAAAAAGTAATCTTTTTTAATTGTGAAGCACATAAATAAGAGAAGAATAAACAAACACTCACATAGATGTATAAAATGTAAAAATAACAAACAAGAATTAAAAGAGCTTGTTCAGCTGAATGAATGAGAAGAAGAGGGTGTGGATCTGTACCGAGTCGAGAACGAGTGACGGTGAGAGAATTGAGAAGTGAGTTGACTCGTGCGCGTTAGGGATTTTTTTAATTATTATTTATTTGTTTAGTTAAGGATAATTAAAGCGCTTCTGGGTTTTTTTTGTCCGAAAGAAGGTTGTAGATTTTATCCATTTTACCTACTGTGTTGCACTTGCACGATAGTGTAATGACGCTGAGTGATTGTTCACAGTACGACGTCGTTTTTTATCCTTCTTTTTTTTTTTTTCTTTTTTTTTTTTGGAAAAAAAATATATTCTTCTCTATCGTAGTACTAGTAAAAAAGAAACTAAAGTGGCTCTATAAAGTACAATGATATCATTAAATTTAGGGTGGTGATATTGTAAGAGCTATTTTTTTTGGGAGGCAGTTCAATACTTCTCAATTTTCTATTTTACCCTACAAATAAAAATTGACAATTTATTTTTGGAGTTTTACACCCTCAGATTAGGGCTTTTTGGTATTATGCGTCTTCGGTGAAGTCAACAGGTCAAATGGGTAATTATATCTTTTCAAATTTTAGTTTCATTTTCTTGGCAGATTGCACCTCACAAAAAACTCTTTCTACAAAATGTTTCTTTACCGTTTTTTTTTTTTTTTGGTATTTTCTAGATGTAGTTTGCTTTTTAGACAAATGAGGTGTAGAAATGTAATGTACGATTTTTTAGGTGAATTAGCTATAGTGCATATATTTTTTGATTTAGGTGTACTGTAAATTTATCAAGGTGTATGTCTTTTTAGGTTAATATATGTCTTTTTTAGATGATTTGAGTTCGTGTGTGCTTTAGTATAGTGTGTGATTTTATGTGATTTAGGTATTGGTGTGTATTTTTTAGTTAATTTAGGTATAATACATGCTTCTTCAGGTGTAACGTGTGTTTAAGGTGTTTTAAATGCCATGTGTTTTTTAGATGGAGTGTATTTAATTCCCAGGTAATATAGGTGTTATATATGTTTTTTTTGCCGATTGATGTAGTGTGCGTTTTATGAGTAATGTGTATTTTTTGTGGCGGAGCTTGTAGAATCATGACTTCCAAGGAAGTAGATAGAAGAAGAATCTTCACTAGGATTTCTTTTGTGGAACACTAGACGAAGCAACAATAGTATTAGAATTTGACATTTAGTGAAAAAAAAAGCAATTTAATTATCAAAGATCGAAGAAATTAGGGTTTATGAATTCAAAAAATTCGCAATGAAAATAGCAAATCAAAACCGAACAAACACAGTAGAACACGAATCACTTAATCCAATCGAATGAAACCATAACAAACAATTGAATTCGAATCAAAATTTGATCAATTGAAATAGAAGAAGATGTTTATTGAACTGACGGTTTTGACACATGAGCATTTTGAGAGGAAAGATTAGAAATTCTCCTCATGAAGATTACAGAATGAAAAGTCATCTAAAATTACATCTGAACAACTTATATGTAAGTAACAGAGGCCCGGGAATTACTAAAAACAGAAGTTAGTTACACAAAGGCTATAACGACTATTTAAAAGCTTTCCTAAAATTAGAAATAAACTAATTTATACTTGAAGACCAATTGATCATCATAGTTTTTCATCAGGCCTTGCAGCAAAATCAGACAAGGCCCAAAAGGAACAGTTCTTGCCCCTCAACTCTGGGCTAGTTAATTTTGTAAAATAATTCTTCTGGCACGAATGGTTTGCGAGAGGAGCTTTTAGCTATAAATTCTTTAACACCAATTATTCTCAAGATCAGGTATTCAATGTTTAACCAAAAATCGAATTTCATATTGCACGGATATGCTAATTAGCTTGCCAGATTTCATGCGTAGAGTAAAAAAATGGTTGATGAAAGTAAAGGAAGATCATAGAATATGGGTTGCTATTGCTGCTTTTAACTATGTCTTGTATTGCACGGATACTTTGAATATTACCTAAATACTTTTAAAATTACTATGTATAGATTTCAATATTTTTGGTGTCATATTATACTTTGATACTTTTATGTTGTAACGTTGGGTATTTTTAATGAATGAATAGACGAATTGCATGTCAAATTTTACTAATGCTATATATATATATATATTCTCTAGGCGTAATAAATAGAATTTTAAATATTATATTTTATATATATGTATGCATAATATAAATGCTAATATTAAAACAAATAGTTTTGTTCATACCGTATCGTATCCATTCTAATTCTTTTGTGCCAAATAATGCGTCATGACTGTCTGTGCAACTATAAATTAATGTACTATACCAACATACAATTCGTGGTTAGATTTTAATCTACTCGGTAGTGGTTAAATATTAGGGATTTCAATCTCTACCTTACAAATGTTTCATGCAAACTCTTTGTATTATTGAAAACAATTAAACTTAGATAATTTTAATGCATACTATAAGTTAAAAAACACAAAAGAATAAAGTTTTCTACGTAACAGGGAGAACTAAAGTAAAGTTCAAATACGGAAACTTCATAGTACACGTTGGCCTTGTCTCTTAAAATATAAACAGATCGATATATCAAACTTTCCTCACGGAAGATGTTTGAAACATAGTCTCTAATCTCTCGAAAATTTTAGAAATGACTGAAAATGGAATAAAATTGAAGGCGCGAGCTTATTACGAAGACATAAAAAGGTTGATAATTGTACATGTTAATTACTCTATTCGAGATCAACAACTACGTAACCTTTACTTGCAAGTTTCTCATGAGAGAAGATTAGACTTGCTAAAAAAAGTGTTAAAGTATTTGATGATTAACTGCTCTTTCTGTTGTTAATGTCAAACCTACTTAAGGCTAAATTAAACCTCCAATCCATTACGTTTTGCTAAGCCGAAGATTCTTATCTACCATTGACTTGAAATTGATAAAATTTTGTTTCTAAAAATTATTGCACGCCATGACTAACTAAGTACTAATCAACGATCCAAGTTTCCATAGAAATTTATTGGAAAAGTATTAATGACTGCTTGCCTTTTGTCTCCTGATTGTGAGGTGACTCTAGCTCTGAGTTTAAATATGAATTTACGATAATGCCAAATACAATATCACCATCATGACGTTTCCAATATTACAAATTCACTCTATGTACTCGGTGGAAACTCGCAGCAATAGTAAGATATCGATTTTGTTTCTAACTAATGTAACGGTTTTAAAAATAACAATAATTACTTCATGAACTTGTTATGGAGATTTTAAATTAAACTGGATTTTGTGATTCTACATAGCAAATTAATAATCGTTTATTTCTTGATTTAGTTCATAATTTCTATACACTAGGATACTATCATCAGAATTGCGAAACACGACATGATATTAATAAAGTTTTTCTTTTACGTGTTGTAGTCCTCGTATGACACTTTTGAAGTTTTTCCTATAATATGAAAGTACTATAATTTGATGTGAGGTCAAAGGTAGTGTCGTGATCCGTTCATCGATTATTAAAATTTACAGAAACTGATGTACCGAAAGTGTTTGGGTTTTCTTTCACGCGTGATTGTTATTGACTAGGTGGACATCCTTAGTCTTTTGCAAAAAAATATTGAATTGGTTGATTGTATTGGTGGATTCTTTGTGTTTTGTGTGATTAATTCTCTGGTTAAATGATAAGTAAACCGACGCTTGGCTATTGGAGCACTAAGAAAGGCCACATAAAAATAACTTGTTTTGGAGATTTATGAGGCGGAAACTTTTAGTGATCTAACATCAAATGACAAAAATACAAAAATCAGATTGTGGATGGCAAACTAATTTTTTAGAATCGGATGCAAGTTACAAAAATCAGATAGGATGGCAAACTACTTTTTACATACTTAATTATTTGAATAGAGGGGTTATTTTGATTAATAAGCGCACTATAGAATAGCAATTTGCCGCACATCTAACCAATTGGACAATACTAAATTTATATATCGTTCTTCCGCATCAAAAATTGATGAAAAGTTATTTTGTGAAGTAACGAATACTTGAGGGAACGACTCAACTAGTCTTACATGGATATCAGTTTCTGCGAACGAAAAGTTGATACGTAGAATAGAGCATAACATTCAAGATTATGATGGATATAAATTTGGGGACTTCGTGGCAAATTGGTGAGACTTGAGTGTATTAATTAATATATGGGTGGGAAATTTCACAACTAGTCATTTAATGTGCACTTTCTCTAATGTGATCATCTAATGTGAAACAATTCCTACAATTGTTATTTTTTGACTTAATTAACATAATCAAGGGAGAATCATACAAAGTACCCTTGAACTATGGGTATTACACAGACACCCTCTCATGTTTGTCAAATTGCACAAACTACCCCTATAGTATGAAAGTAGTAAAACATTTTGCATCATAATTCAAACAGTACACATTACGGAGAGAAAAAAGAAATCTGTATTTGGCATAAAAGGGTAAGTAATTAAAAATAACTTTCAATTGCCAAAACATAAAAAAAGGTGATATATAGTTGCGGACCGCAGGTGTGCAAGAAATAGCTTTTTTCATAGTTTTTCTTCTTTTGCAAGTAGTTCAACACTACCAAAATGGTAAACGTGTTGTCAACTCCCATCAACTTAATTGGCGCATTTGATTCAAAACGAATCTAGCAAGATAAGATCCTTTTAATTGTCAAGAAAGAAAAAAAGATGAGATACTTTTGGATGGAAATATATTCACGTAATTTCTTATTGATATATATGTATACATATATTTTTTTTTTTTGATAAGAGTATATATGTATACATGTATACATATATTTAACGCTACGGCTCTCGATATCATAGAACAGAGAATTGACCCCACGAGTGATTATCAAAATGGATTTGATTGATTCCTAAGATTATGCTAACAATAACAACTAGTTCATATATTGCCACACATGTACAACTTTTGATCAGATTTCTCTAGAAGTCGCTTTACTTTATCTGATTGATATAAATTTAATTGTGTTCCAATACCCATTTTTATTATAATTTCCTCCCAAAATTAAGATCATCTATGCTAGTTGTGTACCATATAACTTCATCCTCCAAAGTTTCAAGACTTGCATATATCATCACAACATGGAGTGACATGATTGTATGGATGATTACTGGAGATCGATATATATACAAAATACAATACAAGAGACAAAATTCTTATGTATTCTAGTTGTATGAATAAATCTCATGCAATAATTTATCGTGATAATCAATACTCTTCAAATTGCACTTTCACATAATTGACCGATTCCTGTAGTCATGCTAACTGTAGCAAAGTAGCAATGCATCCAATCTGGAAACAAAGAAAAGTCTCATAATGTAAATGCACAAACGTGTAGCTGTCTTAGTTAATCATACTACTTAATTTGTAATTGAAGTATTGTATACAAACATATAGAATTATAGATAATTGTAAGTATTAATAATAAAAAATCAAGGCAGCCATTCTTAGTTAATCAAGTGCACAAGTGACAATTGCATAGGTCGATTTTGGCAGACACGTGGACCCCTCAGTATTAAGGTGGTTCTAAAGTTGTGCCTCTCATATTGTTTCTGACTAAAGATAGTCGTTGACGTTAAGTTATCAATTGATGCCCTTGTTAACCTTTAATTGCGAAAACTAATTTACAAGAAAAATCTGATTAGTTTCGGACAATAGGTAATACAGATTACAGAAATAACGCGGGGGGGGGGGGGGGGGGGGGGGGGGGAGCAGTTCAATAATGCTAAAATTCTAAACTGTTTCGGGTCAAATCCCATCAACTTTATTGTTACATCGATCTGATTGAACAAATCAAAAAATAGACATGCAGATTTTAAGCGAGGGATAACGGGTTTGCAGTTCAAATTGCGCCATATTTAAAATCGATTAGACAAAACTAGGCAGCTTCTGGAGAATATGACCAAAGATATTTATATATATACTATATACATATACACACGTATGTGGATCAAAATGTGAACTAACAAGGCTTCCAAGTTGGAAAAAAAGACAAGAAATAACATAAAAAAAATCCTACTGCACAAACGTGGAGCTGTCTTCTATCACTAGTTTATAACTGAAGTATTTGTTTAATACACGTAGATATTATTTGTACTAATCAATACTCAAAAATTACGGCAGCCATTCTTAGTTAAGTGACCTAATTAAACTTGACACGAGGCATATGTATTTTGGTAGACAAGTGGACCCCTCAATATTATCTCAAGTTGTGTGCCTCATTTTATTTTCTGACTAAAGGCAGGTTGTTGAGGTTAAGTTATCTATATATTTCCATGTTAGCGTGGCGTGCAATCCTACTCCATGCAGATATATCCACCCTAAAGAAAAAAAAAAAAGACAAAATATACGAAGCCATGCAATGAGTTTTGGATAATGTATAATTCAGGGTTTTTATGAAATCACCCCCTTATATTATGCCAAATTATCCTATGTAATTAAGAAATAAATAGACAAGATACCTTACGTGATTTCAAAAAAACTGCACACCGTTACCGTCTTCATTTTTATTGTGCATTTGCTATATTTAACGACCAATAGCCTTTTTTTTTCTTTCTGTAATATCAAGTCTACTTGTAGTTTTTCTTCGAGAAAAATATGAGTAAAAGTTAAAACAAAATATAAACACATATGTTATAACATTATACCTCAATTTTAAATTTTAAATTTCTCTTTGCATTTTGAAGTATAAAATGAAAACATATACACATTTGGGGGAAAAAAATCATATCAATTTCTTTTTTTTTGGGCAAAAAATCACCACCATTAATTCGGGTTTGGGCAAGTGAACCACACCTCCTCATATAGGGGATAATGTGCTAGTTTTAAAATCAAACGAGGTGTATATGCCTTATTATTTATCACATGGAGGAATCTGCAAATTTGGTATAACACTAGGGGTAATTTGCCTATTTATTTTTTACACGGCAGAAATTTGATAATTTGGTATAAAACAAGGTGTAATTTGCCAATACCTCTATAATTCATAAAATACGTACACACCAAAAAGAACAAAGGCATGGTACCAGTTTTGCATTATAAATAACACAACATGCAATAGAGTTAGTTGCGAACTGATAAACTGCCATCTTCTCATAGTCGTATCCACCTTCATCAAACAATACTTTCAAAATCTTCTTCTCATTACATAACATTAAACACCATCACTAAATTACCACAATTAGCCAAAGATCAATCCTAAATATTCAAACATGGAGTCCGTTGTTTCAGAGTTTGAAGGGACTTTATTGAACAACCCCGATACTTTCTCATACTTCATGCTAATAGCATTTGAAGCATCCGGACTTATACGATTCGCCTTGTTGTTAGCTTTATGGCCCGTGATACGATTACTTGAGGCTTGTGGTCGAGAAGACTATGGTTTGAAGCTCATGATTTTTGTCGCAACGGTAGGTGTTCCTTTGTCGGAGATTGAAGCGGTTGCGAGAGCCGTATTGCCGAAATTTTATATGGATGATATTAATATGAAGGGTTGGGGAGCTTTTAGTTCGTACGATAAGAGAGTTGTGGTGACGAAAATGCCTAGGATTATGGTGGAGATGTTTGTTAAGGAGCATTTGAGGGCGGACGAGGTTGTCGGGAGTGAATTGTCGGTTAATCGATTTGGACTTGTTACGGGTTTTGTTAAAGATGGATTTGGTTCGATTGGGAGGAATGTTGCTAAGGTGCTTGGGGATGAACAACCTAGCTTGGGGCTGGGAAGGAGTAAAGATGCAGGTGGTTCGGGTTCATTACTCCTACCATTGTGCAAGGTAAGTTGCTTGAATTGATTATTTTTCATCTTTGGTATATATACTTGCAATTTGCAAAACTCATTCTTTTGCAATTCTTTAGTTCAATATATATTTGCAGTCCTCATTTTTGTTTTTATACCGAAAAAACAAAAATAAACAAAATGTTAAAATTAAGGCAGAAGTTGTAAACATTAGCAAAGAAATCAACCAACCAACAAATTACAAAAACTAGCTTTTGTTCTTAAACAACTTTTCTCACTAAAGGGTAATTTAGTTTTTTAAATGAATTAAATACATGAAAAATACAGTAAAGTGGGGCAATGAACTGTCTTTCTTACAATCGCAAAGAATTTCACTATTTATTTCTCACATTATAAATATTTGCCTATTTGACATAATCGAGCTATTTTTGCTATTATGTCTATATATAATACCAATTTCATTGCCTTGAACGTTCTTAATGTTTTTTCAAAGTTACACCGTCTTTGACATAGTGGAGTTGTGTATAAATTATATAAGAGATTTATTAAGTTACAGAGACATAAAGTTGCGAGATTGAAGTTGATCAAACAAATCGCCTCATTAAATAGACGGTGCTTCAAACAAATTCAAAGCTAATTGCACAAATGACACACAAGTTGCCTTAAAAGCTTATGATTCGAGGGAGCTTCAATCTGACTTGGATGTCCATTTAAGTACAACGATTTGTATTTAATAAAGTATGGTTTGGAGACTAAATATTCCACTACACATATAATAGAACAATTCATTGTTTGTCCCACTTTATTTGTCACTCTCACTAATATATAATGATTATAATCACACCCCTTCCACATTTTAACATTTAAAACGTATATCATCGTCACAATCACATCATATAAAAGCTAATAACTATGGAGAAAAAACCATGAAAAATGTCCATTCTAAAATTTACTATCTTATTGGAACAGGAAGTATGCCATCCACCATTCATCAACAACAAAAACCAACAACACCACATGATAATCCGCCCCTTACCCGTAATCTTCCACGATGGCCGCCTTGTCAAACGTCCAACACCTTTCACCGCACTCATAATCCTCTTATGGATCCCTTTCGGCATCATACTCGCTACCATCCGCATCGCCGTTGGTCTAATCCTCCCCATGTGGGCCATACGCCATGTGGCCCCCGTATTCGGTGGCCGAGTTGTTGTCAAAGGGACCCCACCACCACCAGCATCCAACTCCTCCTCCGGCGTACTATTCGTATGCACGCACCGAACCCTAATGGACCCCGTCGTACTCTCCACTGTACTCCTACGACGAATCCCAGCCGTCACTTACTCCATCTCACGGCTCTCCGAAATCCTCTCGCCAATCCCAACTGTCCGCTTGACTAGAATCCGTGACGTCGATGCACAAAAAATCAAACGCGAGCTCGAAAAGGGTGACCTAGTTGTTTGTCCCGAAGGGACAACATGCAGGGAGCCATTTTTGTTAAGGTTTAGTGCGCTTTTCGCGGAACTAACTGACCGTATTGTACCCGTCGCCATGAATTATCGTGTCGGTTTTTTTCATGCAACCACTGCACGAGGATGGAAAGGGATGGACCCAATATTTTTCTTTATGAACCCTAGGCCGGTTTACGAGGTCACATTTTTAAATCAATTGCCGGCTGAAGCCACGTGTTCATCAGGTAAAAGTCCGCATGACGTGGCGAATTACGTGCAGAGGATATTGGCGGCTACGTTAGGGTTTGAGTGTACGAATTTTACGAGGAAGGACAAGTATAGGGTTTTGGCTGGTAATGATGGGATTGTGGCTCAAACTGCGAATCCGGCCCGGGAATTTGTTAGCATGATGAAAAAGGTGGTGGCCAGTTTTATGCTTCATTAATGGAGAATCGGAGATACATGTTATAGAAAGAAAGAGAGTTTGCTATAGCTCTCTAAGTACTTTGGTACATATATTTTCATAAGTTTTATGCATCTCTTTTTTGTACAATTGATAAGGTCATGTGTGCATTCTTTTTTTCTTCTTCTTTTTCTTTCTTCTATAATTTTCTGTCGGACAATTTTTTCCCTGAGGTTTTGAATAACTACTAATGTACTGGAAGAACAGATGTTATAATTAGTATTTATTGTTTTATGACACATTCTTATTTGTAAGATATATCTTCAATTTGTTTGTTATACAGGTAACGGCAATGTATTTCTTTGTCATGATTATAATTATTAGATTCTTTATTAGATCTTTTGCCATCTTAATTCATGTCCCATCTCTCTTGCTTGAGAACATGTCTTAATTACTGCGGAAAATCAGTACATATTAATCAGAAAAATGGACGGGAAACTTAGATGTTAACAATTTATAAGTTTAATCTACACCTTAAATAATTCTTGAATTTTGAAAAAAATAACTGCACCACAAGGATTTTCTTTTTTTATCGACAAAGCAAAATTTTATTTGAAATAAATAGAGTACAAGTGATACTCTAAATCATAAGAATGAGAAAAAGAACATGCATGACGCCTTCAACAAGAAAACATTTCCTCAACCAGCAAAGCAAATTAAAACAACTAAAAAATGCATTTTTTAGGAAATGAGAGCCAATCTACAAAAGAGTACGTAGCTAGGAGAAGCCTTCACCTTTAACTTTGATCCACGTCGAGGAAACAACCTTCACTTCAACTATTAATTAACTGTACCGCAGAGAAATGATAAAACAGATTAGCTTGTTTCATTGGAATTTCTTACGAAATTAGTCACATGAAAAACTTAGGCCCACATATATAGAAAGAAAGGACTTCTTTGGTAGGGTGATCAAGAGATTTCTCGCCGAACAATCAATCAATATCTATAAATACATGCGACATAAGTTCACATGTTTTGCAAATTTCATAAGCTTACATGCATGTTAGAAGAAATTATAATTCAGCTATGTCATAAGTCGTTTTATACCCATGACTTTCTTTTCGAGTTACTCTAATTTTAATATTAATCTTGTTTGCACCGAAGTGAATTTGGCTACAGTTGATTTTAAGTTCTCAAATAAAAAAGAGATGAAAATCAGTGAAGGATTAATAAAATACCAAATGCCAAAAAATGGAAAATTTTCATTTGTGGTCTTTTATTGTGGCAATTGTCCAGTTAGTCATCTAACATAGAATTGTTCAACTTTAGTCATCTATATTGGCAAAGTGTCTGATTTAATTCATGATTTTCAATTTGGACCAGCTGAGAATTCTATGGAATAACATATTGCCCAACAAAATGTTTCTTTTGGTATATTTCGTCCTTTTCTTTTTATTTCTCAACAACTAGATCACTTACTTATGCAATTATAAAAATATTTAAAAAATGCAACATCATTTTTGACTATCTTTATAGATACACTGATAAACTATTTAATTTTCATTCTTATTTCATTTATTAATTAGTAAGTTTAAAATAGAAAAAGAAATAAAGTTTTTTTTTACATAACCCTTCTTTCAGTTGAAAAGATGCACTGCTTCTGTCTATCAGTTCTTAATATTTTTTAATTCGAGTGTTCCTTGCAAGTTGCACAACAATGGGATAATTATAATTTTGGTACCCTAACTTAGCGTACCAATTTTTTTCATACTTTAATTAGGCACATCACGATTTTGGTACCCTAATTTGGCAATTTCCTCACATTTCATACTTCAGTGCCGACAATTTCAAAATCTGGCCGAAATTTGCCACGTGGCCCAAATCTGTGGACTTTGACCCCTGTCAAACACCCGACTCACCTCCCTTTGCCACGTCGGATGCCACATGGAAAATTAGATTTCTGATATTATGTTGAAATTACTGAAATTAATCTTGAAATTAAGAAAACCCCAGATCAAAATTGCCAAATTGAAGTACTCGTATAGTGACTTGTCAAATTATGGTATAAAAAAAGAAATGGTGGCAAGTTAACGTACAAAGCACAATTTTCCCAACGACAAATCTGAAATTTGCATTATTATCTTTCCAAGTTCCGAAGACTCGATCCCCGATTTTGAAAAGTCATAATATAGTTATTGTACTAATTAATTTACGATTAAATGTTAGCAGTGATTTATATAAATAACTCAATTCTGATGAAAAACTTTTTGTAGTTAGTTTTTCATGTAACTACGTCATGTTATACTTTTAAACTTTGATCTAAAAGTGTTTTTAAATAGGAGGATCTTAGAAAGTTGCACAACAAATTTGAAACTCGCATTATTATCTTCCAAGTTCTGAAGACTCCGGTCCCCCGAGTCTACAAAGTCATATATTCTATTGTAGTAATTTAAAATAAAATATTAGGAGTTGTTTGTGTAAATAACGTCTCAGATTCTAGGAAAACTTTTTGTTTAGTTATTTTTTATGTAATTAAGTTTTGACTCCGATCCTCCGAGTCTACAAAGTCATATATTCTATTGTATTAATTTAAAATAAAATATTAGTAGTTGTTTATGTAAATAACGTCCCAGATTCCAGGAAAACTTTGTTTAGTTATTTTCTTATGTAATTAAGTTTTGACTCCGATCCGCGGAGTCTATACAGTCATATATTCTATTGTACTAATTTAAAATAAAATATTAGGAGTTGTTTATGTAAATAAATTCTCAGATTCCAGGAAAACTTTGTTTAGTTATTTTTTTTATGTAATTAAGTTTTGTTATATATACCTGAACTTTAATTTGATCTATTGTTAGCACTAGTATTTGATCATTTAATTTAGTATAGTATCAAAATTTGAATGTTTTATAGTCTTGATATAGTTCTGATATTCATTAATTAATGTACCACTTTACACAAAGAGTTCAATTTTAATTTTCATTGCTACCAAAGGGCTGCAGCTTAATAATTATTGTATTATGTTGTTAAGTATAGTTCAAAATCAAAATAAGTTAAAAACATAAATATTTGAAATAATTCAGCAAATTACATGGTTTATGTAAAATAAAGTTAGTACTTCTTTATTCACTACAAAAAGAATCGTTTAATTGCTGAATAATGTGGAAATTGTGTTTTGAGAATGCTTCAAATTATTTAGATAAATTTAGCAAATTGTAGTGAGTTATAATTATAGATTTAGCAAATTATAAATTTATTTGATTTGATGGATGAAAATATTGTTATATTAGTGTATCACAAATATTTTTGGAGATGCATCAATTTATCAATTTTGTTAATATAATCAACGGTATATTTGGAAATTCAAATTAATTAGTTTCCTTCCAACATCATATGATTTGGCTACAAAAAATAGCAGTGAGGAAAATTAGTATATTGTCAAACATGATATAAGATTAGTTGTGTGATTTTTCAATCTAAGATATGCATAACAAAATAAAGATTAGCTTGTGTGATTTTTTATAGATAAATGTAAACTATATTGTAAAAAACATCTTTGTCTGTTGATCTATTCCATCCTGTATTTGAAGTGTTTGAATTTCCAAAGCAAATACATAGGACGAAACGGGAAATAATATGATTGATCACAATTTCCTACTAGTATTATCGTACTAATCAGAAATCCACTAAATAATAGTACGTCAATACGAAATGTTAAAGATTATAAAATGGATAAACAAGCCATATTTCAGTACTTTCTATACTAAGAGTGAAATATTATTTCACAACCCTCATGCGACCGATACAGAGAAAAGACAATTAATCTCTT
Organism: Misopates orontium; assembly: GCA_946800315.1. Lineage (NCBI taxonomy): Eukaryota > Viridiplantae > Streptophyta > Magnoliopsida > Lamiales > Plantaginaceae > Misopates > Misopates orontium. The sequence continues at coordinate 36,890,475 of OX326951.1, forward strand.
GAAAAATTAATCTCTTGAAAAATGTATAAGAATTCATTCCTTTATACGTATCTGTATAAACGACATGACAGGGTATCATATTTGAGAGTAAACTTCTTTGCTACAAAAATAGAATTGTACTTTTATGTTTTAAAGGATAGTATGATATTATATCTCAAATGTTATATCATGAGTTAGACATATTGCGAATCTTTGATAAAGATAGAAGTAATTAAGCAACATTTTCGAGATCAAAATTGATATTTATATATATTAGAATGCTGTTTCATTCCTCGCAAGCCAAAATACATGGAAAAGTAAGGAGGACGTACGATGAACTACCTTTTTTAAATTATAAAGAAGCCATTTGCTCTTTTCGACGAGATAACGTATGGAAGGATTTGCTATCATCTTCAAAACAATAATAAGATCGATAAAATAAAAAGTTGCACAATCGTACATATAACATCGAATGAAACATGCGCGTACATAAAATATTGGCCTTCAATCCGTGGAAGATTGATTTCTCTTGTTCCACTTTAGTTATGCCAGATGTCCAATGAAGTCTTATTCCCTAGAGTTCTAGTTGAGCCATTATTATTTGCCTAACAATCAAAGTTTCATACATATATATAGTATATTTGAGACCCGGCCCCTATGAGTCGATTTCATTTCCTAGTCAAGGAAATTACTATGTTGAAGGATAAATTCCCGTCTACAGATAAATGTTCCGCCAACTTATTTGTGAACCTTCCAAATATATCATCAGTGATGGAGCTCCCAAAATGGCTAGCCACCATCGGTTCCATAAAAGCCCGGAAATTATGTGCCACTTTTTTCACAACGAAAGCATCTTCGACAGGGTCGTCGTTCCTATGAACACCAAAATACTTCATCTTCTCCAGAGTAAAAGACCCTTCACTCTGAATCGCAGCCTCTACTTCTTGCGTGCATGGTGCGTAAATAGGGATGTTAAAAGAGTACAAATCATCCTTCTTGACGAGCCCCTAAGACAAAAAAATACATTATTTTATATATCTGATGGAATATATCACTTGGAAATGAAATTAACCTTCTATATATTAATGAACTCCATCCCTTACCTTAATAAGGTCTTTTAAGGGTAAGTACGAGGGGCTCTAGTTTTGATATATTCACGTTAATTAGTAATTATACTATTTGAGAAAGTAGGTTTTAATTAATTTTATGGTGTAAATTAGAGCCTCAAAAGTACCTCATCCACCATGTCAACAAGTGCATTTGCAAGCAATTTGAAAGTTGCAAAGTCATCTTTGGTCGAGGGATCTTCAACACTTCTCCCTACAAATGTCAAGACCATGCGACCACCTGACACTATTTCCTCAGCTCTCAGGCTTAAAAACCTGCGAGAGTCTCTTTGGAATTGCTTGGCGTATGCTTCATATACCTCTTGTGGACTTGTCATTGCAATGTATATGTTTTCTTTGTTTTTATTCTCCAGTCCTTCGGGAACCTAATTAAACAGTGTTAACTAGAGTTGTTAAATGATTGTATGCATATGTTAAAAAATCACATGGACATCGAAGTTATTTGTCAATTCGAAACAACACACGGATAAATTTTGTAATTACCCAACAAAAAGTATATATATACCTGAGAGAGCCAGTGAGTGCTGTAGGAAGAATAAGCAAAGTGTATGGTCTTTCTCGGCAATAGCCGGTCGTAGAAAGTTCCAGGCAAACCATGTACAAAGTAGTCCCTCTCTGGCAACGATTTGAACAAGTTATTGAAATCATTATCTGGAAGATCATTCAGGAAAACCTCAAATTCGGGTAATTCATTAATATCCCTTTGTTTGCACAAATCTCTGATTTTGTTAATAATGTAAGACGTGGCCAAAAGAGTGTTGGCCCCTGATGCGCAACCCATGTCCACCATCTTGAAGCATTTTGGTAAGTCGATATGTTCATGGAACATATCTCCAAGCGTTTCATCCAAAACATGCAACGTTTTTGATATCACCACTTTCTGCAAGAATTGATGAAAAATATTAATTATGTGCGTTCCATTATATAAATATATGTGTGTGTGTGTGTGTATGTATGTATAAACAAGTGAAAATGAAGGATAGTTTTGGAGAGATAAGAACTTGAAGGTTAGAGTTGGTGGCATAGCTAGTTTGAGTATCTCCACCATTCATATGCATAACATTCTTCGCTGCCATTTTTTGTTGCTTCTCCTCTTAACTCTTGTGTTCTTCTCAACTATGTGATGCCCTATAAGGTTCCGATGTTGTCCTTATATAGCACTTTACCGTACTAGGCATCACCAATGATAGATCTTTTATTTATTATTATTTTTTTATTTTTTATGTCTTGGTCACACCGTTTTTAAATTAAAGGCCTTGTCAAGGAGAGACATTTTTAATTGGGATAAAAGCATCAAATTCTCTATACTATAACCCTTATTCAATTTGCTCTCTATCTTTTTTCTTTGCTACTTGTTGTACTATTGATAAATAAGTTTTTGCCTTTGATCGAACTTTGGACAAATTGTCGCCGGAATTTAAAACGTGAATATAGGGGTTCATCACGATTTAACTTAAATTAAAAAAACGCCCTCTTTGTCCTTCAACTTTTTGTACATTTTCTTAATTTTCAAATCCTAGTTTTGATTATCAAAATTTAGGGTTCAAAAATTAAGAAAATATAACAAAAATTGAAGGGGCAAAGTACCAAGTTGCAAAAACTAAACAGAAACAGTTCCGAGGTTGAATAGAACCAAACTTATAGACGAAACAGCACCACTACTTTTGTGATTATGAGCTAATTACTTTGGTAAAACTCGAGACACTATACATATGTAACTCGCTCCTTTTTGTTTAGTTATTAGGTTTAGTTAATCGAAACCTCATTATTCGAGTGTTCAAAATAGTAGTTGGTTCAGCTCTTAGCACTAGTTCTTTTAGGTGGGGTCAATAACGAGGACTTAAAACATTTCTTTATTACTAGAAATATTCGGAGAGTCGCAGTTTCACATATAAGAGTCAATTTCACATGATATATGTTTAGGTTTTTTCGTATATATGTTTGGTTTTATTTGCTTTCTAAATTTTATTTTCTCGTGTATATCTTTTATGCAGTTTTGTTAATTATGATCATATGATGTCAATGATATAGCAATTATTGGTATGGAGCACTTAATATTTAAAATGATACAATTAAGATATCAATTAAAATAATTACACAACGTAAACGTGTGAAAAGTCAAGAAAGGCGTTCTAATTGCTTTTCTGTAAAGTAAAGTCTCAACCAATAATTCTCGAGGGCTCCTAAAATATGGTAGTGACTTGGAATCTTACAAATGGAATAGATTCCTCGTACTTTAACACACACGCACAAATATTTTATGGTAGTGAAAGTACGAGGAATCTTGCCAAGTATTTTTCACCTTTTTTGTTTTTCTGTATTGTAATATAGGTCAGATTGCAATGGCACCTGCACTTATTTTTCACCCTTTTTTGTTTTTTCTTTTCTGTTTGGGGGAATTATGTAACTCGGGTACGACTTTGAACGGTACCTAAATTTAATTTTTTGATATTTTTTTAAAAAACTAATAACAGAAATAATGATTTTTACTTTATTTTCGGGATTCCATTCTTTAGGTACGGATTGTGTCGTACATAAAAATGAGATACGGATTTAATCCTTATCTAAATTTAAGTGCAGATTATATAGTGCGTACGTATATTTAGATACAAAATTTGATTATGTTGTAGATGTAAATATGAGAAAAATGTTGCTTATTAGATCTTTATTATACATGCAATAACCTTTGTTCCTAAGACCCATACATATACTCATAAATTTCGTTTCATAATAATAAATTTAGTATTCATAATATGTTTTGATTGAGTATACTCTGCATTTCCAAAAGTTGTTCCAATTGTTGGGAATTTGGTATTTATATCCATATGGTGTTTCTGGTTACTTTCTTTATTCAGTTGTTTTCCTCGAAGCCTTGTGATTTCCACACTCATGACAAAAACATAGGTTTGAATCATGTTGTGCAATAAAACATATTCTTGTTAAGCAGAAGCTTCTTTTTCATCGTATATATGTTATTTAAAGAGTTTAAAATATGTGCATAACTACTAATTTGTGACCATGTAAGTTTTGGGAATTCTCAACAGTAACAGCTTGTATTCATAATATTATTTTTTTCTTCGAAGAGGGAGACCCGGTTAATACCCGGGGCTCGAATAGATTAAAATAAAGTAAAGATAGAGTTTATAAAGAACATATAAAAAAACTCCGAGAGAATCAACAAAATCTGAAGTTCTCTCGTATCGTCATTAACTAAATCAGAAATAAAAGGAGGGCTCTAAGGCCACCAATGCTCGGCGCCATATTTTGCCAAAGCGTCCGCCACCCTGTTTCCTTCTCTAAATTTTTGCGACACCTGAAAATGAATGAAACTAATATAGCTCAAACAAGTCGACCACCGACTCCGCATTTGCCATGGAACTTTATGGGATTTAGTGGATAACAAGTTCACCACGTAAGTGGAGACACTTTCGAGCCAGATGTAGTCCCAATTAACTTTCATTGCTTTAGAAATTGCAAAAATGACTGCCCAAAGCTCAGCTTCAAATGCAAAAACTGAATCAAAGTGGATGGAGAAAGCCCCGTATGGGAAACTACGTGCCGTTCTAAATATCCCCCTGCACCTCCTCGGCCTGACATACCCAGCGCGCAACCATCAGTGTTGCATCTCAACCACATCATCGGCTGAGAATGCCAAATCACCGAAACAATGTTTTGCCCTCCGAGGTCTTATAGACATGTCAAAAGCCTTCAAAATACGTAGATCATCCACTGTAGAAGCCGATCCTATCTTGAAGAAATCAACTTCCTTAACAAGTCTCCAAAGTTGTCTCAAGAACGTACTAATATCTGGCGTAACATCATAAAAAACACACCTATTTTGAGTATACCACAAAAGCCAAGCACATGAGATTATGGCTGATGTCCAAAGCACGCGTACATGTGTGTTGAATCTTGCACGAGCAACTCCTTCCAACAAGTGAGAAAGAGAGCCTGAGGTGTCGACTCGGTGTTGGAATATTGATGCAATACTTCTCCATGCATTATCCGCGAAAGGGCACTGTACAAACATGTGAATTGTATTCATAATATGTTTTGCATAAGCTGGACCCCGAAAATCAACACAATTAAAGAATCAATGCATCACCCCAAGCTGATGAGATTGGTTTCCATCAGCAACATTAGGAAGCATAAAGTAACAGTAAAGTATTGGGGAAAAATGCATGAAACCTCCACGTGGTTTCAAAAACCTACATAAAACCTCCTTGTGGTTTGATATTGTCAAAAATCCTCATGTAATTTCATAAACTCTCCATAAAGTTCCTTAACTTGCACAAAACACCTTTTGTGGTTTCATAAAACTATGCACAAAACCCCTTGCGGATTCATGAAAAAAAGATTTTGTGCAGAGTTTATGAAACCAAATGGTAATTTAAGACAATTAACAAACCATAAGTGGACTTCTTGCAGGTTTTAAATCATAAGGGGGTTTTAGACTATTATTAAACCATAAGTAGTTTCTAAAAAGTCCTTGCAATAATTAATAAAATATGACTTTTCATTTTAAAAACTTTTTTAAAATATCATACTTTTAAAAGTTGTTGAAAAAGCACCCCTAACAATTTTTCTACGACTTACGTTTTTTGCAAATATTAAAAATGTGTTTTTATGACCGCAAATGTCATTGAATCATTTTAATAAGTTTTTACAAATACCACTTAGTAAATAGTAGTAATTCAAATGATGGAAATAATTTCTTGAGATCTCATTACTCCATTAAGTTTCATATAATAGCAATTAGCACAAGAAGAGAAACAACCCCATCCCCGACACTTTCAACTTCTGATCTGACCGTTCGCTCAACCATCCAACGGCCTCTATTCTTCCTTATATAACCTCATAAACCCCTGTTCTTCTTCACACTCCTCCCGCTCTTTCTTCACTCTGTTTCAAACGGTAAAACCCTCTTCTCCATCACTCTAACTATAAAAATCACTTCCCTCAATTTCATTTCAAAATCTCTTTTTGATACCAAAATTGGACACCCTTTTGGATAAAATAGACGAATTTCACCTCATCTCTCGCTATACAAAGAAAAGAAACGCTTAATCACTTGATTTTGTTCAGGGAGTTGATATATTCTCGACAATAACCAACTGGACTTTTATAAAGATTCAGTTTTTATCAAACTCCCATCATTTTATTGCTATTTGAAGCATACTGGAATAGTTTTCTTGGTGAGTTTTTCTTTCTTTAACATTTTGTCTCAAGAAAGTATTTTTGCACGTGTATGTCTCTTGTTCTTGGATATATTTTGAGTACTTACATTTTTGTGTGTAATGGTTGCTGATAAAGTGATTCGCATCTAAAGTAATATCATAAATGGAGGGAAAAAACGAGGATGACGATGAAGAGTTGCAAAGGCTGTTGAGGCAGAGAGGAGCTGATCAAGAAGTAATTGATAGAGAAAGAGAGTCGAGCCCTCTTCGCAGCGGCTCTCCCCCACTTACGGAGGACCAATTGTTCGCATTTCTTAGCGATGGCGATGTTTATGAGAAACAGAGGTCTGATCCGGGCTACGTGAATCTTAACCCACGTCTCCCCCTTCCGCTGCCAGAAAAACGGGACTTGCGTTCCACCCGGTCTGAAATTGGAGATAGGAGGAATATGAATGATGGTGGAGGGGAGTCAGTCTTCTCTATGCAGCCGGTTTCCGATCAGGCAAAAGAGGATATGCATAAAACACAGAACAATGAACCGAAGAGGGATGACTTGATTGGATTGCCAGGATTGGCATTAAGGGATCGGCCGAAGGGCATTGCTGATGCGGTTCAGGTGGAAATACGAACTATGATTTTAGTTTGCTTGTTGAATACTAGTCAAATTGCAGTTTTTGGCATGTGATGTTTGAGTGCTATTATCACGTAGTTGGTTGGAAAAGGCTATGATGGAAGGAAATTATTTTAATGCGTTTTTTTGCATGACGTGTTTGCTATTTCTGTTGTTTTACTATGTTAGTCTTGAGTACATTTTTGTATTTGTACTTGTGCATGTAAGCTTGTTATTGATGCACTGTGTAGCAAACTTTTAACTTCGTTGAGGAAAGTGCTTTTGAGTTTCGAATATACTAACTTATGAATGGAAGAAAGAAGACTTTTCGTTAAGTCAGTTCTTTAACCTTGTTCATTTCTCAAAATAATGATGCAGAATTATACTATGTAGTGTTACTTGTTGGGATGTATTTCTGTATATTTGGGGTATTATCAAATGTTTCTCTACAATTATTTGTTGCCAAAATGCTGATTTTGGTTTAAGCAGAGCTAAATATATTCTCATACATGGGCCGCCTTAAATTTGGGGGATTCCTAATAGTTTAACATTTTAAATCTCCCAATCTCCATAAAAGAGCGTGTAAAAGTTTATGTAGCCTCGATAATGTCCAGGACCCCATGAATAAAGGATACTGGAACTATAGAAACAGGGAGTATACTCATGATTTTGGATGTTTTTGAAGTCGAACTAGCTGCACTTCCCTTATATAAATAGGTTGTTTGCTTTCATTAAGTTGTAGGTCAATTGATATTGTGCACATTTTCTAACGAGCTTCTCAAATCACGTTGTTTACTTAATTTTCGTTTTATTCAATAATAAGACGCGTTAATGATTAAGCTCCAAATTTTTTCGTACATATCCAAAATGATGTTACCATGTCGACCAGGATTTTGCCTTCTAGGCTAAAACAGCTTGTGCTTTTAACATCACTGGGTTCATCAAAGGATTTCCTGGAATTTTTTTGAAGTTTTTTGTTTGTAAAAGTGTTCCTGGAGGAATATTTACAAACTTCTATCATTTCTCATCAGTTTTAGTTCTTGATTTTATTTTCTCTGTGTTTGCTTCTGTATTCATTCAGGGGAATTAATTTTGACAGTTTGGGAACTTATCATATGAGTAAATAAATCTGGTTGTGGTCACCTATCATTGATCTTTGGTCTTGTATCAAGCAAGGATTTGTTATTCACTGTTCATTGATCATTGAAGTTGCTACTTTGGCTTTGGCTGATCGAATCATGACTTTTATTCTGTTCTGATACAGGATGAGATAGCTTCTGCAACACCCGTTTCTAGGAATCCAATCCGACCATCCAGCTCTGCATACGAAGACACTGAATATTCTGGATCACATGCTGCTCCCCATAACGTATTGCCATCCTTGAACACTTTAAATTCCAACACGAATGTGCACGACAACTCTTCGCTGCAAAGCATTGGTTCATCTGTGCCTCAAACTAGGTGTTGTGAGCTTGGAGAAATTGCTGGTCGTGTTGTTGAATTCAGGTATATAAGTAGCCAACTATTTTTTTGGGTTTAAATTATCCTCTGAAAGTTTACAATTCGCTGCAAAACTGGCCTGGACAGTGTGAACCAGTCTGGAAACCGGTTTATTCAACAGAAACTTGAAACTGCTAGTACAGAAGAGAAGAACATGGTCTTCCGTGAAATTATGCCTCAGGCTCTTTCATTAATGACAGATGTGTATGGAAATTATGTCATCCGGAAGGTAATGAAGTAGAAAACCTAATCCGATTATCGTTTGATGTGTTTTAAGACTTTAATACGTTCTCGGAATGGTGGTAGAGTACATTGGTGAGCATGACTCAGAATTTCTTCTTCTTGCTTCTCATTCTTTTGCTTTCTGCTTTCAGTTTTTAGAATATGGAAATGCTTCTCAGATTCGGCAACTGGCTGAGCAGTTAACGGGAAACTTCCTGACCATTAGCTTCAACAAGTATGGTTCCTTAGTGATCCAGAAGGTAATTGCAATATTGCCCGAAACTGTGAGGGCCATGCTTTCTTCTTCTTGCTTCTCATTCTTTTGCTTTCTGCTTTCAGTTTTATGAATATGGAGATGCTTCTCATATTCGTCAACTGGTTGAGCAGTTAACGGGGAACTTCCTGACCCTTAGCTTCAGCAAGTATGGTTCCTTATTGATCCAGAAGGTAATTGCAATATTGCCTGAAAATGTGAGGGCCATGCTTTCTTCTTCTTGCTTCTCATTCTTTTGCTTTCTGCTTTCAGTTTTTTGAATATGGAGATGATTCTCATATTCGTCTACTGGCTGAGCAGTCAAGGGGGAACTTCCTGACCCTTAGCCTCAACAAGTATGGTTCCTTAGTGATCCAGAAGGTAATTGCAATATTGCCTGAAACTGTGAGGGCCATGCTTGCTATATGTTTACTTTTAGTTAGCATTTTCTTCACCTCTTCTTCTTCTTTTTTGTTTTCATCCTGGCTTAATTCGGGGAGGTACTTTTCAGCCTCAAAATACTAGAAACTTTTTGCCATTGTTCGTATTTCTTTCTAAATATTTGGGAAACATCACAAAGATAGTTCTTGCAATGAACTTGGAGAATATCTTGAAGTTTCGTTTTGATTTCTAAGTTTTTGACATTTCGTCGAAATGCCGAAACATTTCCATTTCCCACTAAGTAAAAACATAAGATCAAAGTTTCTATTCATTTCCAGAAAAATGTCAAAATATTTCCATTTCTGACTCAACTGAGACATTACTTTAATACATTTTCCAGGTTTATTTCAACAATTATTTTCAAAATGTGTTTGAAATATATAGAAAACCTTTAGAAAAAATTGCAAAGAAAGTTTCCAATATCCAGTCGGTCGAAACATATCCCAGAACCAAAAAGTGAATAGTATATTGATCTCGTGAGAAACTGAATGTCAAATTACTCTTGGCATCACAAAATGTATTTTTTAAAATCTCATTTATTTTTGAGAAACCGTTGCTGCTTACTGATTCTGGCTTAAACTGCGGCAAACCCCCCAATCTATGGGTGTTTTGCACTTTACCCCTTAACCTATGAAAATGTGCGATATGCCCCCAACCTTTTAATTTTTGCCCCCTGATGTCCGTCCGAAGAACAAAAATGAAGACACATGTACCAAAAATGAACAGTAGATCAATAGTTCAGGGGGCAAAATCGCACAATTTTCAATAGAATAGGGGGGCATCTCGCGCAAATCGATAGGTTAGGGGGCACAATGCAAAAGCACCCATAGATTGGGGGTTTGCCGCAATTTCTCCTTTCTTTTATTTTACATATCTGAAGGCAATAAAAGTCTTGGAACAGAACCAGGAGGTTATAATGGTTGAAGAACTTGATGGTCACATTATGCGCTGTGCACGCGATCCTTGCGCGAATTATGTGATACAAAAGTGTATCGAATGTGTTCCTAGAGCTGCCAGTCATTTTATTCATACTGCCTTTCGTCATCAAGTCGTCGCGTTGTCTACTGATCCATACGGTTGCCTGGTAATACAGGTTAAAGAATTTTCCCTCTCTTCTGGTTCTTATATGTCAGAATACCTGTCTAGGAAAGCAAATGATTTTTGTGATTCTAAAAACTAACTTCTCTCTCGTGTTACAGAGAGTTCTGGATCATTGCCGTGATCCCACGACCCGTAGTATAGTGTTTAATGAGATTTTACAATCAGTTTGCATCTTGTCGGAGGATCAATATGGAAACTATGTTATTCAGGTGAGCAAAAGATTTAATGGCTTAACTCCTGAAAATATTTAAAGTTAAGGGGGCTTCAGAATTCTATTCAGGTCTCTTGTCTTTGATATATTCTTAGTACCTATGAAGTTTGATATTCATGCTGATGATTGATGAATATTGACTGTATGCGTCGACAAGACCTAGGTTTAGCTTTCTACTTTTCAGGTTTACACACTTAAGTCTTTCCATTTGGCGATCTTAGCTAAACCTATCGAAATAAGGAACTTATTTTGGCGAAACATACACAGAAGAGGACCTGATTTAGCATGAGTATTGCTCTTATAATTAGATAGTTGAACATTGTATTATGGTTGGTGACTCCGATTATCTTTCATTGTATTTCAATAAGCCTCATGAATAAGCCTCAGCAATATATTTCTTTTATCCCCTTTTTCATCCAACAGGGTCTTTGTGAGCATAGATTACACTTACATATGCGTTAATCTTGGCTCATGCACGGGAATCAGTAGCATATTCTCAAAATTCTATGTGTGTGTTTATACATATGAATTTAATTAGTTTAAGCCATGCTATTCCTGTCAGGTGCATGTTGATTGAAAGTGGAAGTTTATACGCTCTCCACACTTCTCTCTTTATTTCGTTCTGTTGTTCTATTTTCAAATATAGTAACCAAAGTAATATTGCTCTTTGATTTGGCTCCAGCATTTATTGGAAAAAGGGGAGCCACATGAGCGATCATCTATAATGAATCAATTGATTGGCAAGACCGTTCAAATGAGCCAGCAGAAATTCTCTTACAATGTAATTCTGAAATGCTTATCTTTTGTAACCCCTGAAAAACGTCAGAGTGTGGTACATGAGATACTCGGCAGCAGTGATGAAAATGAGCCTCTTCAGGTTAGGAATTTGATCAATTGAAGGGGTCATTGATACTTTTACTCTCTTGAAATATCTAATTGAATGTCTCTCTATTTAAAGTATTTTTTCGTTTTCTTTTTTTGTATTTTGGAACGAATCTTAGATTCTTTTCATTAGTAATCAAAGTCACCATGTTGCCAGGTTTTGAGAACTTACATAAGTTTCCTTTCTGCCTTGATATACTGTCTGAAATCAGGAAATGCTTGAAAACAAGTTTGCGCTCTACGTTCTACAGAAAGTGCTGGAGACTTGCGATGACCAGCAACTTCGACTTATTCTTGACCGAGTAAAAGTTCATTTAAAAGCTCTCAGAAAACGTTCTTCTGGAATCCATAGTGTCAACCGAATAGAGAAACTTGTCGCTGCTGGAGGTATTTGTAGTCTTCTTTCACTTATTATTTATATCTAATATCTTTCGGTAACTGTTTCGCACAAGTAGTGTCATCCTCCTTTTTCTTCTTCTTCTTCTTGGCAACATTATTTCCTTATTTCTATCATTTTTGAGCTGTCAATGGATCATTTTCTTGTCTCAGTACACGAATGCCCCGCCCCCGTCCCACAGGTTCCATTCCGTTTATAGATGAAAATGCATTTCGCATGATGCACGGAAAATGTGCTTAATGTTTATTTAACGAGGAGCTTGCTCTCTTGCAGAGAAGAGGATTAGGCATAGGAAGTAAAGTCTTCATATTCTGCATCTAAAGGCATTGGAAGAGAAGTGTGCAGCTAACAAAGAATAGTTTGATCAACTAGAATTCCTTTTTCATTTCTGGCTTTGGCTCCTTCATACATTCCGATGGAAAGATCCCTTTTTAGAGTAAAATCTTGTCGTTTGTACATTGATACATAGGTTTATTGTCAAAGGTGTAAATAGGAGGATTGCATCATTTCTAGATCTTTACTGTACATATGGTCGTGGATTGAAGTTTTGATTTCGATCAACTAAACATTGGGAAAAAGGAAATGCACATTTTCTCGAGATGTTATGGGAAAATCAGGATAGTAAATGTTGTAAAGAATTTAAAAATATCATTAGTTTTCGGTTTCGTTGAGTCAAAAATGGAAATGTTTTGGCGTTTATATGCATACTTTTACAAATTTTGATTAGGACTTAAGGGGGCTCCAGTATATTATCCAGTAAATCGCCACTAGTGATGTCTCCAACTTAAATTATTCAATGTTAGCTTTTAATTTCATCCAAGTTTCTGGAGAAACTGTACCTTAGACAAAACGTAATACTTAAATTGGACTAATTTCTGTACCATTTAATGTGTTACTATAAGAACTTTTGCTGCAATTATACATTCTTACAAGACTTAGTGGACATGTAACATGTTCTTATATTTTGTGGAATTATTTGAAAAAAAAAAAAAAAAAAAAAGAGTTGGGATGGGATGGGGGTTACAGTTAAAAAGTACCAGATGCATGACCTTTTTTAAAGGTGTTGTGGTGCGCATTATTAGCAAGTAAATAATTTTGGGGAAAAAGGCTAGTTACGTTGTAAATAATGGATGGATTTGAACATAGTCCAATTTCGTTGATTCGGTAATTTCAATCATTGCAAGCTAGTGGAAGCAAGCTAATTAAGCATGAAAAAGGTAATTTTTTTTTATGTGAACAAGAGTTGGTGGACGGCAGCTAATCCTCAATATTCAACTTAAACTTAGTTGCTATAACATTAATATTGAACTTAAATAATCAAGAGTGAATTCAGAATTGAAGATGTACGTAAGATGTACATAAACCAATCATCGTGATCTGTATGTAATGTAATAAGAATCATATACAACTTGAAAAATACAATTTAAAACACACATTACATAAAATTTTCGAAAATATTGAACACCGAGAGATACAAATGCTGAAATTGGCATAGGTGTAAAAAAAACCTGCAGTTGATTTCTAAAAAGAAACAAACATAATAAGTTAGCCACTACGTTGTTGATCATAAATTATTGAATATCCTAATCATTTCTTGCTAGGACAAGAAAACCGTTTTAAGTTTTTGACTATTTCTCGAGTGAGTGGGGGAAGTGGGTGATCATAAGGCAGTAGTGGTGAAAGATGTGCATAGAAAATTTTCGAGGCCCTTGTAATTCATGTTGTTGTGCATTGACACAAAACAAAAACAGAATTAAATGTTTAAAAAGAAGGAAAAACAATTTAAAGTGTGATCAGCCGTGACTTCCCCTCATAAACCGTCACTTCACTTCATAAATCACTACATTCGTCTCTTAATTAACTTCCGTTGCTTAATTCGCTCCTTCATTTCTCGATCAAAACTAAAAATGACAAACTCTTTTCTCTTCTCCCTCTTTTTCTTCTTCACCAACATTTTCATGCGTTCATATGGAACACAACTCATCGTAGTTAACAACTGCAAAGACCCCATTTATCCTGGCATCCTCGCCACGGCCGGCCATCAAACCCTAAACGATGGCGGTTTCCTTCTCAACCCCGGCCAGCAAGTCGTGATACACCCGCCCGAACACTGGTCGGGACGAATCTGGCCCCGCCAAGGCTGCTGCTTCGACAAAACAGGTAACATAGATCACAATTTTGATTTCATTATATATCTCAGTCCGCTAATTATTAGAAATTTTTTGTAATATTTCAAGATGTTTTTGACGTTCCACAACTTTTCAAATAAATATTTTGAAATTTTGATACATGATGGTCACAATCAGAAATGTTGCCATGAAATTTTGATTCAAGACAGTCAAGAACAAAAACGTCTCTTTGAAACTTTGATCCATGAGTGTCAAAAATAGAGATGTACGTACATTTCACTACTTTTTAAAGAAACGTTTAGAAATTTTGATCCATGGTGCAGGTAAGGGCACGTGCCAAACAGGTGACTGCAACGGGCAACTACACTGCAACGGTCTAGGCGGAGCACCACCCGCAACCCTAGTCGAAATGACATTAGGAACTACTACAAATCCCATGCATTACTACGACGTGAGTTTGGTCGATGGTTTCAATATCCCGGTGTCGATGATTCCAGTGGGCGGCGGGCTTGGCTGTGGCGTGGCGGCATGCGAAGCGGACTTGAATGATTGTTGTCCGCATACTTTGGTGGTGAGGAGAGGAGGCAAGGTGGTGGGGTGCATGAGTGCGTGTTTGGCTACTAAGGAGGATAAGTATTGTTGTACGGGTGAGTATGCGAGTCCGAGGACATGTAATGCGACAGCTTTTGCGCATTTGTTTAAGGCTATTTGTCCGAGGGCGTATAGTTATGCGTACGATGAAGCTAGCGGGCTTAAGATGTGTAGAGCCAAGCGGTATGTTATCACTTTTTGTCCTCCCAATTGATAGATAAAGAGAGGACCAAGTATTGTTTTTGATTTCGTGAAGGATTAATTTATTTTGTGTTTATAAGTTGTTTGAAGGTTTTGATTCATTTTAATATCAATTATTGGTGGTTCTGCGTTGCGATTTGTATAGTTCAATTTGATTATGAGGGATCTAATACATATATGTGTGTGTGTATTTGTATAGTTTTGCTAAGTTTTAATTATAATCCATGTTTGTAAAGTTTTGCTAAATCTTAACAAGTGTAAATACAATTATCTTGAGAATTCCTATAAGGTGTTTTTATACAATTGGTGTTCTAGCAACTATTCCTCAAAGAGGAGCATTATCATTGCCTTATTTATGTAACACTTTATAGATTTATTTGTCAGAAGAGTTCGATTTTAGGAAGAAGTTTGTAAACGTATAATTAATTCAAGTCATTTTAAGCGATCATATCCCTCTATCGTACTCTCAGTGAAATTTAAACAAATTTAATTATATTTTGATTTCGAGAAATGCATAAAACTGATATGTTTTTAAAATTTGCATCAAAATCTCTCGTGTTATGTTGTTTTTGCATAGTTCTTTCGGATTTTCAAAAGCTCTAAACCAAAAACTTCGTTTGTTTATTTTATGAGAGCTTACATACACTCGGCCTAAATGAGACTTGTTTTCGTTCTTTTTAACGTTTATTCCTACTATATTGACTAAAGTATTCTCATGAAGAAAATGCATACCCTCTTATTTCTACGAAAATCTACACCAGAAATCTCTCGTTATGAAAATCAACACAAAACTCTCCTTCATCTTCGAGCACTAACTCCTCTTTTAACACACGTTAATTTAAATTTGACTTATTATAAAACGTAAATAAATCACTATGAGATTTGATGTTGATTTTACAAAACACAAGAGGATTTTATGTATTTTTTTTTCTTCCTTTTGGTTGACACGAATATATTTATTAAAGAAATACAATTCGCTTATGCAGTTATGCTTGAAAAATAACCTAATTTTTATTGATTTTCAAGTAACTTAATATCATGACTAATTTATTAAAAATCTTTCCCTATTTTAATGCCAAAAGCCAACAAGCTAACACCCAACCCTCTAATAAACTCTCATTGTATGTTTTCTTCACGAATCACAACGTAATAAAACTTTAATTATAAATATTTAAGGTTTGTGTAATCTTATTAATAGTCTTATCTTATGCCATTGTTAATTCAAAATAAAAAGAAAATAAGTAATACCTATCAAACTGCACCTCCTCCCCCAAATCCCTAAATCAAACCATCAATTTTCGCCCAAAAACCTAAAACCCTCTTTGCTGCAAAACCCTAATCGGAATGTCGTCGTCGTCGTTGAATAATCTGCTAGACGAAGCCCTATTAATCGGCGATAGAAGTGTAACCCTAATTGAAGACTGCGTTGAGACCACCGGAGCATTCGTGCTCCATCACCTACTCAAGCGCTCCCTATCATCCAATTCCGAATTCGTCGTTTTTCTCTCTCTAGCTCATACCTTCTCTCACTACGACCGCATCCTCCGCAAAATGGTACCCAATGTTTTAACTAATTTACCTTCAGCAAAAAAAATTATTTTTTTTTAATGAGAATTTTATGTTACTGGTCAAATGTTAGTAATGGGATGTTGATGCTTTAACCATAAAGTTACTGGATTGTACGTTACGTGATTGAGAGAATAGTCGAATTGTAGCGAATTATGAGCATTCGTTTTGCGGAATTCTGGTTTGATTGAGCATGGAGATTACGAATGTGAGAGGAAAAAACAGGGTGAGAAAAAGATGCTCTGTGTGTATGTAATGATTAAGCCGGCAATTGAATTAAAGATGTTGGAGTTTTAGGTAGAGTAAGCCCCGAAATAGTTTGGATCAATTGTGTATTGGAGAGTTGAAAGTCTTTTTATTTTCAGTGTTTGAGTAGTGATTTCATTAGACTTTGTATCACCATATGTGATGTTAATGAACTTGGGAGCTCCGGTATGGTT
Organism: Misopates orontium; assembly: GCA_946800315.1. Taxonomy (NCBI): domain Eukaryota; kingdom Viridiplantae; phylum Streptophyta; class Magnoliopsida; order Lamiales; family Plantaginaceae; genus Misopates; species Misopates orontium. The sequence continues at coordinate 36,907,302 of OX326951.1, forward strand.
AGGAAAGTAAACTAGCAAAACCTAGATTATGTACTGTTTGACACTTGGATCCTTGCTTCGTTAGTTCTTTTGCTTAGTTTGTATGTTCGGATTATCATAAGAGGTTTTTCCTGGTTTATAATGTTGTTTTTCTTTTGTTAATCCAATCAATTTGGGAGCTTTACACGGTGGTTCTCACGCATATGGGATTACTTCTTGACCATTAGATAAATATATTAACATAAGTTGCTAACTGACTCCTAAGCACGTGAAACTCTTGTTTCCCAGGGTTGCAACTTAGCTGCCCAACGGGACAATAAGAAGCTGCTATTCTTGGAGATGCTTATGCTGCAGCGGTGAGAATGTCTTCAAAAATAAAATTTTCATGTTGTTGTATCTTTGTCCTTTCCATGTGCTCTGCATGATCGCCTGCCATTGAACTTTTACTTTCTCAGATATTATGTTTGCATCCCAACGTTAATTTGCAATTGCATTTAATATTTAAGATGAACCCAGCATAAATCTGGTAAAAATTAATGCAAATATAATATAGAAATAGAGAATATACTTGAACCTAACTTTCCCTCAAAAGAGCTGAGAACTATAGTGGTGTAAATAATTTTCATTTCGTTTAAACTTAGTTAAGTAACAATAGCTGATACTGCAATATATCTATGATTAGACAGATCCAAAGGGGAAAAGAGTGAGGATTTACTTCTTGCATTGTTCGGAGAAATTCAAAAAGCGGTAGAAGTATGTTCATCACCAGAAGGCCTGCAGCACATTACTGTAATAATTGATGATATTTCTCTAATGGAAGTGGAAGCCAACGGATCATCAAATATTGTCCTGGATTTTGTGCATTATTGCTGCACTTTAACAGCACAATTCGTAAGTTGTCATTTATCAAGTGCTTATTCTTTATCTAAAACACAATATTGTTTTCACATTCTTTTCTTCTCCAGGGTTGTTCTATTATTACTCTCAACCATGAGGATGTGTATATCTCTCTCGATAGGCCTGCACTTCTTTTACAATTAGAATACCTTGCAGATGTAGTGATAAAAGTCGAACCTCTAGCTACTGGTCTAGCAGCTGACGTCCATGGACAGGTAAAATTATCGAATTATTTTTCTTTGATATCACTATCTTCGATCCATAGCATTTTCCTTGCTTTCTGGAAGTTCCTATGTTTCACTGACACTGCCCCGTGGAAGGAGAAATTGGTACAGTTGCTAAGCGTTTGAGAGAAATATCTATTAAATAACTGGATGTGATGTGAAGTTGTGATGTTATTTGGCTATGATGTAACAGAGGTCAGTGGTCATGTCAGTGACTTCTGGTTAAAAATTAGAGGGTTTCCTATTATCTGCAGTTTATCTGCAGTTCAAGTCCGGCTTCAGGATAGAAATATTCAACACTGGAATGTACAATATAGAGAATGTACAAGTAACTTTTTTCTTCTTTAACCTAAATAACTGGAGGTCATATGAATATGTAGTCTTATTAGGTAGTTAAAAAACAAACGGCGTCTAATGCCACTTTCAGCTGATCAAAGTCTTGAGTATTTATCACTTTATCACCAGTTAATGTTGATAAGGCAAGTGATCATGACAATTGGACAATAAACAAGGAAAGTACTATATTCTTTCCATATATTCGTGTGAGGCTGGGTTGAGGCTTTTTATTCTCTCTCATAAGAATGAAAATGGCATGTTGCATACATGGTTTCTAGACTTGGCTGAGTTGGAACTGTCATGGTCCAACCTCCATTCTGTACCTGGATTCGGCTATGACTTTATTCGGAGTTCTAAAGTTCTGTGCAATGTTGTTCTACAAGTTAGAATATAAGAAAGCAAATGACTAGTGCTTTTATACAGGTAAAGAACCCCCTTCCCCCCCCGAAAAAAAGTCAAGCTTCTTATCAACGCACATGATTCTGTATATTCTACTGCGTGTATGTTGAGCGACTGCATTATAATATGCTTGAAGATTCTTGATTACAATGATTTTATATTGGTAATGAATGTCATGACGGTACTGAATTTAATTTATATTGTTATCAGTTGACAGTCGTAAACAAAGGAGTACGAGAAGGGTATGGCAAGTCAAGTAGCAGGGTCCATAATTTCCAGTTCAAGATTAAGGATTCCAGTGTTGAATATTTCTATCCTGGAAGCCGGACTTGAACTAATTCACAAACAAAACTTGAAGTTAATATGAATTAATGAGATGGATATCTTACAAATCAATCATAAGCTCCAAGAATGATTTCCCGTCTTGAAACTGATTCATGTTCCTAGAGAGCTCCACGGCAGAAGGGAGATTTGGTCGCGGTTGGCCCTTGTATTTTGTTATTGTTTTTATGATAGTTCACCAGTTTGAAGTGTTCGAATTTAACCCAAATTTTTATTTTTATTTTTATTTTTTATGATTATCAGTTTGTAGTGTTCATCTTAACCCATTGCTGTTAAAATTATGTCTTAAACATTAGCATGATATTACACTCTGTAGTTATTGGGAGGGCCATACTTTCTTTTGGGAGTCAGGAATCAAGTTTGAAAGATTTTTTTTTTTTTACTGTTTTACATTCTCCGAAGTTGGTCAAATTATGAAGTACTTGCTTAAAGTTGAACATTTTTTGAATGTGAAAAACATTATAAATAGATCTTCTAAGACTTGAATATTATAAAAACGCTCCCAAAATTTGAAATCAGATAAGCTCTTCAAGACTTATCTATCACTTGTTCAAAATTTTGTATGTTTCAGTATTTACTTAAATTTAGAAAAAGTAAACTGTAACTAAATTTAGGTTCAAGAGGTTGATGCTTTTATATACTTTTTATCTTTAGGAAGAAAGAAATAGTTTAGTTTCTCTCAACTCTCAAGTCTCGAACTAGTTCATGAGCCCTGCCTTTGGACTGAAAACCAGGGAATACTACACAAAAATCAAATCTCTCGCTATTCGTTAAGCAAGACAATTAGGGATAAATGCATTTAAACCCCCTATAATATGTCCTGATTGCGCTTTGCCCCTATCCTTTTATTTTTGACGATTTGCCCCCTGTACTATGGATAAATTAGCACTTTGACCCTGAGTCCAAATCCAACGGCAAAAACTAGTGACATGTGTCGATATACAATGGTGAAAAAATGGCTTAGGGGGCAAATTACTTATTTATCCATAGTACATGGACATGTTGCAAAAATTAAAAGGATTGTGGGCAAAGTGTAACATAGGATAAAGTATAAGAGGTTTAACGCTTTTATATTTGATTAAATTTCATATAAAATACACTATATTAAAGAACATATACTAAATATGTGTATACAACTAGGGGTGTGCCTAGGGGTGTGCCTGGAGATGGGGGCGGGCCCGGGGTCCGCCCCTGCGCATAAATCTCTTCCCTCCCTCCCACATAATTAAGAAATGGAAATCCATCTATGCTGCCCTACTCGTTCTACGAGTAGCATGTTTCGTATCCCGAAATATTCATTATTTAAAATATTCAACGTATCCCGAAAGTATTGTATTCAACAATTTAAAAAAAACTCGTATCCCCCTGTCTGTGTTGTGTAGTATCCGTATGCCATATCCAAATCGGTGCAACCTAACTTCACATCAATTACCATCGTGCCAATTAAGAAGTTAGGTCATTAATAGGTCTCGCTATTAAAATGAGTACCCCAGTCTTAAGCAATCACCTAGAACTTGAACTTTTATAGCCTACTCGTGAAAAATTTAAGAGCATATGGTGAATGAATTCATTTGACTAAAGCTAGGAAAGATTGTACATATCCGGGGGTACAACACACATATTGAAAAGGTTAAGGGGCATGCTCATAAAGTTCAAGGGTTATTTCGCACATATTGAAAAGGCTAGGGTGGGAGAATAGGTTAGGGGGTGATTATTAATATTTTTAATTTTTTGTCAAATATAGATGGACAAAAATGCCTTCTGACGATCAAGTGCAAGGCACGTTTCGGTAAATTTTGGCTGAAAAGTTGACCCGGGGCATTTCGCACAAATTTTAAAAAGTTAGGGGGTAGATTGCTCTTTTTTGTAGTTTAGGGGGCACATTTTGAAACACCCCGTAGGTTGGGGCTTTTAAAGCGTTTTACCCTTTAATAAAACTTGGATCAAGGAACACAAATAGAAACTATAATATATTTGAAACAAATTTAACCACTATATTTGATGATTACAGGATGGATGACAATTTTGCGGATAACATAAATAATGTTTCAACAACACTAGTCCAGGAAAAATACATATTTCGGAGAGTCACGTACTTCAAGTTTTAATCACAATGTAGTTTAGCCAGAGTAGTATTAATGTTGCAACATAGAAAATTAAAAACCAGCAGCAGTAATATTCTCAGATTACACAGATGTTTAGAAGAAAACATAATAAAAGGGAAAGCATTACATTAGCAGCCAACCTCTCCAGCTATTGATGTTGCTCGTTTGCCCTGGAGTAACTTAGACGAACGATGATGAGGTTTCTTTGCCTGTATTGAGTTTTAAGTAATCAATATATATAGTTGAATCCTATTGCTAATTAAGACAAACAAAGTCGCAATAAAAAATTAATGTCCTATGCTATATATATCTTAATTTCTTCTGCTAGGTACATGCTACCAATGAATTGCTAACTACGAAAGACAAACAAATAAATGTTGTGGAGAAGTTGAGATATATACAAGTATACAACACACACAGACAGACAAGTAACCATTACCTTATTGAAGTCTGAATTTTGTCAGCCAATTCACTCCTGGAAGAAAAGTAATGAAATATAACCTTAGTGTAATTAGTGTTTTAAAGAGCTTACTCTATATTAATAAATTTATAGAGCTTAACTTACTTCTTCACACTCGCGCACCAACTCTTCTTTTGACCATTTATCGCTTTGCATAGTGACCTTAAGCTCTTCATTTCCCAATTCATGCTGCTCCTTTTCGATCCGAACAGCTGATTTGCATGCCCCGTATGGACAATAACTCACCTCAATGGTCTGTAATGTTGAAATGTTTCCCAAATCGTTAGGAATTTCCTGCAATTTTTGACACACGTACAAAACTAAACACTTAAGTTTAGGGAAATGTTCACAACAGGTGATCCATTGCTTTAGATCAAGCCGTTCAAGTCTCAAGAATTCGAGTTGCTGGAATTCACCATCCCTCGTCTCCCATAGTTTTCCCTCAAAGGCATTGAGCTCTAAGTTGAGATAACGAAGATTCGGCAGTATCCCTATTATCGACATCTCTTTCCAAGGCAAGCCCATCCTACACAAACTCAGCTTTCTGATGGTTGAGGGAAAGTAGATCTCTGTTAATTTACATTTTAAATGACCATAGAAATAAATTCTTAGTGATTCAAGCTGAGTGAGGGAATGAAGATCAGGAAACAGATCCCCATCGCAAGCGCATCTGAGCCGGCGGAGAAATGGTGAATGCTTCAATATATCTGCATCATCATGGGAGTAAATGTGAAGATTCCTAAGCGACTCCAGATTAGTTGTTTGATTGGTATCACAATCCTTTGTGATTGTTAACGGGCCTTTGGTGTTGATATGTCTCAACTTCACCAATTTTAGAATGGTTGAGAGCATCAATGTTGTATGGTACCAATGTGCACAAAGAACTTCTAGGTTCACAAGGTTGTCTACCTCATGAACCAACAGGTCAGGAACGGACAAGTATCTTAAATTAACAAGAAGATAAATATCATGTGATATATTTTTTTTCTCAGGCAGCAGATCAAGGACCCGTAGAAGAGGCATACGTGAATAAACTTGTGATGGACCAAAAACATGTCCCGATAATGAGCGACAATGTAGGCCAAAACATCTCAATTCGTTTGGCGTAGAGTGGACACACACTCGTTGATGTTTCTCACAGATTGAGAACTCTCTGTAGAAAAACAAATATTCAGAAAAATCCAAAAATATGAACTCCAATCCTATCAATTGCTTTTAACTAAAATATCAGTTATGAAATGCTAAAAAGAAGAGAGTGAATTGAACTGAGATAATGAACAAACATACTCTTTGATAGATTTCAGGAAGTATTCCTCGTGAATTTTTCGCAGGCACATGTCATGCAGTAAATCATGAATGCGACATGTTTTTATCCCACCATCGGATCTCCTTTCTGAAATAATCATTAGGCTTCTATTAACCAGATCAAGAAGATATTCCTCTGCTACATTCTCTGGACTCATTCCTTCTTGCTTTGTAATGAAGCCTTCAGCAATCCATAATCGTAGCAACTCTCGTGTTCGAAGTTCTGCATCTTCAGGATATCTTCCCAAGTAGAGAAAGCACATCTTTAAGTTATTAGGTAGATATTCATAGCTGAGATCCAAAATTTTCAAACACCCTCTGGAATCATCAAACATATATGAGCCTAAATTGCTCTCCACTTTTTTCCATGCTCGCTCTTCTTTTTCTACATTCACTAGAACTCCAGCTATCACAACTGCTGCAAGTGGTAAGCCATGACATTTCGCCGCAATTTCCTTTCCTATGCATAGCAACTCTGGAGGGCATGGTTCATTAGAAAACACCTTCTTTTCTAATAAATCCCAACATTGAACATCAGACAAAAGAGGGAGTGGGAAAAAAATGCTATCAGTTGGAGCAATATCTTTTATGCGGCTGGTTAGTATAATCCTGCTTCCATTTGCATCCTTTGGGAAGTATCTTTTCAAATCATCCCATATATTTGAATGCCAAATGTCATCCAATACAATAAGATATCTCTGCTCCTTCAAAATTTGATAAATCTCGAGTTCCAAACTTTCATCTTCCATTTGGGAGATCCTCTCCTTGTCTAATTTGCTTGTCTCTAAACTCATACGAATGCCAACCAATACATCTCTCTTCTGATATGTTTGAGAAACAACGCACCATGCACGTTTATCAAAATATTCACAACATAAGCGATCATCATATAGTTTCTTTGCCATGGTCGTCTTACCAAGTCCAGGCATCCCAAAAATAGAAATTATTTGGCGTGTCTTTGGACCTGCAGTTAGAGCATCCAAAATCTTTAACTTCTCATCATCAAAGCCCACTAGAACATTATCAATCACAGCTATATCCACAGAAGTTTGTATAGCTTGGAATGATAACTTTTGGTTAAAATCTTTCTTAACCTGTAAGACTTTCATGTCACAGATTTTCTTGACCTCTTGAAATCTTATCGCAATAAGCTTAATCTTCTGAATGACAGTGGGGAGTCTGAGACTCAAGTACCAAATAGGGACATTCCCTACAACATATGAGTTGACGAGATATTCAGTTTCATATGCCACATCTCTAATTTGAATAGAAGATTCCTTAAGTTCATCCTTATATGTATCGTGCGCCTGCCCTTCAACATCCTTGAGAAAAGTTCGGGAGAACATCATCTCCTCATATATTGTTTTGACCTGATCCTCTATTCCATCAATCGGCAAGTCATATCGGCGATTTATCACGTTTTCAAGATCTTGAAGAAGAGAATCAACTATGAAGAGTGAATCGATAGCATTCGTCGTTGCAGTTATTTCTCTAGGAATTTCTGAGAATTTACTGCAATGGTCTTTGATCTTTTCATTCAAGATCCCGAACAATCCCAATAGAGAATCTATGCCCCCAAAAAACCTAATGGCTTTAACTGGATGAGTTGCGAAAAAACAGTCATAGATAAATGTTCCTGTTTCGTTCGACAGGATTTCAAATTCAGCCAAGATAGTCTTGACTTGTTGAAGTTGAGTGCACTGAAAAGGAATATCCCCAAGGAAGGTAAGAACAAACCTCAGGTCCTTCTGAAGAGGCGCAAGCCGCTGCTCAACCTCCGAATCGGCAAAACATTCTTCGACATCCAATATTTGAAGTAGAAAGTCCAAGAAACCTGCCAAGATTTCATTTTCTTTGAGGGATTTGTCATTGTCCGACAACTCCTGCAGCTTGGGGACCCTGAAGAATTTCTGCACCTCTGGGATGAACGAGTTTGCATATATATCAGCAATCTCTATTTCCCTTTCCGGCATAATCTCAGTTTCTGAATAGCTGGCTGAAATTTCTAGTTTTTTGGCTAGATCATCAAGGCGTGTTATTGTATCACTCAATATATCATGATGATGATCAGAGTTTGGAAGGAATTTCATTACATTATAGAGAACAACTACACAGGTTATGCCATTCCATGGAAAGTCTTGACCTTTCCAAACAATGGATTCTTCGGTCTCCTCTGTTTCATCCAGAGTACTCAAAACCATAGACCCAGTCGAACCGCCTTTTTCGTACAGATAACGTGAGATATTTTGAACAGAGAGAGCCATTACTGATATTATTTCTAATAACAGTCTTTGATAGTTTAAATGTATGTAAGGGATAGAAACAAAGATGATGAGAGGAATGGATTTGGAGTAGTGGTGATTGATTGTGTTATTTCAATCCAACATATAAAGATGAGAGGAATATGCGTTCATTGATTGTTTGCCTTATTTTTGTTTAATGTATGGAGATGTTTTCTTTAGTACACCAGCTAGCATGGTAGTGATGGTCTAATAGTATATTAATCATGAATTATTTGTTCGATCCACTCATCACGGCGGAGTCAACTTGATCAGTAATCCACAAGCCTCCAACTGAAGAAAGCGACAAATTGTTTAGATGATCAATTGGTGTAGTTGAGTCCAACATATAAATTGTTTTTTTTTTTTTTTGATCTATTTTTTTGTTCAAATTGATCCCCAAGTCAAATGTGTTGCCGCTTTGAACTGATTCATGTCCCTTAGGAGCTCAAAGAGGGGAAATTTGGGCGCGGTTGGCCCCTGTATTTTTCTTCTTCTTCTTCTTCTTCTTCTTCTTCTTTGTGATTATTTATCCCATTGAAGTGTTAAACTATATAGCCCCAGACCCAGTTGCTGTTACGGTTGAGCATGACATAAACTTTTTTTAATTATTGTGAAGCCCATTCAACCAAAGTTCAATAATTAAAAGCATCTCCAAAAGTTTAATAATTTTAGATTTTTTTTTTTTTTCAGAAGAACTTAAGGATACGTCTCCTAAGATTTGAATGATTGTAAAGATGCTCTAAAAATTATATTATTCAGATAAACTCGTCATCCATCCTATATTTTTTTAAATATTAAGTGTTATTGTAATCATTCATATTGTTATTTTACTTGTTGATTGCGTTAGGTGCCTAGGTCATTCATACTAGTTGCACAAAATATTTTGTTAACATTGAGATACCCCAAAGCAAAATTAAGATTATGAAACTACTGATAGTAACTCGCCAAGTCATGCTTTAAACTTTTGAAAGACTTTAGAAATCTTTATAATATTTAGCAAGTACATATAAATCGAAACGGAGATATCAATCCATGATTCACATTTACCCTATCAATTGGTTTTTGGCCACTAAAGATGCACAAATCTCAAAATAAGTTTCATCCTATCTCACATTTACCCTAGCCAATGAATTATGAATCGAAATTTCTAATCAGTATCACTGAGAATATTTACAAGGAAAACAATTTTCAACACACGCGTAAAAGAAGATTTCAAACAGCTCTTATGTTCGCTATAACCATTATTTTTATGATACTTCTGAGAATCTTCAAAAACTTTTGAAGAATTGTAAAAATATTATGATATTTAGTCAGTCAAAAGATATATGAAAGCGAAATCTTGGTCCATGTGATGAGCGTATTAATAACTACAGAAGACATCAACCTGAGATCTTAAAAATTAAAGTTTAAGACATAGTAATAATAACATAAAATAAATACAACTCCAAAGTTTCTGACTTTCAGATGTCTTATGAGTTACAAAGTTACATTTTTACCACGCCTAGTTCCAAATGATATTTGAGGTGATCCGATGACGCCCACACTTGACGAGCCATATGAAATTTTAAGTAGGCAATGCAAAGCATCGTCTCTCTCGCCTCCACACACAATGCATGAGATTTCATCACCTAGTTTTACTCTATTGAAGGTTGTGGTATTTTTGCATGCTCTACATGTAAGAATCTTGAATTTATTTGGAATGTTGATATTTCACATAAAATTCCAGGATTCACGATCAAGGTTGTTGCCGGATGTTGTGGTCTGATTCTTTGTCAAGTCTTGATCCAGGATCATATGGTACGCACTTTTGACACTAAACTTCTATAATGCCAGATTTCCGACTGGTATAATTAAAATTACCTTCGTATCTTCCTCCAAAAGGTTTGCCTAACATGATCAACATTCCACCACCCCACTTCTTCACCAATCAAGACGCTAACTTTAGCTTCCCTAAAATCAGAAGATGTAACGAATCACAATTCTTGAGGGGCAGTTCAGACTCGCACAACCATTTATCACAGTAAAATCATGCCACGTTGCAACATGAACCGAGTAAAAAGTACCGCCAATTAATAATCATACTGTGATAAATGGGCTGTGTAAAGATGAATAGACTCTCACACTTTTAGAATCTGTTGGATATATTCAGAAAAAGGAGACTGTTAAAAGTAAAACTTCAGTAGATCAGAATAAGATTGAAGTACCTATCCAGAATATTGCAATGGCCTAATTTCTTCTAACTAGCTAATAAAGTCATTTAAATGTGGCCTTAACTTCAAATATAGAAAAGGAAAAGAAAATAGAATTATAAATGTTTTGTTGAGAAAAATAAAGACCAGATTAACTCATAGCTGTGTTCACCATTTTGTTATATTATCACATTATTTACCTATGTTATTTCATTATTTCCTAATAACGTGACAATATCATGTAACAGAGTTTGGCATGTTTGAGTTCCATGGATGGGTATCATTATTCGCAGATGTTTAGACGAAAACATCGTAAAAGGGAAAGCATTAGCAACCATTAATGTTTAGTCTTTGCCTTGTAATTAGAACAAGTGAACAACAAAGTCACAGTAACTTAATGGCTTATGCTATATCTTTCTTCTAATGCACACTAGCGGAGAACACACGTGACCATTACCTTATGTTATATCTTTCTTCTCATGAAGTCTGAATTTTGTCAGCCAATTCACTCCTAGAAGAAAAGTAGAGAAAAAAAATTAATTAAAGAGCTTAATCAATTGAAAAGGAAAAGAAAAGGCATAAATAGATTTAAAGAGCTTGACTTACTTCTTCACACTCACGCACCAACTGTTCTTTTGACCATTTATGGCTTTGTATGTTGACCTTAAGCTCCTCATTTTCCAATTCATGCTGCTGTTTTTCGATTCGAACCGTTGATTTGGCTGCCTCATATGAACAATTACTCACTTCAAGTGTCTGTAAAGTTGAAATGTTTCCCAAGTCATTAGGAATCTCCTGCAATTCATCACACCCGTCCAAAACTAATCCCTGAAGTTTGGGAAAATGTTCACTCCAGGTGATCCATTGCTCTAAATCAGGAAGATACTCAAGTGTCAAGAATCTGAGTTGTTGGAACTCCCCATCTCCCGTCTCCCATAATTCTCCCACAAAGGCATTGCGCCCTACTTTGAGATATTGAAGATTCGGCAGTATTCCTATTATTGACATCTCTTCCCAAGGCAATCCCATTCCAAACAAAGTCAGCTTTCTGATTTTTGAAGGAAAGTATATTTCTGTTAATTTAAACTTGAAACGACTTAAGAAAGTCATTCTTAGCGATTCAAGCTGAGTGAGGGAACGAAGATCAGGAAACTTAATCCCCGGGCATCTACATTTGAGTCGGCGGAGAAATGGTGAACGCCTCAATATTTCTTCGTCATCGTGGTTACGGATGCTAAGATCTCCAAGAGACTCTAGAATAGTTGTTTGGTTGGTATCGCAATCCTTTGTGATTATCAACGAGTATTTGGTGTCGATATGTCTCAACTTCACCAGTTTTAGAATGGACGAAAGCATCAATTCTATTTTGTCAAATACAAAGTATTTCTAGGTTCACAAAGTTGTCTACTATAGGATGCGGAAGCTTATCAATGGACAAGTATCTTAAATTAACAAGAAGATAAATTTCTTTTGATACAATGCAGATTCTCTTTCCCTTGGACAACAGATCAATGACTCGTAGAAGAGGCATATGTGAAAAACCTGGTGATGGATCATAAAATTGCCCTGAGAAAGAGCGACAATGTAGGCCAAAACTTCTTAAGCTGTTAGGCATAGGGTGAACACACAATCGTTGATGTTTCTCGTAGATAGAGAACTCTCTGCAAAAAAAAAAAAAAAAAAAAAACGATTCCATAAATATAAACTCCAATCCTATCAATTAATTTTAACTAAAAGATGAACTCTGAAAGGCTAAAGAAAAGATAAAGTGTATTGAAATGGAAATAATGAACGAACTTACCCTTTGATATATTTCAGGAAGTTTTCCTTGTGAGTTTTTCGTAGGCACATCTCATGCAGTAAATCATGAATGTGACATGTTTTGATCCCACCATCAAATCTCTTTTTTGCTATCATTACTAGGCTCCTGTTAACCAGTTCAAAAAGATAATCCTCTGCTACATTCTCTGGACTCTTCTCTTCTTGCTCTATAATGAAGCCTTCAGCAATCCACAACCATGTCAGCTTTCGTGTTCGAATGTCTGAATCTTCTGGAAACGCTCCCAAGTAGAGAAAACAAAGCTTTGAATGTTTAGGCAGATATTCATAACTAAGGTCCAAAATTTTCGAACACCCTCTTGGATTATGAAACATATACGAGTCTAAATTGCTCTCCACTTTTTTCCACTCTTTTTCTTCTTTTCCTAGTTTCACTAGGATTCCAGCTATCAAAACTGCTGCAAGTGGTAATCCATGGCATTTCGCTGCAATTTCCTTTCCAATGCCTAACAATTCTTGAGGACACGGTTCCTCAAAAAACAACTTCTTTTCTAATATATCCCAACATTGAACATCAGATAAAAGAGGGAGTGTGAAAAAAATGCTACCAGTTGGAGAAATATCTTTTATGCGACTGGTTAATATTATCATGCTTCCATTTGCATCATCTGGGAAGCATCTTTTCAAATCATCCCACACATTTGAATGCCAAACATCATCCAGTACAATAAGATATCTCCGTCCCATTAAACTTTTATGAATCTCGAGAGCCAAACTTTCATCTTTCATTTGTAAGATCCTCTCCTTGTCTAGTTTGCTCGTTGCTAAACTCATGAAAACAGCAATCAACACATTTTTCTTCTGATATGTTTGAGAAACAATGGTCCATGCACGTTTATCAAAATAATCGCAACATAAGCGATCATCATATAGTTTCTTCGCCATAGTCGTCTTACCAAGTCCAGGCATCCCAAAAATAGAAATTACTTGACGCGGTTTTGGTCCTGCAGTTAGAGCATCCAAAATCTTTAACTTCTCATCCTCGAAGCCCACTAAAACATCATCATTCACAGCTACATCCATAGAATTTTCTATAGCTTGGAATGATAATTTTTGGTTAAATTCTTTCTTAACTTGCAAGGCATTCATGTCAAAGATTTTCTTAATCTGTTGAAATCTTATCCCAATAAGCTTAATATTCTTAATCAAAGTGGGGAGTCTGAGATTCAGGTACCAACTAGGAACATTCCCTACAATATATGAGTTGACGAGATATTCAGTTTCATATGCCACGTTTCTAATTTGAACGGGAGGAGATTCTTTAAGTTCATCATTATATGTATTGTACTCCACTTCAACATCCTTCAGAAAAGTTCGTGAGAACATCATCTCCTCATGTATTGTTTTGATTTGATCATTTATCCCATCAATGGGCAAGTCAAATCGGCGATTTATCACGTTTTCAAGATCTTCAAGAAGAGAATCAACTATGAAGAGTGAATCTATAGCATTCTCATGTGGAGTTATGTTTGTAGGAATCTCTGAGAATTTACTGCAGTGCTCTTTGATCTTTTCATTCAAGAGCCCAAACAATCCCAACAGAGAATCTCTGCCCTCGTTAAACACCAAGGCTTTAGTTGGACGAGTTGCGAAAAAACAAGAATAGATAAAAGTTCCTATTTCGTTTGACAGGGCTTCAAATTCTGCCAAGATATTCTTGACTAATTCAAGTTGAGTGCACTGAAATGGAATATCGCCAAGAAAGGTAAGGACAAACCTTAGCTGTTTCTGAAGAGGAGCAAACAGCTGCTCATATTCCGAATCAATAAGTGCTTCGGCATCCAATATTTGAAGCAGAAAATCTAAGAAACCTGCCAAAATCTCATTTTCCTTGTGGGATTTGTCCTTGTCAGACAACTGCTGCGGCTTTGGAACCCTGAAGAATTTCTGCACCTCCGGCATGAAACAGTTCGCATATAGTTCAGCAATCTCTTCTTTCAATTCCAGCATCCTATTGTCTCTAATCGCAGCTTCTGAATCGTTGTTTGGCCATAATTTTTCTAGTTTGTGGAGTTTTGAGGCTGAATCATCAAGGCGTGTTATCGTATCACGCAGTGTACCATGATGATCAGAATTCGGAAGGAATTTCATTAGGTAAAGGAGAGTAACTAAACAGGTTTTGCCATTCCATGGAAAGTGTTGACCTTTCCAAGGAACGGATTCATGGAGCTCCTCTGTTTCATCCCAAGTACTCAAAACCATAGAACCAGTCGAACTGCATTTGCGCAGATAACGTGAAATATATTCAACAGAGAGAGCCATTTCTATTATTATTTCTAATTTAGATGGATGCTTTTAATGTATGGATAAAAATGGAGGAGAAATATAAAGATGAGAGAAAAGAGTTTAGACAGATGCATTTGCCTTATTTTGATCCGTTTTCTCCGTCAGAAGATGTTTTCTTTAATGCAGTATCTAACTGATGGGCTAATACTATAATCAGGTCAACTGCAGCAAGTCACATACATCCCAGCTCATGTTTAAATAAAAGAAACTGAACTCAGATCACAGTTTTCTTTTTCTTGGTTAATTAAATAATGGATGCATTGAAGACATGATCTCGACGAGCTTCTTTAGAGTCGGAACATAATTACAAATAATGAGTTTCAAATGTTTTTTTCAGGTAAACTGAAGAAACCGAAAAATGTTTTGATGAATCGATGTAGTGTGTAAACAAGCAGTTTCTTAATTTTCTTTTCATTTTCGAATTCTCAAGTACTGAATTGATTTTTCTTTTTCTTTCTGAGAGTGTTTAACCTCTCAGGCTCTCACATACGCAGATATAATTTTTGTATGACTATAAGTCTTTTATCCAAATAAATGACTAGAATTGTGAGGAAAAAAATATTGTAAACAAACTAAGAAACAATGTTTTCAAGATAAAAATAAGTTATGATTATTTTGATTAGCCACCTCCTCAAAGTTGATAAACTAATAATACAATTTTGTTGTAGGATCAACCATAGCGCTTTTCCTTTCTTTCTGTTGAGTGTTGTGGCCACAGTTTAGTTGATGATATGAGATGGTCATAACTCATAAGACGATCACAACTTGAGTTTGACAAAGAATCTCTAGTAACAATTTGTACTTTATCACTTTCTGTATCATATAACCACTCATCGTTCGTGTAATGTTACGATAAATAACACAGTCATCGTTACACAAAGTATCGTAACATTACACAAAGTGGTTTACGTTCATGATCCCGTATATCCTACTCGTATGTGTGCTGTTGAGCGAGTGCATTATAACTACGTGCTGTAACAATGCTTTTATATTTCCATGGATGTCGGAATAGTACTGAAGTAGCTAGGTTCATAATTTAAATGTTTGGAGTTCCACGAACGAAGTTAAATGTTCCTTGGCAGAGATGATTCCCCTGCATGTTTTATTTTTGTGATTGTTTATCCCGTTTTTTATTTTATTTTTGAAAGAATTATGTATCCCATTGAAGTGTTTAAATTTAACACCAGTTGCTGTTATGGTTGAGCATGACATAAACATTTTAATTATTGTGAAGCCCATTCAACCTTACTCTCTTTGTGAGACGAGAATTAGAAGCGTGCACGTTCTTTTTCTGGAAAAATGTTTACATTATCTGGTATTTGGTCAACTTATAAAGGCGTCTCCCAAAGTTTAATAAATTTTTGATATTTTTTTAACAATATCATAGATAAGTCTTCTGAGATTTGAATTATTGTAATGATACTCTCAAAATTTTAAAAATCAGATAAACTAGTCATTCATCCTATGCTTTTATAAAGATACATGAGACCAAAATCTTGAACCATGTGATTAGCATATTTATAGATATAGCCTTCAGAAGACAATAACCTTAGAACTCAAATTAAGATTTGGGAAAAAGAAATAATAATTTCATTAAGTATTCACAACGCTTGTGATTTTCTTTCAAATGTCTCAAGTTACATAGTTGATTTCAACCCATATAAATTGCTTGTACCAAGTGCAAAGTATCAATTATAACTGAAAAAACAAATTAGAACCTTCATATACATTCGCCAACACAACTACAAAAGGTAGTAGTCAAACATTAGAATTACACTCACAGAATCCCACATAAAATATATATCTAACAATTAAATCATCAAAAGCTCAACATACTCCTAATCTCGAATAATATAGACCTAAAAAGCATAGGCATCAAGAAACACAAAAATAGAAATTAAAATATTAAATATCAATTCTACTAGAATAAATCAATGATTAATTCCAAACATAATTTGATATCAATTTGCGGGGTGACAAATCACAACTCTTGAGATGTAGTTCAGATTTGCACAACCATTTACCACGGTAAATATGCCACGTTGCAACGTGAGAGTTTTGAGTAAAACTTATTTACCGTGATAAATGGGCTGTGTAAAGCTGAACAGACTCTCACACTTTTTGAATCCGTTATAGAATCTATTGAGAAAAAAGGAGACTGCAAAAAATTTAACCAGATCGGGAATTAGATTGAAGTACTAAGAGAGAGAGACTGCACTGCAGTTCTGTAAAAGGTTCGAGAAAGAATATGTCACTCGTACGTTAATACTTAGGAGGATATATATATATAATAGGATAAGAATCTAGGGCTACAGCAAATAATTTACATAATGGGCTTTTTAGAATTTTCTCGAATATTGAACAACCTGGCCCAATTTCGTCCAATTTTCTAGTAGTCATTTCTCTGTGGTCGTAAATGTAGCACTCTCAAATATAGAAAAAAGGGAATATCAATAGAAATATAGAATTATGAATGTTTTGTTGATCGCTTTGCTTGGAGAATCTTTATAAGATTTTATATTTCATTGAAAAATATGTGTTCACAATTTTGTTATGGGATGATATTGTCAAAACAATAATTGTTGCTAGAACAATCTTTTTATTATCTCTAATTTACCATTTATAGATAAGGAATATAAAAGTCCATTTCCTTAAATCTTGTAAAATCTGTTTTGTTAGTAATATCCCTTAATCGTAGCAACTAAATAATTCAGAATATTAGCGAAATATGTCTTATAAATAATAATTGAAATATTTATAAAGTTAAATCCATGTATTATATTTAACTTTTGAAATTTGGAATGTAAAATCCTATCTTACGTTTTATAACATTAAGGAGTTTAGATTTTGTATTAATTTTATTAAAATAACAACTTAGAAAGTCCATTGTTAGAGTTTTGAGATATAATTTCTGACACTTTCAAACATCTACAATATTTTCATATTTTTGTCATTTCCTTTCCAAGTTGAAATTTTATTTTGAGATTTTCGTGAGATGTTTTTCTTTTTGATGATTATTTTCGTGAGATGTTTTCAATATAGAAATGACTTAAGAATATGAATTTAAATTGTCTTAATAATGACAAAATATATTAGTTTAAGCATATAGTGTCTATATTCTGAAGTTATTATGATTAAGGAGCAAGAATAAAGGCAACAGAGATTTTAAGGGGATTTAAAGATTATTTACAAATTTTGACTAAAAGGGCAAATTCGCTAGCTACTTATTAATAATATGCTTATCGCTTTATGCTGTGCCTGTGAACTATATCTGTCGACCTAAATTGGGATAAGTATTTAGGGTTTGTTACGCCGCCAGTTTAGGCTTGTGTCATGGGCCTCTTTTTGGTCTTTCTGCATATGCTGTCAGGCTCAGGAGGTTACTTAAATACTTTCAGTAACGGCCCAATATTTAAAATATTTTATTTTTTACACTTTTTCTAATAAGTAATGAATGACATAGATTTGGTTTACCCGCACTTAGATCAGGAAATGATAAGATCGTGACGCAAAGCTATGATAGAACAAAATAAAGTTTTGAATCGTGTTAATTTTTACACTTTTTTAAAAAAAATTAATATTAAATTCAAAAAGTCACGTGTCCCCCTATAATATTTAGGAGTATTAAACTATCTACTTCTAAGTTCTAGATTATAACTTTTATTTAAGTGATGTTTGCAAACTCTTCTTCAAAATTAAGTTAAAGTTGTAAAATTATGCTTAAATCATAAGTTGAGAGTGCTGAAAAATATTTTAAATGTTCACCATAAGTGGAGGGTGTATGAAAAAAAAAACTTGATAAATTATAATTATATTTATTTAAAATAGCTACCACAAGCTAAAAGCATGGGAATAGCAACTTCTAAATTGTGGGTATTTTTAGCTTAAAAAAAGTGCTTGTGTAATTTTAGTTTGTTAACCTAACACCCTAAAAGTGATTATTTAAGACAAAAAAGTTGATTATAGCTTTTGTTAAGAGTTTGCAAACACCACCTTAATTAATCAAAGATGTAAATTCTTCCCTCCTTCAGAAAAAATTCCCACATCATAAGAATCTTAAGCTGATGCTCATAAATTGCACAAATGGAAGGTTGAATTACATAAAGATCACTCAAGTAACAACTTAAATTACTAGTGCAATTAGTTAGATACCCACTGTAAAAGTCTAAATGACGTCAAACACAAGAGTAGAAAAAATATATTTAAGTGTCAAAAAAATTTCTTGGAAATAGATCCACTTCGTTTCTTTTGCACTATTCAACCAACCTCTGAGCCTTTAACTCATATTACAAATTTGGTTACTTCGATTTTCCGAATCAGTCTTGCATCAATAATGATGTTTTGCTGAATACTTCAATTTTCACCATGGAATTCGATAATACGTAACCATTCTTTTAACTTTTTCTTGCTGAATTAATTCTTTTAAAAACCTAAGCTTGTTTAACGTGAAGCATAATATCAACTACTCAAAAAGATGAAACATCATTTGATGATTCTAATGGAATAATTAGGAGGTAAAAAAAATGACATTTATTTAGTAAAAAAGTCGAAAATAAAGAACGAATAAAACTTTTTGAAAGATAATAAAATTAAGTGTCCCAGTGAAAAAAGAATTCCATAAAATTATTAAAAAGTTAATTGAACAACTCAGTAAATAGAAAAAACAAAAGAGTTTTACTTATCCAACACAAGTGAACGTAGATCAATAATTTGCATATCAATTCTATTCAAATTAGAAGCAAAATCTCAAAAACCAAAGAAAACAAGCAAAAAATTACCATAGTTTCTCACCTAAAAAATTATATGAAAAAAATAACGATATCATAAACATACATAAGAACCACACCAGATCTCAACAGGACCAAATCTATAACAAATCGAAAAGCGGGAATTTACAGCCTATTTTCTAATAGACAAAGTAAATCACACGACTCGAGTGTGTATCCAAACTTGCACAACCTATTCATCATCGCAATGAAAAAGAAACAAAGACGACAAAGAATGGGCTGTGCAAAGCCGGATAAATTCTCATAAGCTTGTTGTGATTTGCTTGGCCTATTGGAAAAAGAGCAGTAAACACCTCACCATATCTAAAGTGAGTCGAATGGAACTGAATTGTGAGGACTGAGGACTACGAACGCTATCGTGGTCTTATTTATACAAGTACAGAAGGTTCCAGAGTACGTACGATTGCGTCGGCTGATATTATTAGGGATGAGTATCTAGGGTTTGTATTTTGCTTAACGGGCCTTTTAGCCGTTTTGAGAAATGATATATTGGGCGTAAGGGCCACTTCGTTTTATAACTCCTATTCTGGCCCATTACATATTATAATAACAAAATATTGGCGGATTAGGGAGAATCTATGACTAAAAATATCAGATCGTAATTCTTTAATTTATTATTCAAAGTAGCCCTTTTTAGCCGGTTGAAAACTCCATTTGACATATTTATCTTCTTTCAAGTGAACACGAAAACGTCAAAAGAAAACATGAATGAAAGATAAAGTTTAGACATGAATAAAGACATTTTACTCAACTAAAATGAGTGGAGAAAGAGAATTCATGTGTTCCACTCTACTTAATTCTTGTTTAAGTTCACATAACCTACCCCAATTAATTGTTGGACAGTCTTTGACGCACACACAATAATTGTGAAATAAAGGACACGCTTTACCAATCAAATGTTGTTACAATGACAACATTAAAAAGCCACAAAAATAAATATACTTAGGTGGTTTTGCAATGTATCCTATTTTAGCCTTCTTTTCTCCAAGAGTTGGGCATTACATCTTGGATACAGTACCTTTCCTTTATATATATATATGGATGTGCACATTCTCGGGTTAATAACAATGACAAATGTTTCTTGGCAATTCTTTCATATCCATCCGTATAGGTTGTTCATTTTTTATTTTATTTTTGTAATATATATAGATGCTCTAATTTTCTTTTGCAAACGTAGTTATCTCTTTATGCATGTGGTTAAATTAACAAAAGAAAAGAAGTCATAAATTTACCTAATGCCTTTAAATTATACTATTATCATATTTCCTTATTTATATTTTTGCGACATACACGATGAATATTCCTCAGGTTGCGGGCTCCAAAAGAGCGGTTTGGATCATCTCCTACATTGTATCCTACATCTTCTCCTACACTACTTGGATGGTTGCCATGTGTTCTTATTAGCATATACAAAAAATAGACAATTAAAATTCCATCTCTTTTCTCTCACAAGAATCACGGCTGATTCTTTTTTTTTTTTTTTTTGTTTGGAAAGCAAATTATCCAATTTAGATACGTTTTCTTTTACCAAATTTGATTCCCCAAATCAGTTGTTATATAATTTAAGTTTATACTCAAATTTTTTATCCATTTCCTTTAATGTAATCCATTATTTAATTTCATAATAATTTGTTCATAATTTGTTATACTAAGATTTTATATTACATTAATCTTCTCTTACTCTTTCCGTGTAGAATAAAGGGAAATCATCTAATATTTATATTATATTTTAAAGATGAATTATTCTTTCCATAAATTTATTTTAATGAAATGTGTATTTTAGGGCAAAATAAATGGTGAAAGATAAGTAATAGAAATAAGATAAATATAATTCATTAAAAACATTAGTAATAGACATTGAGCATTAAGAAAGAAAATATTTAATATTTAAGATATAATTTAATATCTTAGTATAATTAGACATATCTAAGTGACCAGTTACTTAAATGGACATAAATAAAAAAAAAATTAAGCAACATATTGAGTATTATTATTATTATTATGATACATTTTGTGTATATATTTGTCATTTATATTTGAAATATTTTATAAACTTTAGCTATAGTTGTGTTAGTTTAGAGTTAATTTTTTATTTTTTAAAATATATATATATATATATATATATATATATATATATATATATATATATATATATATATATATATATATATATGTATGCTTCTTAAGGTATTTATGTTTTCACGATTTTTTATTATGTTAGAATTATAGTGAAAGAGTATATAAAAATCAGATTTGTGTCTAACTTTGATATGATTAGGAATCAGATTTAGTTAATAAAAAAAAGAATATGAGAATAGAAAGAGAGTCGTAATTTTGGAGAGAGAAGAGAGATGAAAGTTTGATTGTGTGCTTTTTGTGGATTATAAAAGAGACATGTGGCAATCATCCGAGTAGTGTAAGAGAAGGTGTAGGATATTATGTAGGAGAGGATCTTAACCGCCAAAAGAGTTGCCAGTATTCTAATTGATCAATTACGTAATGTTGTATAACAGCAACTATTTAAATAAATAAAAAATTTGAGCAAGTCAAGTCAAACTTACATTTTACTAAATTGAGGTCTAAGGTGAATGATCAATGTATTAGAGTCAAATTCCTGGAAAATATCTAATTTCACAAGTTATTCTGTTACATATGTTTAATTCATGACAAAGATGAAAAATGTAACTTGGAAGTTTCATATTGACGTCCAATACACGAATGAGACTTCTAATGTTTCTACTGGTATATGTCATGCTCTGTCGATCACAAAAATCTTTTTCGAATAACAATTCAGGTAGAAACTTTAAAAGAATATAAATGCAAATCTTCAGTTTCAGTTCTGGTTTCTATTTCTGACCTTCATCCCACCAAACAGATATAATGATATATCAACACACAGTAGCACGAAAGGTAAGTGATGGAGAAAAGGTTAATTGCACATGAGACCAGTAGACACAATGAAACAGAGATAAACATACAAAATCATGTTAAAAGTCATCAGCAAATTACAGATAGGGAGGAGGCAACAAGCATCAAGATATACATAATTTTTAACACTGAAATACAATATCATAAAAAGTACAATATACCTTTCAAGTTAAAAATAAAAAAGATCTAGACTTTATAATACTTCCCTGAACCATAAAGTATCGCTTCATTGAAAAACTGTAGCACCTACGTAGTTTGAATTTACTCCGTCTTTTAGACAAATTTTCAAACACAACAACATATCTACTATTAAAGGACAATAGCACCTACATAGTTTGACATGCAAGAATGTGTGTTTCTTCGTTTGAAGTGCAGAGTCGGATAAGAATAGAGCAGAGATGAGTAACACAGAATAGAAATCCAATACCAACATTAAAGACAACACATCACCAAGTTCAAGAACACAATAGCTCCACATATCCACTTCAAGAACCGTATACACTTCTGATCTATACACTTAGATTCACAAATGTAAAGAAACTACAACAAGACTCATGTTTATCCCCTGCATTTTGATTTCAAAAAGATAAGATTTGGTTAAGTTTTCACTTTATTCGCAATATTATGTTGTGAAATATTTCTCTAATATCATCATTGTTGAAAGGTTTGGATGCTAGAATGTAGGAATTTGGTGGCATTGGCTGCGGGTTCAGATGTGAATTGTGAATGTAATGTGGGCTACAGCCTACAGGTGAGCCATGAGTGGACTAAACTTGAGGACTCTTGAGTTTTAAAGTTAAAAAAGGCTGAAGGAAGGTGGAATGCAAAGTCAGACTTTCGTGTTCACTAGCATACTAAGTTATGACTGATGGAAGACAATCGACCAGACTATGAAAGGGGATGAATCTGATTGCCAAGTAATCAAATTCCACGAGGACTACTTAGTTTGGCTTGATTCGAGTGCTTGACAAAAATATAGACAAATATAGACATAAAGCACAAAAAAAAGAAAAAGTGAACCCGTTAAATAAAAGCATAACTGCACGCTCCAACACCGACATGCATACACAATCTTTGGAACCTCCTTCAAATGCAAACAGGATATAGAAGACAACACAACACGGCTACATGATGTGGAAAGGAAAAGAAAAACTTATAATGAAAGCCAAATTCATCTCAAAGAGCAGATTTTTCTTTTGAGTTTCTGGCACAATTGGCAGCACAAGAATATATAACAGACTCACATTGTTCAAAGGGGAAAAAGATTCAGATATCAGAGGGATAAAGCCTTCAGGTGGATTATATTTGTCAACGGAACCACACTCGTACTTTTCAATAGTGAATAAAAGTACACTATCCTATATGTGAACTATATTTTACTCTTTTCTCCTGACATAATGTAATACAAGTAAACGAGGAACAAGAGCTGGCTCATACCAGAGTAAACCTATGAGAGAGGTCAGAGGATATCAAACCTAACAAATTGAAACTTCAAAATATAATTTTCCATCTACACAACAATCTGTCCATGCTGGTCCCCATTATACCTACTTAATAAAACATTCTTAACATCAAACCACAAATGCATAAGGTAAGCTTATCAACAGCAGCACAAGCTAACCAACAATCAAAGTAAGATCACAACATAACATTCCAAGTAAATTCTCACTTCTCATGATTCAAAATAAAAAATGGGTGGGACATTGACGGTTAAAGATAATAAATTGTACATGTATAAGTTGTGTAAATCACACATTAAGCATATTAGCTTTTCTTGGGAATACAAATCAATGAAGAACGTACGTTGTTCTAGCACCATGCTTCAAAGCAGTTCAATGTACACAGGAACCAAATACTAACAAAGCATAATCATAGTATATCTCTACTTATATCATAACAAAAATAATTTCACACGGGCCAAACATAACCTC
Source organism: Misopates orontium (assembly GCA_946800315.1). NCBI lineage: Eukaryota > Viridiplantae > Streptophyta > Magnoliopsida > Lamiales > Plantaginaceae > Misopates > Misopates orontium. The sequence continues at coordinate 36,931,591 of OX326951.1, forward strand.
ATCATAGCGCGTACTGTGGAGGCGCCCTGGAAGCCATAGCCGCAACCTGCGCCTGCATCTGTACAGCCCTAACTTTGGAAGCCGTCGCCCGATGGAAAAACTGCTCCCTCGACAACAACCTCACATTCCTCAAGTACTGATCAAACGGCACCGCCCCTTCCTGCACCGCCTTATCCAACGCGTAAATCGTATCCTCCACCGCCAAATCCGACGCCGTACACTCCAACATCTGCTTCGACAGCGCGTCGCAAGGCTCAAACGCCCCGTCGACATCCACGCTACCAGCTTCCAACTTCCCCTCGTTCTCCCTCAACCACCCGTCCAACACGTCGGTATTCATCAAAACCATCTGCAGCTGCTGCTCCAACGCCTCCTTCTCGTCCTGCATTTCCTTCAACCCCCTCCTCAACTCCTCGTCCCGCCTCCTCAAAACCGCCTGCGCCCCAAACAACCCTTCCATCTCCCCTTCCCTCCCTTTCCTCATCTCCCTAATATCCCCACTAAAACTCTCCACCAGCTTATTCACCGCATTCTTCTTATAAACCTCCGCCGGATCCTCCATCCTCCCACCCCCACTCCCGTACCCGTACGGCGGGGCGGGCGTGGGCGAGTACTCCCTAGGCGGTATCGCCGGCCTCACCGCCCCCGCATTCGACGAATTCACACTCCCGTAACCAGAATTCAATCCAGGACCAGGACTAGGGTTAGGGTTAGGGTTAGGGTTTGGTTTTCGCTGCGAATACAGCGGCGGATCACGGGCGAAGTAGTGGCTCAAATTCCTCACCAATTCAAGCAAATTCGAACCCGGAAACACCCAGCTGTGCAGGTACGGGATCGAGACGAGGCCGTTGGGCGACACGTAGCTGTGGGGGCGCTTGATGATCATGTCGCGCGTGGGGTTCACGAACACGAAGGGCGCGTGGTTAGGGTACGACTCCATGAGCCAGATGATCACCGGGATGTTGTATGTGACGCCGTGATAGGACATCGGGACGGTGCCGTCGGCCTGGAGGAGGTTGACGGAGCGGCCGTCGTTGTGGGTGTAGACGGCGGTCTTGGGGGTGAGGGAGGGGTAGGATTCGGTGAGATGCAGGAGGTGCTGGCGTATGTGCCACTTCGTGTTCTCGGCGTACGGCAGGGCTGAGGGCCCGCCCTGTGAGAGGACGGTGTTGAGGAATTGCTGGGTGTATTGCGCCATGATGTAGGGGATCGGGGAAGGTCTTTTTTTTTGGTTTTGTTGCAGAGTGAATCTGGGTTAATGTTGAAGAAGGTGAGTATGTTAAGCAAATGAATTGAGAAATAATAATTTTGAAATATTTGTCTGATTAATTTAATAGAGATCGACTTTAAGTGTGTGAATGGAATTTGTAAATTGTACAAGTCTTCTGTTTTTTTTTTTTTTTTTGATCAAAGTATCTTCTGTTGGACTAATGTTCTAGCAACAGTTTTTCTTTTTTCAGTCTTTTTTTTTTTGTTTTTCTTTTTGGGGTAGATAATGCCAATCGTTGGGAAATAGGAGACATAATTTAATTGCATATATTTTACAAACTTCCTGGGCATGTTAAACTGGTTGTTTTGAAGATAATATAAATATGATTTTTACCCGTTTTTGAAAAAAAAATAAATAGCATCAGTTACACGATTAATGTTTATCGTAATTGTAAAAATTAATTTTGGAGTTTGAACACTATTATAAACGTCATTTAAAATATGATATAATGGTGAGATTATTCCGGGAAAGCTTGAATAACAAAAGTATACCAGGTGATTTTTGAAAAAGAGATAATGATTCCTCTGATTTTTCTCCACACAATGTAGTTTCTCGCCTATTTCTTTTTGCCACAATATTTTGCCTATCACACATAATTTAATGTGTTGGCCAAAATCCCATATTTTTATCAAAATAAAATAAAATCCTTTGATACCGTAATCAGGTGAAGCATATTGTATCAAATTTACTACGTAATAATGGTTCGGGTTCATATGACTAGAGTTGGAGTAGGATACTTGTAATTTTTTTAGTTAAAGGCTTTTTCGATATGTATTTGCATTTAATCCACTTAATGCTTTATTTGTGTACGTGGAACTTATACAATATACTAGATGTATGTGTTAATATATAGATTAATCAGTTAATAGGTTTATCACTCATTCATTACAATGTACAACTCATTTTGTACGAGTCATGAATAGACGCATGGCTATTGTCAAATATTAATGTATGTGATTTGTAACCATCTGAATTTTATCTACCACAACTATTTTGTTGACTCTAATTAATAATCAAAAACTCTCCCAATCATGATTACACGGAAAAAATCCCAGTCGCATTCCTATGAAGCCACTCTATAAAACTACTGTAAAGTGTAAAGGGTAAACAAATGTGTTGCAAAAAGATGACGAGTTTTTGTAAACCTTTTACGCAATAATTATGTGTAACAATAAATATATAATCATAAAAAGGTACTATTGTGATATACATACTTGTATTTGTTTCATGATAACGAGACACACACGCCAAAGATCTACAACCTTAATCAAACTTACTAGTGCTCCAACAAATTTAGAGTGGATTGACTAGTGATATTCACTTTACAGCCGGATTGCCAGCTAACCACATATTTATGTTAGATAAATGTGGCTCACAGTTTAGTCTAGGTTAGGTACGATCACGAAACTAAAAAATCAACAGCAAAAACTAATCTCCTCGAAAATATCCTTCACCAGATCTTATCTAATCAAAACTGTTAAATGGGCTACATTTTACTGTTTTAAATTCATTAAACAACTGTAAACTAACTGCATGCATCAACTAAATACTTGAGTACATCAATCAATTTATTAAATAGACATCTTTGCCAAAATACCATTCCTTAACACTAAGTCCACAAGAAGAGAATGAATGCATGTAACTATGTTTATACACAAAAGTCATCCAATTTCTTTAATAATCAGACATTCACCCGAAAATGTACAAACTAAAGATGGCCTAAGAGAGGAAGTGGGCTTCTAGGGCCACATTCTACCACATATTTAAATTACTTAAATATTGCAAAAAAAGATTATGAAACAAACTTTAATAGACCAACTATAAGCAAGTATCTGTTTGTGTTTTATGTCCAGCTAACGCAGCTCCATAAGATTTATATATAGTAACTGAAAGTTGAATCAAGTTTGATTATCTTTCTAATCTAGTTATAATAAATTTTAGAACTTATATTTTTATATTTAACAAATCTAAATTTTTAATGCTAGACTAATATATTTAATGTACTAAGAAATCATGAAATAAAAAGTGAAAAGGACAAACATATTATTAATTTATATTAGCTCAGGGTGAGAAAAATCTTTGGGTCCAGCCCTGGTCGCTTAACATAACCAAGAGCATGATATTACAAAATCACGAGCGTAAAACACTTTCTGTGAGTGATAACATTTGTCATTCATAATACTACGTGAAGGATGAGTGATTATATGAAACTTGTCTCAACTCCAGCTCATGGATTGATGTCTCACTTAGATGATATATATCGGACTTCCAAGGCAAGACATTATTTTTCAATAAATTTTCAGGATCTTAATTTTGCTCGGCGAGTATCTTTATAGTTGATACGATTATGCGATAAGACCCTTTAAATCAGCAACACGACTATTAATCGCTGCAACAAAACGCAATGTGCGAGCTATATCATGGAAATTTTTACTATCTACGCGGACTTGTCGGGACAACAAGTGATTTGGGCAAAGTTGGGAGTTTGTTTCAGCAAGTATATTACAGCACAACGACGCCTTGGCATTATCACTTCATTGAACCTCAAACAAATTCATTGTCCATTCATCTATCTCGGAGTTCCACTGTTTAGAGGTAGCCCACGAAAAAGATGGTTGCAGCCTATTGCCGACAAAATTCTTAGCAAATCTGATACTTGGAAAGGCTCGACTCTTTCAATAGCTGTAAGGATCACGCTTGTTACAATGTTACTTCAATCGTTCAAAGCTCAATAATATATTCTTTCTCTGTTTATGCTTGGCATAAAAGTTAGATTAATAAATTGGAGAAAGCTATCAGGAATTTTATTCGGTCAGACTCGATTGATGCTAGGAAACTCATAACGGTGCCAGGGAAAGTGTTGCCTTTCGATTGCTGGTGGACTGATGGTGGTATTGGTCTTAACAATATGGCAAGTTTAAATAGAGTGCTTCTCGCGAAGCTCTGTTGGCGTTTTATGGCAACAGATACTTTTCGTATCAATTTGCAGAAAAAGAGAGTTTTTAATGGCCTAACGTCTCTCAGTCGCACATATATTGTACCATCGGTCTGGTGCTCTCTTAAAGTATGCATAACAGGTTGCGAATTCTATTCGCTGCTTAGTAGGCCCGGGATCGAGTTGCAATTTTTGGTGCAACAAGACCACGATTTAGAGAATGGTGAGAGATTTGATTTTTGTCTGGTATATAATCGGTTTTTCAGGTGAAGGCATGGCTCATAAACTAGTTTGATCACTTGAGAGTAACCAAATTGTTTCCATCTCATGCAAATGTTGGTATATGTTAAGAGCAATTGGGTTTTAAGCCGAACATTTCAAACTGATTAACTATCACAGAATTTTTATTTTTTATTTAGAAAAGGGTTAAAGTTGAACAACTCAAACTCGTAAAAAAAATATTATGGTCATTTATGATGATAAAAGAATTAAAATCAGAAAAAAAAAAAAAAAAAGTCCATTAGTCATTAGTGTATGTGATAGTATTTGATAGTCAATTCACCACTTGAGAAAGAAAAATAGATCAAAAATTTAATTGTTTGTTTAGGAACGCGACTACACCAATTTCATCTAAACAATTTGTCGCTTTCTTCAGTTTAATTACCAGACAAAAACATTTGAAGCTCAACTAGACAGTATTTGATACTCATTATTTCTAACTGATTGATACCCTGCCTCTAAAGAAACTTGTCGAGATATGGTCTTGGAATTTGGATTTAACAGAAACAACTCCAGCTCATAAAACTTGTCTCAAACTTAAAGAAACCAACAGTATACATATTCCGCAATTTGATCCATTCCAAGTTTATAATATGATAGAAACAATTAATTAATTAATTAATTACCACTGATGAGCTAGGAGGCTTTTGGCTTACTAGTTGACCTGCCGTGATCAGTGGAGCGAACAAATAATACATGATTATATTACTAGACCATGAGTACTAAACGCTACGTACATCAAACAAAACCACTCTCATGAATTAATTAGTTTTTTTATTAAGTAAACGATCAAAATAAAGGCAAAGGATGAATGAACCCTTCACCATTTACTCCAAACACTTTCTTCTCATCTTTATATCTTTCCCCTACATTGTATTGAAAGCATCTAAACTATCAAAGTAATGGCTCACACTGTTGAAAATATTTCGGTTTATCTGCGCAAACGCTATGGACTAGGTCCATGGTTTCGAGTAGTCTGGATGAAACAGAGGAGATCCATGCAGAAGTATCCCTTCCTTGGAAAGGTGAACATCTTCCCTGGAATGCCCCAACCTGTTTAGTTGTTCTCCTTTATGTAGTGAAATTCCCTCCCAACTCTAATCATCATAATAGTAAATTGACTGATACATTAACGCGCCTTGATGATTTAGCCTCACAATACATAAGACTAAGACGGTCATTGTCAGACGATAAGCTGCTGGAATTGGAAAAAGATATTGCTGAAATATATGTCAACTCTTTCATCCCTGAGGTGCAGAAATTCTTCAGGGTTCCAAAGCTGCAGGAGTTGTCGGACAACGACAAATCCCTCAAAGAAAATGAAATCTTGGCAGGTTTCTTGCACTTTCTACTTCAAATATTGGATGCCGAAGCACTTATTGAAGATTCGGACTATGTGCAGTGGCTTGCGCCTCTTCAGAAGGAACTAAGGTTTGCTCTTTCCTTTCTTGGGGATATTCCATTTCAGTGCACTCAACTTGAACTAGTCAAGACTATCTTGGCTGAATTTGAAGTCCTGTCAAATGAAGTAGGAACTTTTATCTATTCTTGTTTTTTCGCAACTCATCCAACTAAAGCCTCCGTGTTTAACGAGGGCAGAGATTCTCTGTTGGGATTGTTTGGGCTCCTGAGTGAAAAGATCAAAGAGCATTGCACTAAATTCTCAGAGACTCCTAGAGACATAACTGCACAGGTGAATGCTATAGATTCACTCTTCATAGTTGATTCTCTTCTTGAAGATCTTGAAAACGTCATAAATAGCCGATACGACTTGCCCATTGATGGCATAAAGGATCAAATCAAAACAACACACGAGGAGATGATGATCTCACAGACTTTTCTAAACGACGTTGAACTGGTGCACGGTACATTCAAGGATGAATTTAAAGAAGCTTCACTTCAAATTAGAAATGTGGCTTACGAAACTGAATATCTAGTTAACTCATGTATTGTAGGGAATGTTCCTATTTGGTACCTGAATCTCAGACTGCCCACTGTGATTCAGGAAATTAAGCTTATTGGAATAAGACTTCAAGAGATCAAGAAAATCTTTGACATGAAAGTCTTACAAGTGAACCGCAAATTATCTTCCCAAGCTATAGAAACTTCTGTAGACTTAGCTGTGAATGATAATGTTGTAGTAGGCTTTGAGGTTGAGAAGTTGAAGATTTTGGATGCTCTAACTGCAGGATCAAACACACGTCAAATAATTTCTATTTTTGGGATGCCTGGACTTGGTAAGACGACTATGACGAAGAAACTATATGATGATCGCTTATGTTGTGATTACTTTGATAGACGTGCATGGTGCGTTGTTTCTCAAACATATCAGAATAGAGATGTTTTGATTGATATTTTCAGGAGTTTGGCGACAAGCAAATTAGACAAGGAGAGGATCTTCCAAATGGAAGATAAAAGTTTGGCTTTAGAAATTCATAAAAGTTTAAAGGGGCAGAGATATCTTATTGTACTGGATGATGTTTGGCATTCAAACGTGTGGGATGATTTGAAAATATACTTCCCAAATGATGCAAAGGGAAGTAGGATAATATTAACCAGTCGCATCAAAGATACTTCTCCAACTGGTAGCATCTATTTCCCTCTCCCTCTTTTGTCTGATGTTCAATGTTGGAATTTATTAGAAAAGAAGGTGTTTTTTGAGAAACCATGTCCTCCAGAGCTGTTGGGCATTGGGAAGGAAATCGCAGTGAAATGCCATGGATTACCACTTGCAGCTGTTGTGATAGCTGGAATTCTAGTGAAACTAAAAAAAGAAGAAACGGTGTGGAAAAAAGTGAAGAGCAATTTAGACTCATATCTGTTTGATGATCCACGAGGGTGTTCGAAAATTATGGATCTTAGTTACGAGTATCTGCCAAATCACTTAAAGTTGTGCTTTCTCTACTTGGGAATGTTTCCTGAAGATGCAGAAATTCGAACACGAAAGCTGATACGCTTGTGGAATGCTGAAGGCTTCATTCCAAAGCAAGAAGGAAAGAGTCCAGAGAATGTAGCAGAGGCATATCTTTATGATCTAATTAACAGAAGCCTAGTGATGATTGAGGAAAGGAGATTTGATGGTGGGATCAAAACATGTCAAATTCATGATTTATTGCATGACATGTGCCTACGAAAAATTTGCGAGGAAAACTTTGGGAAAGCTATCAAAGGGTAAGTCTGTTCAATACCTTTATTTCAATACAGTTTATCTTCTTTTGATCACTTGAGAACTGATCTTATAGTTAGTAAAAGCAATTGACTGAATAGTATTTTTGACAATTTTTCTACAGAGAATTTGCTATCTAGAGAAACATCAACGCCTCTGTATTCACCCTACACCAAACAACTTGAGAAGTTTTGGCCTACATTGTCGCTCTTTCTCTGCGCAATTTTGTGATCCATCACCAGGTTTTTCGCATATGCCTCTTCTACGGGTTATTGATCTGATGCCTCAAGGAAGTACTGAAACAAAAGAAATTGATCTTCTTGTTAATCTAAGATACTTGTCCTTTTATGATCTGCCGCATCCTATAGGAGACAACCTTGTGAACCTAGAAGTTCTTTGTTCATTTAATAGTATAAATTTGATGCTCTCGTCCATTCTAAAACTGGTGAAGTTGAGACATATGAACACCTTCGCCGCGTCAAGAATCACAAAGGATTGTGATACCAACCAAACAAGTAACCTAGAGTCTCTTGGAGTTGTTGGCATCAATAACCACGATGATGGAGAAATACTGAGGCGTTCCCCATTTCTTCGCCGACTCAAATGCGAATGCGAGGGGAATCAGTTTCCTGATCTTCATTCCCTCACTCAGCTTGAATCACTAAGTGTGGACTTCTTACGTCGTTTGAAGTTTAAATTAACAGAGATTTACTTTCCCTCAACAATCAGAAAGCTGAGTTTGTCTGGAATAGAATTGCCTTGGGAAGAGTTGTCAGTAATAGGGACACTGCCGAATCTTCAATATCTGAAATTAGCCTGCAATGCCTTTGCCTTTGCCTTTGTTGGAGAAGTGTGGGAGACAAGAGATGGTGAATTCCAACAACTCAAATTCTTAGAAGTTGTATGTGATGGTCTGAAGCAATGGATCAGCTCGAGTGAACATTTTCCCAAACTCGAGTCGAGTGTTTAGTTTTGCACAGGTGTGAGGAATTGCAGGAGATTCCTAATGACTTGGGAAACATTCCAACGTTACAGACACTTGAGGTGATTAATGATTGTTTATACGAGGTAGCCAAATCAGCTGTCCTGATCGAAAAAGAGCAGCGTGAATTGGGAAATGAAGAGCTTAAGGTCATCATCATACAAGACTCTGAATGGTCAAAAGATGAGTTGCTGCTCGAGTGTGAACAAATAATTAAGTTACCCTCTTCAAAATTTATTTATTTATGCCTTTCCTTTTCATTGAGTAAGCTCTTTAGAACATTTATTAATTATTTCTTTTTCTTCTACTCTGAATATTCTAGGAGTGAATCGGTTGACAAGATGCAGACTAATTCAATAAGGTAATGGTTACTTACCCCTGTCAAGGCATAATTAATAGCGTAATTAATAGAATATTTATCAAACGTAGGTATATTAGTGCTACTACAATCTTGTTTTTCTTCCATTCTGGTATACTTGACTTTCTATAGTTAGATTAGCTAGCTGATTGTAATAGTAGACTGATTTTTTGTAATTACTGTACGTTGATTAATTTAGGCACTAATATGTATTCCTTGTGCTACATATTGATCCCACTGCAATGAGATAGATCATTCAGCAAGATTGTAGCCCTATTAATATATGGTTAATACATAAATATTATATTAGTATAAAATTCACTAACCAAAAAAAATAACAATCTATTAATTACGCTAATTATGCTTTGACATAATTGTGTGTATACTTGGTGTTTGACTTAGTTGTGTTAATTAAACTCAATGCAGGCAAAGAAGTAACAGAAGAAACCTCATCATCATTTTTTCCAGTTACCGCACAGCAACATTAATAGCTGCAGAGGTTGGCTGCTAATGTAATGCTTCCCCTTTTATTATGTTTTCGTCTAAGCAGGTGTAATCTGAAAAAGCAGTAACTGAAAAAAATGATGATGATACATTAATAATACTCGAGCTAAACTACATTTTAGAATTGATCAGTATTTGATGCCCAATTATTTAGCAACTAATTAATTAAACTACTTCGTGATTCATACTTGAAGAAATGTTATACTTCCAAAAATATGTATTATTCCTTGCGTTATGTTGTTGTTGAAACATTATGCATGTTATCCGTCCATGGAACTCAATCTAAACATGCAAAACATTGTACAATTTTTGGACTAAACTTGATCTGTTACATCAGATGAGGAAAGTGTTGCCTTTCGATTGTTGATGGTGGTATTGGTATTAAGAATCTGGCAAGTTTAAATAGAGTGCTTCTCGCTAAGCTCTGTTGGCGTTTTATGGCAACAGATACTTTTACTATCAAATGGTGATATATTTTAAGAGCAACTTGGTTAAGTCGAACATTTCAAACTGATAAACTATCATATAACTTTTTTTTTTTATTTATTTTCTTTAGAAAAGGGTTAAAGTCGAACAACTCAAACGGGTAAACTCAAGTAAAATATAAACATAAAAAAAACTACTGGGGACGACGGCGCCCAAATCTCGGGATTTTTGCAAAAATTGTATCATAACTTGTCTCTCTTGCAATCATAATCCCATGACTTAAATTTGTTAGATTTTGGTCCTATAACTAAACTTAATTGTCAAATTAGCCCCTCTGTTAATTGAAACTGACGGAGGTATTTTTTTAAAAATAATATATTGATAATGACGCCAAAATAACGCCATGTTAAGAGTAACACGTGTGAGATTTTTTGCAAAAATGCTACCATAACTTGCCCCTCTTGCAAGAATAGTGACATAACTTAAATTTGTCGGATTTTGGTCCCATAACTAAATTGATTGCAAATGAGTCTTTCGTTAATGGAATATTTAATTTTTTTTACAGAATGTTCAGTTTTGTTAATCATCACTAATTTGCAAACAACGTGTAAATACTTCATAAGGCAAGACCCCCACTTCTTCATATAGAAGTGAGGCAACTTCAGATTCCACACCGGGACCAGCACGTAACATAAATGGGTTAGAAATGGATGTCGCAAAATTGACGAATGTTACGAAGTAACTAAGATTTGCAACGAGAAGACTAATAATAATGTCGAGAATATGGAAGAAATGATGAAGAAGAAGATGTACAAGTTGAAGGGCCAAAATGAGGAGTTGAAAAATTTGATCTATATAACTTGGATTGGCATTGTAGTCGTAGTTGTTATCATTGTTGCTATCTTCGGTTGAAGTCGTAATTTTATTTGTGTTGCTTTGTATTTAACTTAATCGATTTTCTATTTTCGTATTGTATTAACACGATTTTTGCAATTATTAGGTGCTGTGTAGGAATGTTTGTTTTATGATTATTGAAGGGGTTTTCAAATTTTCGGTAACTATTCGAATATTTCATTAACGGAAGACTGATTTGACAATTAATTTTTAGGTATGGAACCAAAATCAGACAAATTTAAGTTATGGGACTATTCTTGCAAGAGGTACAAGTTATGATACCATTTTTGCGAAAATTTCCACACGTGTTACTCTTAACATGACGTCATTTTGGCATTATTATCAGTATTTTTTTTTTTTAAAATAGCTCCGTCGGTTTGAATTAACGGAGGGACTAATTTGTCAATTAATTTTAGTTATGAGATCAAAATTCGACAAATTTAAGTTATGAGACTATTATTGCAAGAGGCACAAGTTATGGTACCATTTTTCCGAAAATTTCCCAAAATCTCCCTTCCACCTTGATGCTACCAAGAAGCATGAATCATAAAGTAGGAAACAATTATAGTCATTTATGATGATAAAAGAATTAAAATCATAAAGTAAAAGAAGTCCATTAGTGTTTGTGAGAGTATTTGATAGTCAATAACTCAATTCACCACTTGAAGAAGAAAAATAGACCAAAACTTCAATTGTTTGTTTAGGAACGCGACTACACCAATTTCATCTAAACAATTTGTCGCTTTACCGGACAAAAACATTTGAAACTCAACTAGACAGTATTTGATACTCATTATTTCTAACTGATACTCTGCCTCTAAAGAAACTTGTCGAGATATGGTCTTGAATTTAACAAAAACAACTCCAGCTCATCATGAAACTTGTCTCAAACTTAAAGAAACCAACAATACACGTATTCCCCACTCTGGTCCATTCCAAGTATATAATATGATAGCAACAATTAAATAATTAATTAATTACCACTGATGAGCTAGGAGGCTTGTGGCTAACTCCAGTTGACCTGCCGTGATCAGTGGATCCAACAAATAATACATGATTATATTACTAGACCATCACTACCATGCTAGCTGGATTAAAGAAAACACGTCCAGGTCTATCTTCTGACGGATGACTTAATTAATTTTTGACTAAGTAAACGATCAAGATTCACGAGAAATGTAAAATTGAAGTATAGCGTGCAATCGAGAACCATTTTTGAAAAGTTCCCCATTTTTATCTTTAAAAAGTAGTCTTTATAGTTCTTCAGCAATTTACGCCTTTACTTTAAACAATTAATTAACATAGTCATTTACTCTGTAAAAATAATTAAAATCATACACATAGGGTATATATATATACGTGGGTGTGAGAGGTTAACCACTCCCATAAAGAAAAAGTCAATTCACCACTTGCGAACTTGAAAAGAAAAATAGATTAAAAAAATTTAATTGTTTGTTTAGGTACAAAATAAATTCAAAATTTTTAGTGATTTGTCGCTTTTTCAGTTTACGAGACCAAAAAATTTGAAACTCGATTAGAGAGTATGTTAATTTGGTACTCATTATTTGTAATTGACATTCTGCCCCAAAAGAAACTTGTCCACATCTGTCCTGAGTGAAACAGAAACAACTCTTCCAGCTCATGAAATCTCAAACTTAATTAATATATATTGCGCACTCTGATCGTGAAGTTTATAATATGATAACAACAATTAATTAATCATTTGATCGAACAAATAATACATGATTATATTATTCAGACTATGAGTACAAAACGCTACGTACATTAAACAAACCCCCCCCCCCCCCCCCCCCCCCCCCTTCATGAATTAATTAGTTTTTTATTGAGTAAACGATCAAAATAAAGGCAAAGGATGAATGAACCCTTCACCATTTACTCCAAACACTTTCTTCTCATCTTTATATCTTTCCCCTACATTCTATTAAAAGCATTCTGCATCTAAACTATCAAAGTAATGGCTCACTCTGTTGAAAATATTTCGCGTTATCTGCGCTTGAATGGCAGTTGGACTAAGTCTATGGTTTTGAGTAGTCTGGATGAAACAGAGGAGATCCATGCAGCAGTATCCCTTCCTTGGAAAGGTGATGATCTTCCCTGGAATGCCCCAACCTGTTTAGTTGTTCTCCTTTATGTAGTGAAATTCCCTCCCAACTCTAATCATCATAATAGTAAATTGACTGATACATTAACGCGCCTTGATGATTTAGCCTCACAACACATAAAACTAAGACGGTCATTGTCAGACGATAAGCTGCTGGAATTGGAAAAAGATATTGCTGAAATATATGTCAACTCTTTCATACCACAGGTGCAGAAATACTTCAGGGTCCCAAAGCTGCATCAGTTGTCTGACAATGACAAATCCTCCCTCAAGGAAAATGAAATCTTGGCAGGTTTCTTGGATTTTCTCCTTCAGATATTGGATAACGAAGCACTTATTGAAGATTCTGACTATGAGCAGCTGTTTGCTCCTCTTCACAAGGAGCTCAGGTTTGTTCTTACCTTTCTTGGCGATATTCCATTTCAGTCCACTCAACTTCAACAAGTCCAGAATATCTTGGCTGAATTTGAAGCCGTGTCAAACCAAACAGGAACTTTTATCTGCGACTGTATTTTCGCAACTCACCCAATAAAAGCCAATAGGTTTTATGGGGGCAGAGATTCTTTGTTGGGATTGTTTGGGCTCTTGAATGAAAAGATCAAAGAGCATTGCACAAAATACTCAGAGATTCATACATACATAACTCCACATAGGAATGCTATTGATTCACTCTTCATAGCTGATTCTCTTCTTGAAGATCTTGAAAACATAATCAATTGCCGATTTGACTTGCCCATTGATGATGTAAAGGATCAAATCAATACAATACATGAGGAGATGATGTTTTCAAGAACTTTTCTAAAGGATGTTGAAGTGGCGCACACTAAATATAAGGATGAATTTAAAGAGTCTTTCATTCAAATTGGAGATGTGGCATATGAAACTGAATATCTCGTCAACTCATATTCTGTAGGGAATGTCCCTATTTGGTACTTGAATCTTAGACTCCCCACTGTCATTCAGAAGATCAAGCTTATTCGGATAAGATTTCAAGAGATCAATAGAATGTGTGACATGAAAGTGTTGCAAGTTAAGGAAGACTTTAACCAAAAATTATCATTCAAAGCTATAGCAACTTCTGTGGATGTTGTTGTGAATGATAATGTTGTAGTGGGCTTTGAGGATGAGAAGTTAAAGGTTTTGGATGCTCTAACTGCAGGTCCAAAGACACGTCAAATAATTTCTATTTTTGGAATGCCTGGACTTGGTAAGACGACCATGGCAAAGCAGCTCTATGATGATCGCTTATGTTGTGAGTATTTTGATAAACGTGCATGGTGCGTTGTTTCTCAAACATATCAGAAGAGAGATTTGTTGGTTGGCATTCGTATGAGTTTAGAGACAAGCAAATTAGACAAGGAGAGGATCTCCAAAATGGAAGATGAAAGTTTGGAACTCGAGATTTATCAAATTTTGAAGGAGCAGAGATATCTTATTGTATTGGATGACGTTTGGCATTCAAATATATGGGAAGATTTGAAAAGATACTTCCCAAAGGATGCAAATGGAAGCAGGATTATACTAACCAGCCGCATAAAAGATATTGCTCCAACTGATAGCATTTTTTTCCCACTCCCTCTTTTGTCTGATGTTCAATGTTGGGATTTATTAGAAAAGAAGGTGTTTTCTAAGGAACCATGCCCTCCAGAGTTGCTATGCATAGGAAAGGAAATTGCGGCGAAATGTCATGGGTTACCACTTGCAGCAGTTGTGATAGCTGGAGTTCTAAAGAAACTAGGGAAAGAAGAAAGAGTGTGGAAGAAAGTGGAGAGTGATTTAGGCTTATATTTGTTTGATGATCCAAGAGTGTGTTCGAAAATTTTGGATCTCAGTTATGAATATCTACCTAATAATTTAAAGCTTTGCTTTCTATACTTGGGAATATTTCCAGAAGATGCAGAATTTAAGACACGAGGGTTGCTACGATTATGGATTGCTGAAGGCTTCATTCCAAAGCAAGAAGGGAGGAGTCCAGAGAATGTAGCAGAGGATTATCTTTTTGATCTGGTTAATAGAAGCCTAGTGATGATTGGGAAAAGGAGATTTGACGGTGGAATCAAGACATGCCACATTCATGATTTACTTCGTGACATGTGCCTACGAAAAAATCACGAGGAAAACTTCCTGAAATCTATCAAAGAGTATGTCTGTTCATTATCTCAATACACTTTATCTTCTTTCTAGCATTTCACAACTGATCTTTAGTTAAAAGCAATTGATAGGATTCGATATTATAATTATGGAACTTTTTGAATTTTTTTTTTTTTTTCAGAGAGTACTCTGTCTATGAGAAACATCAACGTCTGTTGGTTCATCGTACGCCTAACAACTTGAGAAGTTTTGGCCTACATTGTCGCTCATTCTTGGGGCATCTTTCTAATCCATCAGAAGGTCTTTCACGTATGCCTCTTCTGCGGGTCATTGATCTGCTGCCCCTGAAATACAGTTTACCAAAAGAAATTAATCGGCTTGTTAATTTAAGATACTTGTCCGTTTATGATCTGCCGCATCCTATAGTAGACAACCTTGTGAACCTAGAAATTCTTTGTTCATTTAGTAGTATAGAATTGATGCTCTCGTCCATTCTAAAACTGGTGAAGTTGAGATGTATTGACGCCAAAGGCTCATTAAGAATCACAAAGGATTGTGATACCAACCAAACAACGAATCTAGAGTCGCTTAGAAATGTTTGCATTGACTCCCACGATGATGAAGAAATATTGAGGCATTCACCATTTCTCCGCCGACTCAAATACTATAGCAAGCGGAGTGTGTTTCCTGATCTTCATTCCTTCACTCAACTTGAATCACTAAGCATGCATTTCAGTTATAATTTTGAATGTAAATTAACAGAGGTCTACTTTCCCTCAACAATCAGAAAGCTGAGTTTGTTTGGAATGAGATTGCCTTGGGAAGAGATGTCAATAATAGGGATACTGCCCAATCTTCATTCTCTCAAAGTAGGGCGCAGTGCCTGTGTGGGAGAAGTATGGGAGACAAGAGATGGTGAATTCCGACAACTCAAATTCTTGACACTTCTAAATCTTGATTTAGAGCAATGGATCAGCTGGAGTGAACATTTCCCCAAACTTGAGTCTTTAGTTTTGGACGGGTGTGATGAATTGCAAGAGATTCCTAATGATTTGGGAAACATTCCAACGTTACGGACCATTGAGATGAGAAAATCTTCGTATGAGGCAGCCAAATCAGCTGTTCGGATCGAAAAAGAGCAGCACGAGTTGGGAAATGAAGAGCTTAAGGTCATCATCAAAGGCTCCAAATGGTCAAAGGATGAGTTGCTGCGCGAGTGTGAAAACTCTGACTCGTCACAAGTAAGTTAAGCTCTTAAAAATATTATTTATATGGCTTTTCTTGTGCTTTTTCTATTGATGATTAAGCTATATATTTGAGACATGACTGATTACACTAATTTTATATGTCATTACTTTTCTTCTAGGAGTGAGATCAGTTGGCTGACCAAATTCAGACACTTCAATAAGAAGGTGATCATGGTACGTGTCTGTCCGTGTGCGTGTATATATGATATGGATGTAGCAGAAACAAATTAAGATATAGCAATAATAAAGGCCATTATATATTTATTGCAAGTCATTGATAATATTTTGATTACTTAAAATCATTGCAGGCAATTAGAAACAAGCAACATCAATAGTTGGAGAGGTTGGCTGCTAATATACTGCTGCTGCTGTTGTTGTTGTTGTTGTTGTTGTTGTTGTTGTTGTTGTTGTTGTTGTTGTTGTTGTTAGCCCAGTTTGGTTGGTTTGAAATATAATCACCCAACTTCTTGTTCTATGATATATTGTACGCCACATTTAAATTTCGGTGTTTGGTTACGATATTTCAGCCACATTTTATCTCGTGATAACAGATGGATTAGTGTTTGTTGGACAGATATGTAGTCTCGTTTAGATGTAACTGTCGATTTTGCCATTCGAATCTGAAAGTTTGGGCAACAAATAAAAAAGCTATTATTTTTAATTGTTCAAGTTTTTCCTTAAGTCGTAGCCCCTCTCCACTACTCCAACTTCTTCTTTTGCACCATTCTTCGAATTCATCACCACGAATGTATATGTTATCCGTCCATGGAACTCAAGAATAATGATTTTTCCTTGCCTTGTGTTGTTGAAATATTATGTATTTTATTTATCCGTTCATGGGAACTGAAGAATTGTGAAATTTGTATCAAATTTGAAGACGCTTTTAGTGTCTCAAACGCGGTTTCAACTAATGATGCATTTATTCAGGAAGTGGTGCCGGAAATGGTTGAGGATGTAGAAAATGAGGCTCTTACATTGACGCCCTCTTTTGAGGAAATCCGAGATACAGTGTTGAAAATGGACGGTAGTAGCAGGGGCGGAGCCAGGAATTTAGCTTAGGTGGGGGCGAAATCGCGTGAATAATTTTTCTTATGTAGATACAAAAATGTTATTATTAATTTATTTTCTATTATTTTAAAAATAATAAACCATCGTAAATACATAAGTATCTTAAGAAGCAGATATTTAATATATCATAATCAAGTACAAAGTAAATTTTACATATAAAATTTGCAAAATAGTTAACATAAAACTGCATAAATATATACAAAAGAATGTGTTATAAGAAATAGAGAGATTGTATATGTTCCTAGGACTTATTTGTTATTTATGTTCACTTATACATAGTAATTGCTTGTCATGGTTTAAGAACATATTAAGTTATAAACAAAAATGTTGAGTAATTTCTTTCTTAATGCTTATTACTAATGTAATATTCAAGAGATTCTCTAATTAATAACTTTGTCTTCACCGGTATTTTATACAAAAATGCAAGTTTTATTGCAAAGACTTTTAGGAAAAGCAAATTATCCTAACTATAGAATATACACTCAAATGTTATATTAGATTATCATCTTTTATTTTATTTACAGCATGAAAACAGTAAGAGAAATTTAAGATAAAATTTAAAAAGTGGTAATAAAACAAGTTACAAATAGATTACTACGTTTAGACAATTGAATAAGTACAAAACATAGAAAACAAATTGGGTATATAGGTGGTGTTTGCAAACTCTACTCCAAAAGCAGAATCTCATAATCTAAGTTAAAACTTAAAAAATAGCTTTAGTTCATAAGCTGAAGGTGTTTGAAAAATAATCCAAAAGCTGATATTTAAGTAGTAGAGTGTTTGCAAAAAAAAAGTGATTATACTGATTTTCTTATAAATTGACTATAATACCCATAACTTATTCACTATCAATTTATAAATGTATTTACCATAGAACAATTACAAATTATAAATATTTAATCAACTGCAAAGTCATAAAAACAAAGAACGATCTTTATAAATATAATAACAATAACATAACATTTTCATATACATAATGTCATTTACTTTATAGACTGTTTATATATGTAATAATATAATTAGAGGTTTCAAATTTATTAATTTTTTTAATAATGAATATATTTATTTATTTCCTTATTTATTCAGATTTTATTTAAAGATATCCATTCCAAACTCAATTTCATGAATCATAAAATAAATCACACTCCTTAATACGATAAAAAAGAAATCAAAAACATTAAGAAAATTCATAAGTTATGCTAAGAAAATAAATTGTTGCTAGATAGTACTAACACTGAGTTGATAAGATCATGACATGTTGATTAGATCTTTTGATATGAAAAAAATTGGCGGGTGATAAGAATAGCTCGTACTTCTTTTTTGAGTTAGATTTTGCTATGTGATAATATTAGAAGATAAGGGTATAATTGTACAAAAAAATAATAATTTATTCAAAAATTGCTACCATAAGCTAGAAGCACCCCTAGACCAACTTCAAGATTGTGGGTGTTTTTAGCTTAAAAAAAGTTCTCCCACCACATAAGCTAAATTTGCAAACACTCCAAACTGCTTAACTTAAGTCAAAAGCTGGTTTTAACTTTTTTTAAGAGTTTGCAAACACCACCATAAAGTCATATTGCATTATCAGATTATATAAAATTGAACAAACAATATATATATATATATATATATATATATATATATATATATATATATATATATATATATATATATATATATATATATATATATATATATATATATATATATATATACTAGCCACCAAAGCGCACGCGGGACCGCGTGCAACGTACTCTTTGGTTCAAAGAATAATTTGTTGTTTAACGCATTTTTTTAATATTTTTTTGGCATAAAGAATAATTAATACTAACATATTATTTGTATACGTTTTTTTGGCATAAAGAAAAATGTAAATTAACTTTTTTTATAAATATTGTATATTAAAAATAGAGTTGTCTTGCCTATTTTGTATGTTGAGTTTAGAAGGAAAAAAAGTTAGTAGAAAGCCAACAGATTTTATGTTTAAACAAATATTTTATTTTACATAAACTTTGTCGTTATTCTAAATTTTAATGTCATCAATAAGTTCACATCATGGACTTGCACGACAGTTATTTCTAATATTATTATGCAATAAACTTTTGAGTAATTTATATAGCGATTCATTAATGAGATGAAGAGTACTATATTCTAAAAGGCTAATAACTTCGAATTCTACTTGACACACTCCTAAAGCAATTAAACTTTGAAAAACCCTGTGAAAACACAACGACTATAACTCTTAAATTTAAACATAAAATTAGGTTGCTCAAGCTATTGCATAAAGAGTCAAATCTTACAAATTTTAATTTAGCGAAGAAAAATATTAAGGTGTACTTACCTTAATATTTATAGGTTTATTTAGAGTTTGAAAATGTGTAAAGCAATATTTAATAATTGAATGTGAAAATGTGAACATAGTAAGTTTCAAATTTATTGGTGAAAAACATTTAAACTGAATGAAAGCACTGTTTGTCGAATTTTATTTAGTGTAAAGAGAAGTTAACATATGCCATATAGAGTTTTCATAATAAGCAATTAAATTCTAGAGATTAATGCAAACCTACATAAGCAAATAGAGTGTAAAACTCATAATATTCCAGAATGTAGAAACAATTGTATAAAGCAAATAAACACTGGGATATCATTAATACAATAGAAAAAGATTTTTAAATCTTGGTAAGAGCGCAGCGAAGTTTCTTGAGCCTCGGACTTCACATGTTGAAGTTGAAATCAAAGAACCACCTGAATGATAAAATAAATGGAATTAAAAACTTCTAAACTATCCAAAACCATAAATTACAACCTGTTGAGAATGTAACCTCCGAAAAGAAAGTAAATATATGAAGAATCAAATTTAAATTTTAAATAACCACCCCTTCCCCTTCCCCCATAAATATTTATAAATCCACCGTTTACGTATAATAGCGGAGAACAATTGAAATAAGAATAAGAATGCTGATCATGAGTTCCTTTTTCCTATAACTTGAAAGATAAATTCCCAAATAATTTAGAGAGAAAGAAACATTACCACTTACATCCATTTGTATATATATTTTGAGAATTATCCAGTCGAAATGGCTAATGTGATGCGATCGTTCGCCGGACTGAAAGCAAAGAAGAAGAAAAACTCAACAAATTAAGAGAGAACAAAGTACTTATTCATCTGCTATCACCCTAAAAAAATTCTAACAAAGAGATTAAAAAAATTAAGGGTACACACACATCCAAAAGACAAAACACGAACCTACACAGAAAATGGTATTATATTGAAAGACGGATGTTCACATTCCTGCGTGACCTGGACACACACAAAAAAATTAAAATTTAAGGGTGAGTTTTATGGAAATTAAGAAAAAAAAATGTCCATATAAAGAACTTAAGTCCGAAATTTATAAACTTGAGAGTGAATAAGAACTGAAGTACCGAGGCATTAGAACAGCAAGTGTTGAACTAAGAATAAGAACCCCATAGGAACCTGTATGAAACAAAATAAATAAACGGCCGTGAGCTTTGTTGAAATATGATACAAAAATTTGACAAAAAGATAAGAAAAAGAAAACCTCCTGCGTAAATTATGGGATAGAGAGAGAGTAGAATATGGGAAATTACCAGTAAGAGGAAAGGGAAAACTGCCTCCGTCGTAAATTAAGGAATTGAGAGAAAATTGAAAAAAGTTTAAAGACCTTTATATCAAGGAGATTGGATAATTCCTAAAATTAATAGATGGCCTGATTTGTTCCATAATTCATGGGCGGTTACATGGAAAGAGGAATGAGATTTAGAGTTTTTTTTTGGGGTGGGGGGATCTAGAAAATAAGAGGCGGAGAACGTGGGATATCATGCAGTTAAAAGAAGAAAGTCAATGACCATTTAGCCCAGCTAATTTGGTTTGGCGAAAATAGAAGTAGGGTTAATTAGAAAAGGGCAAATTAGGAAGTTAAAATAATGGACCCACAACTACCCAAATTACATGCTTTTTACGAATTTAAACCCTCATTTGTTCTTTGAAAGTAAATTAGGCAAAATCTGTAAGGGCATTTTGAGTAAAAAGTTCATAAAAACTGCCACCCTAGACACAAAATTGGGTTTCTTTAATATAGTAATAGATAACTCTCTAGCAGTTGTAATTTGTAAATCAAGTTACGAAACAATAAAGTTATATGCTATATAAATAGAATCAAAATAAATACATATCCAATTATCCATAATCAAATAGGATCAATCCGATGGATATTTGTGACAAAAATGCGGCGAGAAAACTCAAACAAAGTTTATATAGAATATTTGGTGAGACATTCAAGGAAGAATTAATCAATATGTTTAATTTCTAGTAAAAAAAAAAATACGTGGAGGTTGGTTAAATAATGGAGAGAATGGGGGGATAAACATTGTGCATCAAACTTGAACTTAATTACAATCAGAAATGACTTCAAAGTTTTCTTTGCTGATGTAGTGCAATACGACAATTAAGCTGTTACCAAATTAAATATGCAGAAAGGTAAAGATACACAAAGTTTAGTAATGCATTTATTTTTTTAAAACAACAATACAACAGTTCCAAGTGATTATACTTCAAGTTGTAACATCTTATGGAATATAATTATATTTACGAAAAGTTGAATCAGTCGGTTGAAAATGAAGATTGAAATTATTAAGAAAGAGTTATAAATGGACATAATAGTGTTGACAGTACATGGCTTCCCTTTTATATTTTCTGACTTTGGTGCCTCTATAAAAGAATAACAAAAGCTATGAAGGATGCATGAAAGCTAATGTAATTCAGCCAAACAAAAAAAGAAAGCGGCAAACTGTAATTTTTCTTTTTATTTCATGATATACAATGTAATTTATATGGAACTTATGAATGTACAAAGGAAGGACTTCTATTCACCACTTTCAAATCATAACTTTTATGCACCACTTTGCGTTACTATCTGCCGGGAAAATCTGAATATCCTTTCGGATCTGGATGTCAGAAAAGAAACTTAATAAGTCAGCATAAATTCCAAGCAATTTTTATGAACTTATATGAAATTTCAATATCTTATGCAGTTAAATATTTATGATAAATAATCTATTACTATAATTAAAAAAATTGAGGGGAAAAGGAAAAAAGAGAAAGAAAAGAGTTGGGCCTGTTATTCATCTTCGATGCAAGATTACTTCACGAAAGAAATCTAAAGCACAACAAAACTAAAAAGCAGTTAGTTTAATTTGACATATTGAAAAATTCATTCACAATATCAAAGTTAGACGGGCTTACTTCATTCACAATATCAAAGTTAGACGGGCTTACTGAAACAAATACTTCCCAAATAAATCCTGAAAGCCACACAAAAATAAATAATAAATTCACAAATTAATTTAATAATTCACAAAAAAGAAGAAGAAGAATCTTAATGACAAATCCCAAAAAATAACAGTAACACAATTAAGATTGCCCGAATTTATGGAGGATATTATGAAATTCAGTTTCATTTTGGCTAAAGTAATTTGACAGACCTTTTTTGTAGGAGGCGGACCGCGGATGTTTTAAAATGCATATTTATTACCTTCAATTGCATATTTATTAGCTTCAATTAAGGGAGAGAACAAAATGGAAAAAAGTAACTACCTAAGTGGGGAAGTGGGGGAGTGGGCATGCAGTTACTATTTGAATTAAAAACGTACAAAACATTTAGAGCCGAATTTTGGTTTTTGGTCCGACGGTCCAACATTTTAGTTTAGTTTCCAAATTTGCCCTTACATTTAAATGTGGACTTTTAAGTGGTAAAGTGTGATGGGGATAATTTTGTCTTATCATCTTAAATAACTTCTATTTTGTCTCACGGAATGGGTTCCCTTATATATTAGTAATATATATATATATATATATATATATATATATATATATATATATATATATATATCTATCTATTACTATATTAAAAAAACCCATTTTTGTGTCACACAATAGCAGTTTTTTTGGTAATTTTACAGAATGTACCATTTGAAAAATTGACCAAATTTCGAAATTAGTTGCATCTTCTATTACTATATTAAAAAAACCCATTTTTGTGTCACACAATAGCAGTTTTTTTGGTAATTTTACAGAATGTACCCTTTGAAAAATTGACCAAATTTCGAAATTAGTTGCATTAGAAGGGTAAAAACGGAAATTACAGCTCATTTACAGTTCTCGGTCCATATTTTTGATTCTCATATTTGCCCCTATTAAAAACTGCCCAGAAATTGAAAGATCTTAGGGCAAAATAGACAATACCCAACTCAACTGAACCCACGTACGTCTCTATTCCCCACCATCTTCTTCGCCCAAAACCCACCATCTTCTTCAGCCAAAACATGAAGTATTCCTCTCCACAACAAAATTATTATTCGTGAGATTGTTACGAACCCGAAACTCACATATCGGCGGAGAATGTCGTCGAAATCCAGAAATTGGCGGACCCATTTGGAGTGTTGGAGATTCTGCTGGAGTTGCACCAAAACCAGAAATCGCCGGAGAATTTGGAAATCGGCGGAACATTTATGGCGGGATGGTGGAGTCACACTGAAACTCATGTAATGAAACTCATCAACTACTTTAATTTTCCCTGATTTTCGCAACTATTTTCCGTGATTTTTGCAACCAATTGAATTAGGATAATTATCAATCTGTAGGTTGAATATATTTCGTATCTCTTTCTAAGGCCATTTCTTCAACCAAATAAACTTTACTGTTCCTTTGTGAAAAAGGAATTCCTCGGTTGTTTCTTAAGATTAAGCTGGGACTTTATCTACAAGATCCGGCTTCACAAAACAAAGTCCATTATTTTAAACAGGTGATTATATTTTAATACCAATATGGCTGTTGACAATTTTAGATAGGGAGTTCATGTATAGAAATATATGTGCTTTTCCTGTGGAGAACAGAATGGCTATCATTAATTAAGATTGCGGTAATACATCAATGCTTGGATACACGTATTCAACATAGTATGTTGTCGAGTGGATTAAACTTCAGTTTTCTGTACCTAGAGGCAAGAACTCCTCAACAAGGATGGAGTACAAAGGAGTTTAATGAGTATTTTTGAATTTTCTCGAAATGATGTGTTGCCTATCGAATTCTTACAGGAAACAACTTAGCGTGGTCTTTTTCACCTTTTGGCATTTGCTTGCCTGGCAATAATGTCGATGATGAAGCTTCTCCAAAATAATTGTTAATTGATACTAAAGTTATTATGTGTCAACTGATGTTTATATTTAAGTTGGCTATTATGTAGCAGATTGACAAAAGAAAAGAGTTGTCCTAACTTCTTCAGGCAACTAATGCAGTTATCTAATCATATTTTTAAGGATGATCTGTCTATCTTACAAAATAACACAAAGTAGCAAATGTTTATATTTAAGACCTTAAATTTGAATATGCATTGTACTTTATTGGTATAGGATTAATGATTTGTTGACATGTAAATTAGTGTTGCAATCTATCACATCAAGAATTACCATCAAACACAATGTGTGGTGCCATTATCAGGTACAACTTAAATTAGCCTTTGGTTGGTTGGAGTTGAGAGTTTTGTTCCAATGGACTACTTTGCTAAAACTTATATGAGATATTGTGTTGTAAGTGTAGTTCTTAGTAGCATAAGTCTCTTAAGTCTTTTATCTTGACTAACCTCCTGTCCACTTACATGGGCATCTTTTTGCGCTTTGGGTTTTTTGCTAAATCTTCTGTTTCATTCATGAATTCTTCATGATATTATGATAGTATAATTAGGCTATGTGTGTGGGTGGGTGGGTGGTTGCAAAGTAAGCATCCTTGGACATTCTGGATATATTAGCAGGAAGCCTATACTTCTAAAAACTTCTCTTTCATGTCTTATTGCGTAAAAGAAGATAGGAACTCAAATGCACTGAAACTCTATTTATCATGATTCTGGACAGAAATAATTTTGGGCTTTGAATATGTCAGGTTGTTTGTGGGAATGGAAAGGGTGGCGGTAATTTAAAATGGGACAGTACTGCTTCATTAGGAGGAAGACAGGGTACCGAGGATAGTAATAATAATTGTAAGACTAATACTTTTGATGCCAAACTATATACTTAAATTGGTTGTTTAACAAATGCATTAATTTATCTTGATCATGATGATATTAGTAACTTTTATGTGCTATATTAGCTCATTAAGTTCATTATGACTACATTGCCGCAAGTTTTGTGAATAACCAAGGAGTACATTGATCCTATAGAGCAACAAATATTGTATTTCAACTTCATATATGACCCCTCATTTTATTTCTTCACTCTTTCATGACGAAATGCTTTGCATGAGTTCTGGACAATTCATGAAACAGATTATCCGTGGGGGCAACCTGCATGCTTACTTCTAAGGGATTTCCGTTGTTGATTAGTATAAAAATAATGCCATTACAACTTATATTAATGTACTTCATTTTATTTTTCAATCATTTTTATGTTGATGTTACTGTACTTCATTTACAGTTTGAAATAATGCACAAGATCTTTCCATTATGTCATACATCATAGGTTACTGAGATTAATGTTGCATTCCTGATGTCAATATATGTTTTTAGAATTGTTGTGGAAGAAAAGGTCGTGATTAATCTGTTGATTATTAATGGATTAGTATTTTCTATATGGTTTCTCAAATTTTAGGTTCATTTTTACAGTTCTTAATATTGTTATCTGGTCTCCTTATTTTCAGCATCTGTTTCTTGACGATATATAGACCAAGATTGAAGAAATTGGTTGTTAAGAAAACAGATTGGTGGAACTGCAAAAGGGTGGCCTTAGGGCAGAAGCATTTCTGTAAGGAAAAGGTAATAGTAAAAACTCATTTCTCACCTCACATTTCCCATATCTTCACTTTATGTTAGAGGCTTTAATTTGTCTTTGCTCAATAGCCAATTTTTGCTTTGCACTTTAGAGTTAATGATGTATAGGTGTATGATATTGCAGATCCAAAGAATTACTCAAGTTTTTCATGAAAAATGCTTTGCATAAACTTTTTTCTATATAAAAAATTTGCAAATTGCTCTGAATCCACTTGCCTGCTGTTAAAGATTTAGCCTACAGAGTACCCTCAAAATATAACGTCAAAAGAGTAGCCTCAAAATTATCAAATACATGTGCTTATATTTTAATACCAATATGTGTTTCATACATATGGCTGTTGTGGAGTTCATGTATAGAAATTTATGTGCTTCTTCTGTGGAGAACAGAAGGGCAATTCTTGGGTTCAAGTGATCAATTACTTAAATTTCCTGTAAGAGTAAACTCTGATTAATGGGCTGAAGTAAGTCGGAATCCTCAAATTGTAGGACTTGAAGTTCATAATGAAGATTTTGGTTTATCACAGCCGCTGCGGCAGAGAGCTGTCATTTTCAGGAAAACTGACTTTATATTCCAACAAGAGCTTGAAGAGTAGAATAAGGTTTTAATTTTTTGGGTTTTCAAAAGAAGCAATATTTATGTTTTTGTTTGTATAATGAAAACTATTCAAGTCTCTATGATTCACAATAAAAATGTTTTCACTTGATTCAATTCGTTTTTAGTAGTAATGGATAAAAGATAACGCATCTCAATGTTTGTTAATCATCATTTAAAATACCTCTGTGGTTTGCACATGGAAAATATTTTCTTTTATTGATTAATCTTTTTATGTGTGAGTTCAGTTTATAAAAGTTCATAAGGACTCCACAGAAGGCACAATTCTCAATCTTTGTCGTTCTTTCCCAATAAGAATCTCTTAAAGAATATGGAAGAACCACCTGATGATGCGAACAATCTTATCAATCAAGTTGAACGAGGTAGAGCAAGGGCTCGCGCGCGAGATAGAGAAAGAAGACAAGCTGAAAGTACGGAAGAACGAGAAGCGCGTCTGGCCCGTAGGCGTCAAAATTACCATGCACGCCGTGCGAGAGCAGCCAATGAGCAAAGACAAAGTGTACAATTTAGGGCTGGTAAGAAAATCAATTATTTAGATATCTGAAATTTAGTTTTTCTCCTTTTAATGATGTAAAAAATAAATTACTGCAACCACAGATGCCGGTTACCCCTTTCCTACCACATCACACGCATTAGATGCCTCTGTTACAGATGCA
Source organism: Misopates orontium (assembly GCA_946800315.1). NCBI lineage: Eukaryota > Viridiplantae > Streptophyta > Magnoliopsida > Lamiales > Plantaginaceae > Misopates > Misopates orontium. Next base: position 36,959,042 of record OX326951.1, read on the forward strand.
TCACGCAATGTCCAACCTCATCCAATTACAAGAAATCAACTTCGAAATCTCGATTCACCGAATGCAACTGCTGAATCGCCGGGTAATTAACAAATATGGAGTATTATTTTAATCTCACTTTATTTCCCAGATTGATGTAAAATGTATTCATATTGCATTAGTTACAATGCTTCATTCTTAACATATGTAATGTTTGATATCTAAAACAAAAGAAGTTTTACAGATGCTCGAGTAGGTGTGGGAAGGGGGCATTTTACGACGTTGCTCCATAACCCTTTCAGTGCCAATCCATCACTTACTAATCAATGTGAGAGATCAGCTTCGGGATCAACTTCACGTGTACGCACATCAGTGAGAGAAAGTAAGTCTATCTTTATCACATTCAATCTTTTTAACTTGGTGTCAACCCATATTCTTCAAGTGTGTTTTTTTCTACTATTCAAAAGTACACAATGCTTCATTCTTAACATATGTAATGTTTAATATCTAAAACAAAAGAAATTTTTCTTATCAGATGCTCGAGTAGGTGTGGGAAGAGGGCATTTGACGACGTTGCTACATAACCCTTTCAGTGTCAATCCATCACTTACTAATCAATGTGAGGGATCAACTTCACGTGTACGCACGCCACTGAGAGAAAGTAAGTCTATCTTTATCATTCAATCTTTTTAACTGGTGCAACATACCAGCAACTAAGCGGCAATTGTGTCTATAAGTTGGTTTCATAGTAATAGATATTTATTTTGTATATTTTTACTAATTACAACTTATAGGGCCATCACAGCTGAACATATATCAGACAAACAAACTAATTTGAAACCTAGGTTTTATCAAATTCGTAATTTACTTACATCTATTGGTGGGAGTCATTATGTTCCTCTATTGCTTCATGTTGGCCCTTACATTTTTATTTTCATCTTACTTTTATCATTTTACTCTTTTAGGTTGTGAACCAGATGACGAAGTTAGTGAAGAAAGTGAAAACTCTACCTCTGATGAGGACCAACAAAGGCCAGCACGAATAAGTCGCCATCGCAATTTTGCTAGAAATTTCATTGAAATGCCAGGAGTTCAGCAATTGACACTCCCAAAACCTACTAATTGTCGATTTTGTAGAGCAAGATTGTTTCACAAAGAACTGAAATCCTTTTGCTGCAAGAGGGGAAGAGTAATATTGCCTGCAATTCCTGTTCCTTATGAGTTGTATGAGTTATTCACCGCTGACTCTCCTGAAGGTAGATTGTTCAGAAAAAATATACGACCTTTGAATCATGTTTTCTCATTTACATCAATCGGGGTTCAACTTGACTTAAGCGTCGCAACTGGCCAAGGGGTGCATGCATATAGAGCTCATGGAGCAATTTACCATAAGATTGGTACACTATTACCTCCTCCAGGAAAAAGGCCAAGATTTGTACAGATGTTTATCTTTGATACTGAGCATGAGATCGAAAATCGTCTACGTGAAAGTGGTGGACTGAGAGCTGAGCTCATTGATAAAATTAAACGGATATTAGATGCTCATAATCCATTTGTTAAGATGTTTAGACAACTTTCTCAGCGTCCTGATATAATTAATTGCAAGTTGCGAATCAAAGAGAGGCCTGCTGCGGAGAGACAATATGTATTACCCACTGCATCTCAAGTGGCTGCTATTGTAACTGGTGGTGACGAGTTACGTGATGATTCACATAGAGATATAATTGTTCAGACAATTGGTGGACAACTTATGAATGTTAAGGAATTCTCAGGTTATTACGACCCGATGCAATACCCTTTGTTCTTTCCGTACGGCTCATATGGATGGGACCCTGGTTGCCTTACGATTCATAATAAGAAAGTCACATGTTGTGATTACTATGCATACATGTTACAGGTACTTTGTGTTGCACTTTTTTTTCTTTTATTATTTTAGATTATGTATATAGTTTGCTCATTCTTATAAAAATGGCAGATTCGAGAAAATAACCGAAGAAATGACTCATCCATCCGAACAAATAACTCATCCATCCTTTTGTATGGAGGTCGGTTATTCCAACAATACGTTGTGGACAACTATGTTAAGATTGAGACCCAAAGGCTCAGATATATAAGAAATAATCAAGATAAGATCAGAGCAGAGCTATACCAGGGTCTACAAGATTGCTTAGAATCTGGAGAAACTGAAGCGAGTAATTTTTTTTTGGTTTTTGTTGTAATTAGTGTTTTTGCCATTCACATCTCATAGATTATTATTTGCGTCATATCCCACCTATTTTGGCATCTAATTCGCATTACCTATTTTTTTTTCAGGGAATGTCGGGAAACGCGTTGTGTTGCCATCGTCTTTTGTCGGAAGTCCACGAGATATGTACCAACGCTACCAAGATGCTATGGCAATAGTGAAAAAATTTGGCAGACCGGACATATTCCTCACAATGACTTGCAATCCTAATTGGATTGAGATTCAAGAACAACTGTATCCGGGACAAACTGCTCAAGATAGGCCAGATTTGCTGACTAGAATTTTTCGAGCAAAATATGAGCATATGAAAAATGATGTCTTCAAACATGGAGTTCTTGGAAGAGTTGTCGCACATGTTCATGTAATTGAATATCAAAAGCGTGGTTTGCCCCATGTGCATCTGGTGGTCATTCTACATGAAGATGACAAGCTAAACACGCCGGATGATTACGACAAAATTGTTAGAGCAGAAATTCCCGATAGAGATGAAGAACCTCAATTGTATGAGGCTGTCTTGAAACACATGATTCACGGGCCATGTGGAGTTAGAAATCCCAACTCTCCTTGCATGAAGAACGGTTGTTGTAAGAAAAACTATCCTAAGCAGTTCGCTGATACCACATTAAAAGGAAGTGATTCTTATCCTATTTATCGGCGTCGGAATAGGAACAGATTTATTGCCTTGGATTTTGAAGGAGATAAGTTGTTGATGACAGAGATGTGGTCCCATACAATCCTTGGTTGTTGCTGAAGTATGATTGTCACATTAATGTTGAGATTTGCTCAAGCATAAAAAGCATAAAGTACCTGTACAAGTACGTGTACAAAGGACCCGATTGTGTGGTATTACAATTAAGCCCATCGCCAACAAACGATGAAATTAATCAGTATGTTGACGGGAGATGGATATGTGCTCCTGAGGCATTGTGGAAAATCTTTAAGTTTCCAATGAGTCGAATCTATCCCTCTGTTGTGCGCTTGCAGCTTCATTTGCCTAACAGACAACAAGTTCGATGCTATAGTGAGCAAAATATTTCTAATGTGTTAAGTGATGCACGAAATTCTCGGACAATGTTAACAGAGTTCTTCTAAGTTTATGCTGAAGATCGAGAGAATACCAAATATTTGTACAGCGAGTTTCCTAGATACTATAGATGGATTTCAAAAGACAGAATTTGGCAGAGACGAACATCGCCACAACAAGTTATTGGTCGGTTATATGCTGCTTCGCCGCATGAAGGAGAGAGATTTTATCTGCGTGCTTTACTAAATCATATTACAGGGCCTAAATCTTTTGATGATTTGATGACCGTAAATGGTGAGCGGTATCTAACTTTTAGGCAAGCAGCTGAGAAATTTGGAATTCTTGAAGAAGATGATAGTATTCGGCAATGCTTAATTGAGGCAAGAGTTGTCAGAATGCCTTCTGCTTAGAGAAGGCTATTTGCAACAATATTGATTTATTGTGAACCAACCGGGGTGCGAAGATTGTGGGATGAGAATTATTCGTATATGATTGAAGACTATCCTTCATCCACAAATACAAACAATTTGTTCGTCCAGAACAGACTTCTTCATGACATAAGTGTTATTCTTCAACATCATAAAAGAAGTTTGAGTGAGTTTGATTTGCCGCAGATTAGCCATCAGTTCCAAGACATAGGTATTATTCCCAGTTTAATAGAAGATGAGCTTAATATCTCAATCTGTCCAGCTGACTTAGAGGCAAAAAATAAATTGAACTTCAGCCAAACGCTTGCATTTGACACAATCAGCAATGCTATTCAAAGAAAAGAGAGTGCACTCTTCTTTGTAGATGGTCCTGGAGGGACTGGAAAAACATTCTTATATCGAGCATTGCTTGCATATTTTAGAAGTAGAGGTCTCATAATGCTTGCCACTGCAACATCTGGAATAGCATCAACACAACTTCCTGGTGGGAGAACTGCACATTCAAAACTTAAAATACCAATTAAGTTACATCCGGAAGCAAGGTGCAATTTTAGCAAGCAATCAGAAATATGTCAATTGTTTAAGCGTGCATCAGCAATTATTTGGGACGAGGCACCTATGGCAAACAAAAAGGCTATTGAAGTAGTCGACATTACTTTGAGAGAAATGCTTGAAGTGGACTTGCCATTTGGCGGTTTAATAGTGATATTTGGGGGTGATTTTCGTCAGGTTGTTCCGGTTGTGGTTAGAGGCACCAGATTACAATCTATACAAGCAAGCATTGTTGAATCATATCTATGGTCCAGTGTCCAGCTTCTTCGCTTGACAGAAAATATTAGAGCACATGATGATCAGATTTTTGCGGATTTTCTTATTCGGGTGGGAAATGGTGAAGAACCAACGATAGAGGAAGATATGATAAGAATTCTAGACTCGATGGTTATGCCATGGGAAGGAGAACAATCAATAGATAATCTAATTTCTTGGACGTTCCCAGGATTGGGTTCCCATCAGCATGATGGTGATTACATGATGCAAAGGGCTATTATAACTCCAAGAAATGATGAGGTTAATGCATTAAATGAAAAAATAATTTCATCTTTTCAGTCTGAGGATGAGGTAACGTACTACTCATTTGACTCCATCCAAGATGATCATCGTAATTTGTTTCTGCCAGAGTTTTTAAATTCACTTTCTCCTGGTAATCTTCCACCACACAAATTGACTTTGAAGAAAGGATGTCCGATCATGCTTCTGAGAAATATTGACCCACGAATTGGGCTATGCAATGGCACAAGACTAATTTGTCATAGATTTGGTAGAAACGTCATAGATGCAGAGATTCTCACCGGAGAATTTAAAGGGACACGAGTATTCTTGCCACGCATACCTTTGAAAACGTCAGAAGATGCAAATCTTCCATTTGAAATGACACGTAAGCAATTCCCTGTTCGACTAAGCTTTGCACTGACGATAAACAAATCTCAAGGGCAAACGATACCATATGTGGGAATCTATTTACCAGAACATGTCTTCAGTCATGGACAACTATATGTGGCTTTTTCTCGAGGAGTTTCTCAAGCACAGACTAAAGTCTTGGTGAAGAAGGGAAAAATATATGGGCACGACGGAACTTACACCAGAAATGTCGTTTACCCGGAAATTTTCACAAAGTTGCAGATCCACAATAACTGAATGTAATCTCTAATCTTTCTGACATATACCTTTGCTTTAACCTTTCTATTTTAGGAGTCATCGAAATTTATTAAAACTAGAGATATATGTCATAGTTTTACAATGTTTCATCTATACATAGCATTAAAATTTTAATACAACGTACTTTTGTTTGCAGGTTACATTGAGAGGTTTATGTGTATTGCTGGATAAGAATTGCTTCTTATCCAAGTAAAAATCCCTGTATGGAGATGTTTCCGTACTGATTCTCTTCAAAGTTATCCACTTCAGGTACTTTAATTCAATTAAATATTTCATCCTTTGCTTGAATTCAAGATTTGTGTGAAAATTCATGGTAGACTCACCCTTTTAGTAACTAAATCTACGAGCAATCCAAAGTAGCAAGTGCAAGGGTCCGTACAATGTTCCCAATTGTTGTGTAATTTAATTTCTTTATTTTGATTAGATTACTTCTGCCATTACTAAGTTATATTCTATAATGTTTTAGATCAATTTTGTTGTTCTGTGTGGTTGAAACTTATTGAATAAATCTGGAAGTGGGGTGAAGATTGCAATTTTACATATTACTTTTTTTAAAATCTGTAATTGCACATTCTTATCAACATTCTGTTGTTTTCTACCACATAGTCATTGCATAACAATAATTAGAATGTGAAGGTTGGAATTCAAATAACTGAGCTATAAGTTATTTGAATTTGTAGCATGCAATATGGAGAGTGTAAGGTTTAGATTTGTCTTGCTGTTTAGTGTCTTTCAACCGGATATTTAATTTTTAACTAACAATTGAGTTAACACATGCACGTGCTCATTTATTTTATTTATGCAGATTTAATAGGATTTTGTTATTTTGTTGGAGAGTATGATAGTGCAGTAAACGAGAAAGAAATTTGCAGGTTGTGTGTAAATTGATTATTTCTCCATACATAGACAAGTTCCCTATAAATTACAACATATAACTGGAAATTCAAAGAAAAACAAGGTTTGTTGTTGTTATATTGTGCTTGGATTCTTGCTAAATTATAGTTATGTCTATGACTTTCTCACGGGAAATCTAATGTTATGCATGGTTATGTACTTCAAGACATATGTGATTTTGTTATGCTGAAGTTACAACTTGAAATGTACATAATCAAAATTAGAACTTGAAGTATATAGATTCTCTGCAAACGGCAGCTACCATCAAATTTTGTTCATTGTTTTATTTCTAGCATAACTATGTAGTTCAATACATGTTTGTTTGTTGAAGTTCATTCACTTGGCTTTTTATATTGCTAACACTTGAAATTTTTGTTGATTTGTGGATGATTTGAAGCTTTGCTCTCCTTTTTCTTTTGAACACTGTTATGCGTGATTATTCATGCGATTATATGTCTATATACTATAAATTTTCTTAAATATTCTCTATTGAATTCTAACTTCCTACCTTCTCTATTTTTTGTAGGTTGGTATCTATTCCATGTGAGTCTGGCGTTATATATGGAGTGAATGTAACTGATATTTCATTGATTCAGTTTTTATTTATTTTTACCTGTGATTGTCAGGTTTGTTTTAGGTTGTCACAATCTCTATTATATCAAGTATTGCTTCGGGTTATCACGTTCGGTTTTTGGCAAATAAATCATGACCAGAGACGATTCTCAACAAACTTGCTTGCTTTGTTGAAGAGTTTTGCATCTGATGTCAAACTATATATTTTATTTGGTTGGGATTCTGATGTCCAATACATTATTGTACTTGGGATTCTGTGTAGCTTAGTTTATGATTTGAACTTGGGGTTATCGTAACAAAGACGATATATTTTGGTGTTCTAATTGTTCATATTCTTTTTCCTTTTCCTTTAGTATTCTGCCATTTTATTCATGCTATTAAGCATATAATTTATTATGTATGTTAGTTTCCTGAAGTGCATAGAAATGCAGTTGAGTTATAGTTGTGGCATCTTAAGATCTTCTCATATGAATGCATCAATTTTATCCCTGCTTATGTTTCTTTTCATAAGAACAACAATTTTGTTGTATATTATTTGGTTTAAATCCTATGTCAGCTGAAAGTTTTGGAAGAAAGGAAATTTCGGAGTCAGTTCACTGAGTTTATACTCAAACTAAAACTTGAAACTTAAACACAAATTAAGCAGGCACGCCACCAGTAAGTAAATTATGTCAAAATAAACGCTTTGTAATAAAAAACACTCATTTGCATTAAAAGTAACTAAATTATAAAGTAGGGAAAAATATTCAGAATTTTTTACATCTGAAAACTTCAATACTCCCTCTTACGTTTACTTTCGGGGGGTTTCTTATGTCTTTTTCCTATGATTCTTTTACCAATGCGCAGCCTCACATGTAATCGAATGCTTTAGCAGATATATAGACCGAATTGCAAAGTTTAGAGTTATTCAATTTGAGTTATACTTGAAAACAATTTAAGTATGTACATAAACATTTTTATGGATAGCATAAATTATATAAAAACAAACATTTTAAATTAAATCACTCTTTACAATAATTAGAAAACTGCACGCGGTCCCCGCGTGCGCCTCAGTGGCTAGTATATATATATATATATATATATATATATATATATATATATATATATATATATATATATATATATATATATATATATATTATGAAATACGTTTCTTATTTTTCTTTTTCTTGACTAAAACATTCTTCTTTATTTCATGTATGTATGTAACGAGATAAAAGGAATTGAAAGTTGATAGATCTCCTAAAGTGAGATCCCTTCTTATCATACAAGATTCTCAATCAATATACATCAATTACGGGTAAATTTTACTTGTGCTATTTGGGAGATTTTTGATATTTATGCCTCGGTTTCAGGACAGGTGGTGAATTGGAGCAAATCAGGGGTAGTTGATCCTTAAGACTTTCTGATCATGACAGGACTTACCCCATATTTTCTTTATTCTGCACAATTGGATTGCGGAAAAATCTGATAAACATGCTTCAATGGAATCAACAAAAAAAGAATTTGTGGTATGGTGGTTCTTGGCACCACACTATGCAGAGAACTGAAGATAGAGAAAGATAGACTAGGACGTCTCACAGAACTTAGTAAAGAATACATAAAAAGTTATTCTAAAGAAATAATTATATATGGGGAAAATGCATTAAACCCCTTGTGGTTTCGAAAACCTGCACCAAACCCCGACCCTTGTAGTTTATTAATTGTCTAAAACTCCCTTATGGTTTCATAAACTATGCACAAAATTCCTAAATTTGCACAAAACTCCCTTGTGGTTTTAAAAAGTTTTGCACAGAACCCCTCGTGGTTTCATGAAAAGAGGATTTTGTGCAGAGTTTATGAAACCACAAGGGGGTTTCGTGCATGTTTTTGAAACTACAAGGGGGTTTTAGGTTGATACCCCAATTATATATACACAACTATTTGTAAAATAAAAATGTAATAAAAAATTAATCAATTGAACAGTATCTTTCCCTGAAATGAGATTTCAAGAACTGAGTATACGATCCAGATGCCTCCGTCTTATCTATATATGACTGTGGAAGACTTCAATTCCTTCTTTTCCCTTGAATTGATGGACTTATATGTCGGAGCAAACAATAGTCTCACATCGAAAAATGAAGGGAGTAACGGGGAATATGAATAAGTAATATTTCAATTGGTATGACTGTGTTGAGGCCTTTTGTGGTGAAGCCCAATAAAAAATCATGAAGAATTGGACTTAGTGTGAACAAAAAAGTGGTAAATTCTCAGTGGTCCTTTGCATCAGTGGAAGATTGTTGGGGCGAATAATAGTCCCGCGTTAAAAGAACTAAGGAGAGTTTATGAGTTTATAGAGTTTATAGGAATAAATAATATCTCAACTAATATGAAACTTTTTGTGGTGAAGCAGATAACATATATATCCATGAAAACTTGTGCTAGACAATATAATGTATTGTGAAGATATATATTCTTATCATAGACCAGTGGTGACTCTTGATAGCAGGCTACACAGAGAATCCAAAGAAAAGAAATGTAGACTATGACTTATTACACAACCTAGTTAAAGATACATAAGAAACAAAATTTATATAAAACAAGAACTATACAAACTAATTTACCATTAAAACTAAATAAATTATGTAAAACTATTCTACTTAATAGAATCTTCCCATGAAAATGAGATTTCTATACTTTGAGTATATGAACCAGATGCCTCCGCCTTATCCATATATGGTTGCGAAAGAATTTAATTCTTTCTTCTTCTTGAATATATATGATCCAGCATTACCAGTTTTGTAGTCGTCGGGTCATTACCTCATTGCACTTCTCAGAATCTAACGGATATCGAGCGCATATATTTGATAGTAATTTGTAAACCTACCACCCACAGAAAAAGAAAATATATTCTTGCGCGCACTATGACTTCTCCATTTGAATTATATTGTTATGAATCTCAAAGAAATATATATGAAAGAAATGAAGTGTTTGAGTAAATTAATTAAGTCGTTGTGAAACTATATATTATAATATTTATATAAGTTAGAAACTTGAAACATTTTATGAATATTTATCCATGCTAATTCGACGAGGATGTGGCATCAAAAAATGACTTTCAACGGTTTGAAATGAAATATATGCTTATATCAAGGGAAGTGGGAATTATCTGGAAAGAAAGCGACCCCGTGACGTCCTTTATTATATATCTTGTATAGCACATAGGATGCAACAATGAAATTAGTGGTATACATAATTGAATATATATCAAATACTAAACAAAAATTTGTAGTAATAGTTTGATAACCAGTAGTAGTCATAATTGAATATATATCAAATACTAAACAAAAATATTTTACTCATATAATTAAATTTTAGCAGCTAGATATTGCTAACAAAATAAAAACGACAAATTTTATATATCTTGTATAGCACAAAGGATGCAACAATGATTTTTCTAGTGCTTTGATTAGATACAATGAGACTCGCGTCTATGATGGATTTTAAAATTAGTTGATTGATGTGATTAAAATAAAACAACTTAGTTATATTTATCTCTAGCTTCAGGGGTCCAACTATATGTTGCACTTGCACCCACTTTAGTTTCTATTTTTGACGGAAACATTGCCTGGCTTTAATTAACTTGAGGAGCCATATATAAATGATAATAGGAAAAATCTACAGAGATAAACACACTGGAGAACTTTTATTTAGGGTTTCCATACTTATAAACTCGAGTATTCTGAGGAACAAATACAAGCTAAGAGTACATAACCATCAGAAAGGATCGAGCTGGCTGCATCACACACACATTAGTTGCAGCACGCATATAGTTCTCAGTTATTAATAGATCCAAGCTGTAATATTCATAACACGTTACGACCTTGATACACTTATATGTATATAATCTCGATCTCCTTGACTTTATTAGCGGAGTACGAATTTAACATTCCTGTCGCTGCAGTAGAGGCATGGGTGCTGGTCGTCGAGTTGCAACGTTTTCATAAAGTCTCGAGCTCGTGACACCAGATCATAAGTGGTGATAGGATTTGGGTGTTGTTCAAGAACTTTAAGCACTGACCAGGTGAAAGCTCCATGCCTTTTGCCGTCACCCCCGAAATTCGTCTCTTGGCCCATTTCATTCGATTGGCACCCACTCATCAAAATCCCTGGGTACCCTCCATTCAACGACAATGATCGCCCCATGATTCGATTATTTGGAGTATTTTGGAATACGAGACTCGCATCTGAACCAAACTGTTGCATAAATAATGCCTGGACATTGAATTGATTGCCTCGTGCACGACGTTGCGCCCCAAATAGCACCTCGACAATTACATCAAATGGGACAAACCTAGGGTGGCGATTGGGATCAGCAATTGTTCGACGAGTTGAGGTAACGTGAGGGCCAATTTGCTCTTTTGCCTGATCGATTAACCCACCGCTGTGACACGAGTCAGACATGATGATTAATTCTACACCCTTTGTGGCTCCGTTAAGGATCTTGCGGAAGTCCATGCCTAGTATATATATAACAACTTATTAATTAGGAATAACTAATTTACTGAGGTATTTGATCATAAGCTATATATATATGTACTTACTTGTGATGAGATTGAGATCAGACGTTACGATGGCTTGTTCATCTCTACCGGTTGATGAGTCGTCTCTTGTAACTATTGTTCCGTGTCCAGCGAAGTAGAGAAAAACCACATCTCCTGCTTTGGCGAAAGAGAGTAACTTCTCCAAAACAGCCTTTATAAGGGCAGCGGTGGGCTTGGCCGCCTTGGGATTACTGTCTGGTTTGTCAGTCAGCAAACTAACGCATTTCGTTGAGAATCCGAACCTCTTCATCAATATGTCGTACACACTGTTCGCATCGTTGATGCATCCGCCCAGCTTAGGATACTGCCTCCCCATAGGAAGATCACGAACGTTCGAGTAGTTGCATCCCACCACAAGGCCATACTTAACTTGGGCCATACTTTGTGTAACTTGGTACTTAATTGTATCGACCACAAAACTCTACAAGTACTGATGCCTCTTCCATATACTTATACTGATGATGCTCTATCTATCAAGAAATATGCCGAGTCATTACGTGGCTGATACTGATTAATATCGTTTCAAAATATCTTATAATTCACTTCATATTTTCCACTGTTTGAGACTGATCGATCGCTTTCAACATCTATTCGAAGAGCATCTCAAGTTTTTCTGCCACTGTCTTGTCTACCATCTTCTTTTAATGCATCATTCAAGGATTTACATCGTGCGTCATTATTAATGTGTGAAGTAAATTTGTTAAACTTTTAAACATGTTTATTAATCATTACCGCACATTGAATTACATACCATGACTCTGATAGAGGGACATGTGTTGGACAGGAAAATAACAGAAGGTCAAGCTTTATAGTCAATTGGCAAATAACATCACTGTATTATATGTTGGACATATAAATGAATTTTAAATTTGTTAAGGTATAAAGTTACATGCATGTCCTTTCAAGAAATTAACAAGCATACAAGGAGTATCAAGCACCGGTTAATTCATTTTTGGTGCCTTAAGTTGGCACAATTTTAAATTTGGTGCCTTATTGTGGCAGCCATCTTTTTTTTGGTGCCTTAACTCGGTGATTTCGTCAATTTGAGTCCTCCGTCACTGGAAAATTCGAAATTTAGCCGGAATTGCTTACGTGGACATGAAATGGCAGAAAATTTAGGGATTTCGACGCAAGTCAACCCACCACATAAGCAATACTCCACGTATACCGCCACATGTACAATTAAAAAAAAAGCTTAAATCCACAAATTTATTTTTTTTGAAAATCCATATTTATTTATATATCTTTGGTTTTTAAATTTTTTTTTTAAAAAAACAAAGTTTTTAAAAAAACCTTTGTACAAAGAATTGTATTTATAAATTTAAGTTATAAACATTTTTGTATTTTAAAATCTAATTTAATAAAAAATTAAAAATTAAAAAAAAAATACAAGAAATAAAAAAGTTTCTTCATCTCCTTCACCTCTTCACCTTCCCCACCCCCACCCCTAGAGAGAGAGAGAGAGAGAGAGAGAGAGAGAGAGAGAGAGAGAGAGAGAGCTTAACTAAAATTAAGTTAAGTAGAGTTTAGATAAAGTTAATTAAAGGAGTTAAAATTAGAAAATGGGACATATATTGGAAAGAATTGTGGGACAGAGGACCTTCACCCGCTTTTGGCGATTATTGAAGAGTATAATATTAGTAGCTAATTTCATCCGCGTCCCGTGAATTCTCCATCTCTCCATCCACTTTTTATCTTGTTTGAAAAATTTCCATCCACAATCCCACAATTAGTAACCATTGGTCAACATTTAAATTTAAGAGGTAAAAATTTCTTTTAAGAAAAAAAACTACTGAGTTGAATGAACTTATTACAACTAAAAACATAAAAAAAATATAATTATTAGTATGCAAAATAGAATGACACAGAATATTGTACTTAAATAAATAAATTTTAGCAATGGCATACATTTTTATTGCTAAATATACATAAACTATTATTGTTATAATTATTTGGATCATTTACAAGCGAATCAAATGTATGAACATATACTATCGATCTCAAATCATCCTTAATTAAGTTTATTTGTAACGTATATTCAAAAAAAGTTAAAAACAGTAAGTTTTATATTTCTTGTATAGTACACGGAAACTATGGGTGGTTTGCCTACTATTTTGGTTTATCAGATACAACTGAGTCTCGTCTATGATGGATATATCTCCAAATTAGCTGATTGTTGCGATTTCTCAACAGTTATCAATCAACTAGTTAATTGAAAGGAGGTAGATGAAAAAAGTTTAAACTAGAAGAAAGGTGAATGGAGAGAGAGAAGAATTCAGGATAATAGGAAAAATCTGTAGAGATAAACACACCCGAAGAATTTTATTTATGGCTTCCAAACTATTACAAGTTCGAAAGTATTCTGAGGACAAGGACAAGAGTACATATTCATCAAATCAAGCTAGGTGCATCACACACATTAGTTGCAGCACACATACAGTTCGCATCTTATTTATGTATTCTACTTTAATACACTAATAGTTTCTCCTTGAATTTATTTGCGGAGTTCAAATCTAACATTCCTGTCGCTGCAGTAGAGGCATGGGTGCTGGGCTTGCTTCAGTTGTAACGTTTTGATATAGTTTCGAGCTCGTGATACAAGCTCATAAGTTGTGATAGGTTTTGGGTGTTGTTTCAGAACTTCGAGCACCGACACGGTGAAAGCTCCATGGTTTTTGCCGTCACCACTTGAGTACTTTGTCTCTTGGCCCTCTTCATTCCATTGACACCCACTTATCAGAATCCCTGGGAGACCTTCATTCAATGATAATGATCGCCCTAGGACTGGATTAGGTGTATTTTGGAATACGAGACTGGCACCCGCACCAAACTTTTGCATAAATAACGTCTGGACATTGAATTGATTAATGTCTCGTGCACGACTTGGTGCCCCGAATAGCGTCCGAACAATGACGTCAAATGGGACAAACCTAGAGCGGCGGTTGGGATCATCAATTGCTCGACGAGTTGCGGGAGCGCCAGGGCCAATTTGCTCTTTTGCCTGATCGATTAAACCTCCACTATGGCATGAGTCCGACATGATGATGAATTCTACACCCTTTGTGGCTCCATTAAGGATCTTGCGGAAGTCCACACCTATAGTATGACAACTTATTAGTTATTACATCGAAATAATTGATTGATCAGGTATTTAGTAAGCTGCATATGTACTTACGGGTGATGAGATTGAGATCAGACGCCACGATTGCTTGTTCATCTCTCTTGGTTGACGAGTCCTTTGCTTGAATTATCGTTCCGTGTCCTGCGAAGAAAAGAAAAACCACATCCCCAGCTTTGGCTCCAGAGAGTAACTTCTCCAGAAAAAGCTTTATAAGGGCAGCAGTGGGCTTGTACTTACTGTCTGGTTTGTCAGTAAGCAAACTAACAGAGGTTCTCATGAATCCGAACCTCTCAAACAGTATGTCTTGCACACTGTTCGCATCGTTGATGCATCCGCTCAACGGAGGATAATATTTCTTCATAGCACAATCAGGAGGGTCCTCGTAGTCACATCCCACCACAATAGCATACTTAACTTGAGCCATACTAACCTGATCTACAAGTACTGGGGTACTAATTATGGGTAGTTGTTTGAGGAAAATATGCTTATACTTATATTGGTGAAGCTCTACCTATCTGGAAAATATGCCGAGTCATAACGTGGCTAGCTTGATACTGGTTAATATCGTTTCAAATTATGCTGTAATATATTCAGTTGATATTTTCAATTGAAGGCTGATCGATCGCTTTCATTATCTATTCGAAGAGCATCTCATATATTCTGCCACTGTCTTGGCTACTATATGTCATTGAAGGATTTACATCGTGCGTCATAATTGTTTAAAGTAAATATATAATTGTTTCACTTCTATACTATCTATGAACATGTTTATGACTTCTTATCTCATATCAAAGTCACATGCCATGAATCGATTGAGGCACATGTATAAGCAGTATAACATGTATTCGGCAAACAAAGTATAGACAGGGTAAAAAGGCCCCATTATCAAAAAAGTATCAATATAACCACCTTTTGTTTTTCAAGAAAAATAACCGGATGACAAGTTTTATAGGCAATGGGAAAATTATCACAACACTATGATATGTTTGAACATATAATTTAACAACCACTACAAGACAAACAAGTATCAGGGTCGTCGAAAATTGCTTGATGAAGTCCAAATTCCGTAGCTGAAGACTTACGACATCAACAAAGGGCTAGCTATCAACCTAAAACTCCCTTGTGGTTTGGAAAATCTGCACAAAATCCCCATATGGTTGGAAAACTACCTAAAACCCCCTTGTGGTTTCAAAAACCCTACACACATTCCCTTCTGTTAAATTTAACATAACTCAGTTAGTTTTATTTAAAAATGACTAAATTGCTCTTATTTATTTTTAACTTCTTTTAAAAAAATCTAGATATTTTAAAAAAATAATAAAAAAACAGGGATTTTTTCCAGGGTTTTCAAACCACAGGGGGATTTCGTGCAAGTTGTCAAACCACAAGGGGATTTCATGTTTCAGTTCTTAAGGGTGAAATAGACTTTTTAATTCGAAAAAGTACACAAAAGTTAAACCCACTCTCACATAGAGCGAGTGGTCGCCACTATCTGACGGAGTTAAATGGATTAGGGATTTTGTGCAGGGTTTTTGAAACCACGAGGGACTTCTATGCAGGGTTTCTGAAGCCACAAGGGAATTCTAGGTAATTATCAAACCACAAGGGGATTCCGTGCAGGTTTTTAAAACCACAAGGGAGTTTTATGCATTTTCCCCCATCAACAGAGTTGTTTCCGAAAAGTAGACCCTGGTTTATAGAAGCGAATACCTTTCAACGACAACATAGTCCATACTCTAGCTATCTCTAAAAGATAAATTTTGGTAAGCAAATAGTTGTATTTTTCTTAATTAGTATCCCTGAACTGTAGCAACTAATTTGAGCTAATCAATTAATACAATACTAATGAACATGTATTCTCTCTCTCTCTCTCCGATATTTCTTAATTAAAAGAAACTCACCACCAATAATAATTTGAATCCCAAATTTTAATACTAAGGTATGGATTTGCTGCTTTAAGAAACTAAATCCGCCATGTATTAATTGCGGCAAAGTTAAGAGTTGCATCAGGTAAATGGGTTACTCAACACTAGGGGAGGAAAAAAAAAAGCGATAATTGCGGCAAATCCCCTAATCTATGGGTGTTTTTGCATTGTGCCCACTACTTATGAAAATGTGCAATAGGCACCATAACCTATTAATTTTTGTGCGATATGCCCCCTGAACTATTGAGGAACCTTTCATTTTATGCTGATATCCCACCAAAACTCCCCAATGGTTTTGAAATCTTGTGCGAGACCCTCCTATGGTTTGTTAATTGTATAAAACCCACCTTCTAGCTTTATAAACTTTGCACAAAATCTTATTTTATATGAAACCGCAAAGGGGTGCTTTTGAGAATGTCTTATGAACCTAAAATGGTGGTTTTAGATAATTAACAAATCACAAGGGGGTTTAGTGCATGATTTTTAAAACAATTGGGGTTTTTGGAGGGATATTAATACAAAATGAAAGGTTGCTCTATAGTTCAGGGGGCAAATCACACAAAAATCAATAAGTTAGGGGCATATCGCACATTTTCATAGGTTAGGAGGCACAATGCAAAAACACCCATAGATTGGGGAGTTTGCCGCAATTATCTTTTTTTTTTCTATTTTTTTTTTCTTCCCCTAGTGTTGACTAACCCATTACCTGATGCAACTCTTAAGTCTTAACTTTGTGAAGAACTAACATGCTTTACATCTCCAAGAATCTGTCTTATTTTCCTGTAGTTATACACAAGATCTACGTTCTTCAACTTGATTATTAAATTAAAAGAGGGCTAGAAAAGAAAATGCGTTAAATGCATCTATCAGAAATCAGCACGTACGACGTCCCAGTGGTTTTTCGGTATCGTCAATATACTCATAAGTTCAAGAAGAGGGATTAAGCACACATAAGAACTTTTATTTGTCGATCGCTTCTATACTTGTACATGACAATACTATATAATTTGACAAATTAATACAAGAGGATTCCAAAGCAAATGAGGCTGCATTACACAGTGGTAAAACCTACTCCTCGTCTTATTTAGAACTGGATCCTGTAAACTTATACTTTACAGCTCCTTAAATGTTTGTTAGTGCTACTGGCTTAGGAAAAAGGCAAGAGCATTCTTATCGCTGCAGTAGAGGCAAGGGTGTTGCTTCTCTTGTAACTTCTCGACGAATTCTCGAGCTCGAGTCAGGAGCTCCCAATTAATGATAGGTTTAGGGTGATTTTCGAGAACATCGAGCACCGCTGAGGTGAAGACTCCATGCGTCTTACCTCGAAAGTTTTTCTCTTTGGCAAGCTCATCTGGTTGACACGCGCTCAGCAGAATCCCTTGGTCTGCCTTCAACCGTAGCTCCACCTGATTGGGGGGGATATTTTGGAAGACGAGACTCGCCTCTGAAGTAAACAATTGGACAAAGAATGCCGGAACGTTAAGTATACGGATTTGAATGTGCCGTGCAAGTATCCGCAGAATAACTTCGAACGGGATGATCCTAATTATAGGGGGGACGTAAGGTGAAATGGAGTTAAATATGTTTAGATTCATTGGGGGATGATTAGGCCCAATTTTCTCTATCTCCTTATCGATTAGTCCCCCGCTGTGGCAGGAGTCAGACATGATGACGAAGGATACGCCATTTGGGGCGCCATTAAGGAGCTTCCGAAAGTCCATACCTATGATCAACAAATATAATATTTAAGCCCGCGACACCAAATGAACTTTATGTCCCACTAAGTGTGTGTGCATCTGTGTACAAAGCAATAATTAGGTAATTTCATAAGCTATATACATATTGAATAGTCACACTCACAGGTGATCAGATTGAAATCGCTTGTCACGATAGCTTGTTCGTCTTTACCAGATGATGAATCCTTTGCCGGAACAATTGTTCCGTGTCCTGCGAAGGAAAGAAATACCACATCCCCTGCTTTGGCAATAGAGAGGACCTCCCTCAGAACCGCCTTTATAAGGGCAGCAGTGGGCTTGATGTTACTGCTAGGCTTGTCAGTCAGAACCGTAACGCTGGTCTCTTTGAATCCAAACCTCTTTATCAGTATGTCGTGCATACTGTTTGCGTCGTTGATGCATCCTCTCAGCCGAGCTGGAGTGTTCGGGTAGTTGCATCCCACCACAAGAGCATACTTAGCTTGGGCCATATATACTTTCTCCCAAGTAATTGTGTGTGTACGTGGGAGATTAGTCTGGCGGTTGGAGGTCATGCCTATTTATAATGATGAAGCTCGAGATAAGTATCTTGATTTGCGGTGAGTATTAATTTACTTGGCTGATTAACACTCTGCTGCTAATTGAAGCTACTAACAAAGCATCTCTAATCTACTAGGTGGTTTTTTAGAAAAGAAACAAATAACGTCATATTGTGTTGTATCAAATATTCAGATTCTACATTGTGAAACAAAGAGGCAACAAAATACATCTATATATGTGTATTTAAAATTATGTTGTTCACTGGTCCACGTTCTACAGATGGAACCACCTTTTGAGTCTTTTGTTTAAAATTCAGTGTCCGAACGTCGCCACCTCCACAAAAGAATTTCGATTCCTTCTTAGAGCTAACATCCTGTAAAAATGGGTTCTTCGTCTCACTATGAAATGACTTCGGCCTATTGGTTTTGGCCCATGCGAGTTTGCACCAGCCACCATGCCATATGTACCTAAGTTGTAGGCCACCACATTCACTTCTCTAATTGTGATCATGACCAAGTAATCTGCTATTTTTTCGTGTCACGTTACTTATAGTTTTCTTTTTTACAAATTTTGGCTATAGCTGTTTAATTTAGATGATTTTTTTTTTTTTACTATAATAATGGACATTCGTTAACATTAATATCCCATCTAGTGCTAATGGAATCCGTCAAATTAAATATGCACAAGTGTAAAAAAAATAAAAGAAAACTTTTAGTGGCATCTAGATATAGTAGTATCTTTATTATATGTGCATTGTTTATATTTATTTATTGTTTTTCATACGCATATTTTGCTGTAACCGTGTTAATTTAAAGTTACTCCAATTTTTTTAATATGTTATATATTCGTTTTTAAGGTACTTATATATGTTATGATAAGTCATTGTTTTTAAGAATTAAAAATAATTAATGACAAATTTCATTCCGTTTTAAAAATAAACTCGGCCTTCCAAATACATCGTAAGCTAAACCAGTACTGACGAATAACCAACCCGCAATGAATAGGGAAGGTATAGTAATGCTATGAATGACCCACTATCGAATACTCGTAATAATATCAACAAAAGAACGTTCTCCTGTGCTTCCAGACATGCTCAACTCCACATATTCTTGTACACTCAAAGGGGGATCGATTCCGTAAAAGATGAAATCTGTAAAAGGCAATCACTGAAATGATATCTTTGTAGGATCGTCAATATTATACCGAGGGCATCTTTAGAGTATACCGAATCAGTATAGCTATCCTTCTTCTGAGACAACAACGCAATCAATTTGAATCAGTATCGAAAGGAAGTGCTAAATAATTTCTTTCTTCCTTTTCTTTACCTGTTGACGTAAAACGATGTTGTATTGTATTTAATAGAAAATTCTTACAATAAAAGAGATTATAATATTTCCACAATTTTTTTTTCATTTATTAATAATGTTAATAAATCAACATTATTTTGCCCTCTTAAACAATATACCGGCTCCACCCCGTCTTGGTCAATACTTGTTTTCCAATTAAGTTAGGATACATAGGGTAAATTTTTTACATCTTTGTGTACCCGGGGCTTTGTGAAGTACGACGTCTCATCTTACGTACGGGTGAGGATCCTCTGTCCCACTTGTGTCCGACTTTCTAATTTTACCCGTTTTAGTTATTATTAATAAAAAAAAAACTACTAGAATCCCAAGAAATAAGGATCTTCAATCAACCTGGAAAGAAATGGTTAAAAATCAACACCGATGCAGCTTTCTCGAACACTAATGCGTCAACAGCTTCACTCTGGCGTGATTCTAATGGTTTTGTGACCTTGGCTAACACTAAGATTATTCGTGCAATTGATGCAGAAATGGCAGAAGCCTTGGCCATCCTTGATGCTGTGGAAATGGCTAATCAGTTTAAAATCAAAAAAATTATTTTTGAATCAGATTGCCTGGTGCTTATCGACCGTTTAAACAACAGCTTTGAAGAGGTTAACTGGAGCTCTAAGCCTACTATTTTGAAGATTAGAGCGATTATTGAGCGTTGGAAACATTGAAAATTCCGTTTTGTCCCTCGTTGTTGTAATTTTGCTGCTCACCATTTAGCAGCTTTTGCGAGGAATTATAATTATTCTGGCTTGGTTCCTTTTGATGTAATCCCGAACGCCGTTTTTTGTGACGGGGGCTACCCTATTGTAGCCCCCCTGTTTTGATTTCAATATAAGTATTTCTTAACAAAAAAAAATCAACAAAATCTTTTCATCTTCTTCATCCCTCCACTCTCTCTCCATCTCTCGCATATCTCTCATCTCATGTCTCTCTCATAATTCCTAACACAAAATTTGGGAAAGTTTTGCTTCATTAAAATACGAAAAATATGGCAACTCAAAATTTTGTGTTAGGATCTCTTAGTTTAAGTGCCTTGTTTCTTCGATGGAGATGGATCTCTACTTCATTATATAAAATAGTCGAAATTTTACTTAATTTAATTTTTTGGTCTTCTAATGTGGACACTGCAAATTGAAATTTATTGTGATAAAGATCC
The DNA here is from genome assembly GCA_946800315.1 of Misopates orontium. Taxonomy (NCBI): domain Eukaryota; kingdom Viridiplantae; phylum Streptophyta; class Magnoliopsida; order Lamiales; family Plantaginaceae; genus Misopates; species Misopates orontium. The sequence continues at coordinate 36,980,296 of OX326951.1, forward strand.
TCAGTTTCGGTCCTTCAAAATCGGAAGTTGAAAATTGAATAAAAATTGCAAGTGCAGTATCTGTTACCCCAAATAAATTGGAATCTCTCTTTAAATTTTGTTGCAAGTTCTCAAGTACGGATGTGTGTGTTTATTCGATTATGGTGTTTAATAAACAAATTTCTCAATTTGTAGGATCATATGGGTTGCATAAGCAATTTCAAGTTAGTTAGTCTTAAACTTTGTGACGGAAGGACCAGAAATTATGGTTCTTCAGCTAGGGATTCAGTTAACATTTGCTTAAATCAGACTATAAAAATTAAATTAGGACAAAATTATGTTTGAGAGAGAGCGACTATTTTACTACTACTATTTATTTTGCCATATTTTTTGTATTTTAATGAAGCAAAATTTTTCCAAATTTTGTGTTAGGAATTATGAGAGAGACATGAGATGAGAGAGAGACGATTGATGCCGAGAGAGTGGAGGGATGAAGAAGATGAAAAGATTTTGTTGATTGAAGATCCTTATTTCTTGGGATTCTAGTAGTTTTTTTATTAGTAATAACTAAAACAGGTAAAATTAGAAAGTGGGACACAAGTGGGAAAAAAAGAGTGGGACGCGGATCCTCACCTCATCTTACCCGCCTTATATCTTTTCAAACACTACTTTCAAACTATAAAATTTAACTAATAATCTCATCAACATTTTTTTATGACAAAATTGATCTAGCGAGTTATACTGACACGAGTCTACAACATATCGATCCTAAATCAACGGCGGAACAACATTTACAAATGTTACCAGATTGATGTGTTAGCGTGTGATTTTAAACCGTTTTATCAGCTGGAGTATTTAACTAATTTCACATCCGGATTAGTTAGAGTTAGTTACATCTTTCAGTTAGTTTTGGCGCCAACATTAGTTGTATATATTTCAGCTTGTACAACTCACACTTTGTATCACTTCATTCTGTTATTTTTGATCAATAAGATTCTCTTCACTTTTGCTCTCTATTTCCTCTCTCTTTTGAGTTCACAACAATGGCGTCAATTCAATTCAATTTGATCTCATCTCTGTACCACAGTTTTGACATGATGGACCATGCACCAGTGGAGTCGGGAGGGTGACTTGGTTTAAATCAAAATGCTAATGAAATTTAATATCAATTAGGATTCGGATATATAATGAATATTAATCATAGACTCTTCATGACTAGCTAATTTAATTCGAATGCGACTCATCATTTGAAGTAACAACAGAACAATTGGAATGCGACTCATGGCTTAGAGGAAGTTTCGATAATTCAAGTAGATAAGAACTAGATTCCTCCCCTTTATCTATGGCTATGGATGAATATTTAATTCCTGGTTTGGTCATTAGTCATTACCCCATTGCGTCATTGCGGACCATAGGAAACCAAAAATATAAAAGTGATGTTACCAGAATCAGGAAGAAGACGGAATTATATAACAAAAACATAATTAACTTATTATTAATACAACATTAAATTCTAAATCAACACTAAATTAACACATTCATATGTAATAATCTAAATATTCTAGTACTCTCTGTTATATTTTCTTTGAATTCTACTAATTATGTTAAATGTAAACATTCTCCTGTATCTTTTCATATATATTATCTAATTGTAAACTAATATGATTTAGACAACGATTTCATGTATATGCAGCACATATGTTTCTCTAATCAGCTATCAATGAAATTAAACTATGAAAAGTGAGACTTTCCATTTGTTACTACTCTATCAAACATAATTACTGGAATTGAGAACATATTTTTATATTCAAAGTTGTTTGTCGTATTGTTTAGAAAACATACACACACACACACACACACACACACACACACACACACACATATATGTATATACATAATTACATATATATATATATATATATATATATATATATATATATATATATATATATAAATAAATAAATTCTAATCTAGTAAATATTCTCTTGTGGTGCAATATCAATTTTATAAATATTTCTATCTAATATGTGAGATATTGTTATCCTATAGTGGGAGAGAGAATTTTCCATCGAATCATTTCGCATATGTGAAATTACTCGTACTGTGATCAACTATATGAATGCACTAAAAACAAGGATAGAAAAACGTCACAATTACTTGTCAATTGAAGATAAGGCAGAATTCAAAAGAAACAAGTTACTGTTGAAGATATAAAGCTTAAAACATGGTGGTGAATTAAAGCCAAGAAGCAAGAGTTTTGTTTTTTCTTTTATAGATTGACATAAGAATGGTCGTTTGCTGTATCGATCAGAAGAATTTTTATATCATCGAGAAACTCGGGCATACTCATTATACCCAAAAAAAAAAGTTTCTGTTACTAATCAAACAAAATTTAACCAATTATTTAAAAACAAGAGTCCAGCATAGTCTAAAACTTAAAGTCTCGGTAGTTTTTAAATCTTGCACAAAACTCTTTTGAGGTTTGGTGATTGTCTAAAAGCCCCCTAGTTTAATAAACTCTACACAAAATCCAAGAATTCACAAGAGAGTTTTGTGCAAAGTCTTATATAACTAGCTACAAGGGGTACTTAATGCAGAACCACAAGGGGTAAATGACAATTATCACACCGATAGGGGGTTTTATGTAAGTTTTTGAAACTATTAGAGGGGGTTTTATGCATTTTTCCCATATATACTAACCCGCTTGATTCTTTGCATTAAACCACGTCTTCATCCAACTTATACTCTTCTTCTTTAATCCATTTGGACTTTGATATTTATCTACCTTCTTTAGTAAGTGATTTTTTACGGTGAGATGATATAGATAGAGCAATTTCTATAAAAATAGAGCAAAAGTCTATGAAATCACATTATGGTAATTGTTATATTCTTGATTAGTTTTAATTGTTTTTTTTTTTATACTTTTATTGATCATATCAATTGGTGATTTGAATTACTAAGATTTTGGTATTGGAGAGTGAGAGACCGCAGTTATCTTAAATCCAACTTGATTTGCAAAGATTTGGTTTTGGAGGAGATAGAGATTAGAGAGAGGCCGTCTTATCCTTTTCGAGAAACGTCATAAAATCAGGAACTTATGAAAGAAGAATAATAATTGGAGCCTTAATTAATAGGGTTAAAGAAGAAGATCAATATTTACGCTATGTTATTAGAGAAATTGTTCTTTCTATATCATCTGCCTTTGTATTATTATTTGATCTCAATATCATAAATAAAGCAAAGTATTCCATCCACAGTTTGTACATAAAAAAGTTTTAAAAGTATTAACGTAAAATAGCGTGAAAAACACAAATGTAACGGTACTTTGTCTTAAAAAAAAAAAAAACTAAAATAGAAGATTGAAGTCAAATGGTGCAAAGGGTTGGAAATCTCAATACAATTTTAGACATTACATAAATTAGTAGGGAGCAATTTTTATTTTTAATTTTTTACAAGGCAATATTCAAAAGCACAAGAAGTACCATGAGCTAAAGCGATGACCCTAAAACATGATACACCCCTCCCACTTAAACACACAATAAATTGGGTTATTTACCCAATCAACAATAAATAGATAAAACTTTTGTTATTGGCCTTATACCACAGCCAACTCCTTACTATAATTTGATCCAAAGTCTTATTGGTGTTGAAAGCTTCTTGTTTTAGACACCACCCGTTTCGCATCAACCAGATGGGAGTAATTTCATCTTAATTTTGCGAAACACTTGGAAGTTTCATATTGTATACAGAATTAGCATCTCTTCATCATTTTTACAATAATTTATTTATTCACATTGATAATGACTACATTTTAAGAAATGATTTGAGTGGCATTTATTTTGTCTTATTTTCCCACTCACAAGAGCTATGTTCCTTCGTTCGACGCAATTAAAAGAGGCCTGTAAGATAAAATGCCTTGTCCATTGCCACGGATATGACTTGGTTCGAGTCCCTGCAATGACATGGTCCACACGGATGAACTTTACATATTAATTAAAAAGTTAGAAGAGAAAATGCCTTAAATGCATTAATTCCATGTAAAATCAGCACGAAACTGATCTAATTGTTTTTTGATATCGCAAAAATTATAGTAAAATCAAGCATTGGAATTAGAGAGAGTATAGGATGTAATGATTGAAAGACACTGCGGTGATAAACTCACATGAGAAACTTTACTTTTTTTAGTGCTTCCATACTTATACATGACAATAAAATCTGACAAAATACAATAAGACTCCAAAGCATCACACAATGACTAGCACGCATACAATTCCCATCTTATTTAAGGTTTATGTAATTAACTACCAAAGAACTGAGCCACACTGGTGGAATTTCCAATGACGATTTAAACTCCATTGATGGAAATACTTTATTTCCATTGATGAAACCTATCATCGCTATTACTAAGTTTTTTTTCTTAATAATTATACTCATTACTCCTTGAAGTTATTAGTACTCATAGAGGAAATAAGCAAAAACATTCATGTCGCCGCAGTAGAGGCATGGGTGCTGCTTGTCTTCACGCTTTCCGACGTATTCTCGAGCTCGAACCACGAGTTCCCTATTGGTGATAGGTCTAGGGTGACTTTTGAGCACATCAAGCAGTGCCGCGGTGAAAACTCCATGCTTTTCACCGTCATACTTTGTCTCAGCGGACTGCTCCTCTGACTGGCACCCACTCAACAGAATCCCTTGGTTCGGCCTCAAGGGTCGCAGCTCTATCCAATCGAGAGAAATATTTTGGAATATCAGACTGGCATCTTCACCAAAAAGTTGGAGAAACAATGCCGGGATGTTGAGGATGTCGAATGGAATGTTCAACGCAAGTTGCACAAGTTGCTGCACGAGGACTTCAAATGGGATCATCCTAACTACACGGGGAGCTGTAAACACGTCTAATATGTTTAGAACAACTATTGGGACAAAGTTAAATATGTTTATATTAGTTGGGGGACGGTTAGGGCCAATTTGTTCTATCTCCTTATCGATTAAACCCCCGCTACAACACGAGTCCGACACAATGACAAAGTCTACTCCAGTTGGGGCTTCATTGATGATCTTCCGAAAGTCCAAACCTACGCACACATATATGATCCACAAACAAATACAGTTAAACCAGACAAGAATCACAATAAAATCTTCTATGCCAACAATAAATTTATGCCACGTGTCATAAATATAAGGTAAAAAATCTGATTTTTTATTTCTCTAACCACTTATCCATACCACTTATCCATGCGTGCAGTAAGATCTCACCAGGAGTTACATACATATCATAAATCTAACAGTGACTCATGTACTGTTAATTTTGCATAGAAGAATTTGACGGTATATCGGCGATGCACACATATATGATCATAAGTTATACATATCATCAACTAGGTAGTGGCACTTACTACTAATAAAATTTAGATCGCTCCCTACGGTGGCTTGTGCATCTTTACCCAATAACCATGGATACTTAGTTGCTCGCATTACTGTTCCGTGTCCTGCGAAGGAAAAAAGAACAAAATCCCCAGATTTGGCGCGAGACAAGAACTGCTTCAGAATTGTCTTTATAGTTGAAGCAGTTGGCTTAACCTTACTACGCCGTTTGTCAGTCAACAACTCAACGTTGGTCTCTTTGAATCCAAACCTGTTAATCAGTATTTCGTGCATACTTGTTGCATCGTTGACACATCCATCCAACGTAGGAGCACTAGTATGCTTGTAGTTGCATCCCACCACAAGAGCATATTTTTCAGGCATGTTTTCTCTATATATATGTACTTGTGTGTATGAACCACAAATGTCTACAAGTAATGAAACAGATGATATATAGTCTAATGAAGCTATACCTATCTAGAGATGCCCTGCGCCATTATAGCTGATTATAGTTCTAGTTTTAGATTCTATTACATTATTGTTCATGATTTTCCAATAAAGGTGACCCCTTTAGTTAGGCATATGAAAAGCATCTCAATTATATATGCGATAGTATTGTGTTATCATTTTCTTAGCGCTGTTGGGACCGGGGTGTAACTTGTCGTACGTCTATATCTTTTTCTTATCACGACTGTTGCATTTACATTATGCGTGTTAACTGTAAAGTAATTAAAGGTGCTTATTCAATTATTTTTCATTTTTCGTTATCATGTGTATTAACTGTTACCACACATTCGTATCATAAATTTAATAATTAGACACATATAACAATAGATAAAGAGGGAAAATTGCGGCAAACCCCCCAATCGATGTGTGCCCTCTAACCTATTGATTTGTGCGATATACCCCCTAACCTATTATTTTTGAGTCGATTTGCCCCTGAACTATTGAGCAACCGGTCATTTTGTGTCAATATCCCTCCAAAACTTCCCGATTGTTTCAAAATCATGCACTACCCCTTGTGATTTGTTAATGACCTAAAATCTCCATTTTAGTTTCATAAGACACTCTCTAAAGCATCCTTTTGTGGTTTCATAAAAGGAAGATTTTTTGCAAAGTTTATAAAACTAGAAGGTTTTTTTTTATAAAATTTACAAACCATAAAGCGGTTCTGTACAAGATTTCAAAACCGTCGGGAGTTTTGGAGGGATAGCAACACAAAATGAACGATTGCTCAATAATTCAGGGCAAATTGCACAAAAATCAATAGGTTTGGGGGGCATATTGCACATTTTCATAGGTTATGACACAAAATGCAAAAGCACCCATAGATTAAGAGAATTGCTGCAATTTACCCGGGGACACCCTCAAGCTCAGGTTGTTTCCCGTCTCTCAACGAGAAAAACAATAGAACAATTAGATTCTTTACCAATAACATCATAACTTGGGACTAGGCTCAAGAATTCCTCAACTATTTTTTTCCAACAAAGATGTCCAAACTCAGAATATATAAAAGTCATTTGCACTAGCTCGTGGTGAAGTCATTATAGGAGACCTCAAAAGATAGAAGAATTACTCAGACTGTCCTCAACTTGGTCTGCTCTCATGTGTTATGTTACGATCCAATTAATCCTCAGTTGAATTGATCAACCAATAACATAATCCATCTAATTCCGTTTGATCCAAACAAATGACAGATTCACAATCAATTAAGATGAGAAAATAGAACACGAAGAACACGATTATACTTGGTTCGGGATGAGCTGAAATTCGGCTCAAACCTACATCCAAGGCATGGATTTTGACTACAATCAAAGAGGTTACAAGATCAGAGAAAGTGTATGTTCAGATCAGTAATTTACACAGCTATAAGCAAGCTAGGAAATTAAGTAAGCAACTTCTATTAGCGTCGGAACTTGTAATAGTTAAATATCCAGATTTTGTTATATTTTCATATAAAAGGAGAATCAAAATACAACAATATATGCTCCTACGCATGGTTCTTGATTTGTACTTTTTGCAGCTATATTAAGAAAGGTAACATATGTCATTGCCCTTAACATCTTAAAGTCTGAAGAAGTATCTTACCTATCTATCTAGTTCGCCAACACATTTTAGAACTCGATTTCAATCGGTCCCCAAGAATACGTTAACCTTTATTCGTGTGAGGAAAATTACGTTATATATACATTATTCCAAAACTCATAGATTAAGATAAACACACAAGAGAAGTTTTACTTAATTAGTGCTTCCATACTTATACATGAAAGTATATATCATGCATGTAATTTGCCAATACAAGATTACTCCATCTTGAAGGAGGTTGCACCACCCAGTGGCAGCACACATACAGTTCTCCTCTTATTTAGGAATTTAGTTATATATATTCATACCACGAGCTTAACATTCTTTATAGCTCCTTGAATATTTATTAGTACTGGCACAAGAAAAAAGCAAGAACATTCTTGTCCCCACAGTAGAGGCATGGGTGTTGGTTCTCTTGTAACTTCTCAACAAACTTTCGAGCTCGAACAACAAGTTCTCGGTTGGTGATAGGTTTAGGGTGATTCTTCAGAACATTGAGCACTGCCGAGGTGAAAACTCCATGCCATTTACCATCAAACTGTTTCTCTTGTGAGTACTCATTTGGCTGGCACCCACTCAGCAGAATCCCTTGGTCTGCCTTCAATGGTCGCAGCTCCATCTGATTGGGAGGAATATTTTGGAATATGAGACTGGCATCTGCTCCAAACAGTTGGAGAAAGAATGCCGATGCGTTGAAAATATTGAATTGAATGTTCAACACAAGTTGCGCGAGTTGCTGCAGAAGGACTTCAAATGGGATCATCCTAATTATAGGGAGGTTCGCAGCAAAAAGTCCAAATAAGTTTGGTATTGGGCGACGGTTAGGGCCTATCTGTTCTTTTTCCTTATCGATTAAACCTCCACTGTGGCACGAGTCCGACATAATGATGAAGTCTACACCTTGAGGGGCTCCGTTAAGGAGTTTACGGAAGTCCACACCTACGAATACACAATCACATGATTTATCAGAAAGCATAAACCAACATAAATGATATTTTTGTCCCATTTTGTGTAACATTTTGTCTCATATAACCACTCATTGTCCACATATTAAGAACCATAATATGTATTATAGTCACAACCACGTAAAACACAAAGTGAAACATAAAGCGGGACATAAGATTCTTGCTAATAAACAAAAAAATTAGGAGCTTAGTATTTATCTCATAAACTAGCTAGATATATATGTCAACTAGCTAATTGCACATACTGGTGATCAGATTGAAATCAGACGCCACAATAGCTTGTTCATCTTTTCCGGTTGATGAAGTGCATGCTGGAACTATCGTCCCGTGTCCTGCGAAGGAAAGGAAAACAACATCCCCAGGTTTGGAAAGAGAGAGTACCTCCTTGAGAACCGCCTTTATAAGGGCAGCAGTTGGCTTGATCAAACTGTCTGGCTTGTCAGTCAGAACCTTAACGTGATTCTTGTTTAATCCGAACCTCTTTGTCAGTATGTCGTACATACTATTTGCATCATTGATGCATCCCTTCAACTCAGAACTAGTGCCCTTGTAATTGCATCCCACCACAAGTGCATACTTTTGGGCCATACTTAATAATTTCTATAAATATAAGTACTTGGGTGCTTATAAATGGTGGGTGGTTTGAGGAAATGCCTCTGCCACTACTTATAGTGGTGAAGCTGTTCCTATCGGGAGATGCGCCAATTCACTACTTGGCTGATCGGAGATTAGTATAAATGTATTACATTTTTTTGTGCTTCATGTGAAAAGCATCTAGAATTTTATGCGACAGTCCTGTCTATCATTTTCTTACCACCGGTGAATTTATACCACCATGCCCAAGTTAAAATATAGTTATTTAATTTTAAAATATCCATATCAATTTGGATTAGTCAATAGTCTGGTGGAGCCGGGGGGCATATAGCCCCCCCCCCCCCCCCCCCCCCCCACCCCCCACCCCCAGCTCAACCCCTGTAGATACAATAGGCGGATATAGTACTCATATAGATATAAGATAATCCTATAGTTAAGATTCCCTATGCTTAAAATGAAGCCTAAAATTAGTTCTAAATTCGTTGTGAATATTAGGATTCTGCTTTATCTAGGATTCTTTTTACTTTGAAATTTATCTGAGTTGATTTAGGTAGTGATAGAATTTCCTTTTATCTTGTAGGATAAGTATGTGTGTATATATATATTTCTCTTTCACTTGATTTAGGTAGTGATACAATTAAGGATAAAAAATCCAAGTACAATAAAACTATTTTATTTGATTGTTCAGTTATACATACATACATATATATATATATATATAGTTTTATACCCAACTTTCTATTTTTCTTTGTTTAATTTTGTAATACGTACTTTATTCTTAACTTGTTATATTACTTCTATGTTTAACTTAGTTCCTACTCTTTTTCAAATAGCAGATAAAATAAAGAGTAATTATATATACAGCATTTGAGTATATATTTCAATTTTAGGATGATGTAAATATTTCTTAAAATTCTTAGCATGAAACACGTATGTTTTTTATTATAAGAATTGGTTAAGACAAAGTTATAGATTATATTTAAAGATAACTTATTAAATTGCTTCCGTAATGCAAATTAATAAAGAAATTACTCAATTAATACTTTGGTATTAGTTTTGTTATAATTTTAATATCTCCTTAAAACATGCGATATAATTATATATAGATGTCTAAGTGAACATAAATAACATAAAACTCTTATGAACGTATACAATATCTACACATATTTTTTGCATATATTCATGTAGTTTTAGTTTTAACTTTTTTTACAAAATTTAGCTATAACTGTGTTATATAGTAGAGTTACTTCTTACATAATTTATGTTACATATCTGATTGTTAAGGTCGTAAGGTACTTTATGTTTTTACGATGAATTCTTTTCATGTAATTTCGCCCCGGCTCTCCAAAACTATATTCTTGGCTGCGCCTCTAAATAGCACACGTTAAATACACAATAATACTACTTGACAAAAATAAACTTAGACAGAACAAAAAGTACTCCTATTACGTACATTGTTGTATTTAAACTGATGAAGCTCTAGTGCTCTAGTACCCATTTAGAAATATGCCAAGGCATTACGTGGCTGATATATAAATGATTAGTATCACTATGAATTATGTTATATTTTAGTTCATAGTTTCCGGTGAAGGCTAGGCTTTCGTCACTCGTGTAAAATGCATCTCAAATCTTCTGCCACGGTTTTGTGTAACATTTTTTTTTATATTATATATTGTTGGATATAATACATCTTTGCGACACAGGCAATTGTTAAAAAAATGTTCATTTAATTTTTAACTATCCATTGTCATGTTTATTAATTCTTACTACATATTGGTTCAGAAAGTCAATTACGTAATATCTTAAGTAAAAAAAGAGACGAATGATATATAAGTAGAGATAAATTCATTGACTTAATACTATAAGGTTCGAAGTCTAGATATGGTGTAAAGTTCACTAATGTCTATTCTCACTTGAACACATGCTAGTTACCACTAGAGCAACCAACTTGAGAGATATAGATAAAGTGATGAAGATCCGGACTCAAGATAAGAGTTAACACGTGGTGACTACCGTGGTTCTTGAAATACACTATAAGAACTACGGTCTATGGGAATAGAAAATCACATGGAGATCAGATTAACACTTATGGGGAGATTGTTGAAGAAATCAAGGGTGGAGTATCTCATATTAAAAAAAAAATGAGTAAAGTGAGTGGTAACTAGTGAAAATTGCTTATGAACCTAATACATTAAAATTCATATCAAAACATGGTGTCAATAACACTAATACGTATTTAGGCATTTTTGTAAAGATAAAAAAAATGATTAAATATCCAGAATTTACTTTTAAAATATAACTAAAAAAATATAAGCTCCTCTTCACGACTCTTGCCTTTTTATTTTAAGACTTCTTATAGCTATTTTAAGAAGTGCTACATACGTTTTAGATTGTCCTTAACATCTTAAAGTCTAAAGCAAAAATTGAACTATATCATGCCATCAAGTTTGCTAACACATTTTTTAGAACTCGATTTCAATTTATCCATTCTATCTTAAAGCACCCAATAACTAGAAATCTTCATCATCTGCGTAAAAGTTAGGTTCTTCCTTATTCCAAAACTTATAGATTAAGTCTACGTCTTGTGTGTATACACACAAGAGAACTTTTATTGAATTAGTGCTTCCATACTCAATAAATTAAAATATTATGCAAATTGACAAATACAAGGAGGACTCCATCGTAAAGGAGGCGACGTACATCAGACAGTGGCGACACGCATACAGTTCTCATCTTATTTAGGGATTCAATAATACTCATACACGAAGAGCTTAGTATACTTTATAGCTTCTGGAACATTTAACAGGAGTGGTACATGAATAAAGCAAGACCATTGTCGTCCCTGCAGTAGAGGCGTGGGTGCTTGTCGTCTTGTAACTTTTCGACCGATTTTTGAGCTCGGACCATGAGTTCCTTAATGGTGATAGGTATAGTGTGATCTTTGAGAACATCGAGCACTGCCGAGGTGAAAATTCCATGGCATTCACCGTCAACCTCGTCCTCTTGGGACGAGTCTGACATGATGATGAAGTCTACGCCCTTTGGAGCTTTGTGATGGAGCTTCGAGAAGTCCACATCTACGCGAACACACACGAATGACTATATCAACATGCGTAAGTTAACCAGATCACTTAGTATATCTCATAAATTTCACAAATTAATTAATGTCAACCAGTCAAACTTACTCGTGATGATGTTAAGATCAGACGCCACGATGGCTTTCTCATCTTTACCGGATGATGTTTCGCGTCCTGGAATTGTTACACCGTGTCCTGCGAAGTAGAGAAAAACCACATCCCCTGATTTGGCTGTGGAAAGTAACCTCTCCAAAACAGCCTTTATAAGGGCAGCAGTGGGCTTGATCTTACTGTTTGGTTCGTCAGTTAGCAATGAAATGTTATTCCTTTTGAATCCTAATCTCTTTACAAGCACGTCGTACATACTCTTTGCATCGCTGATGCATCCGTTCAACTCAGATTTAGTATTTGGATAGTTGCATCCCACCACAAGAGCATACTTTTGGGCCATAATAATTTCTATAAGTATTAATTGTGTGTATGCCTGCATACAAGCTCTTCCTATTTATCGAGTAATTACTTGCCTGATTACAGATTAGGCTAATAAGCTCGAATTATAAATTATATAACATATTTTATTCAAGATTCCGTTATATATTGATGTGAAAAGCATCTCGAATTTTATGCCAAGTTCCTGTCTATCATTTTCTTATCTTCAATTTTATGCTCAAGATACAGATGTATATGTACTATTTTTTCCAAATATATATTATTATTTTCTTTTAATTCTTACCACAGTAAATATGCATAACATAACTTAATTGTGCCACATGAATACCATTTAACGAAGAGAGTTTAGACAGGGTAAAAAGTCCCAGTATATATAGAAAATAAAGTAAGGCTAAAACCACTTTTCATTTCTAGAAAAGTAACAAGAGGTCTAGATCTATACTCGTATTCTTGTAGAAATGTAGCTCACTACACCTTACTGATTTTCTCGTGTATCTTTGCTAGTAGTAACTAATAGGGGAATTGCGGCAAAAATGTACTTATCAAAAATTAAAAAACTGAAGTAAAATAAGATGTTTTGCAATGAATAAAATAAAATTCTCCCGAATTGTTTAAGTGAGATGCTTGAATCTCTTTAAGCTCATCAAAGTAAATGGGAATTCATAAGCTGCAACTCGACGTTTATGTTTGATTTTCTGCACTTGAGGAACTATTATCAATTTAAGAACTATATCCATGCAGTTGCAAAATATGAATCAGACTAGAGGTTTGTTCCAGAATTTTAAAGATAAAGAGGAATAATGGAGTTGTTTTTGGTTTGTTGCAGCTTGGTCAATTTGGAAACATAGAAACAAAATCGTCTTTGAAGGAGAAATTGTTAGCATTGATAAAGTCGTGGACTTAACGAAAATAAGAATGTGGATTTGGATCAAAGCAAACAGGGAATCCTTCATGTACTCGTTTTGTTGATTGGCAATCAAATCCACTTGGTTATTTAAGTTAGCTGATATTTGTGGTGTGGTTTTCTCCTCTGTTTTGTTTTTGTAACGGGCTATATTAGCACCCCTTGTGCTACTATAACAATATTTCTTTGGCTTATCAAAAGAAAAATCAATCTGAAGTAGTTTGTTAACTAAATAATCTCCCATCAATTTGTTTGAGCAAACTGATCTGGTCAGGCAGTTCTCACAGATGACTCGTTAAACCATTCAAACACAGTTATTCATCACACAGAACAAGAGAACCAGCCACATAAAAATAGAACAATGTATAAAACAGAACACAAAATTACATGATAACAATCCAAGAAATTAAAAACAGGAACCATAGTTATTGGCACTTATCATGTAGACAACCAACTCAGTTTTCAACCGAAAACATACAACAGAAACAATTGAAACCAAAAAAAAACAAAATGAAACAGAAACAACTTATAATTTGTACGCGCAGCTTCCATCGTCACTTCTTGCAGTGGGATCAAAGTTAGCTGCATTCGGGTCAGTGCAACCTTCAGGGACAGGAATATTCACTTGCTGAGCTGCCTTGCCTGAAAAAAAAAAGAACCATAAACAACAATCAATAACATTTTTCTTCTCCAAATCATTACTTACATCACGTCGCATGGAATTAGGAAGCAAACCTCCAATCAGGGCCAAGAAATCTAACCGTAGAAAGCTCCTCTATCAATGGCATCCTTGTTCGCGTCTCCAAGGGCCGCGTCGCTCATGTACTTCTCAGCCAATTGGACCCTCTTCACATTCTCCTGCTCCTGCACAAGCATGTTACCGTATTCCAACAGCTTCTCGAGAGTCATCTTGGGCTGCTCGAATTTTGGGGGACCTTCCCTTGAGTTCACAAGCTTCTTGCCGATGGTTTCGACTCCCACACCACTAATCCACTTTCTCACTTCGTCATCGTACACTCTTGCCCTCAACGCACCAAAGAAATCTGCATAATCATAATAATCAATCCATTAGGTCATTACTTCAGGACTCAATGAATGTACTAAATTGTTGAAAATATGGATATAACAATGCAAATAGCTAAATCTCTTTACAAATCGAACTTTTTGGATGACACAACAACTTAAAATCAGATTGATATAAATAGGTTACGTTCAGATCCAACACCAGCCGCTTATAAGAAAACATGTCACACGTAATCAGACTTGAGAAAAGAAAAGATCAAAGTCTGCACTAGGTAAAATGTGTTGATAAACATATATAAAATTATAATATTTAGTCACTGTATGGAGTTAAACTAGCTTGAGAAAAGAGATATATCTGATGAACCGACAAGATTATTACCAATGGATTGGCCAGGGAAGTTGTCGACAAGCTTGACGACGTCCTCCTCAGCAATATTGTCAGTGCGGAAAATACCCTTGCAGACACCAACACGGTCGTCACGGGTAGGAGCCCAGTAGAACTTCTCCATACGACCGTCACGGATGAGAGGAGCATACAGTGTCGAGAAATCGTTACCCGTGACAATGATGGGCACACGGGGGTTGTCCTCCTTGTTGTACATACCGGGGAGCTGAACGTTGGTGGGGTTGTCAGCAATGTTCATGAGGGTGGCGTTCACCATCTGGTTGTTGACAGTGTATTGGGTGGTGCCGCCCATACGACCCGCACCAGCGTCGAGATCGTTGATGAACAGGCAGCACATTTTACCTTTTCTGATGATGTCTGCTGCCTCACGGTACCTTTGTCTGATCAGCTTTGCGGGCTCTCCAGCGTTACCACTTTCGAGTTCTCCAGCACTCATCATGATGGGGCTGCAATGCAATTATTCACATAGAATAAATTAATAGTTGCTTTAATATTCATCAAATATTGTTAACAAGTACATCAAATTCAAAGATAACATATCCAAGTTAGTTTAAGTTTAAATTTTCACACTTTTCAACTACATCAATTCATTTACGAAAAGTTAAATCGTAGAATTATGAGTGAATCAAAGTTTCATTATTCGCATCAATATTTGTATGACAATTTGCAGAAAAGTCAATATCTTATATATTTCCAATTTGCATGGAGAGGTACTGCAACAAACTTTCTAAAAATATAATAAATTTTCATAATTCTAATAAAGATTCACTCACTTGATTCCCATCTTGGCGAAGACAAGCTCACACTGGAATGATTTACCCTGTCCTTTGCCTCCCCAGACACCCAAAATAAGAGGAACCTGTATGATGTACAAACATTATATTAGTGAATCGTAACCAAGAAAACTATTCAATTATTTGAACAAAAAATAAATTGAACATGAGCATGATTGTACCTTGATGTTAGGCAAGGTCATGAAGTTCTTGGTGATGTGAACAATAAGCTTGTCCATGAATGCAGGAGCAATGTAGAATCCACTCATGGTGTTGTCAAAGTTGTATCTGCCAAGTAGCACATTCATTCAGTTAAGTACTTACGCTTTAAACTCAAAACATTTAAAGTCCTCATATTTATTGCAAATTCAAGATTTATACTAGAGAAAGTTGTTTACGTTTTGAGGCCTTGGCTAAGGTACTCGTAGGAGCTGAGGACAGCGTCGTGGGTTCCCATACCGGTGGGGGCCTGGAACAGAGAGTCGGTCATTCCCTTACCCCTGGCGATGTCCTGTTGGTCATCGGAGATGTCTTCGATAAGACCCTTCCACCTGTCCTTGTCGGTCTGTTTCTTCTCGTCGATCTCAGCCACAACCTTAAAGTTTCCGGATGAGGCTTTTGGGATGTATGAGTTGTTCACCTTCTTAAGGCTGCTGCCCAAGAAAGATGAGCTGGGAAGTGAAGCTCCAGCAACAGCTCCACTTAAGTTAAGCTGCATCAGTACATGTAACAGAGTTACACATGGTCACAAATTTTAATAAACTTCTAACTATAATTTGACTATGACATGCTATGATCAGTAAATTAAGAGCAGGAAACAGAGTTAAAACACTTTACGAAAAATTGAGGTGGTTTAATTGTTTGAATATATAAGCTTAACTATAAAATTAGACAAATGAAAAGCTAGAAGCACCCTGCACATACTTCTCAAAATTAAGCAGAATCAACTTTATATGCTTTCAATCAACTACTGCACAAAGAACTTTATGTGACAATTTCTATGCACCTTCACAGTTTATTTCCTAAAACTTCAAGCAATTCTAGTTCGACCCTTTTTCTCTAAACATGCATGCTACTTTGACAGTTAAGGATCACAAGTGTTCTAAACATGGTATTCGATACGTGTAAAATATCAACTTGACTGTAGCAATCAAAGCTAAACATAATTTAAATACTCAATTTATCATAACCCGAAAATAAAACATAGTACAATAGACTTTTGCTCTATTATGCTAATTAAGCCAATCGTATTGATTATCAGTCACTGCAGTTGTTTAGCTCAAACAAAATCTCTTTTAAACAATCCCGAGCAGGCCTACATGGAATATCGGGCTAGCAAATATCGTTAAAATCACCTAGACTATACTTTTATAATGTTAATAACATTTTTATGGCACGTAAATAAGTCAATGTAACTTGTACAGAGAAAATGGATACATACCGGTACGCGGTTGACAGCGCCGACGGTGGAGACGGTGGCTGCCATAGCTGCAAGTGATCGCAGTGGCTGAGACTGAGTGAGGTGAATGTTTGTTTTGAGTAGAAGAGATAGAGGTGCTACACTGAGAGGGGGATATGGGAAGTGTGATTGAACAAGTTATATAGTAAGTTGAGAATGAAAAGTGTACACAAGTTAAAATCCATTAGGATTGGGTATTGAATCCCCGTTGTCCACACAATTAAGATTGCCCACACGCCACGTGGCGTGCAAAGGTTTGATGGGAGCTGAAAATCATCACAATTCATATGGACATTTGAGGTTAGTATTTTAGCTCTACTCCTCTCCACTTAAAATTTTTGGTGACATTATTTACAAGCATGACATTAGCTTCTGTGGATAATTGGGCTATTTTTGATAATGTCTCCAAATGAGATTATGAATTATTGATTCATGTACTATATATTAGTTATGGAATTTGGCCTTTGAAAATTGTTCGTAATTACTAAAAACACATCAATTAATGAATAATATAACATTCCACAAGAAAACCCAGCCGGAAGCTCTTGATGGTTATTGTTCTTGATTTTTAAAGAAAATAAATAACTTATCTTCATATTTTATGGTATCAAACTCTGAAAACGTTGGTTATTTTGTCCTCATTTTGTTTTGTGTGCGTTACTCGCTTTGGTGTCCCATGCGTTGCTAGAACTTTCATTTAATTTTGGCCATATTATCAGCAACACATAACCACTCTCGGCTATTCACCATTTTATATTTTGTTCCCTTTTAATATTCTCACATTGTTTGAACTTCTATGATATAAATATATAGTTTACCATTGATGCATATTTATATAAATTGAGACACAAAATAGTTTGGGCAATAAAGTATAAAAGAGAAAAATAATTGGCACCAAGATACTGTTACCATAACCTTCGGTTCAAGATTGTCTAAAAAAGAAACAACTTCGGTTCAAGATAAAAGCTTTTTGGCCTACTAATTTTGAATATATCTCTAAAAAAAAATATTTGAATTCTAATTCATAGGATAACTTCTAAAATTAGTTGACACGAATAATTTAGTGAACTTTTAGATTGTAAAATCAATTAAGTGATTTTAGTTATTAATGCTTCAAAAAAAAAAGGAAAAACAAACACCACCTCAATTACCCTAATCATTCTTTAATATTTAAAATGACTGAACCCATTTAAATTCTGATAATTCACTACATTTTTAGGTCAACTAATTTGAATGGCATTTCTGCAATCTAACTTTAACAAATCAAGACTATTTAAAATTAATGGAAGGACAATCATTCGATTTTTTGAAAAAGGTATTACATAAAAGAGGTGTCATGATATTATAAAACTTCAGGACGTGTTACACCAAAGCTCGTACGATGTTACGTACCATCATATATATGATACAAAGATATATACAGTTAATCTAAGAATTAATCTCCCGATAGTCTAATGTATATTAGCTTCAATTATGTCTTGGCATCAGAAGAAGCAAGGTTTATTTCATATTATGTACAAATATATAGACGATGAAATTCGTGTAATATATACTTCATGCACAAAAATTTATGAAATTCAAAACCAATAGAAATATAAGCAAATGGGGTGGGACGAGGAGCTTTTGGCGGCGGTTGCTCCCACAAACTCGTTATTCTTTTTTTTTTTAATGAAACTACACAAACTCGTTATTCGAATATATACATGTGTACTGTTGCAGAAAGTTTCTTTCCAACTTAAGCAATTGCCAACTAGGCAAATGGATTTTTTTTTATTATAAATTACCAATTAATTGGTGTGTTCTGGCGTTCACTTAACATAAAACTTCCCTAATTTATTTTTGTCGCTTGCTCTGACGGATCCATGTTCGATCCGGAGTACCCCGCGCTCATTTCTTCTATTTATATAATAAATCTGTTTGCCAGTAAAAAAAAAAAAAAGAAGAAAATCTTAGCATAAAAGTTTCCTAAAAGTCCGCAACATTTTGACTTAATTTAGAAATCAGGAGGAATTCTTTGAACTCTTCTTTTCTTCCCAAATATAGCAGCGAAGGTAATGAAAGAAAATACAAATATTTGTTGGAGAGAATAATAATATTTGTTGTATTATTAATGGATGAAACACATAACATAAATACAAATAAATTGAGAAACTTTAATAGTTAAATGATCAAAACCCAACGTAGTGTACATCTAAACTCAAACTAATACGATCCAAATCTAATTAAGTACTTATGCAAATCCAAATCCAAACTCTGTAAGTCATAATTCAAACATTGCAAATATTAATTCAAAACACTGCAGGTTAAAATATTCTAACACTCAATCAAAACTCATATTTAAGATAGGGCAAACTGTAGTCCGAAATATTGCAAATCAAAATTAAACGTTGCAAATCCTAATGCAAAATATCAAAATCGAATGAAGTTAACCCAATTTTCGATCAAGTGCAGTACCAAATCGAATGTCTAACTAGGAAAAGATTCTGGCCGCACTTAAAAGCCGAGTACCCAAATACAAATTGCAAGATCCAAATAACTATGTTGGAGCTATCAAATTTCCAAAGTCCAACCATAGACAGAACCGAAGGAGAAGAATGTGGTAGTACAAATGGAAGAAAAGATCCTACGATGACAGATGGATAAAGAACTTTCTATTCGTACTCCATGAAAGGAATCAAATTTCAAAATGTGCATCACAAGAACTCAAACAATTCTTTTGATCAATATCTGAATATAGATTGAAAAAAGACAACGATGACAAATTTCACTGAGGCCGTGATCTGTGGCGGGGAAGTCTCGGATTTTGTCTCAAGATCTTTTGTCTTATAAAACAGTTTGCATAGAGGCTCTGATATGGAATGTTAAAGAGTTGGGGAAGAAAATAGTTTCTATTATACTAACACACTAAAGACGAAATACAAATACAAGTAGGGTGAGAAACTCTTATAAGTCATAACTAAATGACTAAAATATCCATATCTCAATATGATATTACTAATTCTAACATTGATGTTGATTAACTCTCTCCTGCTCTAGGACATTAAGGGGAAGACTTCGTAGAATCACTGTGCATTTGTTCTGAAAACAGCGCACTTAGCTATTCAACCATTCGCAAGGTCTCCCCTAAGACTGACCTCTTTTTCAAATGGACCAACCCCGATACCACATTCATCTAACTTGTATTTAGTAAGTCATATTATTTTTCCTTCTAGTTTTCATTGCCGAGAGCATGGTATTAATTATGCATTACTCTTAAACATGCATGCATGTACTTATGAATGTATGTATGCATGTAGATATGTAGTATGTACGTATGTATGTATGTATTTTGCATGCATGCATGCATATGTATGTATGTATGCGTGTATGTATGTATGTATGCATGCAAAGTATGTTTGTATGGATAGTCAATCATGATTGTATTTTTCACTATTTAGTTTGTAAAAATTGTTTACTTGATAAGTTTTTCAAGAATTGAATCATGATGTTTTGGCAATAAAGAAGGAGACATGAAAAGTTACTTTTAATAAGTACTGTACTATCTGGATTATATTATACATTGAAAAGATAAATCAGTTCAATAAATTGTTTTGTTAACACGTTTGCGATGTGCAATGAGTAAGAAGGGCAAAATTTAAGCTAAGTGAGAAGTGAAGATATGTGATATATCACTTGTAACAATGATACCAAAAATATATTGGTACAATAATTTTCTGGATCTGCCAATTCAAATAAGTATCAGTATGAAATAACGAAATTATTCAGAGTTTAATAACCTGTTGGATAAGGTCATTATTCTAAATCGATCTGAGAAAAAGGAAGAACTTTATCTTACTATCTTATGGTCTAGAATAAAGATAACTTTTGTTATTTGTCCTCCTATCGATTTGTGTGTCCCACGAGGCTTTGGTTCTGCGTGCATTACTAGAACTTTAATTAAATTTTGGCATAATAGCATAGGAAAGTAAAATTGACAACAATAGGCCCGCCTATGGAGAACGAATTTAGCGATTAATTCCTATGCGTGACTGACTCAGGATCATTTTTCATTTTAACAGATCACATCCACAGGATTGTGGAACTTCTAGATTTGATTTATTTAATTACATAAGGTCTGCAAACTCTGTACTTTTTGTCTATCTTTCGTTTCTCTCCATTTCGCAGAACAAATATGTTAGCCATTACTTGTGCTAACTAATTCACTTTCAAATTATAACAATTTGATCATATTATGTTAACTACATCATCTACAGCCCCCAGTTAGGATATATATATATATATATAGGATCCGCCAAAAACTTTTCTGCCCAATAATAATAAAGGGATTTTGATGGAGAACTCCCTTTGTGTTATGCTAACCTAACAGGTTGTACATGACGTTCCACCATATGAAATTTCTTCTTTTTAAAATAAATATTAATTTGATTGACTTGATCTCAAGATGCATATTGATTTAATAAGCCATACGTTTGGACAAGATTTGGTTGGGCTAGCTTTACATGGTTTAATTCTCTAAGACTCAAAAGAGAGACAAAAAACTTAATGATGAACATAAGAATTCGGTGCTCTAAAACTGGCTGATGTTCGGTTAAATTAACAGATGGCTATGGCTTTGGCTTTTCCTTTTCCCGTTTTTCTTTGATTTTTTTGAGTTACACACGATTTTGTTTCAATCTTAGCCGCCAAGCGTCCTAGCTATAGGATTGCTAACGAGTAAGCAACCCCCCGTCCCATCAAGTGATGATTTTTCTGAAGAACGAGAGTTCATATCCAGATATAAACTCGAGGTCCAATTTTTTTAAGTGAAAGGGAATGATGTAGGACAAGAAACCCCTGATTTTAAATGTTTTAGTAGTAGAAAAAAGTCCGCACCAAAACTGCCATAACATTTGATCCAATGCTCCTTTTTGGGCCCATAAGATATCAAATTAAATGTGTTTGATTTTTCTACAATTCAAAGCGAGGTTAAGGTCAAAAATCGGAGGTCTAAGGCCGCTATGAAGCCTTACAAGTTTATGTCGCTTTATTTTAGGATTTTTCCTGTTTTGCCAATTTTGGTTAGGGCTCTAATTATATTTCAAGTACGACTCTAATTCTTATTTTCTTATTTTATTTTTAGGATTTCGGAGACTATAAATACTTTGTTTCTTATTATTTTATGTATCTTATGATGAATTAGTAATCAAATATGAATTTTATTCCAATTTCTGGTGGGCTCCAGTTTCTTCCTGGTGTATTCCAGTGTTTTTCCGTCGATTACATGTTGGTTTGTCAATTGCACGTTTTTCATTATGCGTCAAGTGGTATCACAGCCAGAACCAGGAGTCCACAAGAAATTAGAATAAAATCCAAATTTTATTAATAATTGATCATAAGATTCATAAATAATAATAAACAAAGTATTTGTAGTCTCCTAAATCCTAAAAACGAAATAAGAAAATAAGAATTAGAGTCCTACTTGAAATATAATTAGAGCCCTAACCAAAATAGAAAAAACAGAAAAAATCTTAAAATAGAGCTACATAAACTTCTAAGGCTGCGTAGCGGCCTTAGAAGTCCGATTTTGGACCTTAACCTCGTGTAGAGATGTAAAACAATCAAATATGTTTAATTTGATATCTTATGAGCCCAGAAGGAGCATGGGATCAAAAGTTATGGCGGTTTTTGTGCATGCCTTTTTCTACTATGAAAATATCCAAAATCAGAGGTTTCTCATCCTACATCACCACCACCATCTAAAGAAAAATATTTATGTGAAATACTATGTTAGCAACATATTTTTTTTGTTTTTCATGTTATAATGATTTGTATACTTCATGTGCGCTAGCTGTAATTTTCAGACTATCTTGGCAAGTACTTGATGCTTCATTATCATTTACTTAGTACTAATTTTATTCATACAACAGAAATTACAGTAAACAGAATTTAATACAACCATTGGGTGAAGAAATTAAAATGGCCAAATTCATAGTTCCATTTTGGACTATATTGAAACTTTTTTGATAATTTAGGGGTCAAAAAGTAGTACATTAAATGCAAGTATCCATAATCTAATCCATTTTAAGCTAACTAACAAAATATTGATGATGTGCAATGATAAAATTCGAAGAAGTTGAAGTTCGAAAATCTAATGTCCATTATCATGTCATCCAGATTCATGTGAAGGTGCTAATCTGAAGATGCTGGAGCTCGACTTTGCTATGGGCTAGTGATATTTTAGGGGAAACTGTCACACCTTTTGAATGCTTGATATCCAATATTAGAGAAAGTAACTAACTATTAACCTCCCTCCCACTACAAAAAAGAATAATACAAACAAAATTTCCTTTGCCCCTTAGCAAGCTATATGTTATTAATTTGACAACTTTTCAGCTCTTATGTACCTTGTAATTTTAATTTTTGGGGTGTCATTAGTTATGGCGTGGATCATGTGAGTCATGACTCATGATCTTCATTGCAAGCTTTGAGACGGAACAAAATTGTTATTTATGAATCGTTACCGACAATGCCTGGGTTATACATTTATAAGGCCGCGGGTAACTTGTATTCCTCGTAGTTGGCATTTTCTGAAAGTTTTGAGTGATGCTGTTTTGGCATTCAAACAGTCCTTATGTGTCATTATTAACTACAGGCCTTGAGAGTATGTATGTCATTTTACCTTTCATAATTTATTGAAAGTAAGTACCATCCACATTTTCTGGAGAGAGTTCATATGCTATTGTTAATTAATTACTTGAAATTAAGCATTTAGTAATTGCCGCTTGATCAACGATGGGATTGTAATTAAATTCTTGCGACTCATTAAATATCTGAGTATAAGGTGATATTTTGCTTCCTTTACGGACTTGAAAATCTGGAACCGGATATACGTAGTGTGAGGATCTGGTAGGAATGCAAGAGTGGTATCTGATTCTAGACAATTGGGGAGATGGATCTGGTTCTCATTGATCCTTTGTGATCATGCAATGAGAATAAAAGAATGGTTTGTTGCGATGATAGATGTTGGAGTTTAATTAGTCATGTGAATCTTAGTTTATTCCGTAAACCTGAGCCACACAGATCCATAAATAGAACCACAGCAATTATGCATAAATAGAAACAAGGAACGAACAAGTTCAAGACTTAAGAGGCAGTTCAAGACATACACTATGGGAGTAGCTCCATCACATGATGATATACCTCCACAGCCAGATGATCCCAGCAGCTGGGAAAAAGAAGCTCAAATACCACAGAATTCGGCTGAAATCTTAAAACCCACCTTGCAAGAAAAAAATCAACTGCCACACAAGTGTGATGAAATCTTAAAACTTGCAATTTCACCCGTTGACAGGTCCTCGGTGAAGAAGCTATATGAACAACTTTATGCAGGTGTATACATTGACTCGGGGAACAAGGTAAGTCCATGGCTTTTACTTTTTTCTTCTTCTTTTTTTAACTTCCCATGCATATTATTCTGGAACTGGTTCTAGTATTTATATGCTGAAAAGTTATGTTCATACATGTATTTTAAGTTGTTGGCACATGTTCCCAAGTAAATAGGATGTGACATCTGTTGAAATCTATCTCATATCGGTTTGGTACTAATTAATATTAATGATTGTCCTATCTCCCTCTACAAAGACTTTTTTGGGGAAAATATGAGGGAGCTCTAATTACCTTATGGTATCATAGCCTACCGAACTCGATGATGGGTTTGGCTACTATACCCACTGTTAAACTCCGATCGTCATTTCGGCCTCCACGCGTGTTCAAATTTGTCTCACTTTGCTTCAAAATTAACTTGGACTTCTACTTATTACTAATCTCCCCATCTCCCTCTAATAAGGCATTTCAGAAAGAATTATGATGAACCATCATTCCTTTGTAAACAACATTATGTATTGTCCTCTTAAGCACGAACTCTGAGTAAACACGGAATGGTTCCTTTTGATCTGGATTTCAACGTTACTGGTGATCTTGTAAGCATTTATATTATGCCCTGAAGTTAGCGATGTGGCCAGGTTCACATCTTTCATTGAGTGATTGATTGATTATAAATCATATATCGTTTTCATTTTCGTTAAAAGAATAGAGTCCCAAAAATGCCAACTTCGGACATCCCAACTAACTAGGTTAGTACCACCTAAAGACAAAACATTCATGGGAGTCAGATATCACCTTGTGTGTTTTTTTTTTTTTTTTTTTTTTTTTTGC
Organism: Misopates orontium; assembly: GCA_946800315.1. Classification (NCBI taxonomy): domain Eukaryota; kingdom Viridiplantae; phylum Streptophyta; class Magnoliopsida; order Lamiales; family Plantaginaceae; genus Misopates; species Misopates orontium. Next base: position 37,005,568 of record OX326951.1, read on the forward strand.
AGAAGTACTGGGTTGACAGGGAGTCTAAAAGCAACTGCTTCACCTTGTTCCCTCAAGGTCTTAAGCTTAACTGGGGTAGCTTGCAGTGGCTTCCATGGAAAGAGCCGAGGTAACGAATCAATCACCCGGGCTTGTAAATGATATTTCTTTTTGCATGTATATTGCAATGTCAAGCAGGTTAGGTAGTTATGGATATATTACTTGTGGTAGCTTATATATATTATTTTTTGGCATGCAGTACTGGTGAAACTTTTAGAATTCCTAAATTTCTCCAATGTCCCTCGATACGAATTGCTGGAAGATTTGAGATGGCTTACCTTTCACCAGGAATTAATTATGAAGTTGTATTTGTTGTTAAGCTAACTGATAGTGCATATGGCTGGGAAGAACCTTTGGAGTTTAAACTCGCTTTCCCCGATGGAACTACACGAGTTTATGAAATATGCTTGGAGACAATGCTAAGAGAACGATGGAATATGCTCCGAACAGTACCATTCGAAGCCTCAGGTATGGTTGGAGAGATGGAGGCCTCTATAAAAGAATTGAAAGTTGAACGAAGAGGTGGTCTGATCTTAAAATGGATTATCGTTCGGCCAAAATCTGCCTAGTCTAGTTATGTGATTTTCCACATTAATTTCACCATCAAACGTTGTCTGATAGTAAGTAGTTAACGAATAATTGCTTCTTGTTCTCTTCTGCAAGCATGTTCCCCAAGAAAGACCAACCTATGAAGAAGCAGAATCAACTTTTGATTGTATACACCAAAACATATATTTAAATGAATAAAGGGAAACGGTGGAATTCTTTTCGCTACATTGGTAAACTTTGTGCTCCAGATTTATCAAAGTTGTGTGGCTCTAGATCATTTTAGGTCTGATGGAACCGATAATGATCAAGATGGAGTTATTTATGAAAGTTTCATGGGTAAAAACGTAGACTTAATTTATCTCCCATTCTGATGGCTTATTATAAATTGGGAAAAAACTCATTTTGTGCCCTCTAAATATTTTAAAATGCACTTTTCTCCCTTAATCTTTTAGGCCTGCACTTTTGACCTATATCTCTTCAAAATCGTTACAGAAAATGCTAACTAGGTCCAATGGCCTAGTCAGCGATTATTCGGGCTCTGCACAGACGTTCTTGTGTCATTGCCATTGAGGCATCCGTATATCAGTTGATGTGTCATTTGTCAGGGCATTTTTGCAATTTTACCAAGAAACTAAACAAAAAACTTAAAATTATTTTTATAAAATATTTTGGTTCAATTCTAAATGGTATTAAATACAACTATTTGATATCTAGTTCTTTAAGAATTCATTTTGTAAAATCTCTTTCTAATATATCAATTATATATATATATATATATATTTATTTATATATATTCAATATCTTAAGTTTTATTAAACAAAAAGGAAAAAATTATCTAGTGAAATAATTAATATAACCAAACTTTTTATTAAGAAAAAATTGAATCTTTTAATATTCTTTTTATCCAGTTTTATTAAACATTTAAATAATATATAGATTATGAAAGTAAAAAAAAAAAAAAGTAAAGAAGAAAAAAAAAAAAAAGAGAGAATGGTATTCCCCACACCCCGCGCCACATGACTATTATGTGATAACTCTATGGATCAGACGAAGATATATTGAAATGAATTTGAACCACCACCTCCAACTCCAATAATCTTGAATTTGGCCACTTAGAAAATTTTCAAATTCCAATGAGTTGGGAGACGTCTAGGAGCAGGGGCATTCTGCTATGGGAGCTAGGTGAAGGGATGGGTTGGAGGAGGGGAGGGGGAAGAAGAACTAGTTATCTATACCACCAATGCGACACGTATACAGTCACAAACAACTTTGAATTTTTTGTATCAGATCCTTGTACCATCATCTGTACCACCAATAAATATTGTGACATGAGTACAGTCACGAACCAAACTATTATCTTTTAGATATATCCCTAATATCTGATCCCTAATATATATCAGTATCACTCCAACCCTGAGATTTGGTGTAATCTCCGCTAAGGTTTAAAAAATATTAGGAAAAAGGCCATTTTTTCTCTTCAACTTGTCATTAAAATATTGGGTCAATAGCGATCACCCCCCTATCGTTTGGGGTGATTTGCGATGTCCCCACTATCGTTTCAGAAGTTAGACTTTTCCCCCTAACGTTTCATAAGTTTTGCGAGTTGCTCCCTGGACCGTTGACCGGTGGAATATTCCACCGGAGATTCCAAAACGTGCCCAACACGTGCCCGGCGAAAGGGCATTTTTGTCCGACCACTTTGGACTATACCCCCCTAACCTTTGGTAACCAACGTCTCCCCCCTAACGTTTATGAGTTAGACATTGCCCCCTAACGTTTGCACAAAATGAGCAGAGTGCCCTCTAACGTTTGCTGCAATGTAAAACTTTGCCCCCTAACGTTTGGCAAAGTTAAGCAGATTGCCCCTAACTCATAAAGTAATATTTTCTTTATGCAACATATTTTATTTTTTCTTCTTGTCGTTTTTTGCTCACAAATACTTTTTTAATGATTTTTTTTTCTTCCTTACTTAGCTTCTTTAATTGAATTATAAACAAAAATAGTAATGGGTTCCAATTATGAGTTTAGTACCAAAAATAGAATGTTTGTATATTAAGTAAACAACTATATTAGTTTGTATCTTGGAACCCTAAAGTTACAAGCTCACCTCTGCAGAAGTTAAATCAGAAAGGCGACACTATTTTGTGCAAATATATGTGCTACTATTCTTGTGAATTATAATGACAACTATAATTTTGTTGAAAGTATAATAATGTTTAAAAAGTCATATAAAGATATTACAGTTTGTGATGGAACTTTGTCCAAATCGATGAAAATAGTGAAATTCGATTTATCATTTCATTTTATGATTTGAAAAAGCTCAATATATTAGAATTGTATGAAATACATGTGTAAATTTTCTATTTTCCACATTCAGCATCTTATTTGAAATATCAAAACGACGTGATCTTAGTGATATTTTATATATTTTTACATTATTCAATTCTAAAACATGAAGCACTCTCACATGTTATATAAAATCGATGCAGGTTAAGGTGGTACATGATATATACAATTCGATTACTAATTTAAATGGCCAGTTGGTATGAAATCTTAGAAAAAATAATTCTCTATAATTAAAATAGTCACCATCATTTCCACGGTTAATTGCACCATATTCTCGTATAACGGTTAATAAAATAATTTTCCTATAATTTAAGCAAGCGTCTAAAAAGTTTCGCCTTTTCCTTAAAATCACATTCTGCCAAATAGGTCATGAGAAACAAAACCATGCTTCCCTCTTCCACTCTTGCACAACACCCACCTCATTGAATTCAACCAACTATAATAAGATTATTATCTTTTAGAAGGAAAAGAAACCATTACATACTTTTAAATCGATTCTAGTTAAAAAATACAAGAGAAGGTTGCATATGCACATACATACTTTTAAACGGAATGATGCCAAACTCAAATTCAGAAGAAATAAAATAATTAAAAAAGTATTTGTGAGCAAACAAAGACAAGAAGAAAAAGATAAATATGTTGCATAAAGAAAATATTACTTTATGAGTTAGGGGGCAATCTGCTTAACTTTGCCAAACGTTAGGGGGCACTCTGCTCATTTTGTGCAAACGTTAGGGGGGAATGTCTAACTCATAAACGTTAGGGGGGAACCTTGGTTACCAAAGGTTAGGGGGGTGTAGTCAAAAGTGGTCGGACGAAAATGCCCTTCCGCCGGGCACGTGCTGGGCACGTTCTGGAAAATCCGATGGAATATTCCACCGGTCAACTGTCCAGGGGGCAACTCGCAAAACTTATGAAACGTTAGGGGGGAAAGTCTAACTTCTGAAACGATAGGGGGACATCGCAAATCACCCCAAACGATAGGGGGGTGATCGCTATTGACCCTAAAATATTATACTAACTATTAGGCTCTTGTCCCCCAAAGTCTCAAATGTACCTTCTTATGAATGTGCTCCTCGATGCAAATTGAAATACCAAATAGTGTTTCCTTCTGTCCCTTGGCTACCTCAGTAAAATTAAATGCAACTATCCATAATATATTCTACTGTTCTAGGTTAACTAACAAAATATTCATGATGTGAGATAATAAAATTCAAAGTAGTTTAACTACGAAAATCTAATATCCATAATCATGTAAACCAAATTCACCGGTGTCACCGTCGGGGCTCTTGTCCCCCATGTGAAGATGCTAATCTGAAGATGCTGGAGCTTGACTTGGAATGGGCTAGTGATATTTTAGGGGGAATTTTCACACCTTTGAATGCTTGATAGCGAATATTGGAGAAAGTAAGTATTAACCTCCCTCCCACTGACAAAAAAGAAAAATACAAACAAAATCTCCTTTTCCCTTCTAGCAAGCTATATGTTATTTGACAACTTTTCAGCTCTTAGGTACCTTGTCATTTTAACTTTTGGGGTGGGAGATATGAAAAAGTATTGTTAGTTATGGCGTGGATCATGCAAGTCGTGACTCGTGATCACAATTGCAAGCTTTAAGACGGAATAAAATTGTCATGTTTAAGTCGGTAACTACAATAATTCCTAGGTTATATATGTATAAGGCCGGGTAACTTTTTTTTTTTACGTGAAATGGAGACCGAGGATGAAGCGGTTAGTGATCCCAACTAGGTTGGCACCACCACTTCGCTATCCTCGAAACTCAAATATTATCAAAAATAAAAGACATAAAAGTTCAACAAAAGCGATAATTAGGACTATTACACAAATCTTCCAAAACAAGACTACTAACAAAAGTTGGATGTGATGACCACCATATTTCTCCAGGCTGACGAGCCCCAAAATTCGCTAGCATCCGCCACTTTATTACCTTCCCTATATTTGTGCGACACCCGAAAGTTTATGCTTTTGAGAAATCGCAGGCAAGAGAGCCCGGGTAACTTGTGTTACTCATAGTTGGCTTCTTAATACATATAATAGTAGCTTATTAAGTCTTTTACATTAATAGGGCTGCCTAATTTCTTTTTTATTAAAGAATGCTGTCATTATGTATGCCTACACAATTTTAACTTGCCCCTTGAAGATGTCTCGTCACAATCATCATGCATTTTCTGAAACTTTGAGTGATGCTGTTTAGGCCTTGAAACATTCCTTAAGTGTCATTATTAACTGCAGGCCTTGAGAGTATATCATTTTACCTTCTATAATTTATTGAAAGTACCATCCACATTTAGTGCCGCTTGATCCATATGCACGATGGAATTGTGATGATATTCTTGCTGACTCATTAAATGTCTGAGTATAAGGTGATATTTTGCTTCCTTTACTGGACTAAAGAATTTGGAACCGGATATAGTGTGAGAATCTGGTAGGGATGCAAGACGGGTACCTGATTCCAAAAGATTAGAAAGAGGGATCTGGTTCTCGTTGATCCTTTGTCATGAGATGAGAATAAAAGAATGGTTTGTTGCAATGATAGATGTTCGATTTTAATTAGTGTGAATCTAAGTTTATTCCGTAAAACACAAACAAACGAACCTTTAGTAAACCTGAGCGACACAGATCCATAAATAGAACCACAACTATTATGCATAAATAGAAACCACGAACGAGCAAGTTTAAGACTTAAAGAGAGAAGTTGAGTTTTGTCTGTCTGGTACACGTACTATGGGAGTAGCGCCATCACACGATGATATGCCTCCACAACCAAATGATCCGAGCAGCTGGAAAGAAGAGGCTCAGCTACCACACAATTCTGCTGAAATCCTAAAACCTGCCTCGAAAGAAGAAATTCAACTACCACACAACTGTGATGAAATCTTAAAACATGCCAATTCACCTGTTGATAGGTCCTCAATGAAAAAGCTATATGAACAACTTTATGCAGGTGTATACTTGAACAACAACAGGAAGGTAAGTGAGTGAATGCTTACTTCCTTTTTGTTACTTTCCATGCATATTATCAATTCTGGAACTAGTTCTAGTAATATATGCGGAAAGTTATGTTGATACATGCATTTTCAGTTGGGCACATGTTCCTAATTAAAAATGGATGTGACATCAGTTGAAATCTATCTCATTTCGCTTGGGAATGAAACTGGACTACTAATTATTATGAAAGATCTCCCTATCTCCATCTAAAACGACCTTATAGGGAAAAATATGAGGGAGCCCTAATTACCTTATGGTAATAATTAATAAAGACTACCGAAGTCGATGATGGGTTTGACTACTATACCCACCGTTAATATCCAATGATCATTTCGGCCTCCATCCTTGTTAAAATTTGTTCCACATCGCTTTAAAATTAACTTGGACTTCTATTTATTAGTGATCTCCCCATCTCACTGCCTTTCAAGGAGAAGTACGTCGGGCCATAATTTCTCCACAAACAAGATCATGTATTGTCCTCTTAAGCATGCTCTATGAGTAAACACGGAATCTGGGGTATTTCAACGTTAGTCGTTGATCTTTTAAGTATTTGTATCATGTCTTGAATTTAGAGTCGTGGCCAGGTTCATATCTTTCATAAAGTGATCGATTATAATACGCAGGTCGTTGCACCTTGTGTTTTTTGCAGAAGTATTGGGTTGACAGGGAGTCTAAAAGCAACTGTTTCACGTTGTTCCCTCGAGGTCTTTCAATTATGGGACATGATAGTCAGCGCTGGCGCTGGTTTCTCTGGAAAGAGCCGAGGTAAATGAAGTTATAATGCAATGGTAATTTTGGATATATCACTTGTGGTAGCTAAATTTTTTTTTGGTATGCTTGCAGTACTGGTGAATCTTTTGAAATTGCTGAACTACTGAGTTTTTGCTGGTTTGGAATTGATGCAATACTTGAGATGTCTTACCTTTCACCAGGAATTAATTATGAAGCTGTATTTGTTGTTAAGCTAACTAATAGTGCATATGGCTGGGACGGTCCTTTGGACGTTAAACTCTCTTTACCCGATGGAACCACACGAGTTCGTAAAGAAAGCTTGGGGAAAATGCCAAGAGAACAATGGTTTGAAATTCGAACAGTAGCATTCAAGGCTTCCGGTAAGGTTGGAAAGATTGATGCCTATATAAGGAAATGTGAAATTGAACCATGGAAAACAGGTCTCATCATAAAATGGGTTATCATTAGGCCAAAAGCGGCCTAGTCTGCTTATCATGTGATTTTCCACATTAATTTTCCCCTAAAACGCTGTCTGTGTTTGTTCTGAATTATATATAATATTAAGCAACGAATAATTGCTTCTTGTTCTCTTCTTCATGCATCTTTCCCAGAAGAGACCAACTTATAAAGAAGCAGAATCAACTTATGGTTGTAAGCATCAAAACCTGTACTATTAAATAAAGGGAAATGGTGGAACTTTTTTGCTACATAACTACCTGTTGCACTCCAGATTTATTAGAGCTGCGTGGCTTTTGATTATTTTAATTTTGATGCATGGAATCAGGGGAGGAGCCAAGAATTTCGTTTAGGGGGAGAAATCGGTGAGAACTTTTTTCATAAATATAAATAATTTTATTGTTATTTTAAAAAATATCAATTCAGTACAATAAATTATCTTAAATAAAAAAAAATATTATGTCATATAAATAGAGACACTTAAGACAGTCCTAGGATTTTTCTATCATTTATTTTAATTTTGATGCATGGAATCATGGGCGTAGCCAAGAATGTTGTTTATGGGGAGAAATCGCTGAGAACTTTTTTCGTAAATATAAATAATTTTATTGTTATTTTTAAAAAATATCAATTCAGTACAATAAATTATCTTAAATATAAAAAAATATTATGTCATATAAATAGAGACACTTAAGACAGTCCTAGGATTTTTCTATCATTTATTTTAACTTAGACATATATAATTGTGTTGTATGGATTAATAGAATTATATCATAACTAAATTAATATTAAAGTCCTGACTAACAAATCGTTTTATCAAAAAGTACATGTTTCATCGTAAATTTATTTAAGAAAAAGTGAAATTAAGCTAAAATTAAATATACGTACACTCAAAAAAAAAAAATTTATCAAGCAAGAATTTATTAGTAAAATGAAGCACAAGGGGTGCTTCAACCCCTTACAGAAAACGAAAACGACAAGCAAGAATTTAGATACCCATCATTATTTTATTTACTACATGAAAAAGTAAGAAAAGTTTAGATAATTATAGAAAGTAGTAACCAAGTTAACCTTAAATTATTATAAAGTTAAAGAATTGAATAAGTTGAGAAAGAGACAAAAAATCTGATATAAATTAAATTAGACTTTCAAAATACTTAAAATCATGTGTCACTACACATATATATTATACGATAACGTGTGTGTGTGTGTATATATATGGATGTATATGTGTGTGTGTGATAATATCATACATATCACATAATATATGATTTAATTGAACAAGGAATGAGAATGAATGGCTTAACTTAATTAGGTTTGCCTTGTATTTATATAAAAAATACAAGAGACCTAAATTAGGAAAGATGCAATATATCTTCTACATATGGAATCTACCAAAATATTCTCGATCATATCAAATTAAACAATCACTACACTATCAACTACCATTACGAGGTGAAACAACAGATAGATCGGCACGTTGCTTTAAAAAGAAATTAGTAGAAAGGCTCTTAGTGAAGATATCAGCAACTTGCAACTGCTTATGAACGTGTCAAACACGAAGACCACCTTTGGCAACCATTTTATGAACAAAGTGATAATCCACATCAATATGCTTACTACGATCATGCTAAACTGGATTAGCAGTAAGATTTTTTTTTTTTACGTGAAAGTGGAGAATCAAGCCTTGAGAACAGAAAGCTCAATAAAGACTGGGACTCGAATGGATTAACTAATGAAACAAGAAATAAAATACAAGCAAACGGTATTGGGGACACTTCGCTATAGTTAGGTGGGGTGGGTTTGACGCAATTAACCCTTGAAATTAATAGGGTTGCCTGTATTTTTTCTCCTTTGAGAATTGGAGGATTTTTGATTGGGTGGGTTCAAAGAAAAAGAAGAATTTTTCATAAAAGACAGAGTACTAAAGCATCCATTTTCATCTCTTTCACGTAGAAAGACGAATAAGTTCATTTATTTAATTCTACATTCCTTAGACTTATTCTATATACTCACTTATAGTTCCATATTGGAATTCTATTTTGGGGAGATGGAGAAAGATAAAAAACTATATATCTATCTTTTCGATACTTGCATTTTTTTATATTAAAGAATGCAGTCATTATATATGGCTGCACAATTTCAACTTGCCCCTTGAAAATGCCTCGTCAAAATTGTTGTGCATTTTCTGAAATCTCTGAGTGATAACAGATGCTGTTTAGGCATTCCTTATGTGTCACAATTAATTTCAGGCCTTAAGAGAGTATCATTTTACCTTTAATATGTTAGAGTAGCATCCACATTTTGCACTGAATAATTAATTACTTGAAATTAAGCACTTAATTACCACTTGCCGCATGACCCACGATGGGATTGTATTGATATCTTTGTGACTCATTAAATATCTGAGTATAAGGTCATATTTGCTTCCTTTACGTGCTTGATAATCGGGAACCGGATATAAATAGTGTGAGAATCTGGTAGGAATTCAAGTATCTGATTCTAGAAGATTAGATAGAGGGATCTGGTTCTCAATGATCCTTTGTGATCATGAGATGAGAATAAAAGATGATGGCAGTTGCGATGATAGATGTTCGATACTAATTTGTGTGAATCTATAGAAACTAGGAACGAACAAGTTCAAGGCTTAAGAGGCAGTTGAGTTTTGTCTGCCTGCATTGTATATACACTATGGGAGTAGCGCCATCACACGATGATATACCTCCACGGCCAAATGATCCGAGCAGCTGGAAAGAAGAAGCCCAACTACCAAAGAATTCTGCTGTAATGTTAAAACCCGCCTGGAAAGAAGAAACTCAACTACCACACAATTGTGATGAAATTTTAAAAGGTGCCAATTCATCCGTTGACAGGTCCTCAATGACAAAGCTATATGAATAACTTTATGCAGGTGTATACCTTGGTTGGAGGAATAGGAAGGTAAGTCCCATGCTTCTTTTTTTTTCCTTTTTTTTTTTTTTTGTTTTTTAGTTTCCATGTGTATTATCAATTCTGGAACTGGTTCTAGGATTTATATGCAAAATTTTCAGTTGATGGCATATCTTCCTTATTAAAATGGAATGTAACAACTACTGAAATCTATCCAGTATCGCTTGAGAATGAAATTGAACTTTCTGTTTATTAATAATTTCCCTCTCTCCCTCTAATTAATAAAGCATTTCAGGAGGAAATATGAGTTACTTCACGGTATGAGAGCCTACCCAAGTCGATGATGGGTTTGGCTAGTATATCTACGTGTTAGGATTCAAGGATCATTTGTGCCTCCAGACGTGTTGATATTTTTTCACATCCTTTGGAAATTGTCTATGGAATTCTCTATATTAATGATCTCCACATCTCCCTCTAATAAGGCCTTTTAGAGATTCGCTGTGACGGGCCTTAAATTGCTCCTCAACATCATGTATTGTCCCCTTAAGCTTGAACTACGAGTAAACACAGAATGGTACCTTTTCATTTGGGGGTATTTTAACGTTAATCTTTGATCTTGTAGGCATTTATATTATGTTAGAATTTCGAGTTGTGGCCAGGTTCACATCTTTCATAGTGATCGATTACAAATAGTAGGTCATTGCACCTTGTGTTTTCTGCAGAAGTACTGGGTTGACAGGGAGTGTAAAAGCAACTGCTTCTTGTTGTTCCCTCGAGATCTTAAAATTCTCTGGGGAACGGATGCTCGACGCTGGCGCTATTTGCAATGGAGAGAGCCGAGGTAAGGAATCAATCACCTGGGCTTCTAAATGATATTTAGTTTTGCAGCTATATTGCAATGATAAGCAGGTAAGGTAGTTTTAGATAATATTTTTATTTGTGGTAGCTAACTTGTTTTTGGCATGCTGCAGTACTGGTGAATCTTTTGAAATTGCTGAAATGCTCAAATGTAGCTGGGTGGGAATTTATGGAAGACTTAGGATGGCTTACCTTTCACCAGGAATTACTTATGAAGTTGTATTTGTTGTTAAGCTAACTGAGAGTGCCTATGGCTGGGAAGGTCCCTTGGACGTTAAACTCGCTTTGCCCGACGGAACTACACTAGCTCGTAAAGAAAGCTTGGAGAAAATGCCAAGAGAACAATGGATTGAAATTCGAACATTAGCATTCAAAGCCTCAGGTATGGTTGGAGAGATGGAAGCCTCTATAGAGAAAAGTGGTTTTGGAAAATGGATAATTGGTCTGATCATAAAATGGGTTATCATTAGGCCAAAAGCCGCCTAGTCTGCTTATCATGTGATTTTCCAAATTGATTTCCCCCTAAACGCTGTCTGTTTGTACTTAATTATACATAACATTAAGCAACGAATAATTGCTTCTTGTTCTCTTCTTCATGCATATTTCCCAGAAGAGACCACAACCTATATATAAAGAAGCAGAATCAACTTTGGTTGTAAGCATCAAAACCTATATCATACAATAAAGGGAAATGGTGAATTTCTTTGCCACGACTGTATTTTTTTAATTTTTACGAGCACATCAATCCAGGGGTGGAACTAGGATTTATTTCCACACCGGGCTATTTTTCACTTAAGTAAATTAATTAAAAATAATAATAAAAATAAAATATTAAATGTATTAAATTAGAACGAATAATATGCATTGGTTACTACCTTAATCCATCAACCAAGACATATAATAGTTTTTTAAGTTTTTTGCTTAGAATCCATTAAACATCTAAATTATCGAAAAAAATAATATCCAACAAACATCTTAAGTGCATAAAAAAGATTATATTAGTCTCACTCTCATACTCTCTCTCAATCAATTTCAACTAAAATAAAAATTTATAAGATAAAATAAAACTTAATTTTGATGTATATTCAAAATATCAATAGGATTTGTATGCACAATAGACATCATTTATCGATTTGATGAAAAATAACAAAAAAGGATAATGAATTGTACATGGATAATTTAGTGGATTGAGTTGTTTTTAATTTGGTTAAGATGTGGGTTTATTTGGCCCAAAGTGTAATTGTTTTGTTGGAAAACTCATTTGAACCTTCATATTATCTCTATATAATTTTTAAAGTGAACTACACAATTACATATGCATACCTATTGGGTTTGGGCCAAAATTTAACCCCGAGCTCCAACCCACCCTAGCCCACTACTTGGGTCCGCCCCTGCATCAATCTCTTCTCTACGCATCATCGCCGCTTCTCCTCGGTCAAATCTTGGTAATGTTCATTTTCCTTTGCTTTTAATTCTTTATGTGTCAGTCCAATTTTGATATAGTTACTTGCCTTGTTGATTAATGAACTAGGATTTATCTTTAATTTGTGCTCCAGATTTATCAGAGTTGTATGGCTTTAGACATTTTAAGTTGATGCATGGAACCAAGGGCAGAGCCCGGAATTGGTTTAGTCGGGCCAAAATCTGTAATAACATTTTTCGTAAATATAAATAATTTTATTGTTATTTAAGAAAAATCAATTCAGTATAATAAATTATCTTAAAAGCATAAATAACTCAAGAACTAGCTATTTTCTATTATAAAAAAAAAAATGTAAAAGTAACACCATTATAGTTAAAATTAGGAAAAGCAGTAAAATGAAACTTATGTAGCAAAGTGGCCCCAACCTTTGAGAAAGGGCAACATGCTCCATGACCTAATGAAAAATGTATTATCGCCCCTTAATCTTTGATCAACTGATTTTTGACATGTTTCTACATTTTCAGTCGTATGTGAATCAGGGGCAATTCTCACATTTTCAATCGGTTAGGAGGCACGTTGATCTTTTTAATTTGATTGGCGACTTGTCCCTACAAATCCCATAGTTTGGAGGGCTTGAAGCATTTACCTTTCAAATTAATAGGGTTTCCTGTCTTTTTTTCTTAAAGAATGCTGTCATTATATATATCTAGCTACACGATTTCAATTTTTCACTAGAAAATGCCTCGTCCAAATCTTCATGCGCGCATTTTCTGAAACTTTTGAGAGATGCAGCCAACAGTGCTCTTTAGACATTCCCTATGCGTTATTTTTAGATTTCAGGCCTTACGAGAGTATCATTTTACCTTTAATATAAGAGTACCACCCACATTTTCCTGGAGAAAGTTGTGCTATTGTTGAACTTACTGCACTGTATAAATATTTACTTGAATTAAGCAATTACTACTTGCCGCATGATCCTCGATGGGATTGTATTGATAACTTTGTGACTCGTTAAATATCTGAGTATAATGTTATATTTTGCTTCCTTTACGGACTTGAAGTTAATCTGGAACCAGATATAGTGTGAGAATCTGGTAGGAATGCAAGAGAGGTATCTGATTCTAGATAATTAGAAAGAGGGATCTGGTTCTCATTGATCCTTTGTGATCATGAGATGAGAATAAAAGAATGGTTTGTGTGAATCTATTATGCATAAATAGAAACCAAGAACGAACAAGTTTAAGACTTCAGAGGCAGTTGAGTTTTGTCTCCCTGCAGGTACATCCACTATGGGAGTAGCGCCATCACACGATGATATACCTCCACGGCCAAATGATCCGAGCAGCTCGAAAGAAGAAGCCCAACTACCACAGAATTCTACTAAAACCTTAAAACCTGCCTTGAAAGAAAAAACTCAACTACCACAGAATTCTGCCAAAACCTTAAAACCTGCCTTGAAAGAAGAAACTCAACTACCACACAAGTGTAATGAAATCTTAAAACTAGCAACTTCGCCCGTTGACAGGTCCTCAATGAAGAAGCTATATGAACAACTTTATGCAGGTGTATACTTCGATCACGGGAACAAGGTAAGTCCATGGCTTTTTCTTTTTTCTTTTTTCTTCTTCTTTTTTTAACTTTCCATGCATATTAAGATAATTACAACTACACCACTGAGGTTTGGTGTAAATACAGATACCTCCTTTGTGGTTTGAGAAAATTACAATGACCGATTCGCTGAGGTTTGAAACTTTACAGAAACCTCCCCTCTAGAACTTAAGGCATGTTTGGATATCTTTATGATATTATTATGTTTAGTATACTTACACCATTGAAGTTTGTTATAATTATAAAAACAGTCTTAAATGTCTGGAAAAAAAATTACTTTAAATATTTTAGAAACTACTATATTACTAATAAAAATTAAAAAAATAATAAAATTTAAAATTTAAATTTATCCAAATGTTTTATTTAAATATGTGTAATTATTATTGATACCTTCAAAATTAGAGAAGTAGAAGGTTAAGTTAATTAAATGATAAATACATCTCTAATAAAGATAAAGGTTGAACATACCTTCAGCCTTGTCCCATGACAATAGAAGAAATGTAAAATTTTAATTAATGTTGAATATGATGTATTATAATGTGTCTTTATTTTCTCTAGATTTGCTTACTAGTGAAGAAAATTGAACTAAATTAACAGTTATTTTTAGAGTACGACTTTAGATATTTATTTAAATTCATAATTTATAATAATTCTTTATTTGATGTTTGTATTAATTATACATTTAAATACTCTTTTTTAACATGGAATTTGTTTGTTAGACTACATTTAGTATTTTTATTTCTTAAATATTAAATTTATCGTGGTGAATAACATGAAGATATAATAAATACAAAATTATTTTTAAAATATTGTATAACTTTGGTATATTTGACCTGAATTCTGTAAGAATGGTTCATTCAGTGGTTGAACCGATCAAGCAAGCTTGAACGCCCGGTCCATTTTTAAGAACATAGTTATCACACACACATAAAAAAACACGTAAAAAAATAACATCTCCATGCGACAAATAAGACAAGAAATAGAAAACTCAATGGCAAAAACTCTCATTCTCAATGAAAATCAACAAAAAAACAACAAAAATTTAATTATAAAGTTTAACATTTTCAAATACTTTTTATATTTTTTTTCAATAGTATAGTAGTTTATAAAATTATTTGGAGTGTATTTTTTATTTTTCAAAAAATCAAATATTCTTTTTATAGTCATACCAAACTTCAAGGGTATAAGTATAATAATATTATAAATGATATTCAAACATGCCTTAAGTTCTAGAGGAGAGGTTTCTGTAAGGTTTCAAACCTCAGGGGAAGTCATTGTAATTTCTCAAACCACAAAGAGGTATGTGTAACTACACCAAACCTCAGAGGGTGTAGCTGTAATTATCTATATTTTATTAATGATCTCACTATCTCCCTCTAAAAAGAACTTTTAGGGGACAATATGAGGGAGCTCTAATTACCTTATAATATCAAAGCCTACAAAAGTCAAAGATGGGTTTGGCAGCTAAACCACTGTTAAACTCCGATTATCGTTTTGGCCTCCACGCGTGTTAAAATTTGACCTACTTCGCTTCAAGATAACTTGGACTTCTGTTTATTAATAATTTTTCATCTCCCTCTAATAAGGCCTTTTAGGGAGAAGTATGACGAGCCATAATTTCTCCACAAATAACAGCAAGTATTGTCCTCTAAAGCATGCACTATGAGTAAACACGGAATGGTTCCTTTTGATCTGGGGTATTTCAACGTTAGTCTTTGATCTTTTAACCATTTATATTATGCCCTGAAGTTAGAGATGTGGCCGGGTTCACATCTTTCATTGAGTGATCGATTATATATAAATCATACATCGTTTTTTTTTTCTTTAAGAAAATAGAGTCCAAAATAATCAACTTCGGACATCCCAACTAACTAGGTCGGCACCACCTGAGTGCAAAACATTCATCGGAGCTCAGATATCACCTTGTATTTTTATTTTTTTTGCAGAAGTACTGGGTTGACAGGGAGTCAAAAAGCAATTGCTTCAAATTGTTCCCTCGAGGTCTTAGAATTACCCGGGGAGATGATACTAGAAGCTGGCAGTGGCATCTACACAAAGAGCTGGGGTAACTAATCAATCACCCGGACTTGTAAATGATGTTTCTTTTTGCAGTTATATTGCAATGACAAGCAGGTTAGGTAGTTATGGATGTATTACTTGGGGTAGCTTATATTGTTTTTTGGCATGCAGTACTGCCGAATCTTTTGAAGTTGCTGAAATGCTCAAATGTAGCTGGGTGGGAATTTATGGAAGACTTGAGATGGCTTATCTTTCACCAGGAACTAATTATGTAGCTGTATTTGTTGTTGCACTAACTGATAGTGCATATGGCTGGGAAGAACCTTTGGACTTTAAACTCGCTTTCCCCGATGGAACTACAAAAGTATACACAATAAGATTGGATATTACAGTTCGAAGACAACGATTGAGTGAACTCCGAACAGAACCATTCAAAGCCTCAGGTATGGTTGGAGAGATGGAGGCCTCTATACAACAACGGAAAGTTGCGCGGAGAGCTGGTCTGTTCATAAAATGGATTAGCTTTAGGCCAGAATCTGCCTAGTCTGGTTATGTGATTTTTCACACTAGTTTCCCACTGAAATGTTGTCTGATTGTACGTAGTTAACGAATAATTGCTTCTTATTCTCTTTTGCTTGCATGTTTCCCAGAAGAGACCAACCTATGAAGAAGCATGCAGAATCAACTTTTGATTGTAAGCATCAAAACATATATCAATAAATAAAGGGATATGGTGGAACTTTTTTTGCTACATTATTAAACTTTGTGAAAGCTGTGTGACAATAGATCATTTTAAGTTTGATGGAACCCATAAATGATCAAGATGGAGTACTTATTTAGGAAAGTTTCAAGGATAAAAATGTATATATTTATTTTATCTCCCATTCAGATATATAGCTTATTATAAATTGGGAAAATATCATTTTGTGCCCTCTAAATCTTGTAAAATGCATTTTTTCTCGCTTAATCTTTTA
Organism: Misopates orontium; assembly: GCA_946800315.1. Taxonomy (NCBI): domain Eukaryota; kingdom Viridiplantae; phylum Streptophyta; class Magnoliopsida; order Lamiales; family Plantaginaceae; genus Misopates; species Misopates orontium. Next base: position 37,022,470 of record OX326951.1, read on the forward strand.
GGTCTGCACTTTTAACCTCTTTCTCTTCAAAATCATTGCGAAAAATGCCTAATAGCTCGGTCCTAATAGCTCAGTCCAGTGGCCTAGTTAGCAAGTATCTGGTGTCATTGCCAATGAGGCGTCCACATACAAGTTGATGTGTGATTTGTCAGGGCATTTTTTGCAATTTTGCCCAGAAACTAAACAAAAAACTTAAAATTAATTTTGTAAAATATTTTGGTTCAATTCTAACTGTTATTAAATAGGATTATTTACTAGCTAATGCTTTTAAGATTTTATTTTATAAAATCTGTTTCTGATTTTATTAATTATATATTTATTTATATTCCATATCTTAAGTTTTAATAAACAAAAAGGATAAACGTTATATGTTGAAATCAGGGGCGGAGCCAGGAATTTGGTTTAGGGGGGGGGGGGGGGGGGGGGGGGGGGGAATTATGTGAAGAAATTTTTTTATAAGTACAAAAAATTATTGTTAATTTTTTTATTATTAAAAAAATACCTTAATAATTAGATATACATTAAATTGTAAGAGTAAATCTAAAATAACTTAATTATAAGTAAAATTTCTAAATAGATTTATTAAAACCGAATAAATATATAGAAAGAACATTTATGAAAAGAGAAATATAGTATACGCTCTTCGGAGTTTTCTATTATTTGTGTTCACTTAAATGTTAATAATATCTATGAATAGTTTAAGAATATATAAATTTATAATAGATTAATATCCAGATACTATTCTTTCTTAATTCGTATTAGAAAAATTATTTTCGCTTTCATCTAGGACTTTGTCTTCGTGAACTTTTTATCTAGAACATAGAAGTGCCATTGTAAAGATTTTTAAGTGAAAATAAATCATCTTAAAGGCATAAAATATACACTTAAATGTGTTACTAGATGTTTACCTCTGTTTTACTTTCATATGAAAAAAGTAAGTAAGAGACAAGTAAGATAAATTTTTTTGAAACTAAATTGTTTGAATATCAGGTAATTGAACAAATAAAAAATAGAGCAAAAATATGCTAGGAAGTTAAACTACATTTTCAGACTATATAATATAATATCTCACAAAAGAAATATTACAATAGAAATACTCTGATATTACGTTTTCCTTTTTTGGCCTATAATAAGTTTCTCCTTTTATTTCATGCTTGTACGTATATATATATGGTCAAAAAACAGAGTGGATTGACACATATCCGAAATTGAGATTTGCGCATAAACTAACCTATATAACACCCCTAAGTATCAGACATGATCTTATATCAGTATAAATTTGTTGTTTGCAACTTAAAATTACGCAGCAATATTCCGGATAAATCTCCGGTTTAGTTTAGAAATCTAAATTGTAACATAAAACTTCATCCATTTATATACAGACTAAGAACTAAAAACATATTAGTACTATAGTATATATTATAATATATAATATATAATATAAAGTATAATATTAATATAAAATACATATATATACTATAAGCCTATAAGGGGTGGGGTGGGAGCTGGGGGGGCGATGCCCCCTTAAGCCCCCCCCCAATCGCCCCCCCAGCTCCACCCCCCCCCCCCCCCCCCCCCCCCCCGGCTCCGCCCCTGGTTGAAATGATATACGAAACTTTTTAAAAAGAAAAATTGAAATTTTTTAATATTTTTTATCTAGTTTTGTTAAACATTTAAATAATATATAGATTATGAAAGTAAAGAAGAGAAAGTAAAGAAAAAAAGAGATGAATGGTCTTCCCCACACCATGACTATTATGTGATAACTCTAAGGATCAGACGAAGATATTGAAACGAATTTGAACCACCACCTCCAACTCCAATAATCTTGAATTTGGGCACTTTGAAAATTTTCAAATTCCAATGAGGTGGGAGACGTCTAGGGCCAGGGGCATTCTGCTATGGAGCAAGTTGAACGGATGGGTTGGAGGAGGGGAGGGGGGAGGAAGAAAAAGTTATCTAGACCACTAGTACATATTCTGAGCAACGCCAAATCAAAACATGTTTAGGAAGTTAAAGATTTTACAATTTTTACCTTACCATGTTAAATCCAACAGAATACTAATGTAATGCACCCTTATAATGAGAAGTTTATAACTCTTACA